>JALGBA010000054.1:900000-1500000 GCA_023970755.1 Azemiops feae | reverse complement strand
TTGTTCTCATTCCATTACAAGGTGATTATCATACCTAAAATAAACATATTATTCCCAAAAGTACATTCTTACTCTATTTCACGTATATATTCTATTTCTTATCCTAATAGCTCCTCATTTAAAACCTTTTTCATATTACAATTCCAAACTATAATCTAACCAATAATTTTCATCTGTTATAGATCTAAATCCTAAACATTAAATCAGTCTATATCTCTAAAAAGCCTTTAGTTTTCATCTCAGTTAGTATTAAATCAGTCAATATCTCTAAAAAAACCTTTTTTACCCATTAAGTAAAGTTTTAAATCCCATTTTTAAATCTGACTCTGGCTTTCTTTTTGTGCCAGGCAGGTTTCCATAAGAGAGTCTTTATATCATCGAATCTCAATGTTTGGTTAGACATGTTTATCATCAATTCAGTCTGGTCGTACTTCTCTTCTCCTTCTTCCACTGTCATCTGAGTAGCGTAATCAATTTTGTCCAGTGTTATGATTGCTGGTTGGTTATCCAAGTTATCACATTCTCAATAGCTCGGATTTGCAGATCAATTCCTGTTGCTTTTGACGTTACAGGTGTTTTAATTAAAGTCACTCTTTGGTCATCAAGATTCTCAGTGGATTGTACATAGGATTGTGTAGTGTCTTCTTTGGTGTTGATTTGTTCCTCTTCTGTTGTTTTTTGACTTATGGAATAGTCAATTGGAGTCTGGAAATAAGTTTGAAGTTTTGGGGCAAGGGCTTTCATTCTAGAGTTCACTTGCTCAGTAGCTTCAAAAAATTTTTCCAGTATAAGTTTATAGTTAAGTTGTGGATAAGGTTCCTCCATCTCATTATGTTGTACGTGATATTGAACACAGGCCTCTTTGATGTTGTTCTGTTCCTCCTCTGCTATTCCTTGGCCTATAAGCTGATCGGTTAAAGTTTGGGGTTCAGTTTGTAGTTCTGGAATATCATCTTTAGTTTTCATCCTAGAGTTCATTTGCTCAGTAACTTCCAAGATTTTTTCCAGTATGAGATTATAGTTAAGCTGTGGGTAAGGTTCCTCCATTTCAGTGGTGGAATAATCTTTTAGTCTTTTAGTGGAGGCTATGTTTAATAACAGTCAGCCAATATCCACCTCCACAATTTCTAGCAGTTAATTTCACCACCCAGCTGTTTCAAATTCTTTATCTTTTCCCTTTTATGATAATTTGAAGGTCAAACCCAGCCTCAAAATCAAAGAGAAAATGCAATTGCAATGTCAGCTTTCGCCACAAGATGTCCCCAGTAGGCTGTAAAATCTTTCCCCAGATACCAATAAAGTTTTATCCAGTTAAAGAAGTAAAAAAAAGTAAAAAGAACCCAATATTCTCCAGTTTGATAAGTAGATAGAATAGTAAAATTCCATAGTAGGGATTTTTTTGGGACCCCAGAGTATCCAAGAGTAAAAATAGTCATTAAAAATTAATTATTTTCTTTCTTTCTTTCGTTTCCAAAGCTTGTTTTCCCAAGTGAGCAAACGCTGCTCTATCAAAGCAGGGAAATAATTCCAGGGGCTTTTCACAGGGAGATAGTTAGGGTAAAGAGAGGAAAGGAAGGGTCTCACCCGGATCTTCCACGATGGTTCTTTACGCTTAGATGTTCGTCTGACTTTCGGCTGGAACAGCTAAGTGATCGGCCATGTTAATGGCCAATCTTTTCTCCGTGGGCCCTAAGGAGCTGCCTCGGACCGCGGAAGGAGCTGCCGCCCTTCCGCGCTCAGATGAGGGTCCTCTTTAACGGTGGTTGCCCCTCCAGGGTGACTTTCGACCCTATTTAGGGTCTACCGGCGGAGGGAAACCGGCCGGCGAAGAGACGACTCTCTCCGCCCGACCGCCAGCACCGTGATCCGGAACCAGAAGTCAAAATGCTGCACTTAGTTTTAGAATATTATCCTATTAGACTGCAAGTAGGAGATAGTTGGATTCCCAGCAAAAGGTTTGTCAAAAGAAAACAAGGCTACTGTAGTATTTCAGTGACATTTCAATGCAACTTATTGCGAGGGAGGAAACTGCTTGTAAATCATTACCTTGTTCTCTGGAGGATTCCTTTCAGGTAAATTTGCATAGAAATGTAGCATTACTCCATTTAAGTTTCTTCCTTTTGTGGCCAACTCTTTATGCAGTCCCAATAAAAATACTTTTTTATTTAAGAAAGACTAATCTCTTGAAATGGATGTATGTGTTTGTGTGTGAAGTGTATTTGTGGATTGATCTATCTACGAACTTTTTTTCCTTAAAAAGAAAAAAAATCAACCTTCTCCAACAGTCCTGCAGAGAACATGGAAGCACATTCTGGAGCTGAAAAATTACTCTCCCCCTTCCTTTTCTTCTCCTTTGGAAAAGAGGTAGGGTTTATTTTAATAGAGTAAAAAGGGAAACTTTTTAAATTCCCCGCCTTTTCTTCTATCAAGAAAAAAGCGGGTCAGATTGTTTCGGCTTCCGCCACTCTAGCCCTCGCACCTGATGGAAACATTCAATTCGGAACCGGAAATGATCGGAAAATAGACTTGGTCGTTTTTCTTTATATATTATATTTGTGTGTGTGTGTGCGTGCGCGCGCGCCTAGGTCCCCCCCCCCCGATATAAAAAATCGCTGAGAGGCTGATGATAAATGCGTGGGTGTGCGCGCCCGCCCGCCCGCATCCAGGACGAGACGAGTCTGGTAACGACACCTGGCTGGAGCTGAAGAACGAAGGAGCGACCCCCGCCGGCAAAGCAGCAGGGTATTTTCCCAATCTCCTGGGGGTGCGGGCGATGACGTCACGCTCCGAGGCAAGGGGCGCGTTGATAGTGATGTGATCAGAGTGCGACTCCTGCCCTGTGCCCGGCTGGAGAGGGAGAGAGGAAGGGGGCCGCAACTCTCCTGCGGGATGCCTGAGACTGCAGCCATGTGGGGTGGAGGCAAAGCATGAGGGTGATGGGAGGAAGCTAATGGTGTGTCTCGTCTTGGGGACTTACCTGCCTAGTCGAGGGTCCCACCTGGCCGTGAGTGAAGCCTCACGGAAATGGAGGTAGAGCTGATGGCCAAAGCTTTCATCTAAAGCGGGAGATGAGGAGACTTTCTTCTTAACTTGCATGCGTTCTTGTTGTTCAGCAAGGCAGTTCCTTAGATTACCAAACCCAAATAGCGGGCTGGAGATTTTCCGGCTGTGGGCCACCATGTTTCTGGTTGCTATGACAATATTGGGGAACGAATCCTTTGCTTCTTCCGTGTTCCTAAAAAAGCTTTATGAATGTAAAATATCCACCATTTTCTGGTGTTTTCTTATTAGAATGTGGCCTCAGCCTGTTTGATTCTGAGTAAGATGCTTGATGGGAACGAGGAGAGAAAATTGTGTTTAAGGTCTCTTGGGCATGAACTTTCCCTGGCCATGTTCTGTGGCTCCATAACCAGTTGTTGAGACACAGTTAACATTGTCTACACAGACACTATACTCTGATGTAGATGTCTTTCTTATCAAGGGCATAGGATTGAAATCCTAATGTTAGGATTGATTTCAGTCAAATATAAAATAATAGCCTGTTTGAGTTTCCTTAGTGCAATCTGGTAATTCTTGCACAAAATTATGTGGAGGTCAGAATGTTCTCAGCTTCTAAATGATTGCTTATACTCAGGACTCTAGTAATATTAGTATAGCAGTTTTGCGGCAATACTAAAATCTTGTGAAAGAATATAAGTTAAGAGAGAGTAGGTGAAAAGGACACTTTGGGGAATAGCCTTATTTTAGTTGTTAAAGGAATCATACTATTCTGCCTGGAACTGATTTTTCCTAATCTCTGCCAATAAATCTGTGGAGGCTTATAAAAGTTTAACATTATCACTAGTTCATTTTAAGGTTAAAAATAGGTTATACAGCTTAATAAGTAGCAAATTAATACATGCTCATATTGTATAATTTTGCTGAATATATGGACTTTTATCAGGGTGTTACTGGTAGTCATGGATATGAAAAAAAATTCTTGCACCCGGATAGTGTTTGGTTCCAACGCAGCTGCTCTGAACAGAATGCGTTTCTTGAATGGAATCCTCCTTAGCCAAAAATAGATAAAATAATGAGATAGTTTTGCTTGATTTTATTTTCAGGAAGATTTTTTCCCCATGTTTTCCCTTGGATGGAAGCATGCTCTGTTCCACAAGAAACGATAGCCTTGAAGTATGATCATGGAAAAGGGAATAAGCTCAGTAGAAGTTCCTCCTATGTCAGCTCATGCCACTGCAGTAAGGACAATGGTAAAAGAACATGAAGCCAAACCGGCTCAAAAAGTGAGACGAGTGGGATTTGTACTTGTACATGCAGGTACATGTCAGAATATCACAACAGTAGATGTTAATGTTTTAGTACCATATATAGTACTTTGGGAGAGGTGGGGAACATGTAAAGCACAGGTAAATTGGGAAAAGAATGGTGAATATATATTTATATTTCATGACATGTTTCTTAGGCCAATTGTGGCTGAACTATAATCTGCTCATTTCCTTCCAGTTATGGTAATCCAGTTAGCTTTTTTATTTAAATTAGGGAGTACAGTGTCTATGCTTGCTCTCTTTTGGCAGGAAACAGCTAATCAGAAGGCTGCCTCCTTTTTAAATTTGCCTTTTTGATGGATAGATTTATAGCATGATGCATGAAAACATGCTTTTAGAAAAAAGACTTAGCAGGCATTTTAAGTTGAAGGCTATAATCCCTTCATCAGAAAACAGAGGCGCTGCCCTCTGAAGAGTGTGCATTTGTAGTGTTCTTACAAGGTAGAAATATTTTTGATATGGAAAGGTTTATTTTAGAAAAAGCTTTAAAACAAAATTATACTGCTTACAGTACTTTTACCCCTCTTCTCTTATATTCTCTTATATATTTCTTGATAACAGGTGCAGGTTATCATTCTGAATCCAAAGCCAAAGAATATAAACATGTGTGCAAAAGAGCCTGTCGGAAGGTAAGATTGTTAGAAGGGAATTGTTAGAAATGTTATCTCTTTACTTCTACTTCTCAGTCATTCTTAAACAATTCCAAATTGCACTATTTTTTAAAGAAAAAAATTCTTTAAAATTTTAGGCCATATATATTCATATATTCAAATAATTTTTCTTACATACAATTTGTTAAATAATTCCATTTATTTAATTATTTAACAAATTGTATATAAGAAAAATTATTTGTATTCTGTATTGCATGAAACATGTAATCAGCACAATAGCAAGTTTGAACTTGTTAGTCAATACTTCCTTGTAGAGTTCAGGAGACACTTGGCACTTATGGAAGAAATAACTTGAATTAGTGCAGTCTTTGTTGTGTTGAAAGTTTAGACCATGACTGGGCATCCTAATGTCCTCCAGCTGCTTTATATTGGAGCCCCCCCTTCCCAATCTCTTACCATTGGCCATACTTGTCTGGATCGGTGGAAGTTGAATACAGACATCTGGAGGGTACTAGAGTGCCTATTCTTACTATAGATTATGGAGTTAGGTTTGTTTGTTTAGCTGCTGGAACATCTGGCGATGCCTTTTAAAACTGTTTTATTTTTCCAATCTGCAAGTTTAATATGTTTTGAAATAAGAAAACAGCACACTTTATTAGTCCTACAATCTTTTATGCATTTATCTGAGTGTAAGTCCTGCTGGATATAATAAGACTTCTATCCAAGTATAAGAATGTGCAATAAAGAGGTTTGCACGATTAATGGTTTTGGTTAATGTTTTTCACCATGGATTTGGTGTAATATATGTCATAAGTAGTGACATATTAATTATAACCTGCTTTGAACTTTAATTTTATCAGTATATAACTATTAGATTTTGTAAGATTCTCTGCCACGATGGTTTCATCTCAATATGCAGTAATTGTGTAGGATGGCAGTGTAAAGTCTATGGTCTTCCAGATAGTGGTGGACAGCAGCTCTCATGGCTTGTGGTCTGGAAAGAAGAACTGTTTAGTCCAACAAATTCTGGCTGGTGGTGGTTGGTTACGTATTCTTGACTTAGAAATAACGTTGACTTAGCTGTAAAAGTGCTTTCCTTCATAAGTAACAATCTTGTATAACGTCTGTTGCAAGTCAAACATACCGAATGAAAGAATTCCCAAAATGATAAGCAGTATTTGAAAATGTGCCACTTGATTATATAATTAGGAGGCTACACTTAACAGACCTGTAGAAATCCGACTGGATATGGAATAGGAAATGAGTTCCAAGTTATTATCAACATTTTAGGATAGCGGTAGTATCTTCGGTTGCATCTTCCATACCCTAGGGATTTAATGAAGATGTGAAACACTGGAGTAAAATATTCCCAGGGATATCTCTGTCTCTATTCTATAAACTGCTTCGGTAATTTTCAGCTTCTGTTTTTGGAATACCGCATAGTGGCCTGCTCAGAAGGTAGCACAACAAATGTCAAACTGAAATTTTTTTTTGCTGAATGTGGTGCTAGGTTAATGTAGTGAGCTTGGTAAAAGAAAAAAGAAAAAATCAGTTTGTGAACAGAAATTTATTTTAAAAACATCTGTAATCAGTAATTTTCTGCTTTGCTTCCTATTTCATGTAATAGGAAATACTTGCACATTTGGTGCAAATACAGGATAGGATTATTATTCATATCCCTTTAAAAATATGCTTTATTAAATATCTACAAAAAGATAAAATATAAAAAAGGAATTATGGAAAATATGGAAAGAAAAGTGCAGGGGAATAAAGAAAGAAAAATAGGAAAAGGATAACTTAACTTTCCTCGCTGCAGTTACAAATTAAAATACATTAACCTTTTGATCTAAAATTCAACAATACACAGTATTATTGTAATCATGAACAATTCTAATCATCAAATCCACAAATTAATATTTCTTAGTTTTCAGCAAAAAGTCCAAAAGTGGTTGCTACATAGAAAAGCTATGTGGAAGAGCTAGACAAAGACTTTCCTTTAATCAAGGTAGTTACTTTTGCCATCTTAGTCAGTTCCATCAACTTCAATTAAATTGAATTCATTAAATTCAGTTTGATATTCCTATTCTAACGACATTTCTTCTTTGAAACAAGGATGTTCACAATGTAGTCAGATACGTTAGATAAAGTGACACCACAACTGTAAGGAAAGTGTGGGTCCTTTGTTTCGCCTAAGGATAGTCATTATCCACTCTTTGAAACTTTGAACAATTCTCTTTTGGGACCAAATGACTCACTGGGCTTTATTGTGTAGAAAAAAATTAGTATGTAAAATATTTAAGAGGCAATACTTTATACCTAAAATTCTGTCTTCTAGGCAATTGAAAAGCTACAGGCTGGGGCTCTTGTAACAGATGCAGTGACTGCAGCGCTAGTTGAACTAGAGGTACTTGCACTTATTCAGGAGTTCTTTTGATGGCAGTTTGACTATATTTTGCTGTTCATTTTGTCTTGTATTAAATGTATTGATTGACAACATATAATTTTTTAATATGTAAGATGTATTTTAATAGAACTCTTAGGCCATTCACATTTTGGAAACTTGTTATTGCTCTTTTGTTGCGTTTTGTTTCCTCTGTCTTCAAAGAAAGTGATGGGCTGGATTATCTTGGGAGCATTCCAGTTTTCTTCTCTCATTGATAACTGGGGCTAAACTCCTTTATGTGTGCTTCACATCAGCTGAGGAAGTCATTAGGGAACCTGAATATGTTTTCTTAGGAAATGTATGCATTTATTTTTCAGTATAAAAAATTCATGGCAACTATAATGACACCTTTAGTTAAGATTTGGATCAACTGATTTTGCTACGGTAGTTTAAAAATATAAAGTTGTAGGAGGAGAGCCATGTTAGTCTGTGGTGGCCAAAAAAAAAAAAGCAGACTCTGGTAGCCCCTTTTACGACTAATAAAGTTTATTAAAAGGCCCGAGCTTTTGTGAACTGCAGCTCACTTTGTCAGATTCATAGAGTGGCTATACTGATACGGAATTTAAGTTGGAGTGAGGCAAGGAGGGAAAGAAAGGAAAGAAGGCAGATGGGTCATGCAGATGCAGGTTACATGTGAGACAGATGACCAGTACCGTATCAATTAACAACGATCAAGTCAGAGAATGGCAATCTGAAAGCTTCAGAATTAATTGATTTTAAAATGAAACAGGATCTATTATTTGATTTGGATTTTTATGGAGATAAGTGGATAAATAGAGCTGGTAGCCAGATAGCTTCCTGTTTTGGCTTTATTTCTATATGCTTGCTGCATATGAATTAACTGATCCCTTTTGATAATTCAGTGTTCATGAAGCATAATTTCTCCACCAAATTAGTTTGGTTTTTTTTTTTTTTACATCAAATAGGGATTTTTAAGAAGACTTATGCAGCCCCTTCTTCCCAAGATGTTTGTTTTCCTGCACATCGCTAAAGGTTTGACTAGTTTCTCTCACTGGCAAAATTCTATGGCAACTGAATTTCTCCAGGTCATTAGAGTAAAGAAAGTATAGACACTTTTATATCCTACAGTATATATGGACTGTTTACTTAACCCAGATTCTACAACTGTGTTTTGTAAAAAGAGTATCATGAAGTATAATGCAATTCTTAAACCATAAACTCATCTGGATTATGACGAGGCATGCCATCTAATTTTTCTAGTGATTAGCAAATGCCAGAAGCAGTTAGGTAATAAATAGATCAAAACTGGAATTAATTGGAGGAGGAAAGGAGTCACTTCTTTAGTTCCCACTCTGTTGGCATAAAGCATATCTAATTCATTTAAAATTTTCCCAAATGTGCAGCTCCACATATAATTGCTGTAAGGAAAAAAAAAAGGAAGAAATCAACATTTCCCTCAAATTTAGGACTCATGTTTAAGCTTTTAGAATAAGGAATTCCAATGGATCAGATTCTGGTGAAGTTGTATAGCTGGTTTTGGAGCAAGATGGATCTTATATCCCTGAAGGACTTAGATGCAAATTGTATCTGAATGTTGGACTCAGTTAAATTGGCCATGGCTCGTAGTGGATGAAATAATTAGGGCATAGTCACGTGATCAAAATTCAGATGCTTGGCAACTGACTCGTATTTATGATGGTTGCAGTGCCCTGGGATCACGCGATCATCTTTTGTGACCTTCTGACAAGCACAGTCAATGGGGAAGCCAACAACCGTGTTACTAACTTAACAAGTACAGTGATTCACTTAACAGCTATGGCAAGAAAGGTTGTAAAGTGGGGCAAAACTCGCCTCACAAATGTCTCACTTAGCAACAGATATTTTGGGCTCAATTGTGGTGGTAAGCTGAGGACTACCTGTAGTTTGAGGACTACCTGCAGTTTGAATGTGTGTTTTTCCTTCTCAATCAATGCCTATAAGTAATTAATTCTACTGGTACATAATGAAATGGAAGCTTGTGGATTTATAGTATATTGATTTAAGGTATTTTCTTTTATTGATTGCATCCCCGGTGTAAATACCTAGAACAGGAACTTGTGTTTATGTACAGATGTAAAAGACAATTTGTAAGGAAATAGCAGAGATTCTGATTAGGTTCTAACAAGGTACATTCAGTTGTATACTTAATGGCTCGTATGCAATTCTTTTAATAACATTTGACCACAGGTCAAACTTTGGATGAAAAAAAGAATTTAGAACAGTAGAGCAAATCTTCCTTTAATTGAGGGTATATATTAACAGCAATCTAGATATTTCCTCTGCCTGCTGATAATACAGTTTATTGTACATCTGAATGAATTCAGTAAACAAAGAAGTAGCTTTTTTCATAGAGTTTGGGGGGGGGGGTGTTCTGCTTTCCAGTGTTCTGTCCTTTGGTTTCAACAGTTGTTAACAAGAAATTTTTTTTAAAAAGTATTTTATTAATTTTCTATTATTACAATTCACTAGTGCTTAATGAACAACGTGTTGTCTGGGTTGATTTTTTGCTTAGTAATAGAAGTTAAATTTTTACTCTCTTTCTCGTTTTTCCAGCCATTGATAAAATAAGTTCCATGTCTGAAAATATTCTGTGTCTTCTTTCTCTTTGATTCTCAATGTAAGTCCATCCATTTCAGCACAGTCCAGTATTTTCTTGATTATCTCTTCATCCAATGGTGTTTTTTTTTTTCATTTTTCCAGTGCTGAGCAAGTTGTTAACAAGAAATTTTGAAAAACCTGTCTTAATTCAACATAAAATTGAGAATAGCACAACGGAATTAAATAGGATGGGTTCACCTCCATCTGCATGTACTACTTATGAATCAGGGAAGGAGACTGTTTTCTTCTGGTAGCAGCTGCTCATATCTCATGGGCTGTCACTGTGAAGGGTTGCAAACCACTAGGGAAAAAGCTATTTCAGATACAAAACAGATACAATTTGTTAAATAATTCCATTTATTTAATTGTTTAACAAATTGTATATAAGAAAAATTACAAAACAATTTGGCATGTTATAAAATTAAAAGTCCTTGATACTATCATTGGAGATGGAAGAATAAATTGACCCCCCCCCCGACGTGTAAATGGAGCTGCATATATGGCAGTGAGGATTCTAAGCAACATTTGCATCTTGAACCAAAAATAATCACATTTATTTTGCACAATGCTCTCAGGCCAATTTACATTGGAGTCTGCATTTTGAGAGCTTCTCATACAATGTGTAGTATCAGACATGCATTTCTGCTGTGTTCAGGCAACCGAGAACAAATCCATATGCTTCGGCAAAGTTATGTACGTGAATTATTTTATGTGCATATCTGAAAACTGTTTCCATGCCCATATAGATCCAAAGAGGATTGCTTGAATAATTCTGTTCCTGCTGACTGTACTATGAAATTTTGGTTGTATTTCATTTAGCAAAAGCCATTTTTTATTTGAAACTTCAATAAGCAGTAGAGTTTCCTTTTGTTTCTCTTCACAGGGACTTTATATATATTGTAGATGTATCTCTCATTTAGGAAGGAGAAAAATGAAGCCCCCGATGAATGATGTGTGTGGGTGCGCGCATGCGTACACATGTTCCAGAACTACTTTCTCTAGATCCAGTGCTTATATACAATTTCTGACTATAGCCACATGGTGGAGTTCATAGGGTAAAAGATTGGAGGTTTCACACCTCCTTTCCCATCCTTGTTCCTCCTCTTGCTTTTGTGTAGTTGTTTGGCAGTTATTATTGTCATCTGGGAGGCTCTTCACTTGATATCCTGTCCTTAACTTCAGTGTGTGACAACAATAGGAGTCTCACTACCTATATTGCCTAGATGAAAATGGAATGGTAAAAATGGGTTTTTAAAGAAAACCCAGAACATACCCGTGTGGAATCTGTATCTCAGATGAATAAATGTATATCAAATCAAAACATTCTCCATCTTTATCCGCTTTATAGTTCTGCTTTCACTTGCCCTCAGTTTTTTTTATCTTTTCTGTCTTACTCCTATCCGCTTCTGTTTTCTGTAGGCGATCATGAATTAAAACTAGCAGGCTGAGTATTGGCAACACATTGGCTCAATAACAATAATTTGACCCAAGTTGTTTGTTGTGATAATATGAATGTTTTGTTTATATGTTTTTTCTTTAAATTTCTTTATAGGATTCACCCTTTACAAATGCAGGAATGGGATCTAATCTAAACCTCTTAGGTGAAATTGAATGTGATGCCAGTATTATGGATGGAAAATCACTAAATTTTGGAGCAGTGGGAGCTCTCAGTGGTATGTAGATTAGGGTCTCAAGGATGTAACATTGATACCAGAAGGATCTTTGACTATATACTTAGTCATGTCACAACCAATCTCACACTGAGGCCAAGATGAGTAAGTTGATAAAGGATAGAAATGTGAGCCAAGTCACATACTAGTGATTATTACTGTTATTGCCAACTGCTGCTTTATTTTGGATTTTTATACATTGCCTAGAATCACACTGTTCATGTTCATTGGCCTTTTAAAAAAGAAGAAGAAATAAATGTATTTGAAATGTTCTTGGCAATGATTCGTGGTAGATGAAATTTCCTGAAATAGGTATACTATTATGATAGAGAGAGAGACAAGCCGAAAAATATAGTCTGAATCCAGAACATAGAAGAAATATTAAATCAGTAGAATGTTTTCCATTGAAATAAGTGTGACTTTAGATAATCAGGATGGCAATTGGTTTTTCTTTGTTTTGGCTTAATATACCTGTTTTTGGAACATACTAATACTACCTAGAATCACACTGTTCATATTCATTGGCCTTTTTAAAAAAAAACAAATAAATGCAGGGAACATATTACAGTTATTTTGGTATATCTTTGAAAATGAATACAGTAAAAGTAGATAGAATTCTTGAATATGTAGTGTGTATATGTAAAACTTTCTCTTATAGTGTAAGTTAACAGTGCAATATTCATTTAGGGAAAATGATATTTGTTTATATGTATATGATTGTGTGTTTCAGTTGTGTGTTAAGAAAGAAAATTATATTCTGATCTTTAATATTGACGAGTGAACCCATCCTTTAATATATGTTTCTGTTGAGAAAAAGGGCCCTAGTGTGGGTGACCTGATTTGGATCATCATTTTAACATAGGATTCAGTAAATAAATTTTTGTCTGACTTTTTTCTTATTAGTTAGTATCAGTTTCTTTCAACACCAAAATCTGAAAAAAAAAAAGTAAGACATATGTTTAATGTACTGCAATTCATCTGTAACACAATGTTGCAATTCTCTTAAATAAACTGTGTTTTTCAGGAATCAAAAATCCTGTCTCCGTGGCAAATAAATTATTATGTGAAGGGCAGAAGGGAAAACTATCTGCTGGCAGAATTCCGCCTTGGTAATTACTTTATTCTGCTTTTTCTTCTTGTTGTTTCTTCGTCCTCCTTAATTGTAATGCAATTTTCGAAAGTTATTCTTATTGATAGAAGCTTGTTTTTTTTTTAAAAAAAAATATATATCAGCAATAACATGCTATTTAGATGAGGGCTGGATTAGTTTATTGGTCTTGGAACATCTTATATTTTCACTATGGCTGTAAATAGAATTCAAAATTAAGGATAATATTTCTACTCATAATTTCTTTCACTGTGGTTGTTTATATATATATATATATTTACACAATTGCAAAGCTTCTATTCTGATGTTTAAGCTTTGAGTCCAATAAATGTCAAACTAAATATTGTTTTAAAAACATAGATTTCTTCATCTCCTTTAACTTCCAGATTTATAAAATTTTAACATATGCTTCCATTTAAGGATATAGACAAAATGGAAAATATATTTCATTTTGAACGCAGAACAAAATAGCCCTGCTAAACATTTCATCAGAACATTCTCTATTGGCTGCGTTTTGACACAATAACTTGAAAAGGTTCAAATATTCCAACAGAACCAAATTTGAACATCACCCTATATTTGCATCAAAAATAATGGGTATCAGAACAAACTTTCATACCCTAAGGCCCAAATCCAAGTAGATGACAGTTACCAAAATTGATCAAAATAACCTATTTAAATTGATATTGGGGGAACAAAAATTAACAATTCCTTTTAGGAAACAAAAAATTATCAATATGCCTCCATACCCCAGAATCTTTTAAGAACTTGTGTTTACCTAACATTTTAACAAGGTGAAATAGCTACAATTTCAACCATTTTCTGTTTAGGTAGCACATTTTGGCTTGGAGATAAACAGCCATCCGGGCAGACAGAAATTATATTTTCTGTGTCCCTTCCTGTAAAAAATACATTGGTCATTTTCTCTGTAACTTTAGTGCGGAAAGTCAGCATAGACTCTGCAACAATTTGGCAGATTTAAATTTTTTAAATTAGCATATTTTACCTTGGAACAAAACTCTTGGAATGCACATGTTGTTTTGAGCTTGGAACACTCAAAAAGGCTGTTTGAGTGTTCCAAGTTCAAAACAAAACACATGTTTCAAGAATTGGCTGATTTGAGATTGGAGTGTATATGGTCATGATAATTTTTATTCTGGAAATAATATTTTCTAACTGATTTAATTTTCATAAGCAATTGAACATAAACTATAATTATGCCTATTTTCTACAAAGGTGTTCCAAGTGTGAGGGGAAAAAACAATTTTCTGAATATCCAATTCTAATGAGAGTGCATTCCCAAAAATCTACAAAAATGCAAGCTATTTTATTATAGCATGTGGAAAACCTGAAATCCATCTGCTTTGTCAACTTGTTGAAATTTCTTGGTAATCCTAGGGATCACTATAAGCATTGAGTTCCTAGATTTTCTGGGAACTTCAGTAAAGATCTTATTTAAAGATTTTTTGAAAAGCCAAGGCATGTGATAGCTGCTCCTTTCAACATTAATAAAATTTAATTTGCATCTCAATTAAGTATTTTGGACCTGTAGTATTTCTTCACAGATTCAAAAATGTGGCTTAGATTGTGGGATTATTAAAAAGAGTAGATGCCAGTGATAATCAGATTACTTCTAAAACAAACCTGCTTAGGATGGGGTTGTGCATCATTTAACACTTTAAAGAATATCATGTTTTCTGTCGTTTCCTGCAATTTTGCTTTGACTTAATTAGAACAATTCTACTAGCTAGGAAGTAGTTAAATAGTTTGCCATTATACTGAAAGATATGAAAATATTTCCTGCCAGAGTGTCTTCTTCCAGCCACTTGTTTGTTCTCTCTTGTTTTGCAGTTTCTTAGTTGCTGAGGGAGCCTTCAGATGGGCAGTGGATCATGGGATATCAGCCTGTCCTCCAGGCGTCATGGCAACAAGTGAGTAGCTTTTTATTGGAAATTACTATTGAAAGTGTTAAAGGGACACTCGGAAACCAGTGAAATGGAATTGTTTAGGTACAAGTCATACCAATGGACCACAGTCGCATCAGCCTTTTTATAGGAGGATTGCACCATAACTATTATTTCAAAGTCATTATAGTAAATATAGTAAATAATAGCAATTTTTGAATATTCAAAATTCAAGCTGTGGGTTGCTCCCTATAAAGGCCTACCTGGCATAGAACCTGGTTACTCGACGGACTGCTTGTCTGCCATAGTATCTGCCTGATAGTATGGCCAATTTGATCTGGCAGGACTGGTTTGTGCTCCAGGTTTCTTCAATTAAACAATGCCACCTTTCTGGACTCTGGAAGCCCACCACCTTTGTAGTCTTCTGGAGTGAGGTTCCTCTGTGATCCAAGAAGTCCCACAGAACTAGTAATTTGAAGGGTCCTGAAGCTCTGGCTTTTCACAAAGGGCTTTGATGAGCGTGAGCAAAAACCCCTTTTCTTCCTTTTTTTTTTTGTTCCCATTTGGATTTGTTATCTCTCCATTTTTGTCCCTTTTCTGTTTTATTGTTTTTCATGTTTTTCATGATGGTTAACTGCCCAGAGCCTTTGAGAGTTGGGCGACATATACATTTAATGAATAATTAATTATTACAATTATCACTGGTGGTGTTTTATTTGATTAGAAGTGGTGATTTATTCAGCTTGTGGTTAAATTATGGATAATATAGAGCAGACTTTTCAATTACTACTGAGAAAGTGTTTGAAGATCACAGGCTTGCAAGAGTAGAAAGGTAAAAAACATGTAAGATTTACAGTTGTATCTTATAGATCTTTAAAACACTGCAGATATGAAGATTTCTGTTAAATATCTTGTCTTCATTAAATTTGTTTGATATTATATACCATTCAGAATCTTTTGGGATGAGGCAGGTTACAACTACTGCAAAATAAATATTTTGTTTGAGATTATTGAAAGTGCCATTGCTATTTATGTTTGGGAAATTTTAACTTTCCATAATAATGATAATGTATTTGTATATAATTTGTATAATTTATTTACACCATGTATAGAACTATTTTCAAGTCTATATAGAATATATTTCTAATTTATGACTGCATATTTTCTGATTCTTTAAAAATCATTTCATTGTAGAATATCCCATCCCAGCAGTATTTAACTGTACTCACAGCATTCTGCACAATGGATATTAGCTGTTAATTTTCTATTATAATTTCCTTTATTATGTTTGGTTTTTATTTTCACTTTATCTCCTTACATCATGGTAATTGTATAAGAGAAGAGAAAAATAATTTCTTCTTTGAAAGTGTTCCTTGCATTAGATAGATGCTGTATCTTTCCTGACTTTCCACTTTAAATTGAACATGATATTACTTAAATAGATAATCAAGAATCATTCTCTGGTTTGTTGGATCAAAACAGTTTTGAGATTGGAATCTGTCATTTTGAGCCAGCCTACTGAAATGTTAGCAACAAGAGAGTACCATTATGTTACCTTAAAATATTTAAATCTCTCATTGGTACAGAGGCATTATGAGTTTATGATTGCAATAAAAATATTTTTTATTGCATTAATTGTCATATATAGTGTTTTCTATGTAGTTCTGCTTTCCCACTCTTTCTTTTTGAAAGAGAATTTCATATTATTTCATCTTCAGAGCCTTTTGAGCATACACCAAAAATGACTGCCAGGGGGTGCTCTATGATTGATCAGAACTGGACTGCTTTACTGAGGATTAGATATATGCCCCCTTTTTTGTGATTACACCTAAATTTTTTAGGGCTTCTAAAATACTTTAAATGGTTATATTACACAAGTATAGAAGTATAATTGCTTTAATGCTGTTAATAAAATAGGCAGGGTGATCATGATTTCTAATATTGTTAAATTTATAATTAAATTTCTTCTGTTAAATTTCAGTATACTGCAGATACAATGAATCTGAATTGCATTTCTTAACATTTATTCAGTTGATTTGATTGAAGGTAGAGGAACAAAGAAAAGTATATATTGTTTCAAGTAGAATTTTGGAAAATAGCACTGTAAGAATGATCAAGTATATAGAAGAAATAGCAGTTGCTGGCTGCAATGGCAGAACCTTTAAACTCAATCTGGGACAAAATTAGAGACCACTGTCTTTCCTTCAAGCCAAAATAGGAAAGTGCTGAATTCTGTTCTTCTCAAAGCTGGTGCCAATCTTCCATTTTTTCTCTCTCCATATAGACTGTGATGCACTGTATAGGAGAGCTAAGACTGATGATATGATTCACCTCACCTTTTTCCTACAATCTATTAAAGTCTGCCTGGCAACTGAGTGGGTAAACAATGAGAATTCCTAATATAATGGCATCTAGAAAAATAGAAATGGCACTCTAGCAGATAGCCAATTTTCTGTTGAGTAGAGCACAGAGAAGATGACACCTCCTCTTCAGATGAGTTAAGTTCTGTGTATTTGGCATATGCGGCTGGGAGCAATATTGCAAAATGGCCAGTCTCGGTAGGAATGCAACAAACGCAACTGAAACAAGATGGAAATCTGTTCAGAGAATTTCTTGATCAATTTCCTGAGGCAAAGTAATTGTTTACACAACTCCTCAACCTAAAACATATTCCCACTAGCAATAGCAAGCTCCACGACAAGGACAGAGGCATAAAATTCAAAGTTGCAATTGGGCCAGATGTCAAATCTGTATATGTAAATAGGCAATACTCTTCCAGGATCTAGTAACTCTGCTGATAACATCAAGAGTTTATTCCCTTTCTCATCAATTACTGATTATGCATTAGTATTTGCTAGCAATGCACCTTTTCCTTTATACTGTATAGCACAGATAGTGTGCAAAAAGATAAATTAATATGAATTGGCACCAGAAATTGCAGCATTCAAAAACTAAAGGAAAACATAGCATCTAAGGACATACTCAAGCTGATGTTAATTTGGCTTGAGGATCTTGGAAAAAGATTGCAACATAATTCTGTTGAATTACTCAAGACATAAAGTTCCATATTCTGTAGTGAAATAGTAGGCTTTTATCTCACTACAAAGAATTTATTTTTCACCAAAGGCGATTTTCCAAATTTTTCTATTCATTGTAGAATAAAATGCTTAACTTGTTTATATCAATAAAGCAGTCAGTGAAATACCTGAGTTTAAACAGCAGGTCTCTTATCCAGCGAATCATTCTTTGAAGATGGAACGACATCACTTTACTCATGGGGGAAGGGAATACTCTTAAAATCATTTAGGTTTCAGGGTTTATAGATATTTCAGATTTATGACTATTGCTGAAAGTTGTATAAAACTGCAGTGTGGTTTGATTGCTTGGGAAAATAGGCAACCTTATAGGGAGCAGCTATTCATGTAACTTAAAAACCTTAAGTTTGTCCCAATTAAGGAAATTGCATTTTAAGGATTTTATTAACACCATGAGATGCAGAGAGACTCAAAAAGACTAAACAGGGTTGTTCACCTAGATATTTGTGAGAAAAAAACAAAGCATTGAGAGAAAAGATCAAAACACTCTTATTCAATAATAAAGAAGAGTTTGGAAAGTCTCCACTGATCTCAAGGCATCACTTGACAACCCATGATGACATATGCTAAGAACCTAGCAAAGATGGATCTCTTCAGTGTCTAAGTGGTAGACTGCTTATGGTTCCTGAATTTCTTTGGTTTTTGCTAGGAGAGAAATACTTGAGAAAATATAAACAGTTGCAATGGCATGTACACATGATAATTTTAGTCTGGGAAGGGTTTTTCTAAAGAGGGCAAGGTAGCAATTCAGATCCTTAAAAGTTGGCAGGCAATCTTGTGTTTAGTGGAAGTAACAATTTCTTAACGCCCCTATTAAAATTGCATCACTCAGACAAATGGACATAATTAGAGCTGAAAGGGTTATTAGAGATTGTCTTTGAGAACATCCATTTACTATGTCAATGAAGGCTGGAGAAGAAGAATTCAGAGTCTTGCTAACCAATTTATTTCATTGCATTTGAGATTGCGGTTATTATCTGCTTAATTTACTTTTATTTTCTTAAATGTATCAACTATAGCACTGTTCATGTTCTAATTTTATGAAATTACATATAAGGATCACACGTTTCTTCTTTTTTTCTGATTGTCTAAAAGCGATGTCTCTTGATTAAAATTGTGTAGGATTGTATTGCTAGTTAAGGAATATTTAGATCAATAGACAGATGCTGGATATATGCTTGAGTTTGTTGGGTGAAAGTCAAAAGAGTTGCATTTACTAAAGTTAATAGTTTTAGTTCTTCAGAAATGTAAATGCTATTAAATGTTTTACAGGACTTAGTTTAGCAGCTTTTAAAAGGAACAAGAGGAAACTAGAGTTGGCTGAAAAAGTAGAAACAAATCTTTTTCAGCTGAAGAAAAGACGACAAACAAGTGAAAAGGTCAGTATCTGTGGAGAAAGATGTTAGTCATTCTTAATACTTTAACAAAGTTCAAAGGTTAACAGCTCAATAAACTGAAAATAATGTAATGTGTATATGTGTGTACTTACGTATGTGGCTTTTTTCATATACTAGATTCTTCTAATTAATTTAATGTTTCTTTGGAGTGTTTATTTATTTGAGGAACAATTAGATTGTATTTGTGAAAAGTCCTTGCATACATGGACATGGGTCTAGGCCAGGGGTAGGCAACCTTGGCTCTTTTATGACTCGTGGACTTCAACTCCCAGAATTCCTGAGCCATGCTGGCTCAGGAATTCTGGGAGTTGAAGTCCACGAGTCATAAAAGAGCCAAGGTTGCCTACCCTTGGTCTAGGCAATATAATATATGAAATAATCTATCTTATATTCTTATACCTGTGTGTGTCAGTATGTTCCCTATTTACAATTGGTAAAATACAGACAACAATATGTTGGTTTCCAGAATAGTTCCTAAATTAGATACCTAGTTTGCCTGGGATTACACTGAACTTTAGTTATGCTTTTAACCTATTAACCAAAATAGGTCAGTACTGACCAGTACTCTTTTTACTCAGTAGGAAACATCATGAAATCTATTGTCTAGTCCAGTGGTTCTTAACCTTTTTGAACGAATTGCCCCCTTGAGCCAATGAGGAAGTTGTCATCGCCCCCCTCCCCCAACATAACCTCTCAATCACAACATAGGAAATAATTCTTCAATTTATGCAAACACTTTTTTTTGTTTTCTTTAAAATTGTCATCAGGACATATCGATGCAAATAATTTATTTCCAGTCTTTTTCCCATATCTCAACCGTGTGAAAATTTTGGTGCCACCTGTCACTTTATTCCCAAACATCGTGATACATGTATTTCATGATTATCTTATTTATTCAAGACACTTAAATGTAATGACCACTGAAAACAAAATTCAATTGCAAGAAAGTGAAATGCCCGAAAAGAAAAACAGTAACATTTAATGATTGAATTACAAGTGAAATTTAAGACGCAAAAAGAAATATAAAAAGGGCATAAGAACAAACCGCAATGCAGGAACTAAGAATTTCAAGACGAAAACTCTGAAACTAAATTAAGATTCGAGGAAAGTATATATAGTCACGCACACTGTAAAAAGGGTTAAAAAGACACAAAGAACATATAATATCAAACTGGAGTGCACGCTAAAAAGTACAATACAAAGAGACACAAAAAATGTTTTACAGAGCACAACAAAAATTCAAAAACAAAGCCGAAAACTCAAACTGGAACGTGAAATCCAATGCAAGCAAATAGAACGATAAAAGCTCAGACAATTATTAACGAAAAAAATGTATGTACACAAAAAGCAAAAAAAAAAGAACATCAATGGCTGCCTTGTGCTTGGTGAGCTGATGCCAATTTCTTGATGTCTGGAACCATTTTTGTTAATCGCATTCTTAAATCACCGCGCTCAGAGATCTTCAACATGTTCCTTGACTTAGAAAGGATCTGTTGGACGGCACTGAAGCCCCTCTCCACTAAGTAAGTGGAAGGAAAGGCTAAAAGAAGCAACTTAACTTCCTCCCACAATATTGGGTAAGTGTTCCTCATTTTCACCCAGAAAGCTTCGTAGCCGTAACTCTGAAAATGTGACTGGGCTTCACAGTCGTATTTCAGATCTGTCAGTGGCTCTTGCAGTTTGGGATGAAGTTGTGCAAAGTCTGCTGTGAAAGGATTTAGCATCCAAGTGGGCACTTCCAGATTTATCAGATCATAGAATCTGGTTTCCATATCTTCTTTTAGTTGCTTCAAGTGGCAGCAAAAAACGTCCAAATCTTCTCCTTGGAGTTCACGTTCATTACCAAGGCTTGGGAACTGATACAGCTCCTGGCGACTCATATTGCTTGCAAGGAGGTCCAATTTGGAAATAAATGAGCAGATTACTCCCTTGGCCTTAACAAAATTGATTTTATCTCCTTGCAGCTTTACGTTCACTTCATTCAGCTTGTCAAAAACACCAGCGAGATAAGCTACATCCAGACGTCGAAGTTTAAGAGAATTGCTTAGACTTGGGTCAATGGATTCAAGAAATTCGACAACTGTGTCAAAAAGTTCGTGGAATCGCCGCAAACACTTTCCTTTTGAAAGCCATCTTACTTCGGTGTGCAAAAGGAGACGTTCAATCTCCTCATCATTTTCTTCACAAAGCTTGTGAAAAAGTCGGTTGTTCAAGGCATGCGACTTAATTTTATTCACAGCATTAATGACGTAACGTAGAGACTCGTGCAAACGGCCACTCAAATTTTTTGAGACAAGGTGCTGTCTATGAACGACGCAATGGACAGTCATAACTCCAGGTACAACCGATTTTAGATGAGCTTGAAATCCGCGATATCGTCCAACCATGGATGCAGCTCCGTCGGTTGCACATGCCACGACGTTTGTCAAAGGGATGTTTTTCTCATTAAAAAACTCTTCAACCTTTTTAAATATCGAAGAACCTTTTGTGTTGGTGGCTAAATTTCGAACAAATAACAGTTCTTCCCCGATCTCTTCATTTCCGTTGATGAAACGGACATAAGCCAATAACAAGGCTTCATTTTCACGAATCGTTGACTCGTCAATCTGCATCACGAATTCTGTTTTTTTCAAGGTGTCAATAAGTCTTTCTTCCACATCAGCAGCCATTTCATCAATTCTTTTTGATACAGTGTCATTACTCAAAGGGATTGATTGCGTGATGGTGCTTGCGCTGGGCCCCAACATGGTGGCAACAATCTGTTTCACTGCTGGTAAAATCAGCGTTTCTCCGATAGTGTGAGGTTTGCCACATTTTGCTATCAACAAAGATACTTCATAGGAACAAATGAGCCCCTTGTTGGCGTTGAGTGACGATTTTCCAAATAACTTCCCAACAGTGCTGCGACCCTCAAACTTGGCCTTTAAGGATTGGAAAAACGATGCTGGTTTGTCGGCTTTATCCGAATGAATTCTTACAAAATGTTCTTTCAGTCGGGAAGGCTTCATCGCTTCATTTGAAAATGTTTTCTCACAAAGAAGACAAAACGGAAGCTGTACGTTGGAAGGAGATGGAATGAATCCTAATTTTAGGTATTCCGTTGAATATTGGCGACACTTCCTCTTCTCGGCCATGTTGAGAGGTCTTCGAAATGAAAGGCACTACCTGCAAATTAAATTTTCGACTCCATTGGAACACTAGAAAAACGCACGCAGTGTTATCTTCATTTTAGATGTCAAAAGGATCTCTCTCTCTCTCTCTCTCTCTCTCTCTCTCTCTCTCTCTCCCTCCCTCCCTCCCTCTCTCTCCCTCTTTCTGCCCTTGGTCTGCCAGTCCTCTTCCCCCACTCTGTGTGTGTGTGTGTGTGTGACAGAGAGAGAGAGAGAGAGAGGCATTTGCACTTCCTCTCTCTCTCTCTCTTTCCTCTCTCTTTCTCTCTCTCTTTTTCACTTTCGCCTCTCCCTTTCTCTCTTTCCTCTCCCTCCCTCCCCCATCTCTCTCTCGGCACTGAAGGGGCGGGGAGGGGGCAGGAGGCAGCAGAAGGCGCCGAAAGGCGCCCGGGGAGATGCGTGGCCGGCTCAGCTGCCCAGGGAGCAGCCCGGAGACGGCCCAGGGAGTGATGCCCCCACCGGCCGCCGGCCCAGCCAGGACTGAAACAAGAGACGTGGCTAGGGAGAAACGCCTGTGCTGGATGGCGGCGGAAGGCAGGCTGGGTCCCGGATGGCTGCTTTTCACGGCCAAATGCCGGATGCTGGGCAATTGACTGGGACAGAAGAGCAGGGTGGGGGGAGGCTATGTAAAGCGCATCTCCCCAAGCCGCTCCGTTCGGCAGTCCCAGCTGGGGCATCGCTCCATGGGCCATCCCCGGGCCGCTCCCTGGGGAGCCTCCCCCACCCCGCTGTTCCGCCCCAGTCAACTGCCCAGCATCCAGCAGCCATCGCACAGCCAGATGCCTGTGGGTCGCGGATTGCCGGGAGCGCCGCATGGCGCAGGAGGCTTGTCAATGCAGCCAATGGGCGGGGCGTTCTGCAGATGCCCCGTGGCTTGACCCCGGGGATGCTGGCGGCGCGAGGGGAGGCTTGGCGATGCAGCCAATGGACGGGGCATTTCACAGATGCCCCATGGCCTGCGGCTTGAGCCCGGGGACCCCGGCGGCATGAGGGGAGGCTTGGCGATGCAGCCAACAGGCAGGGCATTTCGCAGATGCCCTGTGGCCTGAGCCCGGGGACCCCGGCGGCATGAGGGGAGGCTTGGCGATGCAGCCAACAGGCAGGGCATTTCGCAGATGCCTTGTGGCTTGAGCCCGGGGACCCCGGCGGCATGAGGGGAGGCTTGGCGATGCAGCCAACAGGCAGGGCATTTCGCAGATGCCCTGTGGCCTGCGGCTTGAGCCCGGGGACCCCGGCAGCGTGAGGGGAGGCTTGGCGATGCAGCCGACAGGCAGGGCATTTCGCAGATGCCCTGTGGCCTGCGGCTTGAGCCCGGGGACCCCGGCAGCGTGAGGGGAGGCTTGGCGATGCAGCCAACAGGCAGGGCATTTCACAGATGCCCTGTGGCCTGAGCCCGGGGACCCCGGCGGCATGAGGGGAGGCTTGGCGATGCAGCCAACATGCAGGGCATTTCGCAGATGCCCTGTGGCTTGAGCCCGGGGACCCCGGCGGCATGAGGGGAGGCTTGGCGATGCAGCCAACAGGCAGGGCATTTCGCAGATGCCCTGTGGCCTGCGGCTTGAGCCCGGGGACCCCGGCAGCGTGAGGGGAGGCTTGGCGATGCAGCCGACGGGCGGGCCATTCTGCAGATGCCCCGCGGCCCGCGGCTTGAGCCCGGAGATGCGGGCAGTGCGAGGGGAGACTTGGTGATGCAGCCGACGGCCCCGTCCATCGGCTGCATGGCCAAGCCTCCCCTCGCGCCGCCGGCATCCCCGGGCTCAAGCCGCGGGCCGTGGGGCATCTGCAGAACACCCGGCCCGTCGGATGCATCGCCAAGCCTCCCCTCACGCCGCCAGCATTCCCGGGCTCAAGCCGCGGGGCATCTGCAGAACGCCCCGCCCGTTGGATGCATGGCCAAGCCTCCCCTCGCGCCGCCGGCATCCCCGGGCTCAAGCCGCGGGCCGTGGGGCATCTGCAGAACACCCGGCCCGTCGGCTGCATCGCCAAGCCTCCCCTCGCACCGCCAGCATTCCCGGGCTCAAGCCGCGGGGCATCTGCAGAACGCCCCGCCCGTTGGATGCATGGCCAAGCCTCCCCTCACGCCGCCGGCATCCCTGGGCTCAAGCCGTGGGCCGTGGGGCATCTGCAGAACGCCCCGCCCGTCGGATGCATGGCCAAGCCTCCCCTCGCGCCGCCGGCATCCCCGGGCTCAAGCCGCGGGCCGCGGGGCATCTGCAGAACACCCGGCCCGTCGGCTGCATCGCCAAGCCTCCCCTCGCGCCGCCGGCATCCCCGGGCTCAAGCCGCGGGGCATCTGCAGAACGCCCCGCCCGTTGGATGCATGCCCAAGCCTCCCCTCGCGCCGCCGGCATCCCCGGGTTCAAGCCGCGGGCCGCGGGGCATCTGCAGAACGCCCGGCCCGTCGGCTGCATCGCCAAGCCTCCCCTCGCGCCGCCAGCATCCCCGGGCTCAAGCCGTGGGCCGCGGGGCATTGCAGAACGCCCGGCCCGTCGGCTGCATCGCCAAGCCTCCCCTCCTGCCGCCGGCATCCCCGGGCTCAAGCCGCGGGCCGCGGGGCATCTGCAGAACGCCCGGCCCGTCGGCTCCATCGCCAAGCCTCCCCTCACGCCGCCGGCATCCCCGGGCTCAAGCCGCGGGCCGCGGGGCATCTGCAGAACGCCCGGCCCGTCGGCTGCATCGCCAAGCTTCCCCTCGCACTGCCGGCATCCCCGGGCTGAAGCCGCGGAACCGGGGCAACGATCCGCTTCCCGCCAGGACCAACGCTGGAGCCTCCCATGCCGCCGGTAGGCCGCCGCTGCCCTGGAGCATGCTTCCCCCCCTTCCCGTGGATGTCGAGCCCATGGGGGCTTGACAGTGTGGCCGGCTCGGCTGCCCTTGGAGCGGCCCGGGGACAGCCCCCTCCCCCCCCATATTCTGCTCACCTCACCTTCGCCGACAAAGCAGTCAGGACTCCGTTGCACCTTCCCGGTCAGCTGGGCCAATGGTCCTGCTGGCTGGGGATCGCAGGGGCTCCTCTCCCTCGGGGCTGTGGCTTGCAGGAGGGCTGGCCACATGCACCTCGGACGAGGCCAGCCAGGGAAAGGGACTTCATGGCCGCGCTGCTCCCAGGGGGTGGGGCACCCGGGCGCAGGGCCAATCAGGAGCCCTGCATGAGAGAGAGAGAGAGAGACAGAGAGGGGAAGCGCAAGTGCCTCTCTCTGCCTCTGTCTCTCTCTACAAATGGCGGAGGAGGCTCAGAGCCACAGGGGAAGACTGAAAAGTGTCCCCAAAACATCTCGCTCCATCGCCCCCATATCGCCCCCTTTTGGTTCCTTCGCCCCCACATCGCCCCTTTTCAATCCATCGCCCCCCTGAAAAATGAAATCGCCCCCTGGGGGGCGATATCGCCCAGGTTAAGAACCACTGGTCTAGTCCACAGTCACTAAATCCTGAAGTCCAACGCTGCCCAACAAATACCAGCTGTGAAAGCCTATATCAGTATTTAAATTTAACTATATTTTCTCTTGTCAATCCTTTCTATATTCTGAATAATACTATTTATCTTGAAAGTGAGCATTGTGATGTGTGTGCGTGTGCGTGTGCATGCCTAAATTTGAGTAAGAAATAAGTGAAAAAAATGAAGGAAATATAATATGCTAGGTTTAAAAAATCACGTATGTGAGTAGATCTATTACAACATGTGCACTTTAATCATAACTACAAGCCATTGTTATGATTAATTTTAAGTATTGTTTTTTCTGAGCTGCCATAACACACACATTTGAATCCAAGCCATTATTTTATCTGAGAGCAAGTCTACTGCACCATTATAGCTTGATGATATATTTTACTATTTTCACTTTTTCAGAATGTGCATGACAAATGCAAAATGAAAAGATAAATATCTGTTGAGACATTTTCTCCAGTTTAAGATTTTGATGAAAATTTCTCAGTTTAAAGCATATTCTGTGGATCTGGAAAGGGCTGAAACCTTAAATATCAGGTAGGTAAACATGTCTGGGCATTTATCTAGCATTGACTGATCCAGAATAGTCCTCTAGTCAAAAGGCAGGTTGATATTTATTTACTAAGATCAATTTCAGCATCCTGGTTTTCTTGTTGCTGAATATAGCTTTTGAATATATATTTAACGTATTTTGCCATGAAGAATTAAGATGTGCAAGAACATCTGCAGAATATATTGCTTTGTTATCTCCTTTTGTGGGGAAAGTGATTCAGAGAAAAAGTTTATATATTATTCAGGTATTTATTTTGGTGTTTTTTTTTAAAAAAAAATATCTAAAGAAAACAATGATCCTTAGAAGTATTACAGGAAGGTTGATAATGGTATTAATTCATATTATAAAGGGCAAGTCAATGCTTCCAATATGCCAGAACATGAGCTTATCAACCTGTTATTTGAGATTTCATATATCTTGTTATAACATTGAATGGGAGAATGCCACATTCACAACTGAATTGAGAAATGCTATAAAATTTATGTGTAGAACTGCAATATCAGTACCTGAGATGTCAAGATTCTGTTCTGAGTTTCAAATTTAAATGAATCTGAACACCACATTGCGTAAAATGAGCTAATTAGTGGGCAGTATTTGAACTCCTGCAAAATGCGAGAAATATTATTTTTATTAATAATTAAAATTATGTGTTTTTATAAACAAAATACAAAAACTAAATGACAGTAATTGTCACTAAAAGCAAAAATATGTTGCTTACTATAATGCAGTAAAATGCTGCATTGCCCTGGTTGCAATCATCAACTTGTTTGTTCTCCCATACCTCACTGCTGTGTTGCTCTGCATACAAAGATATGGGCTGCTAGCACAGACAAATGGTGACATCACCGGCAGTGTTCCTTCTGTTCATGTGCACAGCATCATGTGCTTGCATGGCACCTGCACATGTGACAAGACAATGAGGCAGGATGGGTTCTGGTAGTGCCTTAAAAGACTAAAAGACCTCAGTGCTCCAGCTGTGGCCCACAGGCCAGGTGTTTGAGACACATGCTTTATAAAGTACTTCCAGCAATGTTTTGTGTATGTCACCTCTTTGTTTTACAATAATCTAATTATTTCTGGAGTCATAGATGGAGAGAGTTGAGAAGCCATCCCAGAAAGCAATACAAGCCACTTCTGTAACTTTGCCAAGAAAATGTACTTGATAGCATTTTCACCTCTTTTATGATTTGATGCCAGATGTTGAAGTTGACATAAAACAACATTCTAGAGTCCTATGGCTATGGTGCATAATTAAATGAAAATCTGGATTGTTTTACTTGAACAATTCATAACAAGCAGTATACATTGAATTTTATAGTAAGTGGATTAAGTTTTATGGCTGCTGAAATACAAGTGATTTCTTAGCTAAAAAAAATAATATCCCCCCCTTTAATTGATATGAGGAAGGAACAGAATTGCTATTCTGTAAAAGGAATAATTGCTTCCCTTTGCAAAAATATAATTTAGTTCCCGCTACTGTTGAGGAAATTGGAAAGCAATGAGTTTCCAGAGAGAGCCAGTTTGGTATAGTGGTTGAGACACCAGATTAGAAACCAAGACTGTAACTTCAGGTCCTGCTTTGTACACAAAAATAGCTGGGTGACCTTGAACCAGTCACTTTCTCCTAGGAAGCAAGTAATGGGAAACCATTTCCAAAAACCAAAGGGACTAGTCCAGGCAGTCACCAGAAGTTGACACTGGATCATCGGCTCCCAGAGATACCTTTTGTCTCTGTTTCTTAGATAAAATGCCCCCCAATTTTGGAATCTTTTAATACAGGATGGATTTGATTTAAATCAAGTCGATTTAAATCACGATTTAAATCATGATTTAAATCACTAGTAAAAAGGCTTGGTTTAAACCAACTCGATTTAAATCATAATTTTTAAAGAGCAACTGTCATCTCTGTCCCGCAACGGCTCCTCCTCTGACCCGCTGTTGACTCACCGACAGTCCCATTCACTTTAATGGGACGGCTGATGATGCGGCAGTGACACAACAAGGTGAGGGGCGTGGCGGGCAGCAGGTGAGTGGATGCCCGCTAACAGGCACTGCCATGATGGATCTGAAATGACAGGTGCTCTTTAAATATAAGGACTCATTCTTGCTGGTAGTTAGAATCTTTAATATTATTATTTGCAAACAAAATGAAGGTTTCCTATTTAGAATAATAAGCTGTCAGGTTAGTCAAACAGCGATATCAGAACCGATTTTAGGTTCAAAAGTTAATCACATATAGTTGGAAAACTACTCAAATTCTTTTATTTAACTAAAACACTTAGAACCTGGTACAGATGCATTTCTCTTCAAACAATCATACAGTTTATAATGTACATAGATTTGCAAAACAATGGGATAAAGGAATATTCCTGAACTTTGTTTTATGATTTATCTCATGGTTCCTGTGAAATTGTGTGAATGCATCAATGCAGTGCGTGTTATCTCAGTTTGCAGAGCTTGGATTCATTCAATGAGTTTACCAAAAATGTAAATATTGCAGAATATACGGCCTCATGCTACATAGCTAAGCTCCATTTCATGCTGAATAAACTAAATTATTAATGTATCTTAAATAGAAAACTATATTTAGATAGATTTTTACTCCAAAAGCATTTTATTAAAATAAATTTGATAAAAATAAAAAAAAACCAATTTAAATCAGAAAAATCTGATTTTTTAATTTTTTTTTAAAAAATCATTGATTATTATCCACCCTGCTTTAATACCTCCGGAACATTTTATTTAGTCATCGCAGGGCTGCTCTGGGAGAAAGGAATGAACAAAAATTCCTTTTTACTGTTGAATGTGTTCTGTCTGCCAGAATCCCCATGAGTTTCAATCATGGGGATTCTGAATGTAAACCATAAGGTTGATCTCCCTTATTTAGATGGTGACATGGAAAATACATAACGGGCATCTGTATAAATATACATATCTTTTTAATGTTATTTTGTAGACAATGTATTTCTGATTGCTAATTTTAGAATGGGCTATGTTGCCTTTTTACTTCCTATTCTTGAGATCCAATGTATTTTTATATAAAGGGTTAGAGCTAGGTGTGAGAACTGCAAGAGGCATGGCTAGTGATGCCATTGGAATGGACAGGAAATAAATGTTGAATACTTTGGAGGATTAGGGGACAATTTTACAGGAATGTTCAAGGGGTAAGAGCTGTTGATGGACTAATATATTTATGTTCAAATGAATTTGAAACTTTTAAGTATTACATGTAACGATCTAAATTAAAATATTTAATAATTGTATTAGGCCATTAAATCAATATAGTTTTAAAAATCATAACTGCCAAATGTTTGGCACAATATTGAATGGCTACAGGAGCCTTAAAAACAGTGCCGTTGTCTTCAGGATGCAAATGTTTCACTGAAGGGTTGCAGTCTTAACAGCTGTTAGCATTTTTTCATTTTTGTGTGTGTGTGTGGATTAGAGTATTCCTATTGCCCTCCCTGCTTCAGCTCCTGAAGTTTGGGGATCTTAGGAATGTATATGCTGTGGTTGCCCTTGGTATGTTCCATTATTAGAAATATAAGCCTCCCTTCCTCTATTTTGCTTAGTTCTTTGGTATTAGATCCATTTATTTTTAGTTTCCATATGTGTACAATAAACTTGGTGTCCATAGAGTGATTTTTAATAGGGAAATTTTATTTTTTTCAGAATCCAATGATGAAAATGATTTTGAAAAAAAATCAGTTGGAAATAAAAGGAGCGGAAAAAGAGCCACCATGATAAAGTGGTATTAGGGGTTAGTGGTTTTAGATTAGACATAGAAAGCAGCTGGGTGATTTAAGGTCAGTCAGTCTTCAGCCCAAATCTGCATCTGGCTCCAAGCAGGATGGCTGATAAAACAGTTTGAGGCATCACACTTTGATAACTTTGCCTTAAAAACTAGATGAGTACCATGCAAAAACAAGCAGACCAACAATCATCTAGGACAAATGCATAAGAAAAACAACATTATTTTGAATGAAAAAAGTTAGATTTATCCAAAGCTACAACAGCTTTAAGTAAAGCAAGGTTTCCAAGAGCTGAACTTAATATTTTTTGGCAGATCAAAGTCTTATTAATGGATGAGAGATGTCATTGGAATATAGATAGGATCATGTCCCCAGTATTGACACCACTGTTATTCTCCCTGGATTTCAGAGGGAGTTGCAGTTTAAGACTTGCACTGCAGTTTTTATCTGATTCTCAGTTCAAAATGGCAGGAAATGGTGTTTTCATTTTTATTTTGCTTTATTTTATTTTTCGCATTTTGATGAGAAATCTAGAGAACTTGCAAAGCAAGAAGGTCACAAGAGCCATAGAGGCTTCGGTTGTCCAAAATGGTCTATAGTTGCTTCTCATATGTTTTCATAAACACTTCGTTTTCCATAACTTATTTGAGCTTCTGCATGGCAAAATGCAATGAACTAGATTTACAACTTTTATTCTTTCTTGGAACCAAAGTCATTCAGATTAAAGAGGATTTATGATGGCCTTTGGTTGCTTCTTGGAGTGCCTTTGTTCTAAGGACTTTAATCTTCATTAGAAGGAAGTATATACACAACTATACTTTCCACTATACTAATTTGGATGGGAAACTCCTGTGCAGTACTTGCTTGTAATGGGAAGCTCTGGCAGAAGCTCCTTTGAAAGTCCAGCTGATAAATAATTAGTAAAATGATGGTTGGAACTCTAGTCTTTGTTTTTGCCAATAGCCGTAGCCTCTAAAAATGATTACTTTAAAAACAAATGCATTGTGTACTTGATTATATCAGATTTTGGAGTAATCTTAAAACAAGGATAAAACCAGATAAAAATCCAAGAATATATTAAATCTCATTCAGTTATCAGTGAATGTATATTCAGAAAAACTTAGTCCTAAATCGGGGTACTTAGGGATTAATTGTAAAAACATACCCCTTTCACTGCTGTTCTGTCTGGATTTGCATTGAGCAGTAAGTTCCATCTGAGTCCAATAGAGCTTACATTTTATTAAAAATACATTTCAGAACTGGGTAATTTGTAACCCATGACTTAATTTCATTTGATCTTGAGCCTGATTTTGAAAGCATTTTGATAACGATCCAGACCGGAGGTCCCCAACCTTTTGGGCACCAGGGACCAGTTCCATGGAGAAAGGTTTTTCCGTGGACTGGAAAGTGTGTGGTTTTGTGTGCTGCCTGCATCCCCCGGATGGGGCTTTGCTCATTTGTGAAGACCGGTTGCTGGCATGCTGCGGCCCAGTACCGGTCCATGGACCGGGGGTTAGGGACCCCTGATCCAGACCACTCCTAGCTATCTCATTCCTGGTACTCTGCTATGTAAAGAATAAGAGACAGCAAGCAGTATCCAAAAGAGAAAAAGAAAAAGGAGCATCAGAAAGAGAATAACAACTTTGCTTATTTTAACCCTAGTCACTATTAGCAGAAAAAAATGTAATTTTAAAAAAATTATTCTTGAAATGCCACTGTAATATACTTAATGTGGTAAAAGGCATTGCATAACTATAGGTAACCCCCAGCTTAAGAATGAGTTCCATTCCCAAAGTCTGTATGTAGGCTGGAACAATATTAAACTACTGTATAAGTAGTATTGTGAATTTGAATCATTGTGTATTTAACTGGAATTTTGCTACATAGGCTCCATTCTTAACATAACTATAAGATGTCCTTAAATTGGGACATTTTTAACCTGGGGACTTGTATACATTTTGAGTAAAGCTCTGTCTTATTTTGCTTATTCAGAGGAAGAAAATACTGCATTAGAGGTGTTTCGGTATTAATGAAGTTTTATTTGGAACAAGCTGATAAAAGTATTTCCCTGACTGGAGCCATTGCCGAGTCAGCCTTCTGTCTTGTAGATAAACTTCATATCTTAGATGCAAAAACTGACCTTAGCAAGTAATCTCAATGATTGGATGTAGAGCATGTACAATCCGTTCAAGAAAAGTGAATAGTCCTGTCTCCCGTTGATAGTTACTTGGCTCTAGGCTCCATATATCTTCAACTGCAAAAATATCTTACTGCTAAGAGTATCTTTTCATTTTCTTTGTTTTCCTGTTGTATAGGAAAACGAGTCAGAAACATTGGACACCGTTGGAGCAGTTGTTATTGATCAAGAAGGAAACGTTGCTGCTGCCGTGTCCAGTGGAGGCTTAGCTTTGAAACATCCTGGGAGAGTTGGTCAGGTAGGTTTAATCTGATAGTGCATCTTCAATTTTTTGAACCACACTTGTTGACAAATAGACAGCACGTTCTTCAACGTGATGAAAATGATGCTGGTTCTGATTAGACATTTATATGATAATCTACTCTCAGTGGGAGCCCACCAAGCACTTAATATAATACATTTTAGATTTGGGCCTGGGATATTTGAAGATCTGTTCATTGCATGATCCTGCTTGCTTGTTAAAATTTGACTTGGAAACTATGTTTCCTATTCCATTGTTTTTAAATACCTTCTAGTCAGTGTTGACTTCTGGCAACTGTCTAGACCAGGGGTGTCAAACTCGCAAGTCACGTGACGTGTCGCAATGTATCACGACTTTTTTTCCATTGCCGGCAATGGGGTGGGTGCGGTTTCGCCATGACGCATCCGGCCCGCGGGCCGGCAGTTTGACACCCCTGGTCTAGACAGATTTCCTCAGTTTTGTTAGCAAAGATTTTGTAAATGGTTTGTCATTGCCTAGGACAGGGGTAGGCAACCTTGGCTCTTTTATGACTTGTGGACTTCAACTTCCTGAATTCCTGACTCAGGAATTCTGGGAGTTGAAGTCCACAAGTCATAAAAGAGCCAAGGTTGCCTACCCCTGGCCTAGGGCACCCTAGGATGCCATAGAGTGATGTGAGAGAGACTGGCTGCCCCAAAGTCACCGAACTGGCTTGGTGCCTAAGGGGTTAGAACTCAGGTTCCTGGTTCCTAACCTGGTGTTTTATCCACAACTATTCCATTAATTTCTGAAATGCTGTTGAGGCTGTGCAAGGCAGGGATTTTTATTTTGTTTAATCAAATTCCTGCCAAAGGAAACCTCATGGCTTCTCTGTATCAGTGTTGCATAATGACTAAGATACTCGACCAGAAGCAGGAACCCCAGGTTCAATTCCATCTCAACCATGAAAACTCACTGGCTGATGTTGGAGTGGTCACTCTCTCAGTCCAACATAGCTTACATGGTGGATGTTGTGAGGATAAAATGAGATAAAATCTCCACGTAAGCTACCTTGAGCTCTTGAAGAAATGGCAAGATACGAAGCAAACCAATCCATTTACAAGTATACAATACATAAGCCTACAGACTGATATCATTAATTTTCTGAGTTTTCATGATTTATGAAAAAGGTTTTGAGATACAGTCTGAACAACTAAAACAGAAACGTGGGGAAAATCTGATAATTTTACAAAATGATGAAGCGAGCATTGGAGCAGCAACATAACCTTTTATACGTGATTGCAATATCCCAATGCCTTTATAAAAGTGGCAGAGCTTGTGGCATGACACTCATTTTGCCATTTGTCCTCTTCCTGCATATATCTCTGAATTAAGATTCACTATAAAAGTCAGTGAATGGGATATTTCTCCCATTTTCTTGCCAGTGTTTCAGCAAATTTGCTCTTACACCATTCTTAAAATAATTGTGTAACCATCTTAAACAATTCTTTAAATAACTTCTGGAGGCAGACTTTAAAAAAAAACATGGATCAACCAATGTGGGAAAGAATTTGGCAGAAATAACCCTTCTGAGTCATTCCTACATTTGTTAGAATGTAGGAAGTTAATTGAAGTTAATTTATAAATTGTGCTGTACTGCTGTATACATAATAGATTTACAGAATCATACCCCCCAAATTGTTGGAAAGGCAGTGAAAAAGAGGTATTTTAGATCTTTGGTAGGGTGCCTTAGATAAATATCTTTTGGAATATGGAGAGAGGGGTAATTACCAATATTAATTCCAAGCAATTTGTAGAAGTAAAATTATGCTTGTTGACAATCTTTTCTGAGTACAGTTTAAGAATGTTACATGTTAATTACCTGCTGATAATATACCTATATTGTAAATTATATTGAAAATGTGCCATTATAAAATAAAAGTGTATGGTATCTATGGAAAATTTAATACAGAAGCATATTAAATGATAATGCAGAACCAGGAGGGTTTTTTAATGAAATGTAGCATCCTTTTATGAATTTTATTAGTGAAGATCCTAAAGATTAAATTTCTCAGGACTATAATGTATCCTTGTCCAATATTTAAGCTTATAATATTTTGTTTTATTGTATTTGTTGAGTATTGTTTTTATGAGTTATTTTATTGTGGATTTTTCTATCAAGTATTAAAAAAAAGATTCAGCATGTCTTCTGCAGGGAAGCTGTAGTGTTCATGGGTTCAAGGCTTAGGGAAGTAGAAGGCTTAGAAATAAGGGACCTTGTCAGATGATTTGCACAAGCCTAGTGTTTGTATTGAAACTCATTTTCTAACATTTGATTAAACTCTGATTTTACATAAAATCCTCTTCCTATTCTATCAGGCAGCTCTTTATGGATGTGGTTGCTGGGCTGAAAATATGGGATTTCAGAATCCTTACTCTACAGCTGTGAGTACCTCAGGTATTTACTATTCTTATAAATATTTGTCTGAAATTTATATGCTAATACTTGAGATATATTGATGCTGCATATCTTGAAATGTCTAAATATTTCTAATGTGCTTTACTTCAGTTGGAAATCTTCAGCTACTTAATATGGGAGGTGGGTCAATTAATTTAATTGTATATTTCAGAAATAAAGCATGTCTGTCTATCAATCGATCTGTCTCTGTATCACCTATCTACAATTACAGAATGTTTGTCCCCCCCCCAATTCAGATAATATATACTTAACATAGACAGTTCCTTTGACAATAATTTAGAACCTAAATAATAGTGATTTCCCACAAACAAAATTACATCTTGAAACAGAATTGCTAAATTTAGTTATTTATACTCCATATACACTTTCCAAACTTCATTGAAGTTGCTTATTTGCTTTCTTTTTGGAGCTGGCTTAAGTAAAATGGGAAAAGTATGATTTCGTAAGTTGAATCACCACATGACTGAATTCAATTTTATGACTGTTTTTACAATGGTTTTAAAGTGAGTCACTGCAGTTAAGCGAATCATGTCATAATTCCAAGTCCAGCTTACTCAGTGGGTGTTTGTGTTAGAACATGACAGAAAACATTGCAGAACGCAGTCCCTTGATTATAGCATGCTACAAGTGGTTGTGTATGTGTGAGCTTGTTGCCAAGTGCCCAGAATGCCATTACATGACCGCAGGGGTGGTAAGACGGTTATAACTTTGAGGAAAGGTTGTAAGTAACTTTTTCCGAGATGGTTTTTAAGCCACCAGTCGTAAGTCAAGGATTATCTGCAGGCCTTTCCCTTCATTCCTGGTATTTTTGCTTTATGCAATGCAGTAAATATTCTGCATTGTGTAAAGGGAATGAATTGATTAATTATTTATAATTTAATAAACATAAAAGCTTTACATAGTTCCACTATATTTTACCTTGTATACATTTGTATTCAAAAATTCCTTAACTTTATTTTCTAACTCTTCTTCTTTAGGTTTTTGATTCTTTAAAAAAATAATAATGATACAACCACAAATGTATGTCTTAAAAACATTCTCAATTAGCAAATTTTAGAATCTTCATACAAAAGAAAAAAAAATCTTCAAACTCTCCTTTCATCTCTTTTATAAAATGTGAATCCTTTAATAATGCATTGAAGTGCCATGTTGGAAACACTATAATTGGCAGTATTAGTACAATGTGATTAAATATGTAATAGGAGCAGCATTAACCACCTATTTGATCAACTAATGATCAAGATACTAAAAAGTCAAGAACAAATAATTTTTTAACATTTTCTATGAATTTAGAACAGTACTGTTATAAAAAACATAGCTATATTAAAATTCATTAGAAATTATAGGGATGACAAAAACATTTATATGAAATCTGTAATTAATAAATGCAATACAGATACTAAAATATTTTATTACAGATATTTAAAAAGTCTCTCTGGATCATTTGTTTCTTGTTCCTTTACAATTTTGAAGACTTGCCAATCTAAGTTAGCAGATTTTAAGTTCCCACTGATATATGTTAACCCAATTTATTTTGTAGAGGTTTTTTTTTTAATAAAAAAAGTAATAAAGACAGGATAAAAAAAAATCTTTAAAAAATGTTTTTAAAAAGTTTGTATTTCATTTTGCTGCCAAATAAGCTTTATTTGAAAAAATTGAGTTTCTGAACATTTTGGGAAGAGACCTGGGAAAAATACTATCTTCTTTACATTCCATTCAGAAAATCCCACCTTCTGAGATAAGTGTAGGATATGATCCGATGTTGTAGATTTTAAAATCTAACCACTATAGGACTAATGGAAACAGAAACACTCATGGTAAGGGGCTTCAGTTTCCTGTATATATTCCAACTGCAGTAAAAAAAAAAAATCTCACTGAAGTACTTCATAAAGACTGCTGTAAATTGCTCACCATTATTAGGAATATTGAGCAACTCTAATATCTCTGAATCAGAACATGTAAACAGATCACTTCACCATGAACATCTTTATTTACTGTATCCGCAACACAGATATAACATCCAAGATTTGTTGTTTATCACAATTTTCAAACTGGTTGATCTTTTTTTTCCCCATCTGAGTCAGTCAGTCTGACTTTTAACTCTGCCATTTTGTGATCCAGAGAATTAGCTCTCTACTTCATGTTCAAAAACTTCTGCTTTTGTCTGTTTGAATTCAGTTCTTCAGTTCATTCTAATCTCAGTTGTCATTTCCTTGTATGTGACTGAATTGTTTTTTTTTTCAAAATAGTTACTACAAAGTTTTGAAATATTGATGGGTGCCATTTTGGAATACAAGCTCAAAATTGTCCATACTGCTGCACAGTAGATAATGGTACTGCTAACACGGAGAGATGAATTTCTCTAGATCCTCCAGGAATTTTGCTGCTGTGGCTGATCATTTAACAATAGTTCATGCGGTGTAACTTGCTCCCAGCTTCCTTCTTTTTTGCATGTGGCTTGCAGAAAGAAGCCTGGCTTTTCATTTCTCCTCCACTCAATAGCAGTTGCTTTCATGTCTGAAAATTGAAAACGTGTGTTTTTCAGTGTGCTGTATGAATGCAGATGCCCTCTGTCACACCTGCTTCTAATTTCCTGACTTGAAAGGAAATCTCATCAAAAGAAGCAGAAACAATTTCTTTGACACACTGCTCTGAAATGCCTTGCTTTACAGAAGGTCTTTGCTATGCCATCTTGGTTCCATTGGTAGATGATTCTAAGATGCTAGACTTGAATAATAAGTTTTACTTTGCCCAATATTGTGGTGTTTTTTCTAAAGACTTTTTTGAGGTTATTTTAAATTTTTAAGAAATCTGCTTAAAGGGGATTTGGGTAGGTGCTATAAACTGAAATGAAAAATATTGCATATAGTAGTAACCAAAGGTCATGTAAACTGATAAGAAAGTTATCAAGAGCCCTTGAAGTTTTCGGGCTTTTCATGTTTAATTCTAAGATTCCAGGAAGAATGCCAGCACAAAATCATGCACCTCCTAAAAGACTTCCTAACCTTGGAGTACTACTGTAATGCACATAGGTGCTTTTAAAAATGTTTCTTAGCTTTAGAAATAATTGTACAGTGAAAATATGAGGCCCTAGTGACATATGATACAGGTGATCCACAGCTGAATCTAGGAAACCATTAGATTATTTTTTATATGGTCCAATTAATATTGATTATGTTTATTTTTGAATGTGGACCTTCTCAATCATTGGAGGAAGGGCTAACTGCTCAGTCCTATAATGTTCCTCCTCTTTCCTGTCCTCAACATTGTTTTCCCTTCCTTGTTTTCATCACATTCCTGTTACTCTATGAAAAAGGCTAATGACAAATATAGTCATGAGGGGATAAAAGGCACTCTCATACATCCCTTTCAGCCCTTTCAGGAGTGGCCCTTGGTAGCCATCCAGTTATGTCTGTTGCCTCTCTTTCACAGGATCCCCACTGATGGCAAAAAGATTCCAGATTCGTTCGCCCAGCCTCAACCCCTCTCCCACACACATACACGGTCAAAACAATCAATAAGCACTCCTCTTCATTAAACAAGTTCTGCTTGTGTAATAAACTATGGTGGTAGAGATGGATAAGGCTAAAAGACTAGCATGTGCATGGAGATTTTTTTTGTATGGGAGACTGTTCAGACATCTGAGCTTTTACCTAAAATGGTACAGATGTAGTACATCAGTCAGAAGTATTTAATCTTGTCAATAATCCTGCTGAGGGCTAGAGAGAAACTATCAGACTATTTAAAGAAGTTCGAGACAGGGTGAACTCCTGTCCCTAGCTCCTACCAATCTAGCAGTTTGGAAGTATGCAAATGCGAGTAAATAAATAGGTATTTATTTAGTGGGAAGGTAACAGTGCTCACTGATGGCATGCTGGCCAAATGACCATGGAAACGTCTTCAGACAGATAAGCATTGCCCTTTATAGTCAGCAACGACTACAGAGTAAAATCCACAGTGACTCCTTTACCCTTTACCTTTACGTTTTTAGGTTGACAAAAGAGAAAACAAGCAGCATAAAGATGCTTCCATTAGTCAGTGAGCTGCCAGTGGAATTAGTGTATCCTTATTGACAAGCTGTATTCTTTAGCCTCCTAAACAATCCCAGCAAACGTGGAGGCAAAGAACCTTCACCTGACACCTTGAAGTTTAGAATTGGTTAAAGTTCTGTGATTTTTCCTTGTTTGCATATAGTTTGAGAAGCACTTTTTCTTTGAGGGTGGGCTTTAATAAGCAGTAGGAGTCTGTGTTATATAGCTCCCCACAGGTCTATTCATGCCTCCTTTCCCTATTTTAAAAATAGCATTGGAACAAAAATAGTGGAAGTGTCTATGGATCTTAGTCAGCAGCATGTAGTGATAGTATTGTAAACTATTCCAGAATGACAAATTTAAACTGTTTGGAGGGTAGGAGTTGGGTACTGTCACTGTAAAGGTGCTAGTCTGTTTTCAGCAAGATATATTCTGGAGTGACCTTTTAGCACTTTGAAAAGATGGCTGGGCCAAGTGTGATCCTTCGTTAAGTACTACACTGTTGGGTTAGCATCTGTTTATGATAAAGTAGGTTCTTTGTGTAAATCTCTACAGTAAAATATCTTGACATGATGTCTGTAGTAGTTAACATTGGTGCTTTCTTTCAGAGAACATAGAGAAGTAAGCTATGGTTGATCACACAGTTTTCCCTAAGTGTGAGGGAAAAAATGACAGGACTCTCTTGGAAATTCAAGAATATTCACCAAAACAGAAACTTTACTGAAGAGATAGGGGAGTGTATTAGACATATACTCTGTCCTGTCTCTTCAGTGAAGTTTCTGTTAAGAGGAAGAAATGGGGGAAAAATGTATTAACTTGAATACTGTTTTTTTTGTAGATATGCAATGCAGGAATAAGCTATTTAGTTTTCTTAATTACTGAAAATGTTAAAAAGTGAATATTATCATGTTCAATCCCACAGGGTGAAAAAAAGATATACTATGTTGATGAGTTTGGCTTTGGTGTTTATATGTCATAACATTGTTCTTCATTATTGATTTATAACATAACACAAGTGGCTTGAAATTTAAATAAGCATGAGTGAGAAAAAATTGCCCCCTACTGTTGCTAGCTGAATCTTAAATACACATACTGTATGCTTTTTTTGAATGTAAAACCAATGGATCATGCTTGAAATAATAACCTCTACTATATTGAAAATAATCCTGGGAGACTAAATGGTGAAGAACGAATACTCTCTGTTCAGTTCCTAAATTATGGGTTCTGATTTTTTGTTTGTTTTATTTTCAAGTTCTTTCTAGATCATTGGAATCTTTTGAGATTTGTTCTCTGAAAAAAGTACTATAGCAGTTCCATACAACTATTAGTTAAGATAAAGATATTTTTTTCTGTTTTGCACATGTATATTAACCATGCTTATATGCATATATTCTTTATGTAGGTTGTGGAGAGCATCTTGTACGGACATTACTGGCCAGAGAATGTTCATGTGCTTTGCAGAATGAAGATGCTCATCAAGCTCTGCTAGAAACTATGCAAAACAAGTTTATTAGTAAGTATAAAATTTAATTGAGACTGGCTTCTAATTGTTTCTAGCCATGTTAATGCAGTGAAAACAAGAGTTCTGTGCTACTTTGTAGGCCAGGACATGATTTTTTTTTTAATCTAAAAAAGATCATTCCTTAATATTTTTGCTGGTCGCTAGGGTGTATTCAGTTTCTTTTAACACAAAGATAATTCTGTTGCAGAATAATTCTTTTGGTATCTTAAGAGTCATGTGGCACCATCTTCAGCCTGAATAACAATCATACAGTGTGTATGAAATGCTTTGGTACTAAGAAACAAATGACTTAATAATACTTGTATGAGATGTCATCAATGTACTGTTTCTTCCCCTGTTCTTTGATCATGTAAGCTTTGCTCTGTTGTGAAATTAATGCCTTGTCGCTCTGCTTATGTTGTTGTTCTACTTATCTATACACTCGAGACAGCTTAGAAAATAAAAGAAAGTATAAAGCAACAGAAATATAATTAGACTTAAATTCAAAATTATTATAAATTGATTTAACAATTAAAAACTTGGGAAAAGTGGGCGTTTTTCCATTTTCTTAAATATTGGTAGAATGTGTTTTCTGATGAGATTTTTAAAAAGTGCAGGTAGTTGAAGGAGAAACCTTCCATAGAATTTAAACACCCATTATTTTTCATTCGGTTATTTCTGTCCTTCCTTTTGTTTTCTAAATTGGTTCTTTTGTTATAGAAGTTCAGTAAGTAAATGTAAGCTTTATGCACCAGATTAAAATGAATCTTATTCCAGATAGGTCACTTTGGAAGTATTCTTTAATTCTTAAATCAGAGGAGGATTCTTTCCAAAGCAGCTGGTATTACATATATACAGTCTCTTCCATGTGCACCATTTTAAAGGGCTTTTAATTTTGCTTTTCTATATAATAGATAGATAATAAAAAAAGAGAGAAGGGAATGCGGTGATTGATAAACTTGCCTTCTAATGAAGTGAAACAGTTTGCTAGAACTCTCTAGTCACAGAGTGAATGGATGTTGTGTCTTTGCCGGTCTGTTCTATGTTAGTTCTGACTTAACTGAGCAGGAATGTTTTCAAGCCTTTGAAGAGAGAGTCTATGTTTTAATCCTTCCTGATTCCGGTACTGCTTCAGACAAACCTTTCTACTGATCCTTAATTTAACATTCAAAATCCTTTCCCTAAATCCTACTATTTCCACTGTAATCCACTGCTTTGCAACTCATTCCTTCATTTAGAAGTCAACTTACATTTTTCTTTTTGGAATATGGCTGCTGCCTCTGATAATATCATGCAAAAAAAAATATAGGCCATTGATTTCTATACATCACAAGATGGCTTGCTATGTATGAAGAAAATTCCTTACAGTTCCCTTTACACCCCCAAAGTAGTTCAGTTTTACTATAGTCATTGACTATAGTCAAGTTCATATGCTCAGTAGACAATATAAATTATAATATCAAACTAAGCCATACCTTTTGTAGCAATGTAAGTGTGGGCATGACAGAGGGAGGCCTCCCTAAGGCAAATTACTTCCATTCAATTTTTAAAACCATCTAACAAGCAGACAAATTACAATTAATGGCTATTTTGAAGTACAGTCTTGAAACATTTTGGGCCACGTACAGTTTATGTGTTGGGAATGAAGATAAATATATGTGTACCAGGATAATGTTGCAGAATCCAATCTGACTTGGTCACCAGGACCAAAGGTTTATTCTTCCAAGCTTTCAGCTCGTACTGGAGCCCATCATCAGGGAACTTCTCTCCCTCTAGAAAATGTGCCCTGGTCTGTTCCGTGTATTGTATTTATATGGTTCCTGTTCATGGCTGGCTACTAAGTCACTAGTTGTTGTTTCCTTGTGCCGCAGCACCCTTAGCTCCTAAGACCCTGATAGGCTGGTAGTAAACCAGCACTCCTTTTGATTGACACAGGGCCCATTTCCCAGGCTTCAATCATTTCTCTGGCTAGTTTTGTCCCTGCTCGGCCAACAATCATAGTAACTGCAAAATTGAATGCATGTCCTTGTTCATTGCAATGTGAGAGTACCACATTGTTTATGTGTTGCCTATCGATGATAAAAGATAATATTCATTCCCCCACTTGTATGAAAACCTGCATCAAGCTTCCTAGAAGGGTCTCTGCCTACAAATTCTTTCCTCTTAAACAGTAAGATACTTATAGCTATAGATTATCTGGAAGGTAGTGAAATGAAGGATTGAAACTTCAGATTCCTCAATTCACATTTACTGAAGATAAGTCAGTCAACCTCGGAATCACAGGGCTGGTAAAAGTAGCAGCCATATGTGTTTAAATGAATGAAAAAATCACTATAAAATCTAAATAAATGTTACAAAAGGATGAAATTCTAAGGGCAGTGTTGGAAGAAAATGGAAGACTGGGAGATTGAGCTGTATGTATCACAATGTTTATATCAAAGTCTTAGAAAAATATTCAAATTAGTATAAAAGAGATGAAAAATCTAAACACACAATTGAGTTTTTAGTACAATGTATATACATAGACATCTGTTATCCTATTCACTTTCAGAATAAGCACGGTTATGCAAAGTGCAGAAAAAGAAGTAGTAAACAAACAAAAGGCAACAGAGAAAAGAAAAGGAAATGGAACTAAATCTTGTTTACATCAACACTATTCATATATTGCTCCATAATTTTCTATCCTTGCAAATTATCCTTGCTTTTACCAATTCATACATTATTTTTTAAAAAAATCTGTCTTTTTGAAAATCTTATTACCTCTATTCAACCATGACTTTCTCAGTCTCCCTCTCCTTTGTATGTTTTGCAGTTTGATTGTTTTACATTCTCTTGATATGAACAAAATTAAAATCCGTAATTTGTTTATTGTTGTGAAGTGAATACACTTTTGTGTTCAGTTCACAAAATCTATTCATTCTTGGTATACAGTATATCTAAATTCCCTAGTCCCTTTGAATTCAGCTTACTTTAACATTTCTCCTGATATACCAATTCTCATTTCCATTCAACAAAGTGGGCTACATAATTCTACTTTTCACCCAACATTTATTCTACATGATAGACTGCATAAGATATACTACTTTTCTAACAGCATTGAAATGCTTTAACATTTCTCGTATTGTCATATACAGATTTATACAATCATAAGGAGACACTCTACACCATTGCCTTACCCTATTCAGCACTGAATCATTCCCAACGCATTCCATTTACTCTCACATGCTTTACTTCCATTTTCTGTAAAAAGTTTGTAAAAAGAAAATACTCTTTAAAAAGAGGGAATAATTTTCTAGGCAGAAGAGCTGAGAACAATTAAAAGGTATAATATGAATGTGTGAATTATTTTATCTAAATATGCTTTTTAAATGTGGTTTTGGTTCTCTTTTTTTGCTCTAATGATCTAAAATCTATGAAATATCAATTCTCATCTGTAATCTCTACTTTATCTACTATCATAATAGTAATTAATTTATCGGTCTATAGATAAAATAGCGGTTCTCTATCCTAATTGTAAAACATTAGCGTGTTTTTAATATAGGTAGTGTTCAACTTACCACTATTTGTATAACTACCATTCCAAATTATGATAGCACTGAAAAGTGACATACAACCACTCACTGCAATGTCCCCGTGGTCATGTGATCACATTTTGGGTAGTCAAGGACTAGCTTTAAAAGTAATTGAAGAGAAATAATTCAATCTATATAGATACAACAGTACCTTTTTAGTAAGTTAGATCAGGGGTATCAAACTGCCAGCCCGCGGGCTGGATGCGTCACACGGAAGCCGTACCCACCGCAGCTTCGATAAGAGGAAAAAAGTCACGATACATCATGACATTGTCACGTGACGCGGTGAGTTTGGCACCCCTGAGCTATATTATAGAAGTGGTAAACAGTTAAAACAACTGAAATGCTAAAAAAAAGAGGTTATTTTATGCATAACATCAATCAATATTAATGTATTTAAAGACATGCCACCTGTATCCAAAAAATCCTACATCTACTGCATGGGGTTTGTTAAGAGCTGTCAGATCTCAAAATCAACACCACATTTTGCAAAAGTACACCTAAATGGTAATGCAAAAATGCTGGGCATATTCTAAATATTGATTTTTACTGATACAGTAGTTGCTTGAACTGTAATTTATAGTGTACATTTTACATCTCTGATGAATAAAATAGGTTAATAGCCTGCTCGTAACATTATGACTTTTGTTCTCTTTATCATCAGAGTCTTATTTCTTACCTACTTATTATCACAAAATAAAACTCCCCAGAGAGAGAGATTTAAATATTCCTTCTTACTTGGGAATACCTGAATGGATATTCAGAATTTTATTAAAAAGTGCATGAAAGACCACCCTAGTAGCAGCTGTGTTTTCTTCATCTTATTTTTATAGCTAACAGGACATTTGACTTAAGTAGCGGATGGATTGGAAGCGGAATACATGAATTACACTGTTTTTGTGTAGTTACCTTTGGTTTAATAAAGATAAAAGATGGAATACACACACTGATGTAGAATGAAAATAGTGTTCTGTAAACATAAGTATCTTTCGGACAGAACAGAGGATTTTATACCTCATCTATTCCTTTCAAATTCAGCCAAGTTTGTGGAATGCAAGCTTCTCAGTAAATGTTTATTCTATTTGCAGGCTGATTTGGGAGCCTAACAGTTGAAATATGTGTAGTTCTTTAAAACGACATGTAAAGTATTTTCAAACTTTTAAAAACCTCAGCTATTTTTCTTTAATAATGCATGCACTGTTTTGCAAAAAAACATTTTTGATAATCTCTTGCGTATGAATTAGAGTGTGGAACATTTGCACGATGAAAAAAATACTCATGCTTCAGGCTCCTTGTTAATAGATTTGAATATGCCTGGAAGCTTTGAAAAACTGAAGTAATATAGAGTTCAGAGGTAGATACGATTTATATATTTATATATATTGAGCTTTTGAGTGAGTGTTGACTCCTGATGGCTACTGGACTAGTCCTTGCAGTTTGCTATGGGGGACAAAACTTTACAGTCTTCGGGTTTCTTGCTTGATGCCTTAATCACTGTGCCAAACTGGCTGTCAAAGATTGTGTATTTACTTACATAAATACGAAATATCCTTTCCAACATTACCAAGGCAATCTGAGTGCCTTCTTTTCATTGGTCTGATAGTTTATAATGCAATCCAGAAATGTTTAGTAGCTTAACTTCAAAAATAGTGTTTATAACCTCCTTAGACCAGAGTCTACCTCTATTGCATTTCTATTCTTCAGGGGGAGGGGAGAATGAAATTATTTCCAAAAATAGTTCAGTGATTATTTCTAAAATTGATTACAGGTCATCTTTCTTTAACATCTATTGGTTTGATGACCATTTGAAGTTATAGCAGCGCTGAGCAAATGGCCTCTAAGCTACAGCCATTGCAGCACCCTAGGGTCATGTGATCAAAATTCAGATTCTTGGCAGCCCATTCATCAAGTAGAGGTCTGAGGGATGGCAGCGGCAGCTGGCTGAGACTGCTAAAGGCCTCAAATGTCCCTTCAGTTCCAGCACCATTGGTGCTGCCATCACCACTATGGCCTGCTGCTCACAGGTTGGCCAAAAGAGCACAGATGGAGCCGGGGGAGATAGGTAAGTGGGAGTTCAAAAAGAGGTAGCCTGTTACATTTTGAGGCTCAGGGCTAGGAGGGACCAAGCCAGAAATGACTTGGATTGGAATGGATGTTGCCTAATGATCAGTGGGAATTGGTTAATGATGACAGTGGGGATTGCTGGGATTTCTGTCACTAAGCAATGCAATTGTGTGACATTGCGCTTTAAAACGCCGCTGTTTAGCAATGGAAATTCCAGTCCCAATTACCTTTGTAACTTGAAGACTATCTGTATATGTATTTCTGCAGAGGAGCAGAAAGAAAATATCATTGGGTAATAGTTACACCTTACTGTATTCAGTTCATAAGCTATTTAAGTACAGATAGTGGAGAAAGAATTGCCTAGTAGGCCTTTGGGGAAACCTAGTTGTTCTAAAACTTATGGCAGAGATCCCCAACATTTTGGGCACCAGGGACCGGTTCCGTGGAGAAAGGTTTTTCCATGGAACGGAGTGTGCGGGGTTTTGTGTGCTACCTGCATCCCACAGGTGGGGCTTTGCTTGTTTGCGCAGACCGGTTGCTAGCATGCTGCAGCCCGTTACCAGTCCACGGACCGGGGGTTGGGGACCCCTGACTTATGGGACTTCTTGCAAATGTGGATGAAATAATTGTCTTACAACTTTTGAAATGTTTAAATGCTGCTTTTACTAGAAACTGAGTATATTTGAAAAACTGAGTTAATAAAATACTTTTGAATTGCTGCTGGGTTTCACTAAGCTCCATACAACATCACTGTTGTTTTGGTCCTTATTCTCTCATGTTCTGCCATGGCCTTCTGGTAGCCTCTTTTTCCTGTCCTCTTAATGCACATTTTACGGTTATAAAATGATGAAATGTTTCCTTGCTCAGCAACACGAGATGAAAGTCAAATGTTTAGCACATCCTTCTACTATTATTGTAAGTAAATAACATATAACAGACTGTTTTGTTTGTGTAGCAAAGAAAAAATACATCACTGATACTATAGTATAAAAAATACTTAGTGATTAAAGCAAATTGAACATAAGGAGGAAAGCAAACATAAGAAAAAATATAATTTCAACACAAGATGAATTCTAGATCATATTGAAATGTATTGCCTATCTTAAAACTATGAGTACAACCTGACAAAAATGTGTAGTTAGTTAGCAATAATTTCATTGTTGCAGTTATCTGATGTAAAAGAAAGCACTCACACTGTGAGTAAAAGGGCATCTTTCAATCTAACCACTGCAGGTAAAATTAGTCGATGCAGCTGAAGTTGGTTGTGATTTAAAAGTGTCATTAAAATCAGTGGAATATATATACTGTATATATATATATATAGTCTTCCACTATTGTTGCTTGATATGTGGGCAATAAATATTTAACAAATGTGCGATCAAAGACTCTCTGCCCTTAACTGACTTGTTACATTTGCATTTAATCTTGTGGCGTAACCATAAAATTCTTTCCACATTTTAAAATATATGACATTAATTTGAAGCTGAACCAAAAATAAAAAGTGGTGTGCATAAGTTTTAGTTGGCTAATTTAACATTAATTACAACTTCTGGTGTAGCACCTTTTAAAAGTATGTTTCAAATTTGAAAGGAACATTTGTTAAGCAGTTGTGTTTTGCTCATTTTCCAGGGTTTCAAAGGGATTTCTCAGCATAATGGGCACAGTATTACAAATAGCAGTGGCTTTGGACAGCTTTCTTTAAAGTTCACATAGTAGGCCCAGTATATTACAGCCTATTGTTTAACTCCAGGTGAATTGTCCTTTTTGTGGTATAGTAGCTATCATCTTCCTCTGAAGACCATATCCTTTAGTACATTTTGACAGGAGAAGCTCGGGTTTTTTGATATTATAGTAACTGACAGTATTTGATTCATACTTTTGAAATAGGCAAATTAAACATACAGAGGAAAACAAAAGACAAAATATTGTTATGATATTTTTATCAAACATTATTATGACAAGATGAATTTTAGGCCATATTGAAATATCTTGCCTGTCTTAGAACTACTACACGATGAAAATGTATGGTTAGTTAGCAATAGTTTCATTTTTGCAATTATCTGATGTAAAAAATAAAAATCAGTGAGAGGAAGGGCATCTTTCAGTCTGATCCATTGCAGGTGGAGTAAGGCAGGTGGTTATATTTCTTACATATTATGGCAGACAGCCAGCATCCATTTAAAAAAAAAGAAATAAGATTACTTTTCCATGATTCTCTCCTTGCCTCCCATTTCTCCATAGGTTCACCTTTTTTAGCCAATGAAGATGGTGTTCTGGGAGGAGTGATAGTTCTCCGCTCTTGTAGGTGTTCTGCAGAGCCTAACTCTTCACAGGATAAACAGTCTCTATTAGGTAAGTATGAGAAGTAAGCTTTGAATAAGTTATCCAGTTATTATTAAATATAATAGTTAGATTATATCTCTATGACTTGAAAAACCAAAATAAAAACAGTGCAGAATTTAAATACTTACCAATTGATAGCCTATTAATTTCTTTTCTGAAGAAATTTAACTACATTTTAATTACATCTAGGTTTCTGAAATAGGTATAAAGCGGGGGGGGGGGTTGGAGAACAGAATACTAAATGGGAGGTACTGTGTAAGCTAATGTAATGAATATCACCAAGGCCTTCTGGAGAAGTTTGCTATTCCCCTAGCTCAGAGATCCCCAACCCCTGGGCTGCGTCCCACTAGCAGGCCGCAGCCTGTTCGGAACTGGGTCACAGAAGAGGCGGGTGAGAACATACACATAAGTTCATTGTGCGAGCAGTGGGCGTGTGTGCCCGCCGCTTGTGCAAATGGAGCTGTGTGCGCATGCTCGCCCGTCGCTCGCACATAACCATTGACTGGGGCAGACTGATAATTTTGAATCACTTTTCTAGGATAAAAATCATTCCCTCTTTCTTTATAGGGGAGAAATAGAAGGAGGGACAGCATGATGATTTTGGGGCAAGTTCTCATTTTTAAAAAAAGGAGCCATGAGATCTTTTCCTTCCAGCAAATAAGGACTTGGCCCTCCACAGCTGCTAATGCAGACAGCAGAAACATTTCCTCGCTGTCTAAAAATTGCCTTGGATGGCACAGGGAAGCAAAAGTAGCTTTGGTGTTTCTGGCATTCAAGCACTGGAACATGGAACCTACGGGGATTTTCTTTAGCCAATAGTCCAGTTCACATATTTCCCTCTCTAGTAAATTGGATGTCTTTCATACACCTTTCAAACAAACCTCCATTTTATTTCAAAGAATAAGAGGCTCTTGCTTCTTATTTTTAAGCAATTTATTGGGAAAATAGACAGGATACTTCAGTTAGTAAATAAACACTTTTTTTCTCCTCATAGTAGAGTTCCTGTGGAGTCATACAACAGAAAGCATGTGCGTGGGATATATGTCAGCACAGGATGGCAAAGCTAAGGTAAGCCACAAAGAATAACTTGTGAAAACTAGTTGCCACTTAAAAATGAATTCCTTACTTTATTCAACAGGCTGGTTTTAAGTTATTCCTATACTGAAGTAAAAATAAAGTAGCTGAAGAAAAGTTAATCCCATTGTTTAATTTGTCATGTGGCTTCCCATGGCCACAGAAACTCTTGTGCAACTCAGGTAGCATGGCCAAACTATGGTTTATGTCTGTAAGATGCCAAGTGGCTCATGCTGTTTCTCCTCTCTTTCATGGTTGTGCCCACAGAATGCTCCAAGTTGCCAAACCATGATGTTTGAACTGGCCTGTTTTCGATAGCATAATTGAAATAGCTAGAATAAACAAATGGAAAATGAATAGCTAAAAAGGTTACACTAAAAGGATTGTGCAGAAAACTTTTTTTTTTTTGCCATTACTACTTGCTCAAGTTCAAACTACTCCAGAACTTTGACCACAAACTATGCTTTGCATGAGAGGGAGGAAATGCTATCAAAAGTAGATGCATAACTGAGGTGAAATTGAGGTCATGAAGTTTTAATGAGCTGGACGAAACAGTGGATTGGTGAAGAAAAAAATAGATTTGCTTTCAGAATGGCTAAGAAAAATAAACTTGTCCACTGAATGGCCCATTAAGCAGGCCATTGTGGCCAGGTTCCTTATAGCATGGATGCACAATATGTGGCCTCCAGATGTTGCCAACCACAACTCCCAGCAGTCTCAGCATAACTAATACTGTGGATGCTGAAGATGTAGTTCAGCATCATCAGATTATGGGCATGCCTAAGGCACAATTTTAGATTTGCAAGCTGTTGTTCAAATTACTAAAGCTGCAAACTAGAATCATTTCAGTTTCCAATTATTCAATTTGGCCATTTGTAATTGGCTTGTTTGTTCGTAGTATTACACTACAATACAGGTAGTCCTCAACTTATGACCACAATTGAGTCCAAAATTTCTGTTGGTAAGTGAGATAATTGTTAAGTGAGTTTTGCCCCATTTTACAACCTTTCTTGCTATAGTTGTTAAGTGAATTACTGCAATTGTTAAGGTGAATCTGGCTTCCCCATTGACTTTGCTTGTCAGAAGGTCGCAAAAGGCGATCACATGAACCCAGATACTGCAAATGTCATAAGTACAAGTCATTTGTCAAGGATCTGAAATTTGATCACATGACCATGGGGATGCTGCTATGGTCGTGTGAAAAATGGTCATAAGTCACTTTTTTCAGTGCTGTTGTAAATTTAAATGGTCACTAAACAAACTGTTGTAAATCAAGGACTAACTGTATATCGCTTCTCATGCAGGCACTGCCATTTTTGATATTCTGAACTGGGGTTTTTAAAAATTATTTCTCATAAACTCAGAAAACAAAGCTTGCAAATCACATTCTCCCCCTTTATGATTTCTTTCAGTATTTCATGGTATACATCTATATTAAAAAAACCAAAACATTAATTTTGGAGCGTGATAGGGGTTTTATATGCTGTGGGAGAAAAGCATAAATGCTTTATTGGCACAGAGCTAAATTAAATATTAGATTAGAAGTAATGCAATTGCTAAAGTTGTATCTGTTTTGATGATGCCCACTGCGACCTTGATGCTAAAAAGACTAATAGCTCAGGGTTATGCCCAGAGATCTTTTATTTTCTTACTTGTAGATCTTTCATTGGACATCTGGTGTGCATTGTTTTCATACTGCGGGCAAATTCTCCAGCTGGCCAAGTTGATTGGGCTGAAAGATGCAGCTGCTCTTCTTGGTTCACTTTTAAATTATGTTTACGACCTTCTCTCAGCAGTGTTAATCCCTCTCTCTTCTCTTTCTTTGAACCTGTGGTTGCAAATGTTTTCTTGAACCACAAATGCTATGCTTGGTCCCGATGAAGATCAACAAATAAGATGCTCTTGGAAAAGGTAGAATTCTATGATCTTGGAAGGTGTGAAAGTGATAACAAGGAAGGTTCAACTTACACTGTACTATTTTAAAAACCCCAGACAAAAACAGAGAAAGTGAATATATCAGGATAAAACAGAAGCGACATGCCGACTGCCGTAATAGTGCTCAATCATTGTTTTTAAAACACTAATTCCCATTGCAACTAACGCATACTTACTGTGAAACAGATGATGAACCTGTCTTTCTCACCCATCTGTATTTATTGTGTGTGATTTATATTTGAACAAACGTTCCTATTTAAATATAATTAGGAATCTATTTGCTTCTACCATCCATATATGTGCTATATCTATTGTACTCTTTAACGCCTCTCAAGTTTCTTAGACAAGTACTTGTTGGACTTCTGAAAATTCAGCAGATGGAATTTTTATTCTTAAAGTGATATTTAGGTATTGTACCAACATGTCTTGGGGTTATTAGCCAAACTATTTTTTCTTCTATGTAACTTAGAAGAATGTATATTACATTCTGGAACTGACTGGGGAATTTTAGGAGGGGAAATCTAGTAATTTTTGTATGTGTCAATTAACAAATTGATTTATTGGTTTTTCTTTTTCTGGAATGCTTACCATACTGTCACTTTATTTTCAAGTACCTGCTTTCTTTGTCTTTGACTAACCATGGTTGGCAGTTTATCCCTTGGCAATAATTGCTTTCCAGGAAAGTGTAACAGAAGATGGCATCAAGAGTTGCTTAATTTATAAAATGGTTCACAATCATGATTTCACTTAAAATAATAACTCACAGAGTTTGTAAGTGTAACTATTGTATCTTTTCCATCAACCATATTTAGGCAGTCTTAAAATACATTTTGAGGAGGAAGATGAAAAATGGCTGGTTGGAAGGAAAGAATCCATTTGCTTGTAGAAATGTTATTTTGGGCCACAGTTCAATTTAACTCATTTGTACCATTTCTGTATTTCAATGTGATGCTTCCTAAAATTAGCAGTGTGTTTCTTTGAAACCATATTGAAAAAGTAATGTAGAAAAATCTGTATTCAGATCTTCTTGGAGATTATAGAGAGACTTAAGTGAGCACTTGAGGGAAGAATTTGTGGTATAATTTCATTGTGGGTTTATGTATGGGTGGTAGGAATGGAAGTACTTATTATTGTGGGGTACACACTCTTTTGTTTCTCAAATGCTGTACATGGTTGCCAGAAGGAGAATCACTCATCGTAATGGAGCTAACTCAGTTTTATCTCTGCTTTAATACTTTCTTTGAGTTTCAGTCTTAACTGTATTTATTCAGTAACGACTTCATGAATTTTAATGGTGGTTATTTCTAAATGTGTATTGTTTATAACTTATACTTTCTGCTTCAACTATAGAACTCTTGTTTAGTCAAAGATAAGATAAATTTCTAAAATCCATGTTTAAAATATCATATTCACTTCTTTTATTCCCCTTGGATTTTTATGTTTGGTTTTCCAAAATTTATACTCTCTAGAATTTCAAGTTCTAAACTAATTCATTTAGAATCTAATTTTTGAGTGCTTAGTTACTAAAACTGCTGGGTTTCTAAATGTAATAGCCAATTTTAAACATATTCCTTATTCTTTGAGCTAATGCCACGAATCCTGAATCTGTCCCTAGTTTTTAATTGTTTTATGTTGTGAAATGTATATATTTTTCCATTCTTCAAAACAATTTTAATATTAGACTGTCGAAAAAATTCAAATGAAGGACAACTTTGTATGCCACTGTGTTTGCAGTGGAGAGCTGTGTATCCCTACAAACAACTGAAGATTGAATAATCACCAAAATATATGAGACCATGGGCATTTCCATGAAAAAAAGAACTATAATGTAAGCACCAAAGCTAGATGTGGGCAAAATGTCCACATCCACTAAGGGCCCTATGGCCCAGGGTTCAGTAATCTTTAATCATCAAGCTTTGGCTGATTAGAATTAGGGAAACTAAACCCTATGAAGAAGGTTAAAGGATCTGGTTATAGTTAGCTGAGAGAAAAAGTGGCTGAAATACAATAGCAGTTTTCAAATATCAGAAGAACTATTACACAGGAGTGGACTTATTTCGCTTTTGCCTCAGAGAGAAGGATCAGAAAAAGTTAAAAGTGCAGGAGGAGGAAGTTCAGGGTAGATATCAAGAGGTAGATATCAAGAGGAAATTCCTGATCATATAAACTGTCAGCTATTGTAGCAGGATTTCACATGATGTGCTAAGTTCCCCTTCACTAGAGGGTTTCATATGGAGCCTGGAGAGTGGTCTGTCAAACGTGCAATGGTGGATCATATAATGAACAGGGTGCTGGCATAAAGTCGCTTCCTACTCTAGAACTAGGTGAAAAAGAAAATGTCTCAACAACAACAATGCATAGATCATTAATTTTGGAGGTTTTATACCCGAGATTGGCTTGATGAGTACTCTCTATTATTAACTGGTAATTTATTATTGGTAGTTTATTATTGAAGGGCATTTGTGTTATCAAAACATCTGAAATGTTTCCCTCAGTGTTCTTTGAATGCCTTAAGTGCAAGATGTTCTGAAGTACTTTCATTTGTTGGTATTTATGTGTAATGCCCCGATGTGACTACACTACAATTAAACAGCTAACCACCAAACGTCTTTGTTTTTCTATCAGTTTGCAGGTGACGTAGTGCCTCATCTCTCAGCAATGCATTGGCATTGGTTTATATGGATGTGTGTTGTACTTCTGCAAAAGTCAGCCAAAACACTTGTCTGTCATGAAGTAGTAAACATATTTTTAAATATGCAGAATACATTTACATTTCTGCCACATGGCGTCAGAACTGTCAAGTTGCACTGTATTGTGTAACTTTTTTGTCCAGTGCTTACTTTGATAAAACTTGCATTCTTTTAGCGTATTGTTTTAGCTTAGGAAAAATAGACATTTACAGTAGAAAATTCCATCAAATTCCATCCAAGTCATATCTGCATTTATAATTCTATAACAATATTGTTTTTTAATATTGCTTACAACAAATTGTGTGGTTTGTGTGTTCAGTTTTTTTTAATCAGCTATAATGTTACGTAGTTATTGAACAATCATTGTTCAATTGTAAAATCTTAAGATTCTGTATTAATGAATAGGAAATATAGTTCAGAGCCTTAAATTTATCCTTTTGATTTCAAATGCATGTATGTTTCTTATTTATTTGCCAACTTTATGTTTAAAATGAACCCTTATAAGGATTGCACACACATTTACAAAAAGCACAATAAGCAAAATTAATGAAATGAACAAAATGCAGACAATGAAGGCATTAACCTCTAAAGACCTTGTGGGTTGTTGTTGTTGTTTTTTACAAATTTTTAGGAAGCAGTGGGTTCTAGGAAGAATGCATTCCTAGAGAGGGGATCTGTTTTTTATACACAGTACATAATTTCTGATAGCAGGAGCAATTTCTGCTCTCTAGACAGAAGGACTTTCTAGAGATCTTAATGTCTGGACAGATTTGTAACATGAAAAGTTATGTCATCCTTTCAAGATAGACCAAACTAGAAAACCAATGATATGTAGGTTAATACAACTTATATTGTAAAGCTATAGTAACAAAATCTTCCAAGTCTGAATGTGCTCCCACTCCTTTCCTTCATCTTCATGTGAACTGTCCAAAATGTTTAATCATGTTACATTCTTGCCCCAAACTCAGGCCTGCTTTTATCTGACCATTGCCTAGGTGGTGGCTCTTCCTCCTGTCCCTCATGGCCATTCCCTCTATATTCTATAGGTGGTGCATCAGGTAATCATTTAGGGCTGCAAAGTTTAACATTTTAAATTGCACTTGAAAGCATCTCACAACCGGTGCTGATATTTTGGTGTTGCTGTTATGTCGCTCTGAAATCTCACAGTCTCATTCCTACATTTTTTTACCAGTTGCAAGTTCTGGATACTTTTCAGGACTAGCCCATATAAGAATGCATTGCAGCACTCAAGACAGAAAGCAACTTGGTTATGGGTAACTACTATGCAATGAGACCAGCCCAGGAATGATTATAGTTTGCATGCCAGATGCAATTATGCTCCTTGTCATAATTCCTTAGTTATCTATCAAGTTAGGGCTGAGGATCAAATTGCACTCCTGGGCCGTGGTCCTCTTTTTGCAGGGGAAAATGCAAACCTATCCAGAACAAGCTGAACTCCAATCCCTTAATCTAGTTTTCTATTGAATCTTCATTCTGTTTGGATTAAATTTCATCTTATTTCCCCTCATCTAATCCACCACTGAATTTAGGCAATGTTAAAAAGTATTCAATATTTCTCTGGATTTAGATGGCACTGACTTCAAAACCTGGAGAGTCAAGTTGGAATTTTATGGGACTTTGTAAGCCAATGACCTAGTTGCGAAAGAATAGTCACCCAGCATCAGTTTCTTGACACTACTTCTGATACGACGAAAAAACCCATTGGAAAATTCTTAAAGGGACACAATTTAGAAGAATTGTCAAGCTCTGAAGGATTGGCAAACTCAGAAAACAAGTACCATTTGGATTTCTGGAAAGATCTTTTTTGCTAGTAGGGAGATTATAGCAGTATAATTTTCCTGCACAACTTATATCTAGTGCAATTAAGGTGGGGTTATTCTGAGTCTTTATCTCATGCTTCCCCCATCCCCTGGACTCAAGAAGCACTTCCATAATGACCCTGTTCTCCCTTAACTACCAGGGTGCCTCTTATGTATCTCCTTTTAGGCATTCCATCACCATGATATCAGAAGCTGCTTTGCGTTTACTACAACAGGCTGAGATGGTCTTGCCAATTCATTTATCAGTATAAGTCACTCACAAGGTGACCCTAGTCCCCTATTCCTCCAAATAGTCAATCGTCCTTCAGGTGCATCTAGAATTGTAACGCAGCCTCGTCTCAGCCACTTTGAGTGGAATAGTGGCAATTACTTGCAGCATATTTAAGAATGTAGGCTTATTTGTTCGTTCTTGTTAATCAGGGGGTTTTTTTTTGGTCCAGCTTTACTTGTTAAGCTCTCAAATTCTCACATATTTCTTTACAGACTCACATTTCAAGGCTTCCACATGGAGCTGTGGCAGGACAGTCGGTAGCAATTGAAGGAGGAGTTTGCCGATTGGAAAGCCCAGTGAACTGAACCACTATGTCATGGGGTCAGCACAAATGCTATTTGTATAATAAGATCCTTTGTGTTTTAAGAGAGAGTGAGATTTCTATTATTTTATATACTTTATTGCAACCACATGCACCCTAACTTGAAACAAGTGCTGCTGTAGCTTTAGATTCTAAAAATTTGTTTGAATGTATATGAGAACCCATCTCCCAGGAGAAAAGAAAGTCGGTTCTCGCTTGCGTGAAATATTTTAACGTTAGAAAAGATTTTATGAGCTACTGGATCAGTCTGTAAGACAATAACGTCCCAGAAAGAAATGGTTTTAAAAAATAGAAGGTATGCTGATCACAAATGTTATATTGAGAACATACAGACTACAAAGTGAGTTGAAATAAACAAGTATCAGAATGTACTCAATACTATTTGATAGTCTCAGGATGGTCCCCTGATTGCTTAAGCATACCCTGATTTTCCAATGGGATATAATAATTTCTTTCTAGCAAAGAGGGGATTGATTCCAGTGAAACAGTCTAGGACAGAGTTACAGCCAGACTTTTTTATGTTCAGTTATTCAGTTGTGGTACTTATTTTGGCTTAAATGTTACATAGCTTAAAGCTTTTATGTATTATGAAAGGCTCTGTAAAGGTAACGTACAGTCATGAAGTCTTTACTTTGTTATAACTGCATATTGGGATGTACATAAGAACAACATTTATCGAAAGAGTTAGTACTATTCTTTGGTTTAAATATATTATGAGAGAATAATATAGAAATAAACTATTACTGGATAATGCAAAATGTATTAAAGTGGTGATGTAGAGGAACCTAATTCTAGCTTTCTTCTGTTCCTTAAATTCCAAAGTTAAAGTAAATGGGTATGCATGTGTGCAATTAAATTTACATGTAATGTAAGTGGTGTTACAAGTGGCCTTTTAAATAATTTATGCAGCCAGAATCTATGGACGGTACATATTTTCATATAATGTATGTTGTAAACATGGTTTCTGATTTTTCTGAAATTGTTTCAGGATCTTCAGGTTTTTTCCGATACGTATTTGGGTGTAATGGCTGTAAGACAATCCCTTTAAAAAAAAAAAAAAAAAAGTCTAGCAAATGAGCTATTTGAATATTACCAGGAGATGATATAGCATTCTTTAGAAGTACTTGCTCAACAACCTCCAAACTATTGTTAAACATCTGCACTGTACTTGTCTTCTCTAACTGAAGTGTCATCGAACAGTTTTATATAATTAGAAGAAAATATTGTTTGCAACTGTTTCTAATTTCGTAAAAAAGATGAACTCATTTTATTGTTGATATCTGAATTTTTTAAGCAATACAGTTCACTATGATTTCCAGTCATTTCAGCAGAGGCACAGATGGCTACAAATTGTTGCCACAAATAGCTGTCCTGAGAATAAATTCAATATTTTATCACTAGACTCATTTGAAAGTGTACATTACAGCTGTGCCACTCATTCTTTCAATCATTCATGCTTCAGAGGAAGTAGTTATTTATAGTTTGAGAAAAGCCAGTTTTTGAAGAAAAAAAAAGATTGATCCGTTATTGTGTCTATTTTAATATTGATCAAAAATAAAGTAGTTAGTTTAACACACCCTTAGAAATATGTAGATGGCAGACAGGGAGAGAATTATATGTTATGCTACTTAATTTACTATGCACATAGTTTGGATTTTCCTAATAGTAGCCCTTACCTCTGGACCAAAAATATGACACATACTGTATTTGCTTGATTCTTGCATCGTGACTTTATCACTTGCCCAGTAACACATTATATGAAGACAACTCACCGTAGGAAATCCGATCCAACCACAGATTCTTACTTTGATGATATTTCTACTCTCATAATGCAATTTTTTTTTTAATTCAGTATCTTAAAAATATTGAAAATGTACACGTCACTACTAGGATGGTATAGTCATCTGTTTTGAGCACTTTGGTATGTATGTCATTAAATTACACTTCAAGGTAGATAATCTGATGTAGTTATAGTATCACATAAATATCCATGAAAAAGGAATGGATGTGTAGCAGAAAAAGTTACCAAGTGTAGGTGATAGGATCCTATCCCCCTCTGCTCATTAGTAAACAGATTATTCAACATTGAACTGAAATATTTGGTCTTGAAACATTTGGGGGAAAAATGAAAGCTAAATCATTATAAAAGTTGTAAAAGTTCAATTTCTGCTAATGAGGAAATGAAACTAGTAATTTTAGACCCTCCTTTAGGTAAGGGAAGCCTAAAGAATAGGCCTGGTGCTGTGATACATAGAGCTTCAACTGGAAAATTAGTAAAATTACTGCTAGCTTTGTTTTCTTAAGTTAAAGGGTCCAGGGATTGGGGAATGGGACAACTCGCCATGGGACAACTCGCTGCAGGACAATTTAACAATTCTAATTAATTATTTAAAATAAATAAAAATTATTTTAATTTTTGTTATTCACCTTTCATTCTGTCCCTCTTTTTGCATCCTTTCTTTAATGATTCCATTCCACCATTTCTTTGATATTAGTGTAACTCTCGTCCCGCACTGAGTTGTTCTGTGGCGAATTGGCCATGGTGAGTTGGCCGTGGCGAACTGTCATAGACCCCCCAGGAATTGTCTTTTAATGTTAAGAACAAGACAGAAATATCAAAGATGAATGAATTCCAACAGAAGGGAGCCACACAGTCTCTAATAGCATGTCATTTTTTTTTACTCTAAACAAATAACATGTAATTCAATGAAAAATTGTACTTGAAAATTGAAATGCTAAAGGAATGACAATATGTGAAGTTGCATGTAAATACACATTGTTTGTGAACTGTTGATTTAGGGTAATCAAACAATTACATTGGTAGAGGCAGTAGACAGGTTGGAGCTGTAATATTCTGTTCCTTTTTTTTTAAAACAAGAATATAATCTATGCTATTTTATCTACAGGAAAAATGTATGTGAACGTTAAAAAAAGAAAATAATATGGAATTCTAAGGAAATCTCATGGAATGTATATTAAAGTTTTTAAAACGTAAATGATGGATGATAGTGTTTTAAAATACTATTTAAAATGATATTTGTAACAGTGTGTATAATTTGGGGGATGTTGATGCACAGAAAAAAAGATGTTTTATTTTCTGCAAGTTTTGAGATTATATCATATAAATCTTCCCAACCAATGAATCTCACACACCAAATGTCCTGCCCTGATGAAGATGGTAATGAAATATTTGCAACCCATAAATTTAGCTCAGAGAATGTTAATAACAAAGCAGACCAGTCCTGAGTATTACCTATTCTGTACTATCATTATATTCTGGTAAACTTTGAAAGCAAAACAGTTATTTCGTGTTACTGTAAAATACTATATTCTCCTCTGTATATAATTTGTAGCCTGGAATTCCATTAGTATCGCAACCAGCTTCTGCAATAGAATTACCAAGTTATCCGATCCAGCACATATCATAGTAAGTCAATGCAATTTTAAAATTTCATTAGATCATAACATTTATTGACTTGATGTATCCCACTGGTTAGCTGCAATTTACCGAATTAGCATTTGCTGTGAATTCTGCTGAACTTCCATAGGGAATCTCAGCACATTTGGAGGTTGGAGAGATTACATTTTAATTTTCACACCATCCTTTAAATGCTTCATCTAAAAAGTTGGCCTCAGTCTGCCCCAGTTCCAAAGGGACATCATTCTCAGTTTTTGACCTGGACAAGAACAGTTTGCATTTTCGCTGAGGAAACCAATTGTATGAAAAAAACAGATCTGCTTACTTACTTACACCCAGCCAGAGAAGAAATCAAGAAAATCATACTGGCTCTCATGTCTGCTAGAGGAGGAAGGATTAAATATAAAACTGGCAAAGGAACACACAGAAGGATTAAAATGCCAGTGTTCACAGCCCTTTAGAAAACCAGTAGCCAACCTGAGGGTGGTTCACTCTGACCAGAGTGTAATGACTATGAGAAGAAGACCACAATGGAAGGGGAACCAACTGCAGTTGCTGAAAACAGAGGGAAGAAAGCCAGTTGAATGAAAGCTAATCATTTACTACTGTATCTCTTGAAGAAAAGGTATTTTTTCCAGAATGATAATTAACTGAAGTATTTGACAAGGCCCTGAAGAGAGAGCAGAAGTATATAATCTTCCTGATATCCACAACTGCTAAGGGCTCTGACAGCATACAATTACCTCTGAAATGTTTTTGATATTTCAGTGTTAAGATGTTGTTTTGAAACTCTGTGCTGTACTCCTAAGAGAGTAGTTGTATACTTGTCACTTTAAAATAACACCTTATCTTGAAGCACAGTTTGAGGCATTCAGTGCATGATGAATAAGAATTAAAATATAGAAGCTGATGGGTGATTCTGCGGTTGGTCCATGGATATAGAAGTGTCAAGAAGAGTAATATTCCAAGGAGGTTTATAATCTGTGGAGTAGGTATTGATGATAGTGTGGATGCATTGCTGGGAATCAGTTGTGTTGATTAGCACCAATGATAGATTGTTATCTTTAGACATACTCCGCTTGTAACTTCCAAAACTACCAGCCAATGTGGCCAAATTTTTAATCCATTAAATTGATGAGGATGGGCAGTTTGGCAAAAACTTCTTAGTTAAGGGAAAAACATTCTTCAAACTTGGGTCCCTTCCAGTATTCATTTTGTATTAATGAGAGCCATATTTTCATTTAGAAGCAGTTTTGCTTAGAAGTAAAGGGGGGGAGGGGGGAAGACAGTAACTACATACCAGATGATTCTACTCTGGCTAAATCCTAAAAAATAAAGATTAATGGAATTTAGTGGGGGAAACAAATCTGTTAAAACACATTTGTCTGTCCTCAATTGAACTTTCCCCTTGAGAACATCATGTTCCCTTAATGGGGATGGTTGCATAAAGCTCAAAGTCACATCTGGAGTCAGATGTATTTGAAAGACATTCTCCTCATTATTTCTTTATAAAAGCAGAGGCACCAGCTTTAATATAATAAAGTAAGCCAATTATACATTTTCAACTCCTACACAGCATCCTCTGTGTACAGATATTAAAAGTGATTTACAAAGTTTAGCCAAATTGAAATACTGGCTTTACCTTTTTTTTCTGGAAAGCATTAAGTTTGGCAAAATTAATTTAGACTCAAACTGCATTTAACTACAACAATCTGCGTAGGATTGGAGATCTGAATCATTCTGATTCTGTGGGCGCATTCAGGCAATCACTACATTTTAAGGCAAACACGTACCATATTTTTACGTCTATAAGACGCACCCTTGTATAAGACGCTCTGGCATGCAAGTTTCTCCACACCGATCAGCTGTTCGGCGGAGCACCAAACAGCTGAGCCGGCAAATCCAAAAGTTCGGCCGGCCGACGATCTTGACCCCTCCCCCCTCCTGTTAGTGGCAAGCCCACAGGGGTTTGACACCTGCACCAGGCGGCATGGCAACCCACACAGGCATGCCCTGGGCTGCGGAGGTTACCATTATTTTTCCGTGTATAAGACGCTGCACTTGTATAAGACACACCTGATTTTTGAACAGGGCGTTTGCAGGAAAAAATAGCGTCTTATACATGGAAAAAACTTCTAATGAGGTTAAATAAAAGCTATCTAATTCTCCTGAGTCTGCACAACGTAAAACACATAGATCCTAAATATAGTTTAGTTTTGGTGTGATGCTGTCTAGAAATAGCAATGTTTAGGATGCAAATTGTTCTCTTTAAGGCAAATTTTACTATGTGGCCTCTTTTTGCTCTATCATCAGACTTGGCTAGCTGCAACAAGTTAAACTTAGTAGCAGTCCCTCTTTGCCCCTTCTAGGACATTGTTGAGTATGATCCCTGCATATTTTTCACCCATTATTTAATATTATTTAAAGATAGCACGTACTTCCTGCTTGTGGGTTGGCAAAACTGTCCACTAAGCATGTGAAAAGCATTCCAGACACGGAACACTGCAGAGAATTCCATTCTTCCTCCAGGTTGCACCAATTCAGGCAGTTTTCTAGAAGTAAATCTTAGCATAGCATTATATGAACCATTGGAAGATTTATTTCCTAACCAGGAAGTAAATGATCTTCCTTTTTAAAAGAAGAGTGTCAATTATCCAGAATGATAATTTGGATTAATCCTTAAATTGAATTCCCCCCCAGCCTTGATCCAGCATCTTAACCACTGTACTATGCTGGTTTCCAATAAATTAAATAATAGTTTCTGGAGGAGTGTTTAATTTATTCAAATGTTTAGCAAGCAGTCTTCCAAGATACATAAATTAATCTACTTGTTCTAATTTTTATCTTATCTACGTCTAACATACAATTGTTCACTCTATTTTCTATGTCAACTTGGGTCTGCTACAAGTATCTTTTCCGTGTCCTCATTTCATGGTACAATTCACTGCAAATCATACAGGTTCTTCACCGATGAAGCAACTTTGATTGCATATTAAGGTACATCCACATTTATGCCTTTCATCAACACAGCTCTCCCAAGATCCCCGTTTCTTACACATGTATACATAAGTACCTAAAAAACCAAGGAAACATCATACATCATTCTACTTCTTCAATGTTAACATTTCCTAAGCATTCCATTAATCTTCAGGTATACTTTATTTCATTGTATACCAATCATCAGGTTCAACAACTAGTCTTTAGCTGCAAATTTGCTCAAAGCATTATAGAATTCATGTCTGCTTTTTATCATATGCTTTTTCTAAATCAACTAATATGCAGTCAACTTTCTCAATACATTTCTCAGGGAACCCAGGGAGAGCAAAAACTTCACTTTCCATGCCTGGCAGAAAGCAGTAAGGCATGTCTTTAAGTTTTATTCATTATCATTTTTCATATTCTTTCCATCAGGCTTCTGCAAACGCTTTCTCAGGCAAATTTAATAGATTAATCCCCCCTGAAGTTTGTTCACTCTTGTTTTTTTTTCCTCTCTATATAAACAATCACAGCATTTTTCCATTTTTTTACGGGCAGTGAAGTCTTCACAAACAAGTTAGATGGCTCTCCTTGAGCAAACCACAATCAAATTTTAACATTTCCCCAATTGTACCATCTACATTCTCAGCCTTACAATTTTTCAGCTTTCTCTCAGCATTTATATTGTCTTTTTCATCATTTTTTTTTTGGATGCTAGTATATTTATAATATTTGTTTCAGCTCTGTTCTTGGACATATCACTATGATTCCATACATATCACTAGAATAGTCCTTCCAGCATTTCCTCTCAGGTTTCACCCCAGATTATTACAGGTAATCCTCAAGCTATTTACAGTGGCACTGAATGTGTGGTACTTATGACTGATCCTCGAAATTCTGGCCATCACAACACCCCTGTGGTCACATGATTGTGACTTGGGCACTTGGCAACTGGCTTGTACTTAATGACCCTTGCAGCATTCTGCAGATGCGTGATTGCCTTGTGCAACCTCCCTTGTTGGTTTCCCACAAGCAAAGTCAGCAGGAAGAAAGCAGGGAAGGTTGTAAATTGCTCCATTAAGTCTCTACCATTTTTTCTCTTGAGGAATCCTACTACAGAGTATGAAATCCTCAGGATCTTGTACTCTGCAATACCCCTTGCTCACCGGTACTCTAGTACATGCCTGCCCATAGCACCCCCTGCCTACTACCCTCTATAGTGTGCACCTGTCCAAAGTACCCCCACCCACCTGTATTCCATAGTACATGTCCACTCACAGCAACCCCACATCTACCCACAGCTCTCACCAACTGGCCTGCACTTCCTGGGTGCCCACTCACTCAATCTTAGGAATGAGACAATGGCAAACCATTTCAGAACAACTTTGGAAATCTATAAATCTATAGATGGAGCTAATCCTTGCTTAATGACCAGTTGCTCAATCAGCAAAGTTAGGATAGATTCAAAGTTATGACCTGTCCTCAGTTATGACTACTACACTCCCTCATGATCATGTGATCACATTTGGGGGGCTTGGCAACCAGCTCACATTTATAACGTTGCAGTGTCCCATGGTCACAAGACCATGTTTTATGACTTTTCATTGTTTTCTGGCAGAAAACAGCAAACAATGCCTGTTGGATATGCTGAATTTGCCTAATGAGACTGTGTTTGCTTAATGACCATATCGTTTGCTTAAAGGCCATCGTAAACACATTTGCAAAATTGAGTCAGGTCACAAGATAACTGACTTAGTGACCACAGTGATTTCTGACCAAAAATTGCAGGCTCAATTTTGGTCATTTGTCAAGGACTACCTATAGATTATTGTTAATATTTTTATGGCTGGTTATTTTTAATTTACTAGGATTTTTTTAAGTACACTGTTTTTACTTAATGCTTTTCTTGGCACCTACGACAGTTAAGTGTCTGACTTCAGCAATGTACAAGTTAATAAAATAAAGCTATATCATTTCTATTCTTTCATTAACTCTGCAGGGTAGCTATTTTTATAGATCTTTTCACCTACTTCCAAAACAATGTTTTTATTCTGGTTAAACCATTCTGCACTCATTGACATTCTGCATTTTCTTTTGCTTCTTTTAATCTTTGCTGCTCTTTTTTTCCCCCACCACGTTCTTTGCAACTACCTTTTTTTTTCTTTATGTAACTTACACTGCAGCTTTGTCTTGTCCTAATTTTTTTCCAGCAATTATATTCCTATATCCTTTTTTCACTTACAATGGTGCCTCTTCACTTCATCATTTCATAATCAAACATCCTTTTTCATTTGTAACCATAAATTTACGTGCCCCTTTATCTCATGTTTTTGCTTCAGAGGTTGTGGGTGCTCCGTCACTGGAGGTTTTTAAGAAGAGATTGGACAACCGTTTATCTGAAATTGTATAGGGTATCCTGCTTGAGCAGAGATTTGAACTAGAAGACCTCCAAGTTCCTTCCAGTTCTGTTATTCTACTTGGTTCTAGACAGCTTCAATATCATCTTTCCTTATGGGCACTTTCTACTTATTCTGTTGAGAGAATCTGTTTCAGTAATTTTCCACTTCTACATATAGGATTTGTACACCTCTTCATGCAGTTCTTATGCTGTTTTGTTCTTATTCCCTATCATGTCCTGTTCTATTCATCCCCCCCCCCAAGTTAATCTTTGATGCTACCAAATAGTGGCCTGTACCACACTGAGAATCTCCCATCACCATTATATTCATGACTTTTTTCAAGCTTTCATCGTAACATTACATTGTCCCATCCCACTGGGTCAAGTAGAGAAGGTATGTTGCAGACCCCATCAGTTAAGAACTTTGACTGGTGGAATCTAGGAAGAGAGCCTTCTCTGCCATTGCCTCTGCCCTGTGAAATATTCTTACCCCAGAGATGAGGCAGACTCTGACTCCCCTGGTCTTCTGAAAAGAAGTCAAAACATGGCTCTTTGGCCTCGTGTGGGGAGCCTAGAGGATCACACAGTCGTGGGGCTGGCTAGAGTCCTGAAAGCCCTCCTTTCGCCTTTTAACTAATTTTCTTCCCAATTTGATTATATACCATTAAGCTGATGTCATCACTGACAGCCAGTTTTGTCTAATGGTTAAGGCACTAAGCTAGAAATGAGGAGACTGTTTTCTAGTCCTGCATTAGGCATGAAAGTCAGCTTAGTGAATTTGGGCTAGTCACTCTCTCAGCTTATGACGTTAGGCTGACAGTAAGCCAGTCAGTCAATTCCTATCACAACTAATGAATCCATATTTGGTTGATCTGGGGGGAAAAAGTAGTTCCTTCATTAGAGAGGGGGAAAAGTTTATTCTTACTGACCATATAGATTTTCTCCATGATGATCAGGTTCTTCAGATCTTCTAACGATGCACCACCCATCACCACTGTATTTGAGTTATTCCACCTTGTTGCTGATCATCCTCTTCTCTTTCTTTCCACCTTTCTGAGCATTAAAGCCTTCCCCAGAAAGCTAGGTCTTTGTATACTATGTCTAAAGCAGGATTATTTGAGCCTGATCATTAGGGCCTTGAGTGAAAACTGGGTTAAATTATTTCATGATCCATTTTTTTCCATAGAAGTCTCAGCAGTTTTCTCCAATGTCAGACTTCAAAAGCATCAATACTCTCTCTATTGCTTCTTCTGTTTATTTTAATTTCACAAACACACTGTGGGAAGTCAGCCCCCCAGAGAAGGAAATATTAAAAGGGCAGAAAAATATATTTCCTCAAAGGATCTTGAAGAGGCAGAAAAGCATGCCCAGTTTTTCTTAATAGCCCCAGGTCTCCCTTCCCCAAGCAGAAACCAGCTCTGTAGAAATGCAGATGGAGGCCCCCAGCTAGAAGATTAAGAAGACAAAGACACCTAAAATCTACATACCCCATCCAACTCTAAGACAGGACATAATAGGATTAATCCACAGATGCCAAAGGGCACACTCAGACACAGGTCAAAATACATGACACAGGAAATACAAAGCCTCAAAACGAACAGGAAACAACTCCAAACAAAAGGCTCCAGAGGGTATAAAAACCCACTCCCTACATGTGCTCAGCCCTTTTTTCCTCTTTTCTGCCAGAGCCACCTTTCTGTCTGGCTCTCCTCTTCAATAAATGCAACCTTCTTTCTAAAGCAGTCGCCATGTTTATTCCCAACTTGGACTGAACCATGATGAAGACTTTTCTTCCAACAACACAATGTACTTATTTTTCTTTCATTCATTACTTCATGTTTTTACTAGGTATTTCTTACATTCAGAGTCTTCAATATTCCATGGTTATCAACAGTAATTAATATTGAACTTTACTAGCCATTGTAGCTTTGCTCAATGTAACACTCAATAGTAAAACAGGAGCTAGGTGTCCATCCTTGCTATGTTAAGGACATATTACCAGGCAATTTCAATTTCATTTTGACCAGTATGCCACAAGCTCAACAAGCTTAATACCCAGTTTTACCCCAAATATACTTTTGACATTCTAGACAAGTAGGATCTTGAATCTAAAGCCAGTTTGGTCTAGTGGTTAAGGCTAGAAACTGGGAGACTGCAAGTTCTAGTCCCACCTTAGCCATGAAAGTCAGATAGATGACCTTGGGCCAGTCACTTTCAGCCCAACTGACCTCATCGGGTTCTTCTTGTGAGGAAAACAGGAGGAGGAAGGAATATTAAATATGCTCACCATCTTTTGTTTAAAAAAATAATAAGGGCAGGATCCTAAAATAAATATTTTGCAAGCCAGCATACTATTATTGCCTGCGTCCTATCAATTAGAATATCCATGCAATTTACTGGCAAACGTAAGAAACGGGCGGGGGGGATGAATTATTTTTATAAAAGACACACACCTTATTTCACAGGCAAAGTGAATTATTACTGAATGATTAAAAAAAACTTGTAAGGGCGGATGGTCACGGCCTCTCCCACTTTTTGTTTGGAGTATAGCTTTAACAAGTACATATACTAGTGCTGTCCAAAGCTCATTGGTGCAAACAAAGCCATTTTCCTCAAAATATTAAAACCAACCTTTAAAATGTGCCATGTGACCGGATCAAAGACTGCCCCCTGCAATCTGCATATGAATGAAAACATAGCTGCTGGCAGTCCCAGTAGGAGTGTTGTCAGGATCATGAATATAGTTTAGTGGGGGGAGATCTGGACTCATTTCAACTGGAATCAGCAATCCTAGGTGGGCAGGGTGATGAAGCCAGCTGCTTGGCTTGGATTCTTATGTTCATATTGTTTTTTCTTTGAAGAGGGCCCTGGTGTCTTTTAAAGTAATTACGGTATAGTTACAAGGAAACTTTTAACAATCATTGGTTTTGATTTGATTCACTTTAAATAATAATTGGGCAAGCAAAATCAGCCACAGCCTCTAATAGGTTTTTATCAGTCACTTAAGTACTTTGAGATTATCAGCAGATACAGTGAGGGGAACAAGTATTTGATCCCCTGCTGATTTTGTGAGAGAGAGAATTAACAACAACAACAAAAAAGCCAGAAAAACGCATTTCAAAAAAGTGATAAATTGCATTTTAATGAGTGAAATAAGTATTTGACCCCTTCGGAAAACATGACTTAGTACTTGGTGGCAAAACCTTTCTTGGCAGTCACAGGTTTTCTTGTAGTTGGCCACCAGGTTTGCACACATTTGGAACCTTTTTTGAAATGCATTTTTATGGATTATTGTTGTTGTTATTCTGTCTCTCGCTGTTAAAATAAACCTACCATTAAAATTATAGACCGATCATTTCTTTGTCAGTGGGCAAACGTACAAAATCAGCAGGGGATCAAATACTTTTCCAGCCTCACTGTAAGTAATTAGTAGCAATCTGGTAAACATTGTATTTTTGGCCATTGAAACATTTTTCATACCCTCTCTCTCCTGAAACTCCATGGTCCCGAGATAAAGTCTTATTATGGGTAAGTATTTAGTTGACAGACCAAAAGTGGAAGCAGGTGAAATTAAGAAACAGTGGTAGAATATAGCTAATAAACAGTTTTGATAATGTCAGTAGTGTGTGTTTGCATGTTCCAAATTACACGACTAAGCTGAATGCTTTTTGCTGATCTTACTTTGGCTCATTTGAAACATTGCTAAAGGCACAAAGGCTAAAAGGTGATGCCCAATGGCTTGTTTTGTGCAAAGGAACATCTGGGCGGGAGGCGAAGGTAGTTCCTGCTGATGGAGCTAAACCTTGCACCTCTAGCATTCAGGAACCATTCCAGAATGTAAGTTCTGCATTGAGGTTGGAGCCATTTATTGCTAGAAGACATCCCTTTGTTTTAAATGAAGGAATGGGGTGACGTTTGGCAGGGGGGAAAAATACCAGAAAGATGTGGCAGCTATCCATAGGCAAGCAAATTTTAGGCAAAGGGAGAACTTTGAAATTCTGCATAAAGAATGTGTTTGCCTTTGTGGATAATTTTGCAAATTACGCTTCTCTTTGCCTGTTGGGATTTCTTTTAATGAGGAGTGAGGATGGATTTTTCTATATATTATGCATTAAGTAGATTCTCCACAAAAGAAGGTGGAAGGATTTGAAAATGCAGCAATTGTTTTTCTTAGGGAAAAAAACCCCCACTTGTTGATGCTCCATGCCCCCACTTGTAAACCTCAAGGGAGGGAAATATTTACACCCTATAAATATTTACACCCTATAAATGTAAAAATCTAGGGAATTGAATGAATGTTATATTTAGAGTGGCGTGGTTGCCTAGTGTGAAGAAGCTTGCCTCCCACTTGGAAGGTTGAGAGTTCAATATCAGGTAGGAGCAGATATTTTTCTCTTAGGGCGCAAAGAAAAAATATCTGCTGCAAACTCTTCTGTGGCATTAGGAAGGGCATCCAGCCAATAAATGCTCATCTCCATCCAGTCACCCGGACTCTATTCCAAATTAAGGGATTATAGGGTCGTAAAAAGAGTTTATACAATGTTATTATATTTGTTCCAAAACAAAATGAACCTACCAGTTTTCTAGATATGTTCTGATCTTAACCTAGCTGATGGGAAAAGTTACTAGATTCTTTCTTGGAAGGATGCATTCCTACCATCATTAGTGAACTGTACCTAATTTGGCTTTGAGGATTTTTTTTTCTCCCTTACATAATATTTTTTTACTCAGTTTAAATGCTACTTAGCTGTATTATGATAACTGTCCAGCTGATCCTAAATTTATTTAGGAAACTATCTGCTGCTATTCCCTATTTGTGAATAGAATAATGGTTTTTACCAATGCATTTGTTCCAATCAAGCAAACGAAAGGACTCTCTCCCAAATCTGGCTTGATTTAGGCAAAAAATGAACTAAAATGAAAGAAAAGCCTGATTAGAAGCAAACAGGAAGAGAACCCATCATCCTAGAGGGTTTTTTGCCACTTAAATCCGTCGATGAGCCATTGCTGAGGGAACCCTGCTAATTTATTACATTTTATTTTATTTTATTACACTTTTATGCTGTTCATCTCCTGATAGGAAAATTGTAGTCTAATTGTATCGAGAGGCTACAGGTTTTCCCCACCTGTAGCCTCTCCCCTACTTTTAGGGCTTCAAAAGTAATTGCCAGTATTTTCAGCTGAGTCTGGGAATGAATGGACAGCCGGTGAAAGCCTATTGGAAGATGTTCTTAATAAGGTTCTGGAACATTTTTTCAGAGGCCTTTCTGTATGTGATGCATTGCAGTCAACTAGGGCCAGAATCTGGCTGAATATATACAACTGTGTTCAGATAGGGGACTGAATGCTGGTGAATTGTAGCAAGCTTGGATTTAAACACCAGGTGTCTCCCTTCATTGTGCCACGTGGGCTGGAGCTTACAGGATCAGAGAACAGTCAAGGAAAGATCTTTGTTGAAGCGATGGCAGTCATGTGTGGAGGACAGATGACTGCCATCACCTCATGATCTTAATCATCTCCGGCTGGAAACAGGGTCATGCTTGACAGATCCTTCAGGCTAGATTTTAAAAATCCTGCTCTATGGCTTCATGTGTTTATACAAAAGCAAGATGCCTAAATGCAGGCAGCCTTCCTGTCCCCTTTCAGTCTTCTGAAACTCCTTTTGCAGGCAGCCATGCTTACCAAGTCTTTCAGCACATGCTGAGATCAGGATGTCGGATTTCTTCACTACAAAGTGATGCCCCTCCTTTCCCTGCAAAAGTCAGCTGGTGGGACAAAATACAATTGAATGAATCCATTCATCTTCAATCCATTGACCAATATCTTTCTGGAGTCTGACCTATCTTAATCTGTGCCTGTTTTTATACTGTATGCTAATCCCCATGCTAATACCTCTGTTTACTGACTTTAAAGAACAGTTTAGATCATTTGGCAATGGTTCATGGTGGCTTAAAGCCAGCCTCTTAGTACAAAAATCACTCTTATTGGAAATGTAAACATTCCCAAATGATTAACAGCTGGAAGCTCTAAGACATAAGTAGCAGCTCTCTCTTAACTCAAGGAAATGGGTAGAATGTGGTGGGTAGTGTATGGGAGAACAATACTTGCAGGATGGGTTTGTTTCTCCTAGGGCAGTTTCAAATAGTTCTCATGTTGCTATACAAAAGAACAAGTCTGTGGACGCTAACAACTAGGCTAACAAAACATCCTTCCCATTTTGCTTTTGTGTTTTTGAATGAAGTCAAGGTGCCCTGTTTACCAAACCCTATTTGCTTTATCAACTGAAGAAATAGTAGCTAGATGCTTTTCAATAATAAGATGTTTTCTGAAAGACTAAAACACTTGATGTTATACTGAGAAACTAATTAGTGTAATACTGTATGTATCCCATAGGAAAGTTGACTATTAATGCTCAGTTTGATGGCCCACCTTTCTAGGAATCAAACTTGCTAATTTCCTTCCTTCTCCATTCACATCTCGTGCTGGAGGTGCTGGTTAAGGCGCTTCTGAGTTGAGAGGATTAGCTGGTGACATTACTGTTGCCGGGGGATGCTGGGGGGGGGGAGGCTCCTTTCATGTACCCATCAAAGTGCTGGATAAAAACAGGAGCTCACCCTGCCACACAGCAGCATTTGGGTCTCGAACACGGGCTTACTAACCTCCAACCCAGCATCCTAACTACGTGAGCCACTGCGTTCCTCCTTCTCCATTTGCACTATGAATTGTGGTCGACATTGAGCCTAATCTAATGTTCTTTTCATGTGACCTCTCTCGTTAGAAGTTGGCCATTTCAAACCACTACAAACAGAGTAGCAAACCTGTGTCCCTCCAGATCTCTCAGCCCCAACAAACATTGGGCTCCAACAGAAGTTTCAGGCCCCTTCTTTCTTGTCCCAAGCTGGAGCTTGCCCACTTCCAGTATTTAAGAAATCATTTCCACCTCTGCAAAGTATTTCTCACCCTGCTTCTGTAGGCGGAAGGGCTGTGTAGGGTTGCTCAGTGATTAAATCAGCTGTATGCTTGAAGCAATGACTTCATCATAAAGATTTCATTGGAACAGTAGACATCTCCTTTTAAATGTGTGGAGACTTGTCCTAAAAAAAAGAATATTGGTCAGAAGTATTTCACCAGCCCCATATTTTCAAATGCATGGCATGGAAACAGTGAATGTCTTGGTCCATTCATCTGTAGTAAATGGAGCTAGAGACTGTATTTGTTTTGTTCATTGAGATGTTAATCTCCAGCAAGCCCCATGAAATGGCACTTGTCCAGAGTTCTAGCTCTCTTAAAATATATTTGGAAGGAGAGTACATGATTAAATGACATAATATATAATAACTTCCCCTGCCTTCTACCCCTTAATGGGAATAAATTTTAAACCTGCCCACTTCTACATGCCATTCCTGTTTTACTGTGTCGGGCCCCGTTGTTGTATTCACCATGCTGCCTTGAAAATGCTCAAGTATAGTGAGTTTAAAAAAAACACAACATTGGTAAGACTCTTTTGGGGGAAAACAATATATGCTTGCGCCAAAGTCATACAGAAAGTGCAATGGCCAACTCTTCAAAAGCTATTGAAGCTGTCAGAGATCGGCTGCTGGTTAAAGCCAATATTTTCAGGGTACATTAAGAATAACGTTCTCCCAAGTGCATTTTTATTTCATGTTCCATACTTCCTGCCCATCTTATTCTCCAAATTCTTCCTAGAGAGTTTCATGCTGAATGTGGAATTTAATTCAGGTTATTCTAATCTTGCTAGACACTTTGTTGCTACACTACTCTATCCCCCATCATTTGACTGTTCCTTGCTTGAAATGTGGCATGATGATAAGTGTGTGAAACCAAATTCATTCAGTGGAGAACTCCATATTTATGGAATTTTGTTTCCACAGAATACTACTATTATCTTCTAAGAAGTGGTCAAATGTAGTCTTGGGGACATATCTGACCTGCAGGCTAATATCAAGTAGAAGTATTTGCCTATAGTAAGCAAATCCAGTTAGATCTGTTGGTTAAATGTCAGTTTATCTAAGCAAATTACATTACTTAGTTCATGATGCCAATCCTTTTGACAATCAAGAGTGAGAATGTGACCAGTAAACTAGCTGCAGGGCTGACTGTCCTAAGGTAAAGTGGAATAGCTGGCAGATCCTGAGGATGGGAAATGGAGCGAGAAATATGCAACGATCTGAATTCCAAGGGTTAGTGGTGAATCACTGTGTAGGTGGTCATGTGTGTCACACCTTTGGCAACTCCTTAAAGCAGCTGTGTCTTTTCCTGGCATACTTTTGATTTAAGGAAGTTCCAATATGTGTGCCCACACATGCTGTGAATCATCTCTTCCTCTTGGAATCTGGATCACTGCACACCCCTAGTAGCAAGCTACTGAGGAACTGTCAAAAGGATTACATCACAACATCTGATCCTCCTCTAAACTTGTAGGATGCCCTGGAAAGGATATTATCCCACTGCGGATTTCTAGTTAAATTTCAATAATTGGTCCAGTCAGCTTTGGTATGTGACAAGGGTAAAATACATCACCACCATTGAATACATCAATAGTGGGTGAATACATCGCCACCGCTACCATTGTTTCCTCTCAGATTACAAAAATGATCTAAGGATTGGCCCTCACTAGCTCTTTCTTTCAGACTGTATACTAAATACAGTGTAGCTCAAGGACCAAGATCCAATATATCTCTTAGTATGACTTAATTTGATGTCGATTTCAAATTAGGGCAGTCTTCCACAATCTGGGTTACTCCAAATGTATTGGGACTGTAACTCACCCTATAAATCTGGGGTCTATAATCCCAGTACATTTGAAGGAAATGGATTAGGGAATGCTGAGATGAAATTAAATTGGGAGGAGATAATTATACAGAACTCTGATACAGGTTTAGAAGAAAAAAACCATTAAACAGTTTAGTCTGGGTTGATAAGGCTTATAGCCTTTTAAAAATGATAAGAGTCCAACTGGATGTTATTTCTTGAGTGATCTTCGGCTGGTATGAGATTTTTTTTTCCTATAGACTCAACATCTGTAATGGGTAATGTTCAGAAGTTTCTAAGAAGATGGAATTTTCTAGCGTAGGAGGTATCCTAGGTTTTTCTGTTGGCTCAGAGAAAAATCCAAAGCTATTTATGCCCCCTCTACTTTGCATGCACTCAAATAGAGCAACAAGAAAATGCCATATAACTCATGAAGTAAAGGCTTGTCTGTGCCAAAAGTAATATTTGCACTTGGGAAACATGACCTACACTATATGAAGCAGTAGCCTCTGTGCGGCCCTTGAAGTTTCTTTTGGCTGGATGTTTCTGCGAATGGTCTTCGCTTGTTCATTCATGTAATGGCTGTGGGGCCGTTGAATGTTTTTACGTGGAAAGACTGGAATACTTCAGGTTTTACTATTTAGATCTGTGTTGAATGCAGTGTTCACTGCTACACGGGGTGGGGAAGGAGGAGGAGGTGCAGAGTGAACACAGAGCTCCAAAGGTTTAGAAACAATGGGACTGATGTATTTCATCTGATCAGACAAGCGCCCCTTGGGTTGCGTTGGTTTCAACTTAGTTTTCCAGTGTCTTGAGCTCTACTGATGATTCTGCACCAAGCCCTTTCTGATGCGTGATGTACCTTTGGGGTTGCCAGAACTTAGATTGGAAGAAAACACAATAGGGTCTCTGGCACCGAAATGGTGCTGTGCTCTTTAATGATTAATTGATGAGTAGCCTAAGAAGACAGCTTTGCTTGAGGGGAAGGGACACAACAACACTTGGCATATGTCTAGAGACAAAGAAGAGAAACATTGTAAGCACTAGGGTCAATCTGTACTAGAGTTTTAGCCCTGTACTGAGACTCCTGAATCTATTTCTTGGCACATTCACCAAATTTTTCCCCTGGTGTTGTTTAGTTAGTTAGACAGTGCTGTACTCCATTTTCTCCAAGATTAATCTTGGGATCTTCCCCCTTGTAATTGTAGTTCCTGGACGTTTCTGTGTTATGGCTATTCCAATCTAAGGGTGTTGGAATTCTTACTAACTCAACTAATTTTGAATCAGTAGAACCTGTTTTGCCGCATTTTCCCCAAGCCTCCTTTGACTTCAGAAAGGAATGAATTTGCAGTTAGGAAATCAAGATGGATTTTCCCCAGAGGATTTTTATGACTAGATTATTAATCTCTCTCCCTGCCATTTTTGTATGCTTCTACCAGAAAAGCCTACTGCATTGCAAGTATAGAAATGTCCCTTTCCTGCATAGACAGACACCTGTATAGTGTTTGGAGACGCCCTTTCAAATTAATGTATTGAAGAAAAAGTACTTTTAATACCTCTAAATTAGCAATGATGTCTGGTACACTCCATTGGGAGTGATGGAAAGAAGGGCAGAGCAGATAATTACAAGTAAAGCCATGTATAATTATGACAATGGGATTGACTGGAATCAGAGACTGCAAGAAGCAAGTAAGTAAATTATGAGTATGTAGCAAAGGATGAGGTGTCAGCACTCTGACCATACACCATTATAAAAGTGCTCTTTTGAGTCTCCATTCTGTTGTTCAGGCAGAACGTATTGAACAGAAAATAAATCTCATGTATAAAGAGCAAAGAGGGAAAGTGGGAAAAACAGAAATAATGAACCGAGGATTTATGTCTTTCTGAAAAGCTGCTACTAAACATGCTATGATTATTCCAAAGTTTTCAAGATTCCAAGTTAGAAAGAAGTTTGGGGGAAAATAGCAGGGAGTAGGGTCCCTAGCAAATTTTCCCCATCCCCTTCTGCTTCCTGTAGCATGATATTTTTCCTGCAGAAAAAAACAATTGCAACCAGCCTTCCTTCCATAGAAGACCTGCATATTGCGCAGGTCAGAAGGAGGACTGAGAAAATATCTACAGACCAAAATATCTCACATCCTGGACATAAATTGCTTCAACTCCTCTCTTCGGAATGCCGCTATAGGGCAATTCATGCCAAAACAATTTTTCCTTTGTGCCATCACTCTGCTTGAACACCTACTCCTCACAGTACTGTCTAACGTCTATGTACAATTACCCATGTTGTATGGCTGTAATATTACTATTATCCTTCCCATCTTCTTTACTATTACTCTTATTGGTATCATTATTATGCATGCACATTGAGAGCTTTTGCACCAGAGACAAATTCCTTCTGTGTGTAATCACACTTTGGCAATAAAGTATTCTATCCTATATGGAATAAATGGCTCCCTAGATTCTAAATTCCCAGCATCCTTCACCATTGCTGACTTCTTGGGAGCTGTAGTTGGCAACCTCTCTAAGATCACCTCCAGTAGCCCTTCAGATCCAGGAGCCCAATCCCTCCCTGATTCTTTTCAGCAGTTCAGTATTAGCTTCATATATGGACATCATTGGAATCTGTGCGTTGAAAAGTAGCACCAAGCAGTGCGTTTTGGGAAAGAAGCATGGCAGGATATTAGCACACAGGGCTTTTGCTTCTGATGTTATGTTGTCTGGAAAGTTTTGCAATTGTGCAACTTTTTTTTTTTTTGGAAGATGTTATTACTAGCATTTCAGCCAGGACTATGAATGGAGTAGTTATTTTCTTTCCTTTAAAGGAAGTTCCATCCGGTAGCTGTGCCAGCTTTGTTCTCCTCACGTTCTTGTGTGTATATTCCACTCTTTTGCTCCAGATGGGATTCTACACATTAGTGTAAGCATGCCAAAAAATCATCAGAAGATACTGATCCTCAAAATGCCAAATTTTTAAGAATGTAGCACTGGGTCCAGGAATGATTTCATCAGAAGTGACTTTCCAGCCACTCTAAAGCCTTTGATGTCTCTTGTGAAATAGGCTTTCTTCAAGCAAATAAATCCAGGGCCAGATTATTGTCATAAATACTCAGATATTTCTTCAACTTAAAGGGCCTCAAATGTTATCAAAGCAGACAATGAGATTTTATAACACTTACTGGGTATAAATACTAGAATGGTTGTCATGCTGTTTGTTCTCTTAACAACAACAATGATCTTAACACTTTCAAAGTTATAATTGAAGGCAAAACTTGAATTATGGGGACCAAAGTCTTTTGCATAATACGGAGAACATTTTTTTTCCAAACAAGAAGTTCAGTTTAGTTGAATTTTATTTTTCAGATTTTGGGAGTGCAGCGTTAGGAAAATTGTAGGTGTAGCGTGTGCAAATCTTTGAAACGAATCTAAGTTCATGGATAAATGAGAATCATCTTACTTGTTCATGAAGGAAATCGGATGAAATTTCAGAAGATCCAGAAAATAAGTGAAAAGTCATGTAATAAATTCTTGGGTCTGTTTGTTTAGAAAAAGGATGATGTACCTGTGGCCCTCCAGATGTCTCAGAACCATTCCCCATCAATCCTGGCCAGGGCAACCTGCTTGGTTGGAACTAAACTGTATATACACCAATCATTTGCTACAAATATGACAAAATGAAGGAGCATTGTATAGCCACAAGGCTAAACAATGCAATGCTCTTCCACTTAACCCCATAAATGCAGGTGGGCTTCAATAGATAACATCATCGACAATTTACAATCATGCTTTCCTGCTCTGCTTCAAAGATTTTCTGACTTGCATTGGCACAAACCTGGCTGTGTACTTTTTTGGCTATGCCTTAATTCAATCTGGGGAACTTCTGCACTTCCAGGAATCACCAGTGAGGGCTGCTGGTAGGTCCCCTTCTCTCTGATTGTAGCTATCTGTGGCCATTATAAGAATTTACGGAAAATAAGTCAAAGTAAAACATAAATTCCACTGTGCATTGTAAGGCAACTCTTAGGCATTACGTGGACTCCTTCTGTAACTCTCATAAGTAATGGTCTAAAGCTTCAGGTTCATCAGTACCAAGGTTAAGTCAACCAGTAGCAGATCAGACAAACTGGTAAACGACATCTCTCGCACACTGGTGGGCCAGCAAAATGGTGGATTTATTTTTAATTGAATGAAATTGACCAAAAGTTTTCCAGTTTTCACTTCTAACCCAAGCAACAGGAAGAAACAAAACTGTAGAGGTGTCTTACTGTCCTTCAGTGGATGCACCAATCAGAAAGGTAGCCAGATCAGAAGGGCTCTCCTGCAAAAATTCTATCAGTAAAAACCACATATCTTCAAAGAAGAATATTGATCAGCAGGAGATTGGTTTTATCCTTATTGGGATTTGTCATAAATACATAGCTAGAACTTTTTTTTGTGGGATTCAAACCCTCCACCAAGAATAGACCTCATGGACCATAGCAGGAAAGTGCAAACAGTGTTGGACTGTTGAAGCCCTGAGCTGTTGAGAAGTAGATTTTTACCAAGAAAGTAAATGCAAGAGAAGTGATTTCAGTTCTTAAAGTAACGATAGGCTTTTGGGTTTTGTTCTAGTCTGGCTAGCATTTCCATGAGTTCAGTTAAACTTGTCCAGTGCAATTCGAGTTTTGCCAATTCTCCTGTTCAGTTTTCCATTCATCCTCCCTTCCCCTCCCCTCCCCTCCCCTCCTCTCCGTCCTTTTTTAGTTGTTATAAAAAACTTCCTGAAGTGTAGGACACAAACTTTGTCTATACAGCCTCCAGAGGCGATTGTTATTGTGTTTGCATAGGTTTGGCAACAACATTATTCATAAATGGAAATAAGGCATAGGACCAATACAATTTATATATAGCAGCAGATGGCATCTATTAATACTTTGACCCAGGAAACACGGCTTTGATCAGGATGGTAAGGGAATATAGTCCTTCTCCTCTGTCAGTGCCTCCTATACTTAGGAGTGGATGCCTGAGCCCAACTTGTTTGCAAAAGAACTGGCAGGTTAAAAAAAGAAAGAAGCAACCATTTTCCATTGTTTCCCCTTTTAGTTCTAGTGCTTGTAAATTATTTCCAGGGACAAGAAGTTCAGTTCAGGGAAACAAAGGAACAAAAACAAGTGTCTTGCCTCATGAAAATAGTTGTGAACTATACAAAGCGATGGGAATCATGTCTCTGTACGTTTTGCTAAAAGGCTGCCTACCATAGAAAGCTGTGATCTGTTTAGCCTCCTAGACATTTTTACAGCATTTTCCAGCTCAAGCATATTAATTTCAAGCATGATCAAAGAAAATTTAAAAATTTAATCCCCTTAAGGAAGGTTTTTTGGCATCACCAAGAGCTTTGCTTTGACCTAAATTACAGTTGAGCTATAGCACAGAGTATTTGTTTTATTCTAGTAAAGACTTTCAAGATGACACATCAAACTGAGACTGTTTGGAATACAGAGGATCATTTGACTACGAATACAGACCTTTATTTGGTTAAGTCCCATTCAGCTTAATCATAAATATGTGCCGAGAAGGATGTACAGACTTTTAAAGACTCTTCCCAATGGTTTGGGGATTTCAAAAGCAAACCATTATTTCTCTTTTGAAGATGCAAAACCAATGTCAATAGCATTGATTTGTATGTTTGCTCAAGTTACCCCATTAATAGCCACCACCAGTACCTTTCTTTCACCCTTCTGTGATGGGCTACAAAGTTGTAAACCGGGTCTGGCTTCTAATGTGATGCTATATGGATTTTTAAAACAACTTTTCAGATTCAAAGGAAGATTTCTTCATGCAGGCGGTCTTCTCATTTCCGTGTTAGCCTGACATTCAAGCACTTTTGTCGAAAGTGTGGCACTGCTATTCCTTGGAGAATGAAAAAAAAAAGTTGTAGTTGTGGCTACCTTGTGGATTTTCCAAGTGCTGCTAACAGTACCGATGTTTGTGAGAGAACAGAAGAGTGAACGACCAAAAAGATTTCCCGTCTTTATTTACAAGTGTGTAGGCACAGACATGGGCAAGTAATTACTATGTCAGCCCCTTAATTTTCCTTGCACTGTGTGGGAATAGTAGAATGGAAACTGCCTCAGCAACTTTCCACTGGGAAAAAAAAATTATAACCAGATACAAATTCACTTAAATGAATCTTCTTCTTACTCCTCCTCCTCTTTTGGAGATGGGGACAGTGAGGTAGTATGCCATTTTTTCTCCGTGCTGAAAAATACCTTCTGCTTTTATCTTTGGCCAGTTAGGGGGTCATTTAATCAGGCCTTCCTTATCCTACTTTTACCTTCAGTATTCAGGCAACAGAGCTCGTGTAGGTTATTTGCTCTACAGCGATTTGTGTCTTCAGTTTGATTTTGTAGGTATCTTATTGGTTTTTTGGTTTTGTTTTTGGCCATAACTCAAATAATCTCATTAGGCTGGAACCTGATTTTCCCAACTGGGTTAAAGGAATTGCCCTAAACCAGGGATAGGCAACCTCGGCTCTTTTATGACTCGTGGACTTCAACTCCCAGAATTCCTGAGTCAGCTATGCTGACTCAGGAATTCTGGGAGTTGAAGTCCACGAGTCATAAAAGAGCCAAGGTTACCTACCCCTGCCCTAAACCTTACCCAGCACAATAATCGGCAGGCCCTGAAAATTTTACAGATTTCCCTGGCATGTGGCTCATTCCGTACAGCAGGATCCCTTTAATCTACAACAGGGGTCCCCAATATGTGGGCTGTGGCCTATTCACAACTGGGCTGCATGAGTGGTGAGCCAGCATGCACGCACGCACGCGCAGCCCCATTCGCACGAGTGGCATGTGCGCCTGCCTGTTCACACAAATGAAGCTGTGCGCACGCGCACGGGCCTGCCCTCACACAAAACCATCTCCTCTTCCCTTCTCTCCTCCCCCGCTCCAGGCCGCCAACCGAGAAAGATTGGGGAATGCTGATCTAGAACATTATGTTTTTTTTTTTTTTTTTTTTAGAAAAAAAGAGAAAGGAAACATTTTGTCATAACTTTTGCATATACCTATATCTGGATCTAACCCATTGATTCAAGATGCTTATAACAGCCTAATCCACTGGTCTGACCTGTGGGGGGGGGGCATGAAAGCAGGTAATTTGTCTCTCGTTTCCTTTCCTGCTTCCCTCTTTCTGACATTCCTTTTCAGGCCTCCTTCTCTCCGTTTGTTCTTGCCAGTGTTTGAAGCAGATTGCTTGTGGAGAAACTCTTGGAATCGGTCCAAGGGCTGTATATAGCTTTAGAACTGTCCAGCTACCCAACCTAGTGTATAGTTTACATGCTCAGTAATGCTGGAACTCTCCCTTGTTTTCTTCAAACTTCACCTCTTCCTCCCTTTTCTTCTCACTATATCGTTGCCTGTTTTGGTAGTGGGCCATTCAAATTCCTGCGTGCATTTTGGCCTTTCTGCTTCCTATGATGTTGGAGATTGACACACTGAAAGGCAGATATTTATAACAAGTGGGAAAATGCACAAAGCAGGAGTATGCATTTTGTTGCAGAGTGTTTATAAAGGAAATCCACGACTGATTTAAAATAGTAAGCATATAAACTCAATCATGGTATAGACAATTAAAAACAAAGAGACATAGAGTTTATTCTGAGCATAAAAATGGCACATGAAAATTTTGAGTTAATGATAAATATGAAAACAAAATCCAGCATATAGAATAAACTCACAATTTACAGGAAAGCAGAGGATGGTGGGTATATCTACTTGTTTTTTGTTTTTTTTTTGGTGCTCAAGAATAAAGTTAGACAATGTACTGGAGAAATAAAGAGGAGATAATCCAAGGGAGGAATACAATGGCAATTATAAACAAGATCATGAAAGACCAGGATACTTTTAAAACAACAAATATCAGAATGGTATTTTTTTAGTGTTAATATATAGTTATGGAGGGTGGATTTTGGGAAGGGCTAAAAGAAAGATGCTTTTGAATTGTAGATCTGAAGATAATTCCTAAAAGTACTGCTGAATCCAAGATGAAGTTAACATTGATTGTTGCCTTTAGGAGGTGACTAGTAAGCAGGGGTTAGCATAATTTTGTTGATGGACTAGAAAAAAATTAGCAAGGTTGAGAGAAGTCAGAGAGGAAGACAGTGCATAAAGGGGAGGTGGATAAATCAACAGGATTGCAAGAATATCTCCATATTTTTAGTTGGAATAGGGCAAGTTGAAAGGCATTTGTTAAAGAGGCAGAATTAAGACCTGACTTGGTGGCACATCACTAACTGCAGTTTCCAGAGAAAGGAGTGAAGGATATTATCCCAGATAAGTCTCCACAAATTGGATACGACTTGATATTATGGGATTTCTGATGCACTTACGCAGCAAAAGATCACATTACATTTATACACAGACTCACACTTCATTACCTAAAAAACCCCAGAGCCTTGGCAATGAATTTAATCCTGCAAATTGGAGTTAAGAGTGCAAGCAGACTACATTCTGTTACATTAGTCAATGAGATACTAAAAAAAAATATGGCAGACTAAAATATTTTTTCCAAGCAAAATCAATAACTATGATATTATTTTGAAATATAATCACCAAGGACCACAGATGGAGAAATAGTTTTCTTTTAAAAATGTTCCAGAACTGGTGTGGAAAAAGCTGCAATGATTTTGAAAACATATTGCTACAGACTGCCAAATGATTTTTGTCTTGGCACGTTAAATGCCCTTGGATTTCAGATAAATGAGGTGAAAGATATATATTAAAATAATATCCTCTTTTTGTCCTCAATGAATCTTTTTACATTAGGTAGAATAGTATATTACAGAATACTTTTTGATTTTTCCTTTTGCTGTTTGCTATTAAAACACACACACACATACACACACATTAAGAGTAACATTAAAAATGAAGCTATTCTTGCATAGATAAAATATTCTATCAAGGCGCAGTCAGAGGGCTGGTTCTCACCAGTTCTAGCTTTCTTCAGTGGAGCATTTTTAAAAAAACATTTTAGCACTCACTTTAATGAGAGCACAAACTAATGGATGTTTCAGAATTGCTTCATTTGTAAGCTTGCTTTGGATTGTTATGTAATTACCTTATGGAATAATCTTGGGCTATCAGGAAGTTTCTAACCTTTTAACTTAATTCTTATTAACTAAAGGTGAATAAATATGTATGCTACAAATGTAATATTCTTAAGGAATTGACAATCACCACGCAGAACTGATTAATCTTTTAAAAAGATATGAGTTTCTTTTTTAAATAACACACTGCATGTATTTGCAATATAATAGAAAAGTGAGGGAGGGCAAGATGTTTAAAATCAATTCTCTTCCAGAAAGATGTCCTTTCAGATGTGCTTATACATATAATTAAAGCCTCACAAGGATTTTGCTTTAAATTGTTCCCTGCAATAGATCTCTCTAAACCCCAAGCAGTATGTATATGGCCGATTCTGCAGTGGAATGGGCCTTATTTTTCTGTATATCTATGAATGCATTAGAATGCAATTTAAATTCCACTGCTAGTGGTACATTTGAATCTACTGAACTCAACTTTGCTGGATTGCATAGCAGTGGCATAGAGAAAATATCCCTGCACTGCTAGCAAAGAGGAATTTAAAGCACCTTTAGTGGAGAGCATGAGTATCATGTACACAGACCCCAAACCAGAGAATGAACACAGAAACTGCTTATTTATGAGCAGTTAAGATAGAGGAAATAAGCCCTATCAGCTACAAAATGACAAATCATCTTTTCATCAAATATGCCAACACACTTTTGGAGGCCGAAACACATTCAATCTTTTCCCAATTGGCTAGTCAGATTTGTTGTGTATTGCTATTCGAGATCCTTTGGATATGAACCACAATTTTTTTCCACGCTCTGGGGCTGCCTTAAAATCTTTGCTCATGAATGCATCTACCTGCTTCTCAAATAATTGTCCATGCCTTTTGCCCTTTTCTTCTTCCCTTAAATATGTCTAAATAGATTTCTAGAATAGAATAGAGCTGGAAGGGACCTTGGAGGTCTTCTAAAGTCAGACTCCTGCTCAAGCAGGAGAACCTATACCATCTCAGACAAGTGACTGTCCAGTCTCTTCTTAAAAACCTCCAGTGATGGCGCACCCACGATTTCTGAAGGCAAGCTGTTCCACTGGTTAATTGTCCTCACTGCTAGGAAGTTTCTCCTTAATTCCAGGTTGCTTCTCTCTTTGATCAGTTTCCAACCATTGTTTCTTGTACTGCCCTCTGGTGCTTTGGAGAATAATTGGACCCCCTCTTCTTTGTGGCAGCCCCTCAAATACTGGAATACTGCTATCATGTCTCCCCTACTTTTCTTCAGACTAGCCAAACCCAGGTCCTGCAGCCGTTCTTCATATGTTTTAGTCTCCAGGCCTTTGATCATCTTAGTTGCTCTTCTCTGAACTTTTTCCAAGGTCTCAACATCTTTTTTGTAGTATGGTGACCAAAATTGGTTGCAGTATTCCAGGTGTGGTTTCACTAGCCTTTTTATAAAGCGGTACTAATACTTTGCGTGATCTTGATTCTATGCCTCTGTTTATACAACCCAGGATTGTATTAGCTTTTGTGTGTGTTGTGTTTATTTATCCATATCTATCTATAAAGAGAGCATTTGATGAACACATTTGTATTAAATAATGTATGCACTCAAGTTTTATTTCTGCTACTCCCTTAGCTTTGACTTAGCAATCCTATCTGGAAGGCACGCGTATGCTTTTAGCAAAATAAGGGAGCCCTGTGTCAGAGGTATACTGTAGGGGTTTATTAATGAAAAAAACTACAGTTGTTCGAACTGGACTGAGCAGAGTGGGGAGGTTTTTTTTTTTTCCCCTTTGGCTCCAGGTTCAGAGACAGAATTGTCATGTTAGAGTGGGTAGTTTGACACTGGATCCTCATTTCCATCACACCACCAACCTCTCTGCTGTTTCCAATATCAGAAAACCACACAGGAAAAGACTCATAAGGATGTGTGGCAGCAGGCTAGTAGGGGCTGAGAATACAAAGGATCCACAATGTTTTCTGTCCTCATCCTGCCTCTTTACAATCACTAGAAAAATTACACAGCTTTATAAACAAGTCTTCCTTCTGGTGCTTCCAATAGATAGGAACAATAAAAACAATAACACCTGCAGCAATAACAGCTATTCCTTTCAGATTTGGTCCTGCTAATCTCAAGCACACTTTGATTTGAAGTTAACTTGCATCAACTTGCATCACATCTGCAATGGATCTGGTCACTATTTTCTTAGTGAGCCAAAATATTATCCTCAAAATGTGCTCCTAGACCACATTTCAATACTAAGAGGTGCCTACAATTTCAGTATATGTAGATCTTCCTAATACGGTAGCAAATGTTTCCTGAATGGTTGTAGCATTGAGAAGCAATTTTCTTTTCATGTGAAATCCAATGATACTCACCTCTAACTACAGGTAATGTAGTCTCTATGGGAGTACATGAGCGTAAGCTCATCTTAATGGAAGCAGAATGTGTATCACTGTATAAATGTCTGTTGAGACACTTTCATGTCTGTGCACAAAGGTGAGGGGGACTCTATGCCATATCTACAGTATATGCAAACATAAATAAAATACTTTAGAAAAATTGTATATTTTGTACAACTATGTACAGTGAGTGTTGGGGAGGTGAATCCCGTTTTCAAAGGTTCATTCACTGGAGTGTCCTGTTCGCCACCACCCATCTTTTCAAAGCTCCTCACACACCCGTTTTCAGTACTCTCTTGCTTCCTGAAATTGTTTGTAATAGTCCTCCTCCAAAGGATTTTCTGTACATTTCTGACCATTGTTAGGTGGCCGGGCTTCATTGTACCTACTCCAGTCCCCTTTGCAAATGATCCAGGGCAAAACATCCACCTTGTAATGAAGTTCTGCAGAGAACTCGATGCTGATCAGGTTGGGGGTGCCAGCCCCTTTCCCTCGGGTAATCAGCTGCATGCTGTCGTCATAGCAGCAGTGCTGTGCTGCCAAGGTGGTGCTTTGCAAGGACAGCATGGACCGGATGCAGTAGCGGGCGCTAGGCTTATAGATCTCCAGTTTTTCTTTTGGCCCACTTGCATCTTTCCAGCGGAAGTTCTTCCTTTTCAGACGATCGTAGATCTCTGCCGTGCTATAAGCTACTTCGGTTGGGTAGGTGCAAGGACAAGCGGGAAGATCGTTGACTACTTTGTGCATGTACTTCTTTAAGAATTCACTTTTGCAACTCATCCACCTTTCACAGCTATCCATATCTGAAGAAGAGAAAGGAGGGCACAAAGGGGGAGGGATCAAACTCTATTAAAATTGTAAGTGGTATGATTTACTGATTGGTTTGGAATCTGTGGTCCTCTAGATGTTGCTAAACTACAACTCCCAGCACCCTCCCCAATGGATGTGACTGGAGATGCTAAGGTTATGTGACAACATCTGGAAGACCACAGGTTTTCCTTCTTTGTCATACTGTATCTTTCAAGTGTCAAAAGGCAAGTTTTTACTATGAGTAGCATTGTCACATTTTAACAAAGAGTTGCTTCGCTTTTTAGTAAAGTAATATTTTGCTCAATTTCTTCACAAGGGCTGTATGTTTATCCCTTTAGTACAGGCTTTAAATCAGCATAAAACAATGCTTTTAGCCAAGATTCATGGCTGTTTTTTTTTATTAATTGATTGATCTTTAACTGTTTCAGTGTTTTTAAAAAGTCATAAGCTGAATTAAATTATTTTATAAAAGTATTCTTTATTGCAGAAATAATTTGATTGATTGATTGATTAGATGCTTTGTAAGGACTTGGCCACAAAAGGCTATTTAAAATATTTTAAAGTACTCTAATAAACTAATATATAAATCCAGATGCTTTCAATATTATTTTCAATGGACACATTCCTGAGCCTCAAAGCAAATTTCTTAGAATCAATGTCAGTGACAATGTGCATGTTTGCTATGCTTTCTCCTTGAATGCATATATTCTCAAGTTTTTGTTGTTGCTGAAGTATCACTAGAAGATAAGTTGTTATTTAAAAACAACAACACATTCCTGAGCTGTTCTGGAATTGAAACAGGAATACTGTAATGCAGAGACACCAGCACATAGTTTCATGTGCTTTCTTATTAATGTGCAAAGTAAAAGTTGAATTTGTCTTTGTCTATAATACACTCCTTTTTAAAAAGTAACTGCATTAAGATCTATCATTTTTATTATACTAATAGTATTATTATTCTCTTTTAACTGATGATATTAAAATAGCTTCTTATAACTGAAGTCAGAAATGGCTTGCATTCCTCTTACAATATTTGGTAAGATAGCAAGAAATCTGGCCAAGTCAGGATGTGCCATTAGTGGAATGGTCATGAGTGATGAGGTGGTGAATATGTCTCTAAAGTTCAAATATTTTGCAAGTTTCAGGGAAATCCTTGGCTTTCGTTTGCATTCCTAAGCAATCCTTTGACTTAATGATGTCCTAACCACTGTGGATAGATCTTATAAAGCTATTTATTGTTCACGAAGACTTCCTGAACTTATTATATTCAGCTGTACTATTCAGTTCTTGCCTTTTGTCTTGATGTTGTTATTTAACTTGGAATGTCCACGATACAGCTGGAAATAGTCACTTTTGTTAGAATTTCGCATTGGAAAACACAGATCTCCTGGAAAAGGTTGATGAAGGTTCCATTCAAAACCCAGAAAATGTTGGCAGGGAGAGATTTCAGAGCGCACTTCGTACTAGGGACTCTTTCTATATAGAGCCACTTCCTGTTGGCATATACAACTGAATCTTAACATACAATCTGAGGTAGCTGTCTTAAATGTAGCACTCCCCAGATGCTTTCAAACACAACTGTCCCCCTCAGCCAGTATGCGGTGGTGTAGATTATGACTGTCAATAGATTCGTGAAGGAGTGAACTTGGGCCTACCTATGTCACCTAGGATAAGTTTAAGGGGGGGGGGAAACCCACCCTTTTTGCTATTATCTACTTACCAACTTCAAAGAGCTTTGTGGCATTGAATTCTTCACTTCCTGCAAGCAAGCTCACTTCTGTGGCAGCTGTTCTGAATGTATCCTCGAGTCCTGTGCACATTATTTGAAAGAAGGAAAACACAAGAGTTGTTTCAATAGTCCCACTGTACTTGGAGAGCAAGAGCAAATGCACCACATGCATCTATTTTCCAAAATTTATTTATTTAACATTATTTACAGCCCCTGGGAAGGGTAAAAGAAAGTCAAGAGAAAGCCAGCACATAAAAATCAGACATGTGTAATAAACTCATGAACAATGATTGCTTGCCAGAGCACAATAAATCAATGAGTTCAGGGTTTTGAAACACTTTTCTTTTTGGTATTTTGAAGTCCGTATTTTCAGGCATCGTTGAAGATTACAACAATTTGGATAAAGGCAAAAACTACAAAGTAGTAAAGCAGTAAAGCTTTTCATTATTGCATGCTTGGAAGTGCTAGCAGATGAAGGCTATGCATTCCAACTACATTATTAGCAGATCATTATTTAAAAACAGGATGTGCTCTTGATGTTATGGCTTATTAAAACAATGTGACTGAGATGTTTGGCAGGGAAAATATTGGGGATATTCATCTTCAGCTTTAAAGAAGCCACTGTTGTATGAGAGGCCTCCTCCCAAGGATGTACAAATAGAGATGGCGGTGGAGGAAGCCACCTTGGGATCCACACGCATGGAGGATCCAGATTACCCTCGCTGCCAGTCTTCGCAACAACAACAATCCTAGTCATATAGGGTTTAAGCATAGCAGAGGTTTAATTCCTATTAATTTAAACATTTTTTTAAAAAATGTTTTTATATTTCTGTTTTTATCATATTGTAAGCCACCCAGAGTGGATAGTGAGAGGGGCAGCATATTAAATAAACGTAGCAGAGAGATAGCACGGAAGGAAGCAAAGAGCATATCAGGAAGGGAGCAATTTTATCTCCTCTTTTGCTGCCCTTCTTCAACTTGTCAGCAACCATAGCAGCAGCCCACGTCCCCTTTATCTTCTCCTTGTTCAGGGATCCAAGGAAGCGAAGCAAACCCCACGTGGGGCTCAGGCCTGCTTTGTGGCAGTGCTAAGGAAGACACAGCAGTGGGACTCTTTCTCCTGCCGTGTCTCAACTCTTCCATCATGAGGGGAATCAGAGAGGTCTGTGTTAGGTCTCAATCTACGTAAGCAATGGGCTACTTCCCCTCATGAGAGAACACTGTTCCTCAGCTTATGTTTGGCTGGTCCAGCCATAAAAATTAAAGGAAGGAGTCACCTTCCTGCTTTACAAGTGTATGTTTTTGTCATTGTGTACTTATTTATACACAATATATATGCTACCTAGTTCCTTGAACTCTGGGTAATTTACAATCAATTCAAAATATTAAAATGTAGGAAATGCCGTGATAGTTTGAAAAAAACAAAACACCTCACTAGTAAACTACAGATAGTCCTTGACTTATAACCATTCGTTTAGTAAACGTTTGAAGCTATAATGACACAGGAAAAAGTGAGTTATGATCGTTTTTCACATTTATGACCACTGCAACATCCCCATGATCAGTTCAAATGCTTGGCAACTCGTTCATATTTATGTCAGTTGCAGTGTTCCAGAATCATGTGATCACTTTCTGTGACTTTCTGACAAGCAAAGTCAATAGGAAAGCCAGATTCACTTAACAACCGTGCTAATAACTTAACTTAACAACTATGGCAAGAAAGGTCGTAAAATGAGGCAAAATTCATTTAACAACTGTCTTTACTTAGGAACAGAAATTTTGGGCTTAATTGTGGTCATAGGTGGAGGACTACCTGTAGCCTCAAGGCAATGCTCACACAATTGGCACCCAGAAAAGCAGGGCTTAACATTCTCCCTGAAGGCCAGGAGATTCAGAAGAAATAAGGAGTTCCAGAGTACGTGAGCAGCTTCTGAGGAAGCATACCAGCATCTTCCCTTCTCCTCAGGCATATTTCCTACACACACACACACTTCCTACACACACACATACACGGCTGGGCCAAATCTTGTGAAAGAAGTTTTGTAAGTATTCAAGTTATGGAAAGCTGTAAAGGTAGTAATGGCCCTGACAAAGATCATGTAGGAGGGAAACCAGTACTGTCATCTTCCATATTCAGGTCTGGAACCTGGCTAGAAGAGATCTGGGATCCTCTGTCCCTAAAGCCCCAATGTCTTCTCCAAAACCTTTCTTAAAAGGGAAAGTTGGAGATTGGCTAATAAGTGCCTAAGGTGTCTGGATTGAGAAAGATGGTCCCTTCAGAAGGAGGTTTACCATTGCCTCCTGAAAGATAGATGGCATCCCCCTTCTTCAAAAAGGTGTTAATTACCTCTCAAATCTCATCACGTGCCCCACCTAGCTGCATGAATAAGCCAGGTGGAACATGAATCTAGCTTACATGTAGCAGAGTACATATCCGCATCTTTGCTTTCAAAGCTCAAAAAAAATCACTTGTAGTTTACTTTACTATCCCTTGCCAGTGTGATATTGTACCCATCTCTAAGTAAATGAGAATGATTTTATTTGTAAAGAACTTTGTTAACATGTCACATGGGACTGCAGGAATATCTTGTCCTTCTCCAGGAAGGACACACACAAGAAGGACACACTTGTCCTTCTCCAGGAAGGAATATAATCTTGCACAAAGGTGCACCAGATATATAAATCTGCAAAGGCAGTAACAATGAAGAAATGTGCAGACTTCAGAATTCTTATATCCATGATAATTCTCTCAGACGTGGGAATGCCGCCTTGTTTGATTACATTCACCCTTTGTTTTCTTCCACCATTGCTCTAGGTATCTTCTCACTAAAAACCCTCAGGATTCATGAAGGGAGGCTACGGTCTCCAATGGCAATGCCTTTGCTCCTTTTAATTTCAAAAGTGAGTAAGATGCATGGCAGAACTGCCCACAAGATAGCTGGGTAGTTTTCCACGTGCCTCAGAAAATGCAATGGGTCCATCACCTTTGCAGATAGTCCAGTATACTAACAATGTGTGCATACATCAGAAAGTAGTCTGAGTCACAGAGGTCACAGAGGAGGTTCTCTAATTGCATTTCAAGCTGTATGATACAGGCTTGAGAGAAAAGTATTAGAAAAGGAGCACTCCAGTGGCTGAACTCATCAATGGTTACCAGAATGCTTATTTCAGAGTTAGGAGCCTAAGACAGTACAAAGGAGGCATGTGCTATCGTGATCTCAACCACTCTTCTTCCTTGAAAACACTGCAGAGTACAACTTTTCATAATGCTCTGAAATCTGATTTAATTACTCAACCTTCAAGATTTTATATTAGCTTACTATTAATAAAAGCTCAATAATGGGGGGGGGGAGAGGAGGAACAATTAGAGGAGGCATGAGATTCTTAATCCCAGTACTACTCCATCTGGTGCCTTTTGCAAGAAATGCATTTTCTCCCTACCAACTCTCTGTAGATCATACTGAAAAATAGAATATACTTAAATAAAAAGTGTGATTGAGGAGCCTTTTGAGGCAGGGAAACAATTTACGTCATTCTCTGATTTACAAAGATGCAAGCAAGGTAATAATTCCAGATACCTGACCAGCTCCTGCTTGTACTATAAATGATTTGGTCCATATCTACACACAGAGAGAGAGAGAGACAGAGAGAGACAGAGAGGTGTCCATGGCTCATGGCTAGGAGCAATTATGTTTTCTATTTCCTACCTGGGCAGTTTGGTCGGTCACATGTCCTCGATTCAGTGGCTGTGCAAGCATATCCACAGGTCCTGGTGCGTTTCTGATTGCCACTTCCACAAGTTGTACTACAAACTGACCACAGACTCCAGTCTCCTTCTCCCTCTATGTAATCTGAAAGGGAAGAGACAAAAAAATTAGGAAAACAGAAAACACCACTGCCACGAAAGCCTGAAAGCTGCTGAAAGTAGGCACAATCTGTGCTGCCACCCGTATGCTGGCTGGAGGTTTATATATGTTGTAGTCAGCCCTGCAGCAAAATGTTGCAACGCAGATGTCTACTAAATGTATTCCAGTCAGCCATGCCCCTTTCTACCCACTTTGTATTGCTTTTCAACCCTTTCTAATAATACATGAGTTTAATTTGTTTAGTTTTTGAGCATGATCCCGTCTTTCTCTTTCTGGAGAAATTCCAACAACCCTGCTTAACACATCCTTCTTCTGCCTGGGTGGTACCATTTTGACTCTGTAAAGTTCCACTGCTTCTAAACGAGTTCGTTGTTAGTACAGGAGCCTTGACGTTAGTGAATAGAATCACCCCATCTATTTGCCTTTCTGTTGAGTCTGATTGTTCCTTCCCCTTCGGTTCACGATCCCACCCTTGTTATGGACACCTGTTTTGTACACACATTTGCCAGTGAGGTTTTTGTTCACCCACCATATTCTGGCTGTTCCTTTGATTCAAACATCCGATGACTTGATGGATGCCTATCCCAGCCGTCGCTCAAGGGATTTAGGAAGTTGCTGTCTTCAGTCGTGCTATCGTATTTGTAATCCTGGTCTCCACTACTCATGCGAGTGATGGAAGGTGCGGATCTTTGCCACCAGTTTCTCCAATTTGGTGATGGGACAGGCCAACTGGTTTTGCTGCTTTCTCTTTGAAGACCTTTCTCCGATTCAGACTCTGTTCCATCAACAACTTCTATGGTCACCTGGAGAATTCAAGAAGAAATGGCATTCAGGGCCTCAAAGGCTGCCTTCCTTCAGATCAGAAAAACTCTTAATAATACTAATAAATCTTATAAAGCCTAAAAAAACAGCCACAATCTGGTAAAGAATACATTGGATTAAAAAAAAAAAAAGGTTACAGATCCTATGACCTGGAACAAATGAATAATTATGTCTGTGATTGCATAAACAAGAAAGAGTTTTATATTTTCCACCAATACCCCTTTGCAATTTGTCAGTTATTTTAGCTTTCTTAAAACCATAAAGCAGCGGTTCCCAACCTTTTCTATAGCCCGCACCCCTAGAACGCTTCTGATATATTCTCGCACCCTTTACAAAAGTTCGAAATAACGGCAACGAATTATGCATCTACACTACAATTTTGAAAGCCCAAGTTTTTGCACCCCCTGGAATATCACCTCGCACCCCCGGTTGGGAACCTCTGTAAGAAAGGTAGGTGTGTTCAGAGATTCCCACATGTTACAAAGTGGAAGCATGGCAGAGTGAACAGATTAGGGAGAGGAAGGCACAGAACGAGGACATGTACAAGGCAGCCAAGAGGACAGATGGAACAAATGAAGACTGGATCCAATGGAAAGTCAAAAGAAAATAGGAAATACATACATGATTAGCATTCTTTTTCCATAGGCCAGTAGTTTATAAACTTATTAAAATTGAGATGTTATTGGACCACACGGTAGCTCTGAATAAGAGATGGTTTTTACAATTATTTAGCTTACTTTTTTTTTTTTTCCTGCTGTAAGGTCCCAATATTATTTATCAATGGACTATTTAGTATTGTATATTTACACATATTATTATGAATTAAACTGCTGCCTTGGAATATTTGACAAATTATCTTGAAATACTGTATTATATTAGCTCCCTAAAACATTCTGAGTGGGATTTCAGCCTCAGTGATGACATTGTTGATAGGTACTGGGGTGTTACGGGAGCCAGATGGGCAGGCTGTTAACAGGGGAAGACACCTCTGATGTGTAGCATTGGTGTCATGTTCTGTCCACCTAAGCAAACTCCCAGTCCTTAGATAGCACATCCTTAGAGGCCTGGAAGTTTGGCTGCTGCCAGTAAATGCCAGGTCAGTCTATAATGAGGCCGCACTTATCCAAGACCTTATTGATGAGGAGCGAGCCAACCTGGCATGCATGACTGAGACCTGGCAGATTCCGGAAGGGGGAAGGGTCCCTCTCAGACATGTGCCCAGCTTGGTTAGGTTTTTATACCAGCTGAGAGTCCAGGGCAGAGAAGGTGGGGTGGCCGTGGTCATCCGAAAATCTGTCTTGGCCTTTAGAGGCCTTGGATTTCCAAGTTTCTGCTTGTGAGACATTATTTCTGAAGCTGGGCTTATGGGATCAGTTGGGATTGTTTCTACTGTATCAGCCTCTCTGTGTGTGGCAACCTCTTTGCCTGATCTGCTGGAGACTATCTCAGGGCTGGCAGTGGAGTTTCCCAGACTTATGGTTCTGGGAGACTTCAGCCTGCCATCCCTGGATTTGGCTTCAAAAGTGACCCAAGAGTTCGTGGCCACCATGGAGGCCACGGACCTCTCATCTTGGCTCCAATTTGGGACACACACCAGATATGATCTTAATGGAGCAACGGCAGTGTGCTTTGGTAGGGGGATCTATTGATATCCCCCCGGTCATGGTCAGATCATGCCATGGTATCCCTGAGATTCTCTTATGCCCCCACCACCATAGGGAGGCCATACCCATTTGAGCAGTCTGTCCACAGTGACTGATGAACCCGAATGAGTTCCAGAAGGAACTGGGGGATATCCCGGAGGCTTTGCTTCATGGTCCTGCCAAAGCTCTGGTCATGTCCAGAAGAAGAGCCTTTTCTGCTATAGCTCCTGCCCTCTGGAGCATCATGCCCTCCCAAGATGATAGGCCTTGAAGACATGACAGTGCCAACTAGCCTAGGGCCCCAATGGGGGTGTGGATCTTTGGAGGTGGCTAATGGGGTAGAGCAGAAGTCCCCAACCTTTTGGGCACCAGGGACTGGTTCCGTGGAGAGCGGTTTTTCTGCGGACCGGAGGTGGCATGGTTTCATGTACTGCCTGCATCCCGCGGATGGGGCTTTGCTTGTTTGCGCGGACCAGTTTCTGGCATGCCGTGGCCCAGTGCCAGTCCACGGACCGGGGGTTGGGGACCCCTGGAGTAGAGGACAACCCACCTCCTCCCTGTGCTCAGTTTGCTCCTACCCTCTCCATCCTGATGAGTTTTGTTTTAGGGTCCAAACTGGGTAGATCAACAGGACCCGAGGTTTTGTCTTCCAAGCTTTTGGACTAGCGTTGGAGTCCATCTTATTCCAACTTATATTGTTTTATCCAAGTATAAAATATAAAGGAAAATACAAATAGGAAATTAGGGAAAGGAAAAAAGGGGGAAAAGAAAATATGAGGTACGAGGGGAAAAAAGAAAAAAAAAGTGTTGACTTCCAACTCTTTTTAGCTAGTAGAAGGTAACATTACAGCCTCAGCTTTTTGCTTGTACACGTTAGTATATAACTAGCCATTCTGATAACAACAAATCTATCTAATCGGCAAACCCAAAGTCAACGTTTCATTATTTTTCATCACAAGCACAAAATCCAGAAATGACTTGCAAATAAAAAATATAATTAAATATATTCTCCTCTTTGAATAAAGCAATCAGTTTAACCATTCCTGCTTTTTCTTCCTTGCTGTGGAAATATATATTTCTATTTGCATTTAATAATGTTTATAAACTATCACCACTTATACTAACAAAATTCATTGTATTCTTTCAGATGGTTTAAACTTAAAGGGGAAAAAATATTTTCCCCATCTATTTTAAATCGCTAAACTTTTCTTTAAAAACATTTCTAAAATTAAAAAGTTCTAATACATTTTTTAAACTTCCTCTTAACATACATACCTTAAAGTTTACTTTCAGTTAGACTAATAAAGTTCCAACTCACCTCAATTAGCTCATTAAATTTAAATCATTCCCTCCAAGTTATCCTCATAAAATGAATTTTTTCTCTTCTATACATCATTTTTAAAACTCTAAACTTTTATTTAAGCTAATATATCTTTTTCTTTAGCTTTCTCTTTACATAGATGCTTTCAAATACATTTTCAGTAATATTTTACAAGCTTTTAAGAATTACCTAAGCATTATAAATAAAGGAAAAAATGCATTTTCAGACCCACTTTACATTAAAACTTTTTTTCAATTACAAATATCAGACGGATAAAAATCCATCCTAATGCCAATTGACTCATTATGTTTAAGTCCTCATTTTAGTTTATCTTCATGAAATAAAATCTTTTTCTTCTTTGGAATGTTTATCATGTAGTTACCAACTTTTCTTTTTCTCAAGGATTTCTCAACGTTGTTAGTGTCCATGAAGAAAAAGTCTATTTGAAAGTTGCAGATTTTCTTGGAACTCTTCTTTCAATCGTGTTGGGAGATTTATATTTAAACCATCCTAATAAGGATTGGTGTCAGGTTTATATTCCAAAATTGCAATTGACTCCTCTACATCAGGGCTCGCCAACCTTTCTGGGTTGGCGGCCCGGAGGGAAAGGGAGAGACAGGCACCTTTATGCACGCGTGTGAATGGGGCCGTGAGCATGCATGCTTCACAAATGGGGCTGCTAGTGCCGGTGCGTGGCTTGTGGTTTGCTTAGTGCCAGCGCATGGCGCACGGCTTGCCTAACACCAGCTCACAGCTCAGCTAGCACCGACAAGAGGCTTGTGGCTGAGCTAATGCCGGTGAGAGGCTCGCAGCTCGCGGTTCGGCTAGCGCCAGCAAGACACCTGCAGCTCGTGACTCAGCTAGCGCCAGCAAGAGGCTCATGGCTCATGGCTCGGCAAGCACCGGCAAGAGGCTCACAGCTCACGGCTCAGCTAGCGCCAGCAAGAGGCTCGTGGCTTGGCTAGCACCAGTTCACAGCTCGGCTAGTGCCGGCAAGAGGCTCATGGCTCGTGGCTCGTCTAGTGCTGGTGCAAGGACGGGGTGAGCGCACGGACATGCGCGCATGCATTGTTCAGCCACTCATGTGGCCCGGTGGCCAAGAGGGCACGACTCGGTAGTGGGCTGATGCCCATAGGTTGGAGACCTCTGCTCTACATTGTCAGCTACTTGTGAAATTGCCTCGGTGTTTTTGTAACTTTCTACATGTATTTGCATCTCTTAAGTAGTTTGAATAGTTTTTTTTAACATCTTCTTATCTCCCTCTTTAGTCAAAGAGTAGCTTTTTTGTAAGTCACTGAAGAATTGCTAGCCAATCAGGAATCATTAAAATCTTAAAAAGTTTTAACTATCCACAACAAAGCAGACCAAGCTACAAATAACTAAAAATAATAAACTAGAACCACAACTTTCTACCCTTATATTTCTCCATCATTTTTTTTAAAAAAATTACTCCACACTTCCTTATTTTAGCTTGCCTTAGCAGCCTTCTTCCTTGTTGCTTAGCAATGAAGAAATCCTCAAAATGGCACAGATCTTCAAAAAGGAATAATAGGCTGTGGCTAAAGAGAGCTTCTCTTACTTTAATAAAGATTAACGGTCCTTAAAAATGATTAAGAAATGAAAGGCACAACTTACTGTCCATTTGAAAAAAAATAAATCCAAAACAGCTGCTTCTTCAACAATGGATTGCAGCCCCGCCCCCCCAGCTGTTGGCCCGCAGGGTGCTTCAACGCACAGCCCCTGAAGCTACATGCAAACCGTTGTTGTGTGGAGGATCTTGTGGGATGATTCTAGAACTCTCCCTAACCCAGGAGAGTTATGTAAACTAAAGGAACGCCAGTTCCTTCTGTTGGTAAGTTGAAAAAGTGACAGCCAGGGAAAAGCCCTTCAGGAATCTTTCCCTGGGCGTGGTCGTTTAGTTGGCCATCTTCATTAGAAGTCCCCTGGAGTCCATCTTCAGGGAACTTCTCTCCAGCTTGAGATTAGATCCTGGGATATGTATAGTTGCCATCATTCGTGAGTTCTATTTTAATTGAATTTTAAACTTATGATCCTTATTTATTGTTTTAATGTTTTATAGTGAATTATAATTGAATGTCTGCATGCTACTTAGAGTTGCCTCTGGCAAGATGGACAGCACACAAGTTAAATAAATAAATAAAACAACCAAACAAATCTACTTATATCATCCATAGAATTTTATCGGTACAATCAAACCACTGATCCATTTACTCCAACATTATCAATACTAGAAGTGACTCTTCCCCAGTCTGTTCAAAATTTGGGAACCGCAGACCCACCAATCCAGAAGGCATCAGATTGGGAAACATTCCTCAAATACACTGATGTACCATTGTTTGTATTAACAGTACCTTCCTAATTTCCAATAATACCCTATACATTTTTCAGTTCAGTTGTATTTCAGTGCACTACTGTGCACGTCTTATGCATGTTTTCACATGGAATAAAGAAATTTACAGTACATTTAAACATGCACAGACATTTGATGGAGAAATTATACCATACAGTGAGATGTATCTCTGCCTAAAGAGGGAACACCTCAAGCATAATTGAAGAAGGGGACTTTAATTCACGAAATCCTACCTCATACTGTGATTTGGTTGGCCTTCGAGGTGTACCAGGGCATATTTGGTTTTATGGCAAATGGTTATTAGGGCCCCCTCTATGAAAGCATGGGAAATAGTTACTGAAAAACTGGAAGAAAGGGAACATTCAAGTCAAGAAATGAAATATCGAACCTAATTTCAGGACCTTCTAGTACTCACTCGCAATTTAAATAGGCTTGAAAAGCAAAAACGTACATCACACGTAAAATAACTTGGCAGCCAAGTCCTTTTGCTTACACATGACTTCGCTTTCTTTCGAAGGAGAAGAAAGTGAAACTGTTGCCCGGTGAATAGCCCAGCTATGCCAGCCTGACTGCATGAGTTGGCATGTGTCAAATCAATGCCCATTAACAAAAGAGCTCAGAGGGGGGGGAAAGAAAATCAATGCTCCTCAAGGAAATATCTTTAAAAGTACCTCGTTTTCAAGAACTTCCTGGGAATCCCTTTACTTGGGTGCAGCCGTGCATTTGGCTGCTGATTTGGCAATCAAATTAAAAAAAGCAGCTGTAGCACAAAAGTAACAGCTGCCTGGGTTACTCTTTCAAATGATTCCTAGGAGCTGAATACAATATTTTGTTACTGAAACAGATGCAGGCAAACAATCAGCAAACAGATAAGCACTGTGCTCATCTCCACTGGCAGTAGGTTAATGCAATCCTAGAAAGTCTTTCTCAGCAGTGGATGGTTGCTGTTTTAAAGTATAAATATTGAAGCTGCCCTTCCTCAATCTCCAGATGTGCTTAGAGAGACAGCTTCCCGAATTCCCAGCTGGAATGGCCAATGGGCAAGGCAGGTTTAAATAAATATTTATATTAAGCCTAAAATAGGTAAAGGGAAGACGAAATAGGAAGAAATTGACTACTTTACATATATCTACTTGAATAAATGTGCTGGACTGTCCTATAGAACATTACATAGATATACAGTATTCAGTTCTATTCACAGGCAAACATTCTATTTTAGAATATTGGAAATATTCTAAGATAATCCCAGAAGAAGTTGCTTGAGATCTAATGGTGACTCTAAATTTAAGGTCCCTAATCTGGCCTACAAAAATTCAGACGACCATGAGATACAAAGGATACAAAAATCTCTGTTTGCTGCCAATTAATGGTTATCCCATTTTTTTCAATCCAGTTATGATTTATAATAGAATAGAGCAGGAAGGGACCTTGAAGGTCTTCTAGTCCAGCCCCCTGCTCAAGCAGGAGGACCTATACCATCTCAGACAAGTGACTGTCTAGCCTCTTATAAATCTCCAGTGATGGAGTGCCCACGATTTCTGGAGGCAAGCTGTTCCACTGATTAATTGTCCTCATTCTCAGGAAGTTTCTCCTTAATTCCAGGTTGCTTCTCTCTTTGGTCAGTTTCCAACCATTGTTTCTTGTCCTTCCCTCTGGTGCTTTGGTGAATAATTTGACCCCCTCTTCTTGGTGGCAGCCCCCCAAATACTGGAATACTGCTATCATGTCTCCCCTATTTCTTTTTCTTTAGACTAGCCAAACCCAAGACCTGCAGCTGTTCTTCGTATGTTTTAGTCTCCAGGCCTTTAATCATCTTAGTTGCTCTTCTCTGAATTTTTTCCAAACTCTCAACATCTTTTTTGTGATATGGTGACCAAAATTGGCTGCAGTATTCCAGGTGTTGTCTTACTAGGGTTTTATAAAGTGGTATTAATACTTCGCGTGATCTTGATTCTATGCCTCTGTTTATACAACCCAGGATTGTATTTGCTTTTTTGGCTGCTGCTGCACATTGCTGGCTCATAGTCAAGTGATCGTCCGTTAGGACTCCAAGGTCCCTCTCACAGTTACTGTTTTTAAGCCAGGTCTCGCCTAATCTGTACTTGTACCTTTGATTTTTCCTGCCTAAAGCAAAAACTTTGCTTTTCTCCACATTCAAACTCATTTTGTTGGATAGGGCCCATTGTTCAAGTTTGTCAAGATCTTTTTGGATCCTGAGTTTGTCTTCTAGGGTGTTGGCTACTCCTGCCAGTTTGATGTCATCTGCAAATTTGATGAGTTCCCCTTCAATTCCCTCATCTAAGTCATTGATGAAGATGTTGAAGAGTACTGGGCCTAAGAGGGAACCTTGTGGTACTCCACTGCTTACTTCTCTCCATGTGGATGTAGTGCCGTTGAGGACTACTCGTTGAGTATGGTTTGCCAGCCAGCTGCAGATCCATCTGGTGGTGATGTTGTCTATTCCACCTTTTTCTAGCTTACCAAGGAGTAGGTTGTGGTCTACTTTATCAAATGCCTTACTAAAATCTAAGTATACTACTTCCACAGCATTTTGCTGGTCTACTAGTTTAGTTACTTTATCAAAGAATGAAATAAGATTTTTTTGGCATGATCTGCTTTTAACAAACCCATGCTGGCTACTATAAACCTGTCTAAAGATACAAAGTTGGTTTCCAGAGTAATGTTGGTCTAAAAGATTTGAGGTTTGTTCTGATTTAATTGTGGTCCAAAACTCCTCAGGGGAAGTTAACCTATTTAAATTAAAATTAAAACTATGTCTTTAACTGCATACATTTTACCATATAGATGCTGTGGTGAGATTCCTTTAGTGTTAAAAAAAAGTCATCCAAGGCAAAGTTAACCACTCTGACATTAATTTCCACTTTCCTTTTCTGCTGTTCACATTACAAGCTAAGTCTGTGGAACATCTGATATTACACCACAGCTAATAATGAGATTTCAAGTCAATTAATCAATAAGATGCATTATTTAATTCAATAATGATTTCAACTGCACCACAAAAAATTAACCCTAGAGCAAAAATACAGGAATTTAACAAAGCACCCTTTTCTTGCACCTGCTATTGTCATATTTTTTCACATAGAGCCCAAATATTTAATAGGATTCATGCAATATTATTTATTTCCTTTGTAATATGAAATGCCCAATTATTATCTTGCTTTCCCCCCTTTGTTCCTGTATTTGAAAGTGCTTTTTAAAAAAAGGTACATGTTAAGTCCATGATCACTTTAAAATAACATTTAAAGAATAAAACAGAAGACCTTTACCTGGATATTAGGGTTTTGCCCATTGATATCTGCTTTTGAGAAGTCAGGAAAATTTGGAAGATCGAAAAGGAAAGATCTGGGCCCATCTTTTTGCAAGGATGTATGTCCGTTCTGCTGCCTGAATCGCTGCTTGGCCAATGACCGATGTGCTGCCTGGTGACCAGGATAATTCTGTGGGTCTAATGTGAAGCTGCTTTCAAGAGATGAAAGGCTCTCTGTGTGAAGGATTTCCTAGGAGGACAAAGAAAAAAAGGAAAGAAATTCAATTTTTGTAGATCCAAGAAAGATATTAGGCTGGACACAGCGAGGTTTATCAGAAGTAACTCTATTGTGGACATCTGTGGGTAGAGGAAGGCAAAAGGGGAAACGACAACTTCTGTGTGATAGTTTATAACACGAATGACACAATATGAAAGATCACTGCACCATTTTTGTATGACATCATGATATCTAAATCATTATCTGGAACTCATTGTGGCTTGCTACACACCCTACTGATTCTGGCAGTGGTGCTTTATGTACATTTCTGCAAAAAAAAACAACCTGTGAGATGTTGTACAATGAAAGATCTCATGCCTTATGGAATGCTTTGTGACCTTGAATAAGACACTTCATATGGATGTCAGCTCTTTTAGGATACAAAATTCTGGTGTTGTTGGAAAAGATCTTTCTGAACACAAAAGAATCCTTCATTCAAAGAAGAAGGGCACCAGTGGATCCATCTTCCAGAGTGGCTTATATTAAAGCTATCAAAACCTTTGTGCTGGTGAAATGAAAAGACACATGCAGAAAAGAACCAAGCTCATGGCCTTTGCAATGGCATGCCTACAATCAAGAAAACAAGTCCATAACATTTACAGTATATATTCAAAGGTACTACATGTTTCAGTTCTGTACGCTTCAGTCCTCTATCCTCTACAGCAGGGGTGTCAAACTCGCAACATCACGTAACGTATCGCGACATATCGTGACTTTTTTGCCATTGCCGGCAATGGGGTGGGCACGGTTTCGCCATGATGCATCCGGCCCAGGGGCCGGCAGTTTGACACCCCTGCCCTGCAGCATAGAGGTCATTAAAACTTTAGCAATGATGGAAAAATAAAACTACAAACTACATGTCAAACAGTACAACAAGCTTCCCTATCACATACATGGTCTGGAGGAGGCAAGAGAGGAGAAATAAAATGTGCATTGTGATGTTGATGGAATAACCTTCCTATTATAATTGATTTATTATGTTGCTTACAAATGTGTAAGGTGCCAAACTTGCAGTCTTGTTGAGACATCACAACACACTTATCACTTCGATGAAATCTCTGCAGATACCTCTTGTACCATACTACATAGTCTGTGCTGCTCCTCAGTATATCCCAATCCTGTCTCCTCACTTGATGTCTAGCAATACAAGAAAGAAATTGGCAATACATCTATATGACTTTTGCATTCGCAGGGCAAGGAAATAATAGAAAGTGGGTCATGGATATTCTGCAAGGGAATTTTGACCCTTGCTAGTTTGCTGATGTAAAAGTTGGGAGTTTCTAACAGCTGGACCCAGATGTTTTCAGTTGCCATCTAATATGAGAGCTACATTCTTGAAATTATGAAGGTTAAATTGAGACCGATGCAGAAAGGGGAACAGAATGCCAGGCGTTATTAGGAAGCTTTGAAAGCCTTAGTGCTTGCATAAGAAATTATGGGTTGCTCATTGGAGATGAACACAACTATAATGGGGTGCAGAAAAGGAAACAAGAAAATCCGAAGCTTCAAACTCTGTGTCAATATTCTTTTTTTTTTTTAAAGTTATGTTTCATGGGCACAAACATAACAATCACAATAGGCAATGTCCCATCATTTCTAATAAACATGTTGCATTGTTCCCCTTCTCCACAATTTGGAGCTGAAAAGCAGGCAAGAAAGCACTCTCCATGCTCTAGAAAGTGCCTCCAAGGAGTAGCACGATTTTGGGGACAATTGCCCTCTTCTAAATTCTGTGTTTGGGTAAAAGCTGGGACTTTAAACATACTCAGAAATCTCAGGAGACCGGTAGAATTACAGAGATGGACCTAAATCTAGAAGGGCAAAAGTTATAGATAACAAGTTTGTGTTATGGTTTAAAGATATTTCTAATTACACTAAAGAGCAACACATGAACAGGAATGAACAAAAATCCATACATATCTGTTGTGTGATAGACATGGTCATAGTGATAAATTTTGGCTCACTATCAAATAAAAGAAAAGTGTGTATTCGTATGTTTACATCTTAGCTTACTTCTAGAGGTCTCTTTCCCCTAGATATCCATAGACAGACATGATAAAGTGGGTTGCCTAATAAAAAGATGGCTGGCTCAAGATCTGCAAAGGTCTTTTTGATTGAATAAGGTTGAACTTGGATCTCACATGCACTAGTACAATTTAATCTCAACCGTACAGTATCTCTAAACCTCTTATATATTTTGGACAAGAACTCCTGGCCATTGGCTATAGAAACTACAGGTCACAAAGTTTCCTGTCCTTGCTTTGTGACCCGCCAAGCATCCTTATGCAGCCTACGGATGTTTTTTGAAAATTCGGACTAAGTGTTGCTGCTCCCAGGAAGGATCTGCTTACTGCAAGGAGGTTGAGGGGTTGGTGAACTGGTGTAAAGAAAACAGCCTAGTTTTAAATACAAGAAAAACCAAAGAGATCATTGTTGATTTCAGAAAAGGCAGGCACAGCCACACTTCTCTGTGCATTAATGATTCACCTGTGGAGATGGTTACCAGCATCAAATTCCTGGGTGTGCAGCTAACGAGTAGGCTGACTTGGTCGCTAAACAGAGAAACTGGTGAAGCGGCACAGCAGCGCCTGCATTTTCTGCGCCGCATGAGAAAAAAGCACATCTTCCTTCCCCTGTCCTGACCCTTTCTACAGGGGGACAATCGAGAGCATCCTGTCATACAGCATCACAGTCTGGTTTGGAGGCATCACTGCTTCAGACAGGAAGGCGGTGCAGAGTGGTGAGGATGGCCGAAAAGATCATTGGCAGTTCCCTCCCTACCATCCAGGACATAGCACAGAGCGTTGCTTGAGCAGGGCCCGCAAGATTTTCTGGGACACTACACATCCTCTTCACAACCTGTTTTCCCTGTTACCTTCTGGAGGAGGCTTCGTGGTATCCGTAGCAGAACATCCAGATTCAGCCATAGTTTCATTCCATACAGCATTAACCTTGCGAACTCTCAAACTTCCTCCTTGCGTATATATATTCAAGATGGACAGTATTTAATATTTATTTGCTATGTATATGTAGGGATGTGGGTCTATATATATGTTGTACATAGTATGTTTAGGTGTGTGTCATGTATATGTTTCACTTTGAGAGCGGGCAACTAAATTTCATTTTTTTTATGTGTGCCACTGTGCCCACAATATAAAAAATGACAATAAAGGTTATTTATTTATTTATTTATTAGATCATTTTTCACAGCCATCTCCTTCCCGAAGACATGCCACTGAATGTTTGTCACATCTCCAGGCCTTATTGACATTGCCAGCAGTTGATTGGCAGGCCAGCTATTCCTTTGTGTCCTGCAATTATCGGTCATGTAGCAATGTGGCACTTTGTTCTCTATGAGTTTTGCTGTCCTGCTCAAGTATACAGTCACTGTCTAGAACAGTCTTTTCCAATCCGGTGCTCTCCAGATATGTAGCACTATAATCCACATTGGCTACTCTGATTAGGGAGGATGAGAGTTATAATTTAATTAATGAGGAAGGCAGGGGTTTTTTTTGTGTTTTTGTTTTTTAAGATCTAGAAGGTCCTTCCACATGTTGATTTCAGTTGGGCTTTTAATGATGGGCATGAAAGTGAACAATTTGCTTTAAATCCATGTGGCCTATTTCAAAGATTTCACACAGCTGTTTCAGGTTTCCAGCAGACAGATGTTCTGTAATCATTTTCACTTTTCCTGCCTATCTCTTAAAATTTTCAACATCTTGTTCCAAATTTATTTCTGGAATTATCATCAGCCAAATAATATTTTGTAAAAAAAAAACACATTTTGTTTATATGGTCACAAAAAACAAGAATTCACTGTTCATTTAGAAGTTAAAAATAAGGTAAGTATGCAATAGGAAAAACGCTACATTTACAAAAAAGAAAGAAAGAAAAGGAAACCAGAAGATCCTGGGACAAGCAACCTATTTAAGCAAAAGATACTTTGCCTGACAAGGAAGTTTCATTGGTGGTATTCTTCATTTAAAGTTTGACGTAGTTGAGCCTGGAAGCAAACTGAAGTAAAATAAAGTTTGTTTCCAAGAACTCTAATTAAGATCTAAGCCAGAGAAAATGTTCCACTTTTCATGTTTAGTTCCCAAATGTCACATTAAGAGAAAACAACAACCCATCATGGTGTTGGAGTGAAATGGTTGTTTAGATAGCTAGAGGTAAAGGCAGATAGAATAGAATAGAATAGAATAGAATAGAATAGAATAGAATAGAATAGAATTGAATTCTTTTATTGGCCAAGTGTGTTTGGACACACAAGGAATTTGTCTCCGGTGCATAAACTCTCAGTGTACATACAAATAATAGTGATAATCATGATCATATACAACATGAAAATACATTCTCCTCCCTTTCAAAGCCTTTATAAAAAAAACACACTGAGGACAATTCATTTTGTTGATTTGCATAGGCATAACATAGTTGGGTTGCAAAACTCCAGATGACACTAGAAGGCAATTAGAGAAACAGAATTAGTAGCCCTTCTGCTGGTTAGACTTTATGCTTGTTATTGTACAATGTCATTCTAGTTTTGTTTTAATTTTCTTTGTATTTTATTTATTTATTTATCAGTTGGTTGCATTGACTGTTATGTTTAGTGCAAAAGTTGGATATAAATCTAATGAAAGAAACAAGAAAGATTTTACCACTATTTCATATGGTTGCAGGATTTTTATAAAGTGGTCTCTCCTCTTGCTGCTCAGAGCTTTTCAACTCTTTTTAAAAATCTTTTTAGCCTTTGCATCAAACTAAATGCTACAGTTTATGCTACAAATTCAAAATACGTTAAGATAGTAATTCTCTATATTCAATAAAGTTTGTAAGAATGATAACTATCCTGCTTTCTGGAATATATAGAATATATAAGAACCATCAAGAATGCTTATGACCCCTTAGCATAATTTCTGAGGGTAAACCTATATTATCTTTAATAACATATCAATTAATTTAAACTCCCAAAGAAGCTGGCTAGTGAAACAAATAAGTCTAGCTTTGAAATTTTGTTACAAGTGCACCTGGATTACTCCTATGCCATGTATAGCAGACTATTGGACCATTGAGAGGAGAAACAGTAGACTTGGCCTTTTTTGAAGCTAATAATGGACTACGTGATAGTCCAGGTTTCCAGAACACCTGGTTTATAATTAAAAATATTTAACACAGAGGCTTCAGATGAAAGTCTGTAAGAACTGTAATACCCACAGTACACGGTTCCTTCCTGTAAGCAACAAAGCATAGAGGAATAAAGCTCTGCTACACATTAGGAGTCTCTGGCTTGAAAATTAATGAATGCAGCCTCGTTTCAACATTGTTCAAGCCCTCACCCTCCTCTCTGCTGATGCTCTATTGTTACAACATCAAAGACCAACTGCTGGCTCAGATACAGTCAATATGAAAAGAGAAGAAGGCCCCTTAAATTTACTGCTTGACTGCATTCTCTTTAAACGGATGGCACCACGGTCCTCTTTCAAAGGAGGTATCCCAGACATAGATCATCTTTATAGGACATCATGTACAATAAAACAAAGCTATAACTTTACAAAACGCGGAAAAAAAACCCAAAAACCCAACCCAACAACAAACAATGTGAAGCACCTTTAAAGACTCCCCATGAGGTGAACATTCAATTAAAAAAAAAAATCACTGCGGCTACCAGTTTGTAAAATCTTTGGCGTATTCCACCCTTGGTTCAAAGCTTATCAATGACATTATTTATCTGTTTTTTTATCTGAATTATAATTTAGCTGGGTGTGCATTTCCATGTTTGATATTCTGAACTGTTTTTTAATACCAGGCAGCCTTGGAATATTTAAATCTTAGAATCATTTACTTAGGCATTTCCATAAATGTACTCACTGAAAACATCAGATTATATTTAAAAAATCATTCCCCAATGTTACTATTTTTATCTTTAAATAATTTTAATCATGATATATCTCTGACTGATAAAGTAGAAAGCAAAAAAACTTACCCCTTATTAAACTGTTTTGTTTCCAATCTGAGCAATGAATGTTTTGAAAAATACTTGATCCAAATAAAGCTTAAGATCGGTTACACGTAAAGCCTCCAGAGTCTACTTTTTAATTCACTACAAGAAATTTAATCCATCCTTACTATTGAGCTATTTTAATGTTTGCAGATGCTACAGGTATGTTAAAAATGGGACTGTAGCACCATATAGGAAGCACAATACTAGATGGATGGAAACCACATCCCCAGAGTCAGAAAAGGCATAGTAGTCTTGATGTTTTTTTTACTCACAATAAACCAAATAATTAAGTCCAAGATCAACTAAAATATCAATCGATAGTGAAGACATCTTCATGTTTTCCAGAAAGTATTTATTCAGGATGTCAAGCAAAACATGGGGAACACTGGATGGATATGATGCAAGTAGGAAGACAAGTGTAATATACTAAGAGTTAAAATATGAATATAAAATACATCAGAAATAGTTTGGATATAGAGTGCTTGCTTTGGAAAAACAACTTTAAATCGAATAAATGATGGTGACATTTTTTCTATCATATGTAATAACTTCACTACATACCCACCATGCAATATTTAGAAGTTTATAAATGTACTAGTTTGTCTAGTTTAATGAAGAGAAGGACGAGGGGGGACATGATAGCAGTGTTCCAATATCTCAGGGGCTGCCACAAAGAAGAGGGAGTGAAGCTATTTTCCAACGCGCCTGAAGGCAGGACAAGAAGCAACGGATGGAAACTAATCAAGGAGAGAAGCAACCTAGAACTAAGGAGAAACTTCCTGACAGTTAGAACAATTAACCAGTGGAACAACCTGCCTCCAGAAGCGGTGAATGCTCCAACACTGGAAGTTTTTAAGAAGAGACTGGACAGCCATTTGTCTGAAATGGTATAGGGTTTCCTGCCTGAGCAGGGGGTTGGACTAGATGACCTCCAAGGTCCCTTCCAACTTTATTATTATTATTATTACTTTGAAATATGCTGGTCTCAAGTTAACAACTTTCTGCAGAGAGAAAGTTGTCTCACATAGCATTGGTATTCTGAGTATGTGAGGGCTGCAGTAAGAGAAAAAATGAAGAAAAACTAAATGATTTCCAAATACCTCTTAGAGCAGGGGTAGGCAACCTTGGCTCTTTTATGACTCGTGGACTTCAACTCCCAGAATTCCTGAGCCAGCAAGGCTGGCTCAGGAATTCTGGGAGTTGAAGTCCACGAGTCATAAAAGAGCCAAGGTTGCCTATCCCTGTCTTAGAGGAACCTGAATTAAACCTTCCATGAATAGTATGGCTGGACTTGAATCAACTTTGCAAAGAGCTGGCAAACATCTGGAATCTTTTCCACACGTGTCCCTATGTCCCCACTAATACTGAGTCTTGCCTAGTACCTGACTCAAGTTTCTGCTCCCCAGACAAAAAAGCACGATTTTTTGCAACATTTCCTCTGGAGTTATAAGTAGGCTTCCCATTGGCAGGAATTCCCACAATGTCCTGCAATTTCTTCTTTTCTCATGTAACCCAAAAGTTGTTACAATCATCATTTCTCAGAAGACAGCTTTGCTTCTCCCATCACAAAATGGGGAATGATAGTTATTTTTCCCTTTTATTCCCCTTAATTTGAAGGACAGAACAAATGTGATAAAGGAGAAATGGAAGAGTTAGCGTTTTTTGTGCCCTCCCATTGCCCCAGTAGAGTGCTGGTTAGTTCTGTTGGAGAATGAATACAGCAAGGAGGAGATGTACATATGATGCAAAATGATGCAGAGAGTTTCAGCAGCTGTTTGGATATATTTCCTTAGAACAAGCCTCCCCAACTAAACATGCTTCAGATGTGCCAGCTTTCATGAGAGCTGCTACTGCAACACAAGAGAAGATTTTTGGGACAGCTGTTCCAAAATAATTAGTATTACTAGGAACATGCTGAATAGAGATAATATCACAGCAACAAACAAAAATTTATTTTTTAAAAAATCAGTTGTTGCAATCTTAAGAAGTCCTGATAGGAACAAATTGTAGCATGTTACTTAAATTTTCTGACATTGATGGCTTAATTCTTGAAGAGATACAAGAAACCTTTTTACTCCCTGTACCAGGATTCTTTAAGTGAACTTCCAGGTGATTTAACTCTACTGTCCCAAATACTCGGCTTCAAACTTTTCCTGATCAATACACTTCTGATCTTAAAGCACTTATCCCATAACCTTATATGTTGCACACAGTTTCACTATCCTTTGTTTTTTTTCAACCTGATGGGCATATTCTATTTATATTTTCCCAGCACAATATTATAGTAAAATATAGTAAAAGAGTTCAAAGGCAGAAGATGTTCAGCTGCTTTATATACCACTGGGCCCCTTACCAAGGCACAAGATGGGAACTTCATGTGCACAGGCGCGCGGAAACACACACACACACACACACACTCCCACAGGATGCTGGATTTTATAATGAACAGTTTGCATTGGACCCAAAAACATTGGGAGCAGCACAGTTGTTATGCAAGTGAATCACATAGTTCATAATTACCTGCCCTGGTGAATAGTCTGGCCATATCATTTTGAACTAATTGAAGATTCCAAACAGTTTTGAAAGACAGACCTGCATACAGAATGTTATAACAGCTAAAATGGGATATAGCTAAGGCAAAGGTTGCTACAGCAATATCACGCATTCCTAGGAATATGTGGATTTGGCCATTAGACTTCTCTGTGCATATAGTCTCAATTTCAGGTTCAGGCTGATGCCTACGCTGCAAACCTGCCTATTCCGAAGGAAGCAGAAGCTCATTTCAACACAGGTAGCATTCCTATGATCTGATCTGTGGTTTCAACAACATGAATTCAGTTTTCTGTTGTTTCTCTTACATAAATTCAGCTTTCCGTGCCTTCCTCCAGTCCCTTACTAGACTCTTGTTTACAGCTTGATTAGCTCCCATGGGAGTGAGATGAAAGGAAGAGCTTTCATCTCAAAATATTGGTGCCATTGAACCCAGCAGTGCCTGTAGCAGTTTCATAAGCATGATGAATACTATGAGGGACTTTGTAAAAATTCAAAAGGGTGCCGTATTGCACCAATGGTTATTGTGCCAGACTTCAGAAGCGCCCACTTCTGAAATGATCCATCTATGATAACTGTAAAATGGAATTAGATAATATATCTCTGGCCATGACTTCTTTTTCTTTTTCAATTGTTGCATAATACCTAGGCAAGATCTCATAAATACTTAATATTTAGACCCTGCTCTAAATACCTGAAAGAAAGTAGTCCCGAGCACATATTAACGTACCCTCTTTAAATGCATGTAGTAGATTGTTTTAAGGAAGTTCAAACGCTGTCATGAAAACTGGCATGATTTCAATGTTTCGGCTTTAAAGGTCAGTACCTTTTGGTAAAGTACAACTCGCTGGCTTGGATCAGAAAAGAGCTGAGTTCTGTTTTAAAAAATGAACCAATAATTTTGGTCCAATACATCATTGATAGAGCAAGAAAAGGCAAGAGGCTAGAGGAGTAAGAGAACATTGCCTAGATCAGAGGTCCCCAACCTTTTGGGCACCAGGGACCTGTGGATTTATAATGTGATTTGTTTCATTTGAGTTTAAAATTATATATATTGGCCATTATAGTTTTTAAACCATTATCTAAGATTTATACATTGATTGGGACATAATGGCTGTGAGTGCCATGTCATTTCTTCTCTCAAATTGCCCAGAAACCAAATTAATTAATTACTTATTTGCTCCTGCATCCCTGCAAAGATCCAGCTCATGCCCATCCTGACATTATTCTGTAAGGGTGATCAAGCTTTGTTTACCTTGTTTAGATGGGTAGGTGTTAAAGCTTGCTTTATTTTTTATTTATTTTCTGGTTTAATGTTTCTGTTGTGAGTTTGGTTTTGGTTTTATAATTGTGATTGTTTTAAGACTACAGGTAATCCTCAATATACAATCCGTTTAGCGACTATTCAAAGTTACAACGGTGACTGGAAAAAAGTAACTTGTGACTGGCCCTGGCATGTACAATCATCACAACATCCTCACGGTTGCATGATCAAAATCTGGGCGCTTTGCAACCGGTGCGCACATATAATGCTTGCAGTGTTTTGGGTTCCTATGGTCATGGTTTGTGACCTTCCCAGGGGGCTTCACACAAGCCAAGTCAATGGGGGAAGCTGGATTCACTTAATGATTGCACTATTCGCTTAACGACTGTGGCATAAAATCACGTGTGACTCATTGAACAATTGCATCACTTCACAGTGGATGTTCTGGTCCCAATTGTGTTTGTAAGCCAAGAATTATCTGCATGTTACCTGAAGATGAAGATGTTACCTAGGCTGGTAACGAAACGTTCGGAAACCAACCCACAAGCTCGGAGAACAAACCTTCACCCTCATCCCACACCCGGGCTACAGATATTCGCCACTATTGCTAAACTATTTGTACCACATTGTAAACTGCTGGGAATCACCTTGTTTCAGTGATATATTAGCACAGTACATACATAAATGCTACATATATGTATGTGTGTGTGTTGGCTAGAGCACCCGGTCTACCACGTATAGGATAAATCAGTCTGTTCTGCGTTTCGCTCCAATCTAGGAGCATATTTTGCCTGCAAAATATGAAACATTTGCAAAAAAAACCCCAAACTTAGAGAGTGCCAAGAACCCCACCAACTTGCCATGGTTTTGTTTACATTTATTACTTGTTAATATAGTCAATTCTGTATAAACAAATATAATTGTTATCATTATCTCCTTTATTAGTGTGAGTAGAATAAGGTAAATATATCAAGCAGGTGGTTTGGGGTGACACAAATGGCAGCATGTTATTGGTTATTTAGTTTGGGTAATGAAACGTCTGCAAACAAAAAAAAACAAAAAAAAAAACAACCAAGCTCAGAGAGCACCAAGGACCCCTTTTTATAATGTATTTACTGTCAGGAAAGCTAAAGTGGTTAGATATCTAAATAAATATTGAGGTTATCAGAATTCACTCTGGGCTTGGAACTTTCCTACTGTATCTCTATACTTGTGAAATGTTTTTTTAAAAAAACATTTCTTTTTAAAAAAGAAAGAAAAAATATAGAAAGGCTCCATACTACCTAATTCCTCTATGGTTAAAATATAGGTTTTAGGGTTTTGTTTTAAGAACTTCCAAAGAGAATATTTATCTGCCACTTATAGCAAAATGCATTTTTTTTTCAGAATTCCAAAATAAGTGTGTATGTGTATGCATGTCTACATTTATATTCACTAAAATTTATGCCAGTGCAAATTAAGTCTGCCAGGTATTCCTCTTTTAAAAATATTTATTTATTTGTTTGTTTGTTTGTTTGAATTGAATTGAATTGAATGGCCACTCACTCACAGTGACTCTTCCTTAATTAATGTTAATGGGATGAGACACTCAAGATAGTTGGCTATTGGTGCAACTGTGAGAATTTCAGATGGCACCTGAACTAGGTCCAAATTGATATTTACTACCCTAGTTTATTACTAAGGGTCAGAATCTAGTTTTAGAACCAAGATATGCAACTTGTTCAAAAATACCCTTTAAATACAGTATATTTCAGCTGAGTAATTCTAGCACTAAGTTCATCATAATGCATAAGAACTGGAGAAATTCAACACTTAAACAGTACTGCCTGAAGAAAAGCTACTGAATTAGAATAGCAGAAATCTCAAGACTACTGTGAATCTGTTAATAAAAGCAGTTGAATAGTGATTGTGAAAAAATTAGAAGAGATATACAGCACTTGCAGGAACTTGTGGTTTTCCAGATTACAACTCCCAAGTGTTTAGCCAAGATGGTTAATAATAGGAATGTTGGCATAGGTCAGTGATGCTGAACCTTTTAGAGATCGAGTGCCCAATAACTGCCCCCGCTCCGCCCCCCCGTCCACCTGCAGGGCCACCCACCGCCTCAACGTCCCGCTGCAGCAGATTGCCCAGGCGGCCCAGCAGCACCATGGCGGTCACGCCCTCTGCCCGCGTCCCGCAGCATCATCTGCGCGCGAGAGCGTGAGGGCGGAGTCTTGTCCCTGCTGCCTGGCTGCCATGTCCTTGGCTGCGCTGCTCCATGTGGGCCACGCTTGGTAGCGACTCTCCTCCGGGGGGGTGCTGGTGAGGGGGCCATGGGGGGAGGCGGGGCTGGGGCGATGGCACGTGTGCCCACAGAGAGGGCTCTGAGTGCCGCCTCTGGCACGTGTGCCACAGGTTCGCCACCACTGGCATAGGTATTCTCAGATAACCAGGGTGATAAAAAGTGATGACAATTTAGTGAATGAATTCCTCTTCTATAATAAACCATGAAGTATCTTAGAGGCAGAAACTTCACAGTATCTTGAATACTTGAAGAATGCTAATTTTGTGTTTCTGATTTTTTTTCTGTACCTTTCAATCAGTTTTGACTCCTGGTAACTGCCTAGATAAGTCGCTGCATTTTTCTTGGCAAGCTTTTTCAGAAGTGGCTCCCTCTGAGGGCTGAGGGAGAGTGACTGGTCCAAGGTCAGACAGTGCGCTTTTTGATTCAGGCTGGACTAGAACTCATAGCCTATTGTGTTTCTAGACTAGTGCCTTAACCGCTACACCAAAACGGCTCTCCTTTCCATCTTACTTCTAATAAAGTTAAAATACAGGAACTCTCTCTCACTCTGGCTGTGTGTGTGTGTGTGTGTGTGTGTGTGTGTGTGTATGTATTTATGTGTGTATGTATGTATATAAAATGTAGTTATTTACCATGCACTCGTGTTATGCAAAACGAGCTGGGTCAGTGCTCTAAGCCTGCCCACAGAATTCTGCATTCATATTTTATTAGACAGATAGCAACATAAACTATGATATCCATTTTGGAAGGTCTGAGGAAAATAATAGATGGTGACATAATTACTGTCTCTTGAATTAAATAAACGAGTGCTGGTTTTTGAGCCTTTAGCCATTTTAGAACTCTGAATTTAAAACCTATTATTATTTGAATAAAATAATCACAAAGAATGGGGAGCATATAGTTGAAATTTATAGTCTCCACTTTAATTGACTAATTACTAATTGTACCATCAGTCATAACTGTATAACCTTTGAAGGTTGCTCGTTCCTGCAGGAAGATATTAGAATTATGAAGCTATCACTGGAGCTTCTCCTTTAATTAGACATACTAAGAATTAGACAACCTTTTAATTTTATTTTAAGGTTTATTAAAGCCCAAACTGCTTCATTCAGATGCATCAACTCCAAAAAGGAAGGGAGAGCAAGGACTGCCCTTTTTCCAAACACTTACTCCATGTTGAGTAACCCCTTCCAAAGGATTGCAAGATACATTCATTTCCCAATACTATGTAAATCAAATTGAATACCATCTCAGGTGGAACATTTGTCAGCCAGCTAAAACCATTACTCATTTGACTTACTGTCCGCAAGATCAAAAATGTTTCTTTCTACAGACATTTTTAAAGAAACATTCCAGATGAGCACACTGTTACGGCACGGAACAAGAAGGTAAATGGAAAAATTTAAGAAAGAGTAAAGTTCATTACGGCAATATCTAAACAACTAAATTAACAAAAATTTTCAAAAATCATTAATTTATTTTGCGTTGTAAAATATAGATTGAATACAGGTTACTGTATTTTTTTTGGGGGGGGGACTAAACAACTTTGCCCTTACACTTCCATCTGTTTAACTGCTTATTGTGACATCCAATTTTTTTTTTTGCCCTTAATGTTTTCAAGTTTCAGCTTTTCCAAAATTCAGAGCTGTAAAATCAATTAAGTTAGGAAGCCTGTAACACTGAATTGCTACACATGGCAGAATATATGAAATATGTACACTGGATCAGATGTTCAAAGCTGTTTAAGGGCAGGAGGTCAATTTAATAGAAACTGTTATGAGAAAGTGGAGAGATTTCATGAAGTCGGAAATCTGTGTATATACATCCCTTGTGTTAAACAGAACCTGCCTTTAGAACTAGATAGTCAGTTTTCTAAGCTTCCCTTGTTGATACTTATAAGCAATTCCTTCAGGAAGTAACTTCATTCGGACTTTTCATTAGCTCAGCTGCTTCTCTCTATTAAGAAAGGTAAATTCAGAAATATCCCCAATACCTCATTAAAACAACGCACAATCATCTTTAGTTCACTCTTTTATAAACATTCATAAATATAATAAACAAATAAATGCTATGCATCATAGGAAGAAAATTCTTAAATCGGGAATACTCCATGCTACACAATGGCAAGAAGTCCTTCAAATGGTTGTTGCTCAATATTCCTATTCCTGAAGTAAACACATCTTAAAAATCAATCATGGGGTAAAGGAAATATTCTAGGCCACTAAGAGGACAGAAAATTCTATTTCTGAATCAGAAGATCATACATAATGGAGCGGGTCCAGATTTTGCAAGAAGTAAATCTGATAAAGTCACTCCAAATACAGCAGGTGTTTCTCAGATTTTCTCCATAAATGCCCTTTCTTTATATATGAAACAAATGCCTGGTCTGTTAAGAATATGATAAACTTTGTTCAATAGCCTAGTCTCCATAAAGAAAATTGCAGTAATTATATATATGTGTGTGTATTAAGAATTTCTCTTAAATCAATCAAAAATAAGATTTACTTTTAATTTTATATGGGGTTTGTTTTATATTGTATTTTTCCACATGAGTTACTAAAATACGTTTTTGATTCTGGTGGATACAAATATATTTAATAATTAAAAACTTTCCAGTTACTTTCTTCAATCTGCTTAAACAATTTGTTGGGAGTGGATTTTTACAGGTTTCTTTGCCTCTTATGGATGCACCTGATTGGTAGATTCCCTTTCCTCTGCTCATCATCTTCTATATACAACAAAGAGTTTTGAAAAAGTGTTCTCCAATTTTGTTTCCTTTAGAATTTTGGGTTTACTAGTTTCACACACTCACCCATCATGGTCAGTGGTTTGAAATTATGGAAGCTTTCAACCAAGACACCTGGAAAGTCACAGCTTGAAAAACCCTGGCAACAAAAGATGGATCTTTTGCCTATGAACTCCCCCTACTCCCCCCCCCCAGTTCACACTCCTTGTACCTTGTTTCTGTTATGGAAACACACTGTAAGATTATCTGGAACAAGCTAGGAAAAAAGTAACTTATTCTCATTCATATTAATTTGCAGCCTTAAATTTGTCTATGTGTTTCAATAGCCAAAGATCTGTCGTAAATGCGCAGATAACATTTTCTGGCTCCACAGTTTACTCAGGAGGAGAGAGGTTCTGTTGTACTGATGCACAGAAAAGGCGCCCATACATTCCTTTTACATCATAAAAATTAAAACCTCCATGAAGGTCAGCAAGCTTGCTTTTGTAGCTTGAATTATGGTGGGCAACAGTAGCTTAGGAATTTGCTAAGTGTTGGGCTCCTTAAGCTCAGCTCCCCAATATTTCAGTTACTATCACGGGCCTCTTACACATTTTATCCACCAATAATAGCAATTATCTAGAGAACTTGATGCAGAATGCAACTTACGTTGGATTGGTATAAGAATTCTTTGCATATACAAATGATCAATTCTATCAATCGTTGAATTGTTCAGTACGTCATGAGAAAACAATGCATGTCAAGGGAAGAAGTGGTTTGCAGACATGTAGCTGTATGCATAAGGGCATTCAATGGATGTCCTAATGCAGAGGTCCTCAACCTTTTGGGCATTAGGAACCGGTTCCATGGAGAGAGGTTTTTCCGCGGAACGGAGGGTGCGTGGTTTTGTGTGCTGCCTGCATCTCATGGATGGGGCTTTGCTTGTTTGTGTGGACCGGTTGCTGGCATGCCATGGCCCGGTACTGGTCCACAGCCCGGGGGTTGGGGACCCCTGTCCTTATAAATGTGGGAAGGTTGAGGAGATACCTGTCATATCCGTAAGTGTTCAGTGCTCTATGCATCCATGGGGGAAATAGGTTTTAAAAAGTCAGTTTAGTGATCCCACCTATATGACCAAAGCTTAATCCATTTTGTACATGCATCATCACACACACACACACATACAGGGCTAGTCTAGAGCAAACAGTTAACAGTCATAACTGTAGACTTTTTGACACCCTCGACCCTGTGCCATCCACAGATGCCACTGCTTGTTGCCCATCTATCATCCATGGATGTTCCTGCAATGCTGCACTTTGCAGTGAGAGGCACAAAGATGTTCCAGAGTGCCTGACATTCTGACATATTTGCAACTCTTTCAAGAGTTATGTCTTTTCCCTTGATTGTGTAGCTGCCCTCTGAATTCCTGCATGCTCTGTAGTAGCTATTGGACTTTAAATCCAAACTGCTGAACAGCTCAAGAGATACTGAACAACTAAGAAGGAACTCATGTTCAGTGCATAATGGATATTTTCTACCACTTTTGCTTTTCTTAATTTTATATTCTAGCTGAACTTGGACACTGTCTTCTGGGTTCATTTCTTGGCCGTAAGTCAAAAACAGAACTACTGCAATCTGAAATCTGGAAAAGCTCCTTTTCTCTTCTCAAATATATTTATAATGTCACCAGATTAAATGTGTGATTTTTGAATGTGCTATATAACTAGAACAAAGACCGATATCAACTATCCACCTGCTCTGTGCTTAGGAGAGATAACAAGGGTAAATGTCTATGAAAGAAAATAGAAAGTTATTTTGTCCAGGGATTGTGTCTTTGAGAGGAAACTATTCCTAACCATGCACATTATCTGAAGTTAATTCCCTTCAGATTCTTAATCTGAAGTTAATTCCTTTCAGAAGAAATACTTTCGCAGCAAAAATGTATTCTTACTTAATATTTTTCCAAATGTTTCTATGTGTAGAAGAGACCAGAGGATATTTAGGGTGGGGAGTGTAGGCATAGAATAAATATATATTATGTATAAAATGTATTGGCCACCTATCTTACCTCAGGATAACTCTGGGTGGCTTACAATCGTAAAAAAAATTTAAAAAATGACTGACTGACTGGAACCACAATTCCCAGAATTCCAAACAGAAGGGGTCAAAACAGGTCTCCTTGGGAATTCTGTGACCTTTAACCCCAACAATTTGGAAGCTTTGAGAACACTAATGTAAACAAGGAAGCAAGTAAACAGTTAGACAAGTATAATATGGCATGACAGGACATCTAAATTTATAGTCTCTTATTTGCCCAAACAACCCTCAATCACAACTTCAAACCAGGGTATATCCATAAATAGTAGCACAGCTAACCATAATAAATCATGACCTCACATTTGTGCATCATGCAAAGTTATGCCTGCCTGGTTTCCTCATTCTGAGGGTACAAAGAATGGTGGAAATAATCTCCACGCTCATTCGTGTCCTAATATAAATACTCTTTTTGGCTTATTGTTAAATGTGAATTTGGCCATTATTTCATTAGATCATTTGGTCTATACTGGATTACTAATGCCATTTACTCATAAAGTATGTAAATTTGTTTACATTGCAATGAGTAAAAAGCATTAATCAAAAAGTGCTTTAAAAAATATACTGGGTCCTTTTCATTCATTCAGTGACGGGTTATGGGGCAGCAGGACAGGGAAAGAATTTACTTCAAGAAGACTAGGAAAGTTGTGAATACAGCCTTCAATGAGTGAAAGAAATCTCAGGCAAATAGGTTTTAAAATCAGGAAAATTTGAAGGCTACTCTATATGGGCCAACAGCATGTGAGAAGTGCCAATTCTCCACCCCAAGAAAGGTCCATATCCACACTTTGAAATGAGCATGTGGAGGTCAGATACAGGACCAAGAAACAAAAGCTCTTTGAGCATTCAATGCAAGGGTGAACAAATTGAAATATACCTGACAAACTAATGTAAGAAAAGAGAAATATACAGGACAGAAAATTGGTAAGGTTTTGTACACAGGGCTGGTGTAAGGTACAATCCTTAAGAATTGCAGTTTAATGGTAGAAAAGGTGGGGAAGATTCTAGAGGACTTCAACCTCAATTCTTTCCAACCTGCACAAACATTGGGGGTGGGGGGAACCTTGCCTTCAATTCTTGGCAAATTCCAATTCAACAGAGCCCTTAAGAGGTAATGGGAAAAACTCTAGAGAGAGTTGGGTCTAGCTTCCAGATTTCCCAACACAGCCCTCCATGGTTGGGAATTCTGGGTGCTTAAGCTGAGAAGTATCCTAAAGTGAGCCAGCCGCTCCAGGCTAGCGCGCTGGAGGAATTGTACGAAGTGGGTCAAAGGCGGCTTCCCTCGAAGGCGCGCTTTACGAATGCTTTCGCCAGCTGGACGCCCTGAGTTTTTTTTTTGTAGGTGGCGGGATGGCTCCAAAGGAAATGAAGGACCGGGGGGAGCGGGGGGGGGGGAGCTCAAGAGCCCGTGGCTTTTACAGCACAGCCTCGCTCCGCGCTCTCACCTGCTGACGCTGGCTGTGGTTGCCCGGCGGCGCTTCGGGATCGCTGCTTCGCAGCACCGTGATGTGCAAGGTAAGCAGGAGGAGCCCCAGCAGCAGCAGCAGCTCGGCCGCTAGACGCACCATCCTCCTGCAGAGGACGGCTTTAGGGCTCCGCGGCGACGGCGGCGGCAACTGAGCAGCAGGAGGAAGAGGAGGAAGAACAGCAGGAGCAGCGACCGCCGCCGCCGCCGCCGGCCCGGCCGCTAAGGAGTCGAGAGCAGGAGTTCCTGCGCCAGGAGCGCCGCTCTCGGGATCGACTGGGCCAGCAGGAGAGGAAGCGTTGTCGCAGGCAGCGCCGCCGCCGCGCCACCGCCACCACCACGGCGGAGCCACTTCGGGATGGGAGGAGGTCTCCGAAGCGGCGGAGAAGGAGGACTGAGGACGCTCGTCCGACGGCGACGGGTCGGGCTGCAGGGGTCGCTGCTGTTGCGCTTGCAGCCCGGCGCTCGCATGGGGTCTTGCCCGCCTGCAAAAGCGGCCGCACGCCGGGGAAGGGGGGGGGCTGCTGCGGATTTCTCTCTCCCCCGCCTCCGAGCGCGCCCGCGAGCCAAGAGACGTGGCCGGGTAGCCCTCGGGTTGTGTGTGTGTGTGTCGTGGGGGAGCAGCAGAGGCCCGCTGGGCCGGCACTTAGGGAGAAATCGGGGCGCTGGGGGTTGTAGATGCCCGGGCCTGTCTGCAGAGGCACCGTGAAAGGGGCGGGCGGCGTCCGCCCCTGCTGGCGGCGAGCGGGAGAGCCCCGCTTGGAGGAGTCTGTCCCGCTCCCGGGAAGTCCGCGCCAGAAAGGCTTATTTCTGCTCTTCCCCCGCCTCGCCTCCGAGATGAATTAGCCCCACTGTCTCAGGAGAGCTAGACCCGCCACCAGGGTCCTTCAGAGAGCCCCCCCCCCAGCAGCAGCCTTCGGAAGCTTTTGCGCTGCGCCGCTCTTGCTCGCACTTTCCAGGTTGCGCTTTCGGTCGCGGGCCGTTTTTCTCCTCAGCCCATTAGCCCTGAGAGCGGCTGGCTGTCAGTGCAGGCTGGGCTCGTGTCAAGTTAGGAGCCCCGCGCAAAGTTTTTCCCGCCTTGCCTCCGCTCCGCTCGAGGGCGAGTCCCGAGCCTCCTTTTAATGCTCCCGGACCTACTTTCGCCCCCTCGGGTCTCCCGGTCTTCTCTTCCCTGCTGCTCCTACGGCCGCGGCCGGTCCGAGGCTATTTCCCAGGCAGTGGTCGCGGCTCCTCTCAGCCTTAGTTCCCGGGGATGATCCGCCGCCGAGAGGGAAGACCAGTCTGAAGGGACGATCGAAATCTTCGGGTGGGAGCCTGGGGGAAACTCGAGCCCAGCCTGTTCCCTGACCCGCTGGTGCTGGGATGGCGAAGAGAGGGAGCAGTGCTGGTGCCCGCACCGAAGGGCGGGCTCCCCTTCTCCGTCCAGCCTGGCTTTCTCGTTGCGTGTGTCTCATGCTTTTATATGAGGCTCTTTCCCTTCTCTGCTGAGCTGTTGTCCCCCCTCTCCCTCCCCTCCCTTTTAAACTTTTCTTTCTTCTGATCTCATCACAGCAGCTCTTTTCTCCCCTCCCTTCGCGTTTTATTCCGTGTGGCTAACTTCTTATTTGCCCCTCACTGCCAATATGGAGAGTTACAAGCGAGGACATCAGCAGGAACTGTGCTCCAAGCTCCCTTGCATTTTAATATAGTCACTTGTGGCCCCGGGGTAGGCCTTCCTGAATGGAGCCAACACTTGCCATTAGACACTCAACGGGATTTTTTTCCTCCTTAAGGGAAGGAAATTCTTCCCACTCCAGAGGAAAAGACAATTCCTTCCCCAGGTTAATTCTTTAGTTGAGTTTTCCATCCATTTTTGCTCAGCACTGTTGAAGACAAGACTCTTATTTTCTAAATAAATCCCATATTGTTTCCATCCAGTATATGGATGATGTTATCAGCAGAAAGTCCATTACAGATTTGTTTAAAATACGAATCAGAGATACACCATGTATGTAGGTTCCGTGAAAGAATCAGAGGTCCATAATCTGTAGATTTCTGATTACTACCTGAATGGCTGAGGTGAAAACAAGGATGAACTAGGTAGGCCTTTCATCTGTCTAACTCTTTATGTTTTCTGTTCATTCCACAGTACAAGATTTTGGGGAATGGGCAGGTTACAAGTTATCTTTACCAAGTAAAATTGGTACTTGGATTGATTCTCTAGAGCTTCTCCCACACTTTTAACTGAAGGCCCTCAGTCAGGGGTGGGCAACTATGGCTCCCTTTATGACCTGTGGACTTCAACTCCCAGAATCCCCTAGCCCACCATGCTGGCTCAAGAATTCTGGGCGTTGAAATTCACAGATTGTAAAAGGGCCATAGTTGCTGAACAACATTTATGGGGCCTGAAGTATGCATGCTGAGTACTGAGCCCTCCTAATATGCACATTTCAAAACAGCAATCCTAGGTGCAATAGGCAGGGATGAGTTGTGCTGATTGCCTGTTGTTTTCATTTATGTAAAAAGGAAGAAGTGAGTCCAATAATTTTTACAATATTGCCTGGTTTAATCTTCCTGCAGAGTGTCCCATACATTTTTTCCCTGCTGTACAGCTGAGAAACGGGGGCAGCCCACCTATCTGAAAACAAATACCATTTAAATCAGCAGATTTTAATTCTGAGCAAATATGAACAAGATTCCTAGCCCGGCAGTAAAACACAATGTGCCATGCTACTTAAAAATCTATAAACCATGCCGATTACAGCATATATGAATGCTTTTGAGAGCTTTGATATGGGCAATTTAAAAAAATCTATTTCATGGCTAATATGTAATGCAACACCACAGATGTATATTTGCGAACTAGCAATAGTGAACATTGTTGACAGTGAAGTACGGTCAAGCAGAACTGGGTGCATTTTATAACCGAATCAGATGAAATCTTTCCATTCTCCCTGGAATGTTACAAGATATTCCTGCTGCTTGTGTTTCTGGGAAAGCCACTTTTAAGGGCAGCAAGCATTAGGTTAAAATGTCAGCGAGAACTGGGGGAAAAAATGGCATTGCAATTAAAAGTCATTTCCCATTAAGGGAGCAATGACCCAGACTTAAGAGGTGAAGTCCAATATATGCAAGTACTTATAGTTCACATACACTCCAGAGGATTCCCAATTTGTCAGCAATGTTTCTTCTGCTTAGTAGAAAGATCCCTATTGGATACAAGTCTTAAGGAGAGGCAATCTGCTCATTCCAGAAATGATGGACAAGAATTTCAGTAATGCACAATTCCTTAAAGAAAATCTGTTGGCGATTCTGGCTGAGACTCATGGGAGTTGTAATCCAAACCATATGTAAGGTAGTGGCTGCTCTATGTGCCTTATAGATAAGAACGATTGTGTAATAAGTTGAGCTGTGATAATCCTTGACATAAAGCACCAACCAGTTTTGTGAAGGAGCCCAATAACTATGCAACCTCCTTTGAATTCAGCTGATCTCCTAGGGATGACGTTTTCTTGGCAAAGGGTTTGGACCTGCCCTAGGAAGACAGAGGGTCGAGACCCGCCTTACCCTCAAAGAGTTCCCAGGATGACTTTGGACCAGTCACTCCCTCTCTTAGCCCAACATACCTTACACGGTTGTTGAAAATAATGGAATGTGGGAGTGTTGGGATATACGGTACATCTATCAGAACAAACTAAAGACAGCATGGAAAATTTTCCATCGCCATCTTGGAGTTTTGCTTGACTACCCAGTCAAAGCTGTAGCTCTAGATGTCCCTCATCATTTCCCACTACTCCCGATCAAACAGTATCTTTTATATCCTTGAAATGCTCATACCGAGGGCACATCCAGACATTTGATTTCATATGCTTTCTTCCTCTCCATAAGGCCACACACACACACACACAAAATCACTCACACCATCCTTTTCTCCATCAGCCCTCTGGCTCCACTACCTACTCAATTGCTCTTTTCACTCTATTGCTTGCCTCATCTCTCCCCGGTTCTCACCTCTGTTCTCTCCTGCTCATCTGTCTCACATACTCACTGCTCTTTTCTGTCTTCTTTTTCTTTTTTGCTGGCTGCATCACTTTTCGATCTCTTGCTTTTTGTCAGGGATGCCGGGAGACCCTCCTGGGTAAATTCTCCTACTCTACTCTGCAAGTTGCTTGATCAGGTAGCTGGAGCTACCTGGGTTAATGAGAAGCCAGCATTTTGTATCCAGTTTCTGGGTGTTCCTGTTGCTAAGCTGAAATGGCCATGGAGGGAATTCACCACCAGGGATTGGAGAGGAAGAGGTGTGCTCTGAAGCTAAAAGGAGCTGGGTAGACCCCAATCCCTGTTCCGTCATCTCCATAACAAAACACCACAGTTTGTATTTACAGCAATACTTGCATTGGGAAAAGATGGGAAACAGCCACTTTAATCAGGTCAGTGAAATATGCTTAGGTGGCCTCGGCTATGGTTTATGGATGAGACCAAAAATGTGTAAGAGTGGCACATCCTTAAAAAAAAGTGAGGTCCCACTGAGGCCCAGTGAGGGGCGGGGGAGGGGAGGAATGTGTAGATGATCCCCAAGAAGAAAATCTTGGTGAATCCTTTCTCTGGAACGTTCAGGTTTGATCTATAATCTCTGGGTGGAGGTGAATGTGAAATTTTAGAGAAATGTTGGGCATGTTACGATTTATTTAAAGGCTACAAATTGATTGCTAGGACGATGGAAACATCATAATATATACCAGATTAAGGGACAGTGTGGTCAAAAGAATTTCTTGCACATAAGATCTGCAGCTGGTTTCTGGGTAATGTAAATTCACTAGATCCTACGGATCAAAAAAAAAAACATATTTAATCCATCTGAGTCAAGCTTGTATTTGGCATGCATTTCCGGATACACTGTTAACTTTTGTGTGTCAAGATGTTGTGCAAAAGGGCTGTAAAACACTAATATTGGCAGTTAGAAGCTAGATTCTCTTACTATAGGAAAAAATGTCTGAGCTGACATTGCTTTACAAAAAAAGCTTCTCTTGTATAGATGCGGTGCCAGTGGCACTGCAAGGATGATTGAGTAGAAATGGAAAAGGAGAGGAGACAGCATAAACTGTACAGTCTTGCTCTGTTGTCTATGGGGCAGCCCACACAGGGTGACTTTTGACTTGGAATCAAAAGCAGCACGCAAGATGAGTTCATTGACACAAAGCAGTGGATCAGAGAGCATTGCTTCAGAGAGCTGTGCCCCCCCTTTTTTTTTTGCAAAAACAAACAGGCAAAGCAAAGAGAGCTGGTTAAAGTCTCAGCTTCAATTCAGCTGATTCTTTGTGGCTGCAACCTGTCTGCGCTCCAGTTTAAAATGGAGGAATAGATTAAAACAGATTTGTTGTGAATACCCGGTTTAGGAGCGGGATATGGAAAGCTGCCTTACTCGGAGTCCAATTTTCATTTCATCAGATGTTCCCAGTGGCCCTCTGTGATGGAGGTTGGGTGATCCTTTCCCAGCCAACAGCCACACCGTTAGGTTTTTTAAATCTCTAGAGATCCGCAGTGGGTGCAGCATCATCAGAAGGGAGTGGCCAGGATTTTAGTCTTCTAAGTAAACATGCCTTTGACTGAGTTACATAGCAGGTACCCTGAACAAGGGAGCTTTCGTGGTAGAAAGTCCTAAATGGTGTAGTTGTTTCATCCAGTTTCTACCACTTTATGATGTGTGAATAGATATGTTTATATGGCGTCCTTTCCTCTCTGCCTGCTAGTTTACTATATACATGGAATTTCTTACATGGCAGCACTGAAAGTTTGGCACTTCTCCTGTCTGCACTCTGAAGTAGTACAGTCCAGAATTCTTTACTGTGTATAAGTATGGAAAATACCTGTAGGAGGATCTTTCTTCGTGTGATTAATATCCGTGGGTAATAGATTCTGAAACGAAGCCTGTTAGACTCAGGTTGTATTTATTGCCTCTTTCTTCATGAAAGAAGAGATAAATAAAAACCAGACCAAGTCTCTGCAACTCAGTGGACAACTGTCTGCGAGGCCTGTTTTGGGGAGGCTAAGCAGCTTTTCTTCATTAGCCCTTTAAAGGTGTTGAAGCTGCAATGCCCAGAGTTCCCACTTAGGTTGGGAAAGGGCTAGATAGGGAAGGAGGTTTGCTGTTGCCAAAGACAGACAGAGCCATAACATAACATTGATTCGTTAAATGGGGGGGGGGAGTTGCTGCTACTCCCACACCATCAATAGTGAAAACTTTGAACAATTTCACTGAAGGATGAAAGAGTACAGGTTCTCCATCTCTGGAAGATTGACAGCCACTTCTCAGGGAAGGTTTAAAATGGTTTTCTTATATGCTGCAGAAGGTTCGACTAAATGGTCCTGGGGATCCCTTCCACCTCTGCGGAGATTCACAATATCCTCCCTTCGTTTCCCTTCAGGAAATGGGCTAGGGTAGGCCATTTTTCCCCCCACAGCTTTCTCATCACATTTCTCCTTCCATTTCCAGCTCCTTTTTGCTTCTTTTGAGGCCAGCTTATCCTGGGATATCTACGACAACACTGCTAAGACTCTCGTTCCTTTACCTGGGCAAAATAGTGCATCATAGGGCAACAGTTTTTGACCCAAGGTACCTCAAATGGGCTAAATTACAAAATGCATCCAAAATCTGGGACCCATGACTTCTGATGGAATGAAATTTTGAAAAGTTGGGCTGCTGCTATGGCCATGTAATGTTCACTGTGACCATTTGTGATAGCTTCCCAGGCACTTGCCAATCCCTTGCCCCTGCCCTACTCCTCAGCAGCCACTCACCTGCCTGATGGGAAGGCAAGGTGAAAGGAAGGGAAGGGAGGGTGGGAGAAAGGAACCCCTGCACAGCCTTCCCTGCCCACACTGCAATGTGGGCACCCTCTCAACCCTTGCTGACCCCGTGTGCCTTCCCTGACCCACATAGCATCTCATATACACATGCACACACACTACCCTGTCCCCCATGCCTTCTGCAACCCTCACCCCATGGGCACTCGCACGCATCTTTCTCAATCCACATCATGCCCCTGCGTAAAATCCCTGACCTGAACAGCACCTCCCCCACACAGCCCATGCACCTGACCCAACCCTGTGGCACCTCTCATATACCCTGATGACTCCCACCCTCCCTTCTGGATCTACACTGCCCACTCGTGTGCCTCCTGACCTATGTGGCACCTCTCTCATGCCCCCATTCATTCTTCCTGACCCATGATCTACCCATGTGCCCTCCCTGATCCATCTCTTAAGCACACCTGCACACCTTTCCTGACCCACACATCACCTCTCATGCACTTCCATGTACCAATGTACCAATTTCGATCTGTGTTCCCACACAGCCCCTCACTACCCTGCTCAGCAGCAGCCACTTACCTGCCTTCTGGCCTTCTGGACTTATTATTTGCAACTTGAACTTCCCAACTAACTTCCTTCCACAAGTGAAGTAGATGGGGAAGCTGGCAAGAATTCAAGGGAGGTAGGAAGGAGGGAAGGGTAGAAAGGAAGAAAAGTGGGGGGGAGAGGAAGGACGAAACAGGCAAGGAGGAAGGAAGAAGGGACAGGGAGGGAGAGAGGAAGGTAGGAAATGAAAAGAAGGTAAAGGCAGAATGACAGAGAACGGGAAGGTGGAAGGAGGGAAAAATGGAAAGGAGGGAAGGAAGGGAAAGAGAGGAAGGAAGGAACAGGGAGAGAGGGAGGGAGGAAAGAAGGGGGGAGGGACACTACTTTGCCACTTGTTGTAATTCTGTTTCTCTGTTTACCTCTGAAATGATGACCAATGGGACACTGGCTGTCTAGTTTCATGTAAAAAGAAGCCTGGAGTTGCAGCCTGGGAGAGGTTCCCTGCCTGCTCCTTCTCTGCCCATAGGCTGTTGAAGATCTGTAAGAGAAAAGGGGATGTCCATACATACGCCGGAGGATGCTGTGTTTGTGAGAAAAAGGATGACCATGGAAACCATTGTGATGTAGGGGCTGCCACAGTGAAATAAAACAGAGCAAGGGATTGGCTGTTGTGAATCAGAATTTATGTAGACCGGGGTCTTCAAACGTGGCCCTTTTATGACTGGTGGACTTCAACTCCCAGAATTCCTCAGCCAGGCATGCTGGCTGAGGAATTCTGGGAGTTGAACTCCACCAGTCATAAAAGGGCCAAGTTTGAAGACCCCTGATAATGTTGTAGGTCATCCAAGGGAGGGAGGCTGACTCTTGTGAACTCTTACTGATTTTGTCCGCATAAAAGAGAGAGCTAGTCCTGCACATATGAATGAGAAATGGACTTGCCTCTCCCTAGACCAGCTCAATGTTTCTCATTCTCTCAATTAAGGTTTTATTTTATTTCCTCCAGATTAAAAGGCGTGTCTCACTTTCCACTGGTAGTATGTGAGGTACAGGATGGCTGCCATCCTGCCAAGAGACTGTTTCTTGCATTATGTGGCCTTTCTATTATTTGCCTAATAATCCACTTTTGTGAGAGAGAAAGTATCTGAAAGCCAACTTGACTATGACTAATCGCTATAGTTAACATTCGAAACTAAAATTAAATTAGAATAGAATGTAGCTTAAAGACAGTTAACCAACAATTCATTCGTTCCTTTATTCATCACATTTGCACAGCCACCCATCTCATGAATGTGACTGGGTGGTGTACACTAAAAGCAGGCTATGAGAAAAACATTAAAACGTATTCCACAATAAAAATATTAAAATTATTTTAAAATATTTTTGTTTGCGTGCGCTAATTAAATCTTTGCTGTCTATTATCTTTAAAACTCAAAAGAAACTTTCTGTCTTCCCCCCTCCTAATATTCTTGCTAATATTCTTGGTGATATATAGTTGTCTGCAAAGTTGTCACAAATCAATTTTTTGGGATCGAAACTTTAGCTTTAGTACTGTGTGGAGCTACTGACATCGATTTTTATGTCTCAGCTTCTTGGATTCTGGAACAGATTATCCATAGTAAGATTTCTGGCTGCTTTGAGAAATAGAATACAATGGGAAGAAAAAGATCCAGGCAAAATTTATGTTTTGCTGCTTATAATTTAAAATTAGCTCAGTGGCTAGGAAGCCTTTTAGCTCAATGGTAAGTAAGAAGTGGGGGAATGCCTAGAAAATCATAGGTTTGGTGGCTACTTCCTCTGCCTAGCATTCTGCAGAATATTCCCACGATTAGACCACATGAAGTTGGAGAAAGTAGGCAGTTAGCAGTGTAATCTCAATGCCTGCCTCCCCCCTCATTACCCTTTGTTGGAGAATAGCAATTACAGCTTGTCCAGCTTTCACTATTGCTCTACCTAGATGGAGTGAGAACTCCATCTATCCTACATTCAGCAAGCAGTACAATTCAACTCCAAATCCAGCCAGAAAAGGTTTACTTGTGGCCTCTATGGGACACCAAGAATTCCAAGAAGGAATCTTCATACTGTCAAGGGACAAAAGCATTATGAGTGATTTTAACACAGGTGTGTTGTAACTTAGTCTTAGAGAGAGAATACCCAGAAAATACAGCAAGGAATTCCTTCTCTTCTTATAACATAGCAGGCCAGTTCTGGATACTGTTCACAGTAAAATACTACTTGGTTGACTTACATATGTGAAATTTAATTCCTATCACCTGTCTCCTCCCTCCAACAAGTAGGAAATGGACGCCAAGCCTCTTCAAGCCGTATAGCTGTTGACATACAAACATGTGTACACAAACATCACAAGCAGACACAGAGGCACTTGAACAGTAACCTGATCTTGGATGTAACAAAGCTTACTTGTGCTGTCTGATTTCATTATTACCAACCAGAGGTTTTCTTAACTTGTATCTTTTTGGTGCCATGGAAACTTGACCATTATTAGAAAGAGGGAGGTGGATAGCTCAGGCAGATACTCCTGGTGGGAAATGGCATGGAGATATCAGGGACAAATGGAAGATGTGGTGAAGCTACCATTTTGAAGTAAGATATTGTTCATTCCCTGGTTTGAGATAGCCAGCTATACAAATTGAATGAATGAATGAATGATTCACCTGAACTTTGTAGAAGGAAACCAATTTGAACCAGGAATGAATTATATGTTGATTAATGGCAACCAAATTATGTGTTTTAGATTTATTTAACTTTTTAAAAATTCTGTTTTTATAGAAAGCAATTGAAAAAATGTGGGGACTGGAAAAGCAGGAAAGTATATAAATAAAAGAGATAGAAAGCATTTTTCAAAGTATCAATTATAACCAGAGGTTCAGATTTAATAACATTCAAAATAAAGTCATACTTACTATATGTTATTTGACTGTGTATCTATCACAAGTTTTATCACAAAGATCCATAAAAACATCAACAGATTATCATTTCTTGAACCTTTGCTAATTGTTGTGAGTCAAAGGCTTATCACCACAGTTGAATTCAGCAGATATTTAAATTACATTAAATTACTATTACCTCTCATGGAAGGGATTATCAACTCTACATTTTAAAGATATCCATTTTTATTATTTCTATTCTTCAGAAAGTCAGCAAATGTAAATACATATAATAATTGCTGATTGGTAACTTTCTCAAGCTGCAATGAATGGTATTTTTGAATTTTACAAAATTCAAATATAAATTTTTTTAGTTGTTTGTTGGTTAAACATCCTATATTTAAGCTCATCAGTTAAACATCATTAAGCATCCTGTACTGAATTCCAAATGGCTCTTCATAAGAGTATTAATAGATCTGCAACATGTAGGATATACATATGTAATGAAAAAAAGGACTGTAATTGTATTGTGTATAATAACAGTATGTATTTGTAACTTGGCTTTATTTGAAGAGCCAACAATTGTGCCTGACCATACAAGTTGACCATACCTGCTAATTGTTGACTTGCAGAATAATAAACTTGGGAAGAAGCTTGTTTTAAGCTTCTGTCTCAACACTAGATATTTGTTGGTGATCTTTAGAAAGGTTAGATTGAATATTAAATATTCCATTATTTATATATATATTCCATTCCATTATAAGCCTTTCGGTATCTAGTAAAAATGAATTTGGTCTGCTATAGTTTTGGTGATGAATGTTTTCTTTGGAAATTATTCTTCTTCATTATAACATATGTCTTGATTCTGTTATGTAAATATATTTGTTCTTTTATAATATAATAGTAAATTGCTTGAGGCATCACTAAGTAGAGACATGGTTTTAAAATGCATGAAATAAATGAAAAGAACTTGTGAGAAAGAGAGAGAAAACTATGCAGGATCATTTTAGGTATTGCCTTCCTAAGAATGCTTTTAAGGCAATAGACTAGCATACAAAATAATACATTATGAGGTGTTGTTTTTTCTGTCAATTTCAGTATAAAAAACAAAGTTTGCCATTCCCCCCATTTCCCTTCAACTCATTTATACAAGATAATATCTGAATTTAGATGACACTATGACCAATATTAGCACAACTTACTTTTGTTCAATATGGGCTAGTTCTTAAATAGGAAAATACAGAATGAGGAGAAATGCAGAAAAAGGGGTCCTATATGGAGGGAGCCTTGGTGCTCACTGCTTCATTCTTTTCCTGCAACAAAACAACCAAAATCAGAGAGCACCAAGGACCCCCTCAGTATAGGTGGCCTTTTCCTGCATTTTTCCTCATTCTGTATTTTCCTATCTAAGAAGTCATGAAATTGATTTTTAATAGTAGTCATAGTGTCACCTAAATTCAGACATTATCTCATATTAGAGGAAAAAAAACAACAAAGCTCAGAGAGGACCAAGGAGACTTCATTTCAACCCTGAGCTACAAAGAATAAATATCCTATTACTGTGGAAGGGGAAATAGTTATAGTTTGGACCTGGTTGAAAAGGAAATTATTTTCAAGCAATTGCAACAAAAATTAATTCAATCCATAGTATGGATTGTTATGACAAAGAAACAATGAGAAAAACAGAAAAGGAAAATATTGCAAGAAAAGGAAAATGAATTGGCTCTATTTAAATAATTTCTGTCTGAGAATGATTACAATGAATTAGGCAAATTGAATTGGGGGTGTCACGGATGTGGGTGTGATTGGGATTTTCTCTTTTTTCCCTCTCTCAACTGAGAGGATTTGGAGAGGGTTTCTTTTTCTTTTTAAGCTACATTTCATTCTAACACTTACACTATAATTTTTTTATCTAAACCTTGCTTTAAAATTGCTGTTTGAAGCAGTTATAATTAAACTTGGGATGGGTACAGAAAAGAGGTTCAAGATTGTAGGCACCTGATTTGTGCATCACAAACCGGTTTAAAACGAAATAGATGTAAAAATGGAAATCAGCTTGTGGGACATGAAGTGAATTTAGCATTTGAACAGCAAACTAAGCCCACAGCATATTTGGCCCATATTTATGTGCTATATGGAGAAATATTGCATTTTATTTCAATTATTTGAACTGTGGTGGCACAGTGGTTAGAATGCAGTATTGCAGGCCAACTCACTGCTTACTCCAGGAGTTCGATCCTGACCGGCTCAAGGTTGACTCAGCCTTCCATCCTTCCGAGGTCGGTAAAATGAGGACCCAGATTGTTGGGGCAATAGGCTGACTCTGTAAACCACTTAGAGAATGCTATAAATCACTTTGTATATACGCCTAAGTGCTATAGCTATTTTTTAAATGAAGAAATAGTTTCTAAATACATATCTATGCCTGTGAACTTCATATACAAGCTTTATTCCCTTCCTTTTTGATTATGCATTATGTCCACACATCCATCCCAAGCTAAAAATTAAAGTATCTTTCACGTTGGCTCTTGAAACTGAATTTAAACTCTTGTCCTGCAACAGTAGATTCTGAGAGATTTTGTAATAAAGAATCTAATATTTTTAAGTTTCCATTTGCCCACCAGATGTTTGCAATGACAAGAATCCCTATGTTAAAACTAACAAAGATGATGAAAGTGTAAGCGGCAAGGGGAGGGCAAAGGAGGGAAATGGGTGTTGTGAGTGTGTGAAGGAAGTGATTTTAAAGTTTTCATATTCCTGGTAATGTTTTGTAAATATTTTCCTGTGCTTGTTTCAAGTCTAACAAAGTGAGGAATGCCTTCTGCTAAAAGATTAGAAGATTAAGTAGTTGTACTGGTCTAACAAAATGAAAATGACACTCCTTTCCCATGTTAGATACAACCACAATTCCTGATAAACAGTCAGATTCCAAAGCTTTGGTATATAATTCAACATTACATTAATATCTTTAACATTCAAGCTTTCCTCATAAATATACTAATGCACATTAATACACTATCTCCAAAAGATACTAAATAATCACCAAAAGATACTAAATAATCACATAACCATATCATATACACCTCCAGCACAAACAAACAAACAAAAAAAATCTGATGTCCATTCTCTGAAATACATTCTTTGGAGAGTCCAATCTATATATCTCTAAAACTCTCGTTCTCATTTAACTGTGTGAAACGGTGCATTACAGGGCCACAATTTTTGAACCAACATGCCGCCAAATGGGCCAATTAACAGTAAATATCCAAAATCCATAACTCCCATGGAATTGAAATTTGGCATATTTTATAAAACATTTTGTGAGATAAAATTATCATTAAACAGTTTATGACATAATATAAAATGACATAAATCATTTCCTGTGCTGATGTTTAACTGTGCTATACAGTTCAACATGCTCCAGGAGCTCTCAAACATTTAATGGTTCTGAGATCACATCGGCCAGCAACTTCATTACCCTGGGGGTGTAAACCATCAGCTCCAGGAGACCTGAACTTGTTAAGAGCTGCTAGGTGTTTTCTAATCCATTCCTTACCTATTTTGACCTGCATTCCTTTCTGTCTCCCACAATGCTGCTTTTGATAGTTTGAACTATTTCTTCATTTTGCATAAAGACAGATGCAAAAAAAAAGAAGAAAAGAAAAGAAATTAAGCAATTCCAACTTCTCCCTGCTGTTTGTCTCTTTCTAGCCATTTTCTCCCACTTGTGAACCAATCATTACCCTGACTTTCCTCTTGTTCTTTACATATTGAAGTAAACTTTTTTGTGGGTTTTTTTTCCTCATTTGTTGCAAGTCTTAGATCATTCTGAAACTTAGCTTTTCTGATTCTATCTTGGCAGATTCAGGCTATTTGCTGGTATTCTGCTCTAGTTACAAGCCACTCTTTCCACCTTTTACACTTGTCCTTTTTTTCTCTCAGTTTGTCTGAGAGCTCTTTGTCACCACGCTGATCTCATCAGCTGTCTCTTATTTTTATTTCTTTTATTGTATTGCTTTTATTTGGGTCTTTGTTATCTTGTTTTTCAGAGTTTCCCAAGCATGCTGATCTTGTTTTCTCTCTAGGATTTCTATCCATGGAATCCTTCATGTTCTTTCTCTTAGTTTGTTGAAGCCAGCTGTCTTAAAATCTAGAACAGGGGTCCCCAAAACCCGGTCCATGGACCAGCACTGGTCCGCAGCATGCCAGCAACTGGTTTGCACAAACAAGCGAAGCCCCATCTGCGGGATGCAGGCAGCACGTGAAACCACGCCCCCTCTGGTCCACGGAAAAACCTTTCTCCATAGCACCCGTCCTTGGTGCTCAAAAGGTTGGGGCCTCTGATCTAGAATACCAGTCTGATCTTGTTCAGTTACCCTTGCCTGCATTATAGTGACTAGTAGTATGGCATGGACACTCTCTCCCAAAGTTCCTACTGTTTCCATTTCCTCAACCACTTCATCCTTATTAATAAGTATCATGTCCAGTAAAGCTGACCCTCTAGTTCCCGCCTCCATCTTTTGGATGCTATGCATTTGGGAACCTGTTCCATCTTCCACTTGTGCAGAGCTTGTTTCCCAGTTGTTGTTCAGGGTAGCTAAAGTCTACCCTTACCACAGTGTTGTGTTTCCTACACATCTCAGTTAACTCTGCTTGGTTAGGTGGCCTCTCTACATACCTATAAGAGTAACATCCCCCCCCCTTAATATTCACCCAAATGCTTTCAAGGAGGCTTTCATTCTTGGTATCATGTATTTCTGTACAGGTGTAGTAATTTTTTTTATTTTTTTTTTACATACGATGCAGTTCCTCCTCCTCTTTAGCTGGGTCTGTTTCTTTTGAACAAATTACATCTTTCTAGTATAGTTCAGTTTGAAGAGGAAGAGAAGGTGATACCTGAACAGTAAGCTTCCAGTCTGCTTGCTGTCCTCCTGGTGATGTCTTTTTGTTATAGTTGGCCTCTCCTTTGCATTTAGTTTTTTTTTTTAATTACATGAGCTAGAGAGGCAAATCTATAGCCCCTTTCAACAGCAACTTAGCTATCTCTATCAAATTCTCCACACGTGCCCAAACAAACAGCTGAAGACACGTTGTGCCGCCGATGCTGTGCATGCCATTTGGTGGAATTTCATGTCACTATGCATGCGTTAGTCTTTAGGATGTTTTTTTAGAAGCCTAAAAGCCTCACCTTGTCTTAATCTGTTTACCACCCAGTCTACTGCTCTCCTAGTGGCTTTCATCTCTCTTTGCATGGCGCCCGCAAGAAAGTCTGGGCACAGCCATGGAGAATTCAGTGGGCTTCCCTGAAAGGCTACTTAATCCCGCCCCCAGACCTGATGATTTATGGATATTTTTTTTAAAAAAAAAAACAGCAGCAAGATTATTTGCTCTCTTAATTGATGCCCAAATTGTTTTAGCATTTTCTTCATACAAGCCCATCCATATTTCATGTTTAATGCAGCATTTGACAAAAGGAACAATGCCCAGTAAAGAACCTAAATATCCAGCTTGGAATTGTTTAAATATGCTTGTGGGTTGCAAGGGCATTAGAGAAGGCTGCAGAGAACTTTTGGGAGAATATGAAGGGATTTTAATTCCTCTTTGAATTCCAGAGTTGGTTTCAGAGTGGGAGGATGAAAAACAGGGGAATGTTGAAAACGTCTTTATTTGGCATACTTGTTGGCTGAATTCTTAAAGTTTGATGCTATGTAATAGAAAAGAAAATTAAGGATCATTCAGAAATATTTTTACGGTTTATTGGAAACAGAACTGTTTGATCTGTTTGACCAAGCTTGATTGGGAAAAAAAAAAGAAATCAAAAGAGCAATATGAATAGGTGGCAACTACAAAGTTTGCGATTCCATTGTTTTTAATCCAGATTTTTAAAGGAATAATTGGGGTCAGTTTACCAACCTTGTTGGGACTTGGAAGTTAAGCAGAGCTGTGCCTGATTAGTATTTGGACAGGGGGCTTTTAGGGGACACCATGGCTGTGCATGAGACCACAAAGTTAAAAAAAAGAAGAATACCTCGAAGCAATGCCAAACCACTTACGTATTGCTGCCAAGAAAAATGAATTTATTTATTATACAATAAATTATAGTCAGCCTCCTTCAGCAAGGGACTCAAGAGAGTTTATAACGGAAACAAATGACTAAGTTACTAGTCAAAGCCTAACTTATTATTAGCCCAGCAACCTTTACAGTATTTGCACTCTTGTGCACTGTGGAACAATAATGTTTAAATAGCAGTAGCAGTAGCACTTAGACTTATATACCACTCCAGAGTGCTTTACATCGCTCTCTAAGCGGTTTACAAAGTCAGCCTATTGCCCCCAACAATCTGGGTCTTCATTTTACCGACTTCAGAAGGATGGAAGGCTGAGTCAACCTTGAGCCGGTGAGAATCGAACTGCCGGCAGTTGGCAGAATTAGCCTGCAATACTGCATTCTAACCACTGCGCCACCATGGCGCTTTAAAGCTTTTCTAAGGTTTGGAACTTGGGGCTCGTTCCTTTTCATGATGGTTTTATTTAGGTACTTATTTATTTACAGGTCTTACAGGTCATTTACATCCCAACCAATTACTTGAAAAGGTGAGAAGGTACATTTTCAGCCTCCCCCCCCCCCGTTCCCTTGGTAATTTCATGGGCTGGGTCAAATCTGGGAGGGAAAGATTGTCATGTAGGTACCCTAAAACCCAGTAATGCAGGGCTTTAAAGGGGGAACAACTAGCACTTTGAATTGGTCCTGAAAGCAAGACCATAGTCAACAGTGTGTTCATGAAGAGCCCGGCTTGCTTTGAGGAAGATTTTATGTTGCATCAGGAAATGCAGTATGACATACTAGCCTCTGGATTATATGCAAGATGCCATATTATCCAGAGAAGTAATTCCCAGTGTTATAGCTTTTTGCTAAAGGCATTGATTAGAACTAAAATCATTGGCCCACCTTCAGGCACAGGTGAGCACAGGTGACCTGTTAAGTTTCATAGCCAGCTAAATCCAGGGCATGGTTGTGAGATCTATTATTAAGGTGTTTCAAATCTTTTCAGAAACTTAGTTGAAAAAAAATCTTAGAACCCCTGATCAACTGGCAAAGCTGTAATGTTAGAAAAGTTCCTTTAATCGAGTGATTCCCCCCCCTCCTTTGAGGTCCCCTCATGAATTTCTCACAAAAGTCCAGGTTTTCACAGAAAAAGAGTTTGAAAGACCCTGACCTGTTGCACAGTTCATGCCCCGGAATGCTTTATTCCCCACCCCCTACTTAGCTGTTTATATTAAGGTAGATAATTTTGGAAGTTTTTCTAAATAACAGATTTTTTTTTCCCCTAGGCCTTGCCTGTTTTGCTCTTCAAGTCAGTTTTTAAAGTACTCTCCTCTCAATGTGCCAGTCAGAAGCCTTTGAGGTGAAAAAGCTTTGTTTTTCCTCTTCCTTAGCCATATATACATTTCTAAAGGAAGGGATTGTATGTCATTGTCAAGACAAATTCTGGAGGATACAGGTGAGTTGCCTTCAGAAAGAGATGGTTACAGAAGACTAGAAGGACCGAAAACACTATCTTACAGAGCAGCTTAGCAATGGACTTGGACTTTCCTTCACTGGAAGTGTTCATGCAGAGGCTGGTTGCCATCTGCCAGGAAAGTTATAGTAGTGGATTCTTGCACTGAACAGAGGGTTGGGCTAGATCAGGGGTAGGCAACCTTGGCTCTTTTATGACTCGTGGACTTCAACTCCCAGAATTCCTGAGCCAGCATGGCTCAGCTTGGAAACCTCTCCTTTCCCCTCAGCATGGCTGGCTCAGGAATTCTGAGTCATAAAAGTCATAAAAGAGCCAAGGTTGCCTACCCCTGGGCTAGATGATCTTCGAGATAGCTTCCAATGCTTACATTTTATGGATCTATGATTTCAAGGAGAAGCAACCACGTAAGTAGGGACATGTGAAAAATATGAACAACGTTCTTCATTTCATGTTTCATACAAACATGCTGAACTAGTGGACAGATCCATGATACGGCATTTACTCAGCTGCAGTGAAACTTATCTCAATGTTCAGTTTCTGGACTTCAGAATAAAAATGGGTTACTTGGTGACACTCTCTCTAATCATAGCGACCCTACAAGTTCTGTTAAGATGATAATGATTACTTCTGAATATTCATGTGTAGTTTAATATTGTACGTTTCGTGAACATCGCTTCATTTTTCAGTGTGAATGAAATGTTTTGTCTTTTCTGTTGGTAAACTAGCAGGGATCCTATAACAAAGAGGTCACGAGGAACACTACTGATCTGCATTGAATTCTGAATAAACTGGTGTTAAATAGCTGCTTGCTCCCCTCCCTGATCATTATGTTAGTCATCTTCCCATCCAAAACAATTTTAATTGACAAAATGGGAAACACTGGCCATAAGTTGAATGAAATAAATAATACGTATTAAGCCGCATGAATTTACGTTTCATGAGAACCCATTTGATGTAGTGGTAAGGTGCTGGATTACGAATAGTGACACTATAAGTTCTAGATCTCCCTTACAGTGGCTAGGTCACTTTGGAACAGTCACATTCTCTTAATCCAACCTAGTTTACAGGATAGTTGTGGGGAAAATAGGAGGAGGGAACATTAGGTACTGCCTTGAGTTCTATAAACCAGAATAAGCCAGGATATCAATCTAATAACATTTTAAAATTGCTATTTAAAAGGGGGAAAAGTCAAAAGTTGAATGAATCATTGAACAAGTTTTCAGTGGATTTGATACAAAATTGTTGAAATGTAGTTTTCAGTAGGCAGGGGTGAATCCTATAAAACAAGTAAAAAGAACATGAGATATAACTCTTAGCATTGTGAATTCCTTGGGTTTGGGTACGTTTTTGAAAACCACTTTGTGACCAGGGAACAGACAAATTGCAAAAGATTAAAATCTAACTTCTCAAGCATCCAATTGCAGTCTGCCTAATCAAATTCCAGGGAGAGGAGACAGCCAAAGCAGAAAAGGTAGAATTTTTAAAAACCTTGAATTCCGCGCCTTACTATTTGGGGATCAGCTGATTGCAGACAATTACAAATTGCCTTTATTGCACATTTATCAGAAATTATGGAACGTCATTTATCTGGCAGGCATTCTTCCAAGCCCATTTTTGACAGTTTTTATCTTTCTCCTAGAGGAAGCACCATCTGACCCCTACGGAAGGTCAACAACTTAATTATCCTACTCAAGACAAAGCCACTCTGTGCACAGGAAATGAAAGAGGTACTTTGAAAAGAAAGACATTTCCCTCTCTTGAAAGAAATGAAACTTACACAATCCCATATTCTTTTCATCCTGAACAGACCTCCTGACTGGATGCTAACTGATGTGGATCATGGAAAGAAAGGAAATCCAGGCCCCCTTCCTGTCTTCAGAATACAAGGACTGCAGCCCGGTGAATCTGTTTGGAAAAACAGTCCCATAAAGGACTTCATGCAAGGGCAAACTCAGCCATCGGAGGAGCCACCACACAAACAAAAGTAATCAAGAAGCCAAACTAATATTACTGCTGGCAACTGCCTGGTATGAGTTGAGGCACATAAACAGTTGTAGGAGAGAGGGAATTTTTTTTTCATCTTTTCCCTTGCTGCTAACAATAGATAAATGCATAAGAGGTGCACTACTATATTAATGGGCCGTAGAAAGAACCCACGTTACAAAGAAGTGCATTAGGCAAAACCAAAAATATTAATATAGACCTTCTTTGGCACATTTTAGAAATACTGACTTTGTACAGTATTTTTCACTTGCTATTATTTCTTGCAAAGCCAAGAGCTAGTCCAATTCCAGTTATAGACAATGAAGGCAAAGTGTGACCTTGTTTGCTTGCTTGCTTATTACTTACTTACTTACTTACTTCTAACCAAAATACAGTCATACTTTTATGTGGCAAATAAGCCCATGGCACCATTTATTTACACCTAGAATCCCAACTATACACAAGGAAAAGTTGGCTTATAGCCAGGGCCATATACAGGGGAGAGGAGAGGTCAATATAGCAGATATGAAAAAAGATGGAGCTTTATTGCCACCACCTTCTTGAGCTTCTTTTATTACCCTTGAAGATATCCTTGCCTACAAGCCATCTGTCACAAAGATCTTGAGTGCTCCTTCTGGTGGGATGCAAACTCCTGGGAAAAGTAAGAAATGGAGAAGTCTGAACAAGCTTTTTTTCACGCCAATACTCTAGTTCTCGAGATTCCTGAGATGAGTTGTGAAATTTGCACTGGAGAGATACAATCAGAATTGGAGGGAAACTTGCTGCTTACAGGTTAATTCTTTCTATGGTTATTGTCAGATTTGCTGACATCCTCAGAGATAAAATCACGACAGTTTATAAACATGGGGCAGAACCAGATTATTTCAACTGCAATGTGCCCAGTTAAACTTCACTTTGTAGTGGAGGAAGAACAAATTGTTCTGATGGTTTCAATGGTTTGTAGTTGTTATTCAGGTTCTCGTGTTTCTAAAACACACAATCTAAACTAGACTTCCTCATCTGGGCACCCTTCAAACATATTGAGACCACTCTCAGATTCTTACCCCATATGGTCCAGCAGGCTGAGAATTCTGGTGCTTGTAACTCTAATCCCAGTCCTGATTGTTCTAAACCAGGAGCAGTCCACCTTTTGGTATCCAGCAATACACCTTTTTTGTAAGCCAGGGGGTGAGGGCAAGGATACGCTTGTTTGTTTGTTTGTTTGTTTATGAAGAGTGCTCTATTTTGCAACATGGCAGGGTGAGAAATTGAGGTTTCGTTTTTAAAAGTGCAAGAACTCAAATTAGAACTTAATTTCATTTTGAGCTTTTCTTCCTCAAAACTAGGAGGAATTGGTGAGCTTCTGGAGAAGGTATGGTGAACTGAAGGTCGCTCTGCAAAATTGAGTTGATGACCACAGCAAAGCCCAAGGAACCAGTGAGCAGACTGGTTCCATGGAATGAAATAAGGAGAAGACAGGAGATCACTCACAAGTGCTCCAGATGGCTGTTTCTCATGAGGAGACCACAGGACAGTAGTTTTCCGTGGGTTGGAGTGCCAGCAGACAATGGGAGTAATCATCTTGCTGGCAGCTGCAGCACAGACTTTTAAAGGATGATAGGTTCACAAACTTACACTTTCCACTCACTTTCAGAAATTGCTAATTAACTACTTCTAAGCTATTAGAGATCTTCAGAATGACAAGTTTGAAAATGCTGGGGGAGTCTGCCTTGGATGAACATTTTTTTTTTAATTTTAAGAATAAGAATATGAGAATATTGAAATAAACAGCAAAAAGCTAAATAAGATTCTGATCTTAGAAAGTTATAAACTGACTAAGGGCCGAGATAAAATCGGAACGTTGAAACTTTTGCAATAAGATTTTGGAATTATAAAAATAACCAGCTTCTCTTGGGAAATAATTTTTGTTTTAGTTTTTTGAGAAACACAGAAAAACAATTTCATGATTTCAAAACTGGACACTAGAGTGGACTACTATTTTTATGTAGAGGAAAGATATTTACAAATCTGTTGCAAAACATGGTAACAATGAAAATATTGGAGTCTTTTGAAGAATGGAATCAGAAAATAGTATATCCACATTATCCATAATTATGTCTGCTTCTATGCATAGAACATTTATGTCCAAAAGAAGTTATTGAAAAATGACAAGACATAGAACAAATTTTATCTGACGAGGTAGAGATGGTCTTGAGAGAAGATTTACAATTGAAAGGCCAAGAGAATAACTTTTAAAAAGGATGTTTCACTGGATCTGGTTTGCAGATAATACAGCAAGCCCTTCCTTAGAAAACAGATTTCTTCCTTTGTGCAAAGTGGGTGAACAGCATTCCTACGTACTGCCTATTTTCTATTTAAATTTTTTCTTTTTAAATAAATATAGTTTGACACAACAGCAGTTGCACCATTTTAATCCAAGCTATGCCTTTCAGGTAAGGAAGTGCTCTTTTCCTTACAATTAACTCTCTTTGCCACTCTCTGACCATGTTGCTCATATTAGATACATGAATTTCAGTTAATTTATGCTCAAACACTCACAGTTTGCCTCAGCAACTGGGATATAACATTACTCTAGCGACGTGCCTTGTAAAAGAAGTCCGTTCCTGCTCAATCCTCTTGAACCAAGAGCTCTGTTCCAGATAATGGCGAGAGAGGAAAATTGGACAAGCTAATCCCACTTTATCGAGATCCTTGACAGAGAGGAGGGTTATATTGAGATTCATGAATATTTTAAGAGAAATTCAAGGTGTTTTTATTAAGTTTTATTGAAGAATTTTGTATAATAATCGTTCTGGAAAAAGAGTAAAAAAAAAAAGTGGTGAACAGGTAGAAAAGAAAAAGAAAAAAAAAGTATAATGAAGTGGATTTCACCTGATAACCTTCGTTATACAAAAGGTACAGCAAAGTGGATCTCACCAGAGGAGAAATAAATTTATCCTCTGCCCTCCCTCTTTAAGATTCCATCATGATTCCCTTCTTTCCGTATCTTAGCCTTTTTAATCATCAAACCCATAAACCACCAGGAGGAGCCAAGATGGCATCTTGGCTCGAGAAGGAGGCAAGATGGCAACAAACTAGCAGCTCCTGAAATAAGCTCCCGCCCTCTCACTTCTCTGATTCAGTCCTATGGCCTAAAAATGTAACCAGGAGGCAAGCAAAGAACTTGGGCCAGCTCCAGTAATGATACCGGGGGTCCATAAATCCAATAAAGCAGAGAAACAGATGAGGATTGACTCCTATCTCCCCACCATTAAAAATGTAAGTAACAGAGCTACAGCTTCAGGATCCCCTTTACCCCTAAAGACAACACAGAAGCCAGTAATAAGATGGGTTCCCCCACCTGATCATCCAAAGCTTCAGCCCCAGTTACTTCTCGGAGCAGGATGGTAGCAGAGATAACCTTCTGGAACAAGTCTCCTGTACCCCCCACAACTACATTATTCATTCCATGAGGTCTGCCTTTTGTCTGCAGAAAACGTGATCCTCATTCTTCGATGACTAAGTGACATTTCAGTCAAGGTGGACAGCTTACAGTAACAAGCCCTCCATCTGCAAAATCTCCATGGCAATCGGGGGGTTAAAATGGCAGCAGAAGGAGCCTTTCCCATGTCAATAGTGCACCCAGAAGCAGCCAACCACCACCACGTGCTCTAAAAGAGGCAATTCCTCCTAGAAATCCATCAGAAGGTGCATAGATGGAACAGCTGAGATAATTGTGACCTCCCTATCTCAGCTCCAAAACTGCCAAAATAGAACAATCGATTTAAAAGGTTTTCTCTACTGACCCAATTCAAAAAATTTTAAGTGCATATTCCTGGATTTCAAACAATCACCTCTGCCCACCAGACTCACACAAATGAGTGTGAGTTCCTGTGGCAGACTCAGCACGTCCAAACTGTCAAAATCCCTAAGGTTGACTTAGTTCACGACCTCATAACTAGGAAAGTGACAAATGATTGTGACACTGCAGATAATGACCATCAAAATGTACAGCTAAAAGGGAGTAAATCTGCCAGATTTTGCCAAAACTCAGGGAGCTAAGCAAACTCCAAGGAGGGAGGAAGCTAAATCTATAAACTTGGAACTCATTAATTTGAGGAAGAAAATTAGCAGACATCCAAACAATTCTGACATACCCTCCCATTGCTGGTAAGTGATATGGAAATCCAGCATTAACCATATATCTGCCCCACTGATGTGCTCATCTCACATCGCTGCCTCTGCTTTGCCTTGGACACCAAAAGCTGCCAGCACACTACTCTGCGTTCTTCACCAGTGACAAGGATAGTTGTACTGACAATGACCTCTCTGAGATTTTCACTCCAGCAATATCCAGGGATACCCCAAAGAAACTGCCTTGCAAACAAAACAACCCTCAGCCAAGAACTACAGAAACTGGCAGGCTCCCAAAACCGAGAAAGACACATGGTGATTCTTCCAAGTAGATTTCTTTATTGTTCCACACCGATAAGACAGAATCTTGCTGAACAGAAGCACCCTGCAATCTATAGGAAGCATACATATACTCTGAGAACTGCCATCACCTGTTTTCTCTCACACAAATTATCTGAATTGAGCTGCCTCTTATTCCTCTGGAATGCCCTCCCTCCCTCCCTCCTGGGAATTCAGACTGCATTCCATCACACAAACGCAACTGGAGATACATCTTCATCTGCTCCCAAAATTCAGGAGCCTCTCTTGGCCCTATGGGAACCCAACTCTCAGGATAAACAGATTGCCCCATCTCTTCTCTCACTGGACAAGCCAGAGAATGCTCTGCTTGCGAAAGGGTTGGGGTCCCTGCTTGCCAATGACTCACATTTTGCTGTCCGTGATGTTCTGATTTTTTCTGGTCTCTTTGCCAAAACTACAAACTCTCCTGCCCATTCACAAGAAGGGAGTCTTGACAGACAAACAGATGGCAGAGAAGGTAGAGCCGGAACATAATGACACCACCCTCCACCACTGTGCGCAAAGAAGCTACTGCCACTACAAAAATTACCCACCCAGCTGCTGGCTCACAGTGCATCTGCTTGACACCCAAGTGACCAGTCATGCTTCTAACCTAGAATGTGATTGGGTGGTTTGCGTTATCGTCTTCCTCTCCCACCATGCCACCATATTGATTTAGGAAATATGGACTGCTAACTGCTTATTAAATGGGTTTCATTCATTCATTTTCAATCTAGACCTGCCGGAATGAGGTGTAAGGCCGATACAAGAAAATGCCCTACTTGGAGAGACAATGCCTCTGTGATTCTATATGCCTAGAAACAACAGAACACGTATTCCTCCAATACATTTGTACTAGTCTCATTTTACCATTGCTGTATAAATATCCAGGACAATTCTACACCCCGTGTTGCTTGCAGACATTCAGTCTTGGTATAATATATTGCCAGGTTCTGTGCAGCATCACTTAAGATGAGGATGACCTGTGCCATAAACTAGTCTTTGTACTTTGATGGATTTAGTTTCCATGTACTTTTATGCTCCTCTATATCCATCTAATATTCCTACCACTCCCTGTGGATTTTTTGGGACTCTTGTTTTTATATATCCTTTTAATATTTTTAGCACTTTAAAAATTACTTGTTTGTACCCCATCTTCTATTTGACTTGAATCACCAGTTTCGGTTCCCCTCCCCCCATTTTCAGCAAAAATCCATAAAGGATTTCCAGTCACAAATAAAAATACCTGTTGCTTCTTCCCTAATTAAACGAGTCAGTTTTTCAATTTTTGAAAATTCTGTCATTTTCACCAACAATTCCTCTGCAATATATATTTCTGAATCTTTTTGTAGATGTCTTATAATGTGCAGCTTTGACCTATCGGGGTTTTTAAACAGTTTCATTGGACTTTCATTTTAATATATTTATTTTTATGGAGTTTATTTTTTAAAATATTGCTCTCCTTGAACTTCTTTGGAGTGTTTGTAATCCTTGTGAACACTTGGCACATTTTAGGGTCCAAGTATATATCTTCGTTTCCAGCTTTGGAAACTTGAGCACTGGACTCTTGTCCTTAACAGTTCTCGTCTGCTGAAACTGCTTTGGTTTAACAATTATGGTCCTCCTCTGTTATCCTAAGTGAGACAAGTGTGCTCTAGACAGAGAAACCTCTTAGCTATGGCCAATCATTAATTTTCCCCAATAGGTTTTCTGGCCAGTTTTCTTCTTTTGCATCAAATAATGCTCTTTTGATCTGATTTTATAATTGCTGTATTTTGACATTTTATATATTATTTCCCTGCTTCTAAAACATTGGAGCCAAGGAGCAAAGTAAAAGATTTTAGGGAGGTTGGCCCAAATCCTCACAGCGCATTTCAGATGGCCTTGATAGATTTCTTTATCCTGGAAGAAGAATTTTTTTTTAGATAGTAGTTCATATAATTTGATGTTGGAATAATATAACTGATCTGTCCATCCATCTCTGTATCAGTACCATCTTTCATGTCACCCTGTGATTAGGATGGGAACCCATCTATAATTCTCTGCACCAGTGGTGGGATTCAGCCGGTTCGCACCACTTCGGCAGAACTGGCAGCTAATTTTTTGTTGCCCAGGCCCAGAATCGACTTCCGGAAGCGGCATCCACACAGAGAACCGGTTGTTCACATATTTGAATCCCACCACTGCTCTGCACTCTTATTTATGGCTCTCTAGTCCTCTTGAGACCACGCTACTGAAAATCATGATAAAGAGGCAGATTTTCTTTCGTGTGATTTCCCTCCCCCCCTTGTTCTTGGTGGTCTTATCGGGCAAAATACATTGATTTCCACTTTTGAATATGTTAACTCGAGCAAAGAAAAAAAATTGCAGTCACTGCATTTGTAGAACCTCTTTAGTGCTTTCAATAGCTCAGAAAACTAGATTGTGGCTATAAGCAGAAGAAGCTGCCCTATGTGCTAATTTCCAGATGTAGTGAGAAGCATTTGATTCTGCTGTTAAATTACAGAGGTGAAAATTAGCGCAAGTCAGGAGAAATTAAGGTGAAAACAGCAAAACCAGGTAAGACGACTGCTTTTCTTTAAGTGCACCATTATAGTTATCATGTGAATGGCCATACTGCACATGGGAACAAAAAAAATCAAGACGGCTTTAACAACAAACTTCAGAATTCATTCAACACACATTTCTTCTGCTTCAGGCAGCATAACTATGTACTGCATTAAGCCAGAGTCCTGCTTTCTTTGATCATGATCAGAGCAGCTTGCTCTTTCCAGCATCTGCTCTTAGTAGACTGTTCCAAGCATAGAAATACAGTGAAACAGGCAAAAGCAATTGCTAGTGGTTGAAGAGAATTATGGAGGAAAAGACACTGGGAACAGGGACTTCTGGAAATTTTGTAACACTTGTAAAACACAGTTTCTTTGTAACATATGGCCATTCATCAGGGGCAGATTGTTCCTGAGTCATTGTGCCAATTTTTTTTTATGACCAAGAAATGAACCAATTTCAAATATTTTAAAAAACACACAAAAACATCCTTTATTTTTATACAGTAGTTTTAGTATAATGCACAAACATGGGCCCGTTTAGTGTTTCTCAAGTTCATTCGCCAACGTGAACGATCATACAACACTGTACAATTCACTCCTTTTGCCCTCCTATACTTCTGAAGCAGAGACCCGATATTCTGGAATGCGCAGTGGTCCATTTTTAACATTGTATTTTATTGAATTTTATTAAATTGAATAACAAAAAGGGACCTCAAAACTAGCCTCGTTTTATCCTCAAAGCTGCTTTAACAAGCACGGGGAATCCCGTACTGTAATTGGTATTCCACAATTTAATTGTTCAGTTCTTAAATCTAATTTTGCAGCTGTGTGTTAAGTGGATACCACAGCTTTTCAAGAACATGAAAGTGAAATACATCTGTGAAACAGAAAGCTAAGCCATCTTTTCATCAGACATGTTTACAGTACCGTGAGACTTTCAGAATGGTTTGTATCTCTCTCAAAAGCGATAGAAATGCCTTTCAACCAGTTATCTTAGAGTACGTGTGTGCATATAGCTATCTGAGACCTTAATTGTTGAGGCTGGACAACAGTCTGAAGACAGTGGTATATTCTCATTAGTCCTGGTCATATTCATTTGGTGAAACAGAAATGGAATTATATCCACTTGTTCCTTTAATCTCCAAATGCTGTTTTCAAATCAACTGGTCATGTTTTAAGAGCAGTTAATAATTTTAACCTCAAGAAAAAGATGGCTATATCAACCTTCCAGAAAAGAACATTCACTGTGGTCCCCTTTATTAAGTATATCTCACTGAAGTAATAAAAGTAAAAGGGCTCGTTCTTTCAGCTTGAAGATGTCAGTCACAAATGGTAAGATCTTTTGAGGATTATGTTCTGTAATAGCCTGAGTATTTTGATTCAGCAGTATGCTTACAGAGCAAACAAATATTCTTGGAGAAAGAAGTCTTGCAAATGACATCTGCTTTTTTCATACTGAAAAGCTTAACACCTTGCAAATAGGAAAGTGAAATGGTTATTAAAACTGTGTGTGACAACTCTAAAAACCTACCTGAAAATTAAATAAGTAATCCTCCTTTAAATTATGAAATAATTCAAACAATTCAACAATGTTGAATCTGAATTAACATTGTTTTGGCTTATTCTTGGTTATCAATTGAAATATAATTTTTTTTTAAAAAAAATACCAAGCAGCAAAGATGAATTGTTTTTTTTTCTTTACTCAAAACCTTCTAACAATAATACTTAAAGTTACACAAAACCATGGAAGACCATTGACTACCCCTGAATCAGGCTCCTGTTTACTCAGTATGTCAAAGTATTTCTACTTGATGGAGATTTTTTGCCTAAATCCTGGTAAGCTGTAACGGAGATATACCTCTTCTATAAAGACCAGCCAATTTAACAAGATAACTTTTTTTTCAGCTATTATATTATATTCCAATTCACTTTAAAAAGTGTTAACATAATTAAATTTTTTCAAACTCTGCTCCTAAAACAGCAACAAGAGCTGTGTAATGGCAACTGATTTAGCAGTTAAAAGTCTTTGGGGGGGATTTTAATAATAAGAACAATAACAATAATACTTGTATTTCCTGCTGAGAGAACCGCAACAATGTTCTAGTCCTTTGCAGACAGAATCCAATCTGGTAAACAGATCTTGGATCAGTTTAACTGCGAAGCAAAAACCATCCTTGGAAAAACAGAAATGCATTCCTATTGCTGAGATCCCCATCTCCTTGCAACATCATTACGGTTCCTCTGTAATGGGAGGGAAACTTAATCTTCAAGTTCAAAGCTTGTCTCATCGTACAGTTCAGGACGAGATGACCTAGCATGCCGGGAATATTTCAGACACAAAAAATCACCCAGTTCATCTAGAGCGTTCAGGACCTGAAATGCAATTTCAATATATTAGAAAGACATGCTCAGCATTTTTAAAAAGACACAAAAAGTCATGCCTGTTTCTAGTATGGCATTTAACGTTGAACTGTTATGAATAATTCATTCGATTTTTTTTCCAGAAAGTTCTACAGAAATCATGTATTTGCAAGTTTCTTTTCTTTCTTTTTTTAAATTTTATTAAATGTACATTTAAAAACAAAAGTGGACATAATTCAACCTCCCTGTGTATAACACTGCTATTACAGAAAGAAAAACCGAAACTTAAAATACCTTCTATAACAGGACAGAGTATAACAAGCTGTACATATAACTTCTGTATTTACATATCTTTCCGTTGTGTCCTGATATAGATGCTAATAGGAAATCCTTGCATTATCTACTAATCAATCAATAATCATCTCAGCGATCCTCCTTATCTCTAACCAATCGTACAAATTTTTCCAAATTTCATAATACTCAGTATTCAGTATTCATAATACTCAGTTTCAGTCTTATTTTTGATCTCTAGAGTTAACCTGTCCATTTCAGCGCAGGACAAAATTTTATTTATTATTTCTTCTTCAGTGGGGGCTTCCTTTCTTTTCCATTTTTGGGCATATGCCAATCTTGCTGCAGTTAAAATATGCAATAGTAAGTAGAAAGATGCTTTGCTAAATTTATCATTAATAATCCCTAATAAGATGATTTCTGGTTTTAAATCAATTTTTTATAGTAGTATTTCTTCCAGCCAATTTTTTATCTGGTGCCAAAAAATTTTCGCTTTTGAACATTCCCACCACATGTGATAATAAGTCCCTGGAAACCTTCCACATTTCCAGCATGTCGGTGAGATTTTTTTATCTATTTTTGCTAGCCTTGTAGGGGGAAGGTGCCATCTATAAAACATCTTATATAGATTTTCTTTATAAGAGGTGGCTAGCGTTAACCTCCTATTTCTGTCCCATAATGATTGCCAATTATCTAAGTCAATACTATAACCAAAATTTTTGCTCCAGATTAACATTGTTTCTTTTACCTGTTCTTCTAACAAATCTTGTTCTAATAAATATTGATATATCTTTTTTATCATTTGATCTTCTGTTCCTAGAAGGATTTTATCTAATTGGGTATACTCTAATTTTATCCCTGGTTCTTTTTTGTCTTTTCTGTATCGCGACTGTATTTGTAAGTATGCCCACCATTCCAACTCTATACCATCTTCTAATAGTCTTTTCCTTGTTTTCAGGTCTCCATTCTCGTCTAAGATATTTGCAAGTTTCTTGTGGTTTCTGAGAGCTGCTTGATGAGGTCTAACAAGCTCCCCTGGGTTACTAGAATTTTGCCTGGTTCTGATCTTGATGAAAAGGCATCATTTTGAAAAGGGTAATAAGGACCCTGTAGGGGCACAACACGTACTCAGCATACTCTTTGTGTGGGTATACTGTTTTCATAACTTTTTCTTTACCTGCCTTTTGAGCAGCATTAACATGTTTGGGGGAAGAAACACTGCACATGAGTATGTGTTTAACATTAGTATTAAACTAAATTAAACACAGCTGGAAAAAATATTACAGCACTGTACCATTATAAGTCAAAGTACGTGGAGATACCATGTACGTCCCTGCATCTTCCTTGCGCCATCTTGAAGATGGCTTATTGAGTAACTGAGGATTTTTCCTTACAGCGAACCTTCCAGCATATTGCTAGGCTATAGCCAAGGTAGGCTGAATCTGGATCAAGGTCATCTAATATGGACGTGGTATTTTCCATACAGAAACCTTTCATGGACATTCCATATTGCGAGGAGGAGGAACACTGGAGGATCAGCACCCTTGCTTGGCTCCACCTGGCTTCCTACAGGATTAGTGCTTTCCTTCCAGGATGTAGGATTCTGTTCCCCACTAGCCATTTTTGCTCTGGCCACCATGGCAGATAGAATCTTGCCAGCACAGTGTTTTATTTTTCTTTTTGTTCTTTAGGTTGCATGAGGACATTGGTCTTATGAAAGTTCAACCATGCATCTCCCATGAGGTCAAATAGTTTCTATAGCACTCATGAGAAAGTAAGTAGAGACAAAGGAAAGAAAGATGGACAGGACGGGAAGGGAAGTCTGGCCCAGTTGGTGGAATCATTTTACCTGCCACACTGTAAAAGGACTACTGTGGGAATAGTGGTTTAAAAAGTGACCTTTATTAAAGTTCTGTAATCCTAAAGGAATACAAATATCATTTTTTCCTTTAAAATGTTGTATGGCTGTAGCATTAATTTTAAAAAATTACAAATACATTTTTGGTGACCTTCTTTTTAAAATGTTGGTTCGTGGACACTTTCTTTTTACTTAAGAGACAGGAGGAAAGCATATCCAGGAATTCTTGTGGATGACTCCCTCAATATGCAGATATTTCATGGAGATGAGAAAACTCTTCCTATATCTTTCCATTTTAGGAAGGGAGTAATGATGGCTGGGATATTTCGAATTAAGTCAAGTCCATGTCATAGCTCAACAGTGTTCATTTTAATAAAAAAATGTTTTTATTAGAAGGTTTAAATACAATAGAAGTATGAAAAAGCAAAGGAAAAAATAAGAAAAAGGAAACAGCCATACTGTGTCCAAACACTTTGGAAGAATTATATGGTTATAATACCGATTTTTTAAAACTTACAAATCCCTTTTTTGTGGCCAAAGTATGTGCTTGCCTTCCACACAAAACTAGTAGCCAAGTGAAGTAATTCATATTAATTTTAAGATTAATTCACAGCATAAAATTCAGGGTTTTATTTTCAAATTACTGCAGAGAACAGGTCCTGAATGTCTCTAGTATTATATTTTTATCAATTGTCCATAATGTTGTGAATATCTATCGTAACGGGATTTCAGAATTTCTAAACGGTATGACTCTCATCATTCATAAAATTATATATACGTTTATAATTCTGCTCCTTTTCCACTTTGACAATTTAAGAATTCTATAAAAACTCAAAACCTAATACAAGTGGGTTAATAAAATACACTGCTTAATCTATACTTCCTATCTTTTTAGCAGCAGTGTGTTCTGATGTTTCTAATTATCTAACTTAAAAGCTCCAAAGGCTCTGTGATCAAATGAAGCTTAAACAAGGAAGGCAAAATTACAACAAAGAAGAGAAATCTAGTGAGGCTTCTCCCAAGTCCATCCAGGAAGTGAAGTTCGCTTTGTAAGTCTATCTCTGTGCTTACCGTGTCTAGCATCTCCCGTGTATGAGCAGTGGACACACAAAACCGAGCCCTGGATTCTGTGATTGGGGTAGCTGGGAAGCCAACTACAACCACACCAATGTTTTGGGATAACATGAGTCTTGCAAAAGCCCTGAGTAAAAAAAAAAAGTGAAACAGAGCTTAAAACGGCATTATATTTAAAAGAACAAAGAATAAGAATTGCAAAATAATACCAAAAACATATACATATTCTGATGGTATAAGAATCAATGTTAATTTAAAAAATCCTTCCAAAAATATTACAGCTACGGTTAGTTCTTTCTTGCAGTATGTTACTGTGTATGAATGATAAGGACATTCAAAAACATTTATTTGGTACATTTAGTATACAATTCAGTGGCATATGAATAAACAATAAGGGGCTTCAGGTCTTACTTTCCTTCTCTGTGCTTGCTTTTAGCAAACCAGATTTGATAGGTTTTAATTAAATTGTCTAATTATGGCTTCCATATGCAGTTAATTAATCATTTCTGAATCGTCTCCAAATGCACCAAATTGGAAGCTAGATTACACTATCATCTGTCTGTCTGTTCCGTCTTATCTATCTATCTATCTATCTATCTATCTATCTATCTATCTATCTATCTATCTATCTATCTATCTATCTATCTATCTATCTATCTATCTATCTATCTATCTATCTATCTATCTATCTATCTATCTATCTCCTTCTCCCCCTGCCATCTCCCACTCCCTTGGATGTAACCTTATTGATGTGCCAAATTCCTGAGCATATCCTCTTACACGGTGTAAATCTTTAAAAGGCTACTGATAAGCTTAGTAAAAAAGACCTGTCCTTTTTTGGGAAATTCGTCCCCATTAGGATGAGACTCTTATTCTGGCTGAAGGTTATTCATTATTTTTAATCACATAACGTGAGAGTTTACCCAGTGCTGAAATAACATAACAAAGAGAACTTGCAGCCTATTCTTCCTCACAAGATTGCATGGAAGGAGGGAAGGGAAAAGTCCCAGTTTGCTAAGGGTGACTACCTATGTTTCTCTTAACAGCTTTTAAAAATAATTACAAAATGGAACCTGAGTTTAAAAATTATATTCTGAAAATTTTGTACAGTTTTTTTGTGAAGCGGGAATTAACTTACCCAACTTTACCAGGTAAATAAAGAAGTAAAGGCACAACTGGAGAATCGTCATTGCCATAAATAATGAATCCTAATTCACGTAATCTTCTTCTGAAGTACCTCGTATTTTCTGCTAGCTGACTGATTCGCTGACGTCCTGAAAGAATGAATTACAGAATTCAGAAAAATCACGTACTGTACTTGCTACCTAAAGACAAAAACAGAAGTATAGATATTTTACATTACAAAACAACTAATGAACAAAACATTTGAAACAAATTAGGAGCTCACCAGTTCTCAGACATATGGTGTAAACTGTAAAATGGATTCATGTAATTATTTCCAACAAATAAGTTTGCCTAAAATTAGTAGGCAAAATAGCAATAATGATGAGACCGAGTGAGGTAGACATTCTACCTGTTGGCTTTTTAAGAGGATTCCGCAGTAACATAAGCAGGTAGAAGAACAATACATTTTTCTCCTAATTTTCCCTTTTGTCCAATCATTTTTCTGCATGCTTATTTTAGAAATTAAAGAACTTCTAGGCAACGTGTGCTTAAACCATTTTAGGGAAGAAAAAGAGTGATACTAATGGAGAGGTTCCAGGCTCTGTTTGACAGACTTCAATTCTCTTTGTTGCTTTATATTTGAAAAAGGGAAGAGGTGTGAAGTGATCGCCTCATTTCAAAGCATACTTTCTCTCTCAAGAAAATAGAGAACGCTTTTCAACTCCATTAAAAAGCACATTAGAAATATTTAGCCGTTCAGAAAATTACGATCTACCTCTATAATGCTTGAATACAATAAACTTGGATATGTCAGGATATGCAAATCTATCTAAATCTGATCTCAGAACCATTACCAGGTCCACAGACACCCTTAAATTCCTGTGCTATCCCAGGAGTCATCTACCCTTTTGGAATATGAAAAAGAATTTGAAGGTGCACACAAGATGTCATCTTATTCAATATAACTTTGAATGCAGCTGAAATCAGCTAGCTGAACATGTTTTTCAGGACCACACTGCCTCTTACGGATGAAAGTACTGATCTGATGGAATCGTTATTCAGTCAGTTTCAACTTTTTGTGACCCAGTGAACATCATTTCACCAAGACTGTCTGTCAATAGCTGCTTCTCTAGGTTCTTGTACACTCATATTTCATCCCTGATAGTATCTAGCCACCTGGTTTTCTGTCGGTCTCTTTCTGATTGCCTTCCATTTTTTTCAAGCATCAGGCTCTTCCAATGACTTTCCCTTTTATGTGTTCAAAATATTTGAGTTTGGGCTTACTATTGTTCACGAACTGCTTTCAATGAGTAGTTGGGAGGGGCAATTTTATCCTGTGGATCCAGGAGGTTGTGAATGCCTTGTGTGAGAACGTGTTGTCTTCCCCTGTGAAAGAAGTGTTGGCTAGTCCCTTCTTGAAAGGACCCTTCCAGGTTCTACAGGTGTTGGACAATTACTATCCGGTCTTCAATCTTACCTTAATTGTGTAAAGGTAAAGGTTGTGGTGACAGTGATTCGGGACCAATTTGGGGCACCCTAGAATGAATTATCTAGACCAGTGATGGCGAACCTTTTAAAGACCGAGTGCCCAAACTGCAACCCCAAACCCACTTATGCATCGTCGAGTGCCGGCTGGGTGTGGCCCATTGGCTGGGTGTGGCCAATTGGGTGGGCGTGGCCCACTGGGTGGGCATGGGTGTGGTGGTAACGGCAGACTGGGTGGGACTAAAAAGTTCAATCAATCAATTCCAACTTTGCAAGATCTTTTTTTTCCCCGTGAGAAGTTGAAATTTATTGATTGAACCTTTTTTGTTTTGCACACGGCGGCGGAGGCCTAAAGTGAAAAGGTTTTATAAAACCCAGCTGAAGGCCTAGGACTGGGGCGACTGCGCGTGTGCCCACAGAGAGGGCTCTGAGTGCCGCCTCTGACACCTGTGCCATAGGTTCGCCACCACTGATCTAGACATTATTGCTCAGAGTTCAGGCCAGGATAAAGGACAGTGATAGCATTTGTAACATTGGCTGATGCCTTTGCCAGCGCCTGAATAGGGTTAACAGAACTTGCTAATACTGCTTCTTAATCAGCAAATGTCTTTTAGAGGTTAGGTTTATCTATTCTGTTAGTTTTATTGTATAAAATTGTCATTGTTATTGTTTTGAGCTGCTGGGAGTCTATGTACAGTTGTAATAAGATATAAATATGATAAATAAACACATTAATTAATGTTGACACCCTCGTTTACCAATTTTGAACCATTTAGTTGCTCTGTATTTCGGTAACTGTTGCTTCCTGGTCATCAGATAAATTACTCAATAGGCAGATGAGGTAGCCTGATACATGTTTTAGGGTTAACTACAGGTTGTGGTGAACACAGTAGAAAGTATTTGAATAACCAATAAATTAAAAATAGCCATTTATAAATACTTGCTTCCCTTTTCCATTATTCCTGAGATGTGTACAGGTTGTCCTTGAGTTATGATGGTAATTGGGATTGGGATTGTCATCGCTAAGTTATGTGGTCATAAAGCTTGATGTCACGTGAATGCATTGGTTAGTGAGGGCAATTCAGGCAGTCCCAATTGGTGTGGTAACCCCAAGATATGTGGGTTGTTAAGTGGAAAGCAAAGACAGTTCCAGGTAAGGAGCTGGGGGATACTGCAGGGAAGTGGAGGAGGCCTATGCAGGCCACACGTGAGTTTGGGGGTGATGGCGCTTAAGAGTGTGGCAAATGCTCAGGGAGGCAGTGGAAAGTGTGAAGGGCGGATGCATGCATGTATATGACTGCAGGGAGGCCAGGGAAAGAGGGTGCAGGGGGTGTGTATATGAGCACAAGGAGACAGGGGAAATAGGGTACAGGGCACATGTATGTGTGTGAGCACAAGGAGACCAGGGAAATAGGGGGTGGAGGGTGTTTAGTGTGCGAGCACAGAGAGGTCCAGGGAAAAAGGGGTACTGATGAATGCATGCATGTGAATGCAGGGAGGCTGAGAAAAGAGGGTACAGACAGTGGTGGGATTCAGCCAGTTCGCACCACTTCGGCAGAACCGGTAGCTAATTTTTTGTTGTCCAGGCCCAGAATGGACTTCCGGAAGTGGCATCTACACAGAGAACCGGTTGTTCACATATTTGAATCCCACCACTGGGTACAGGTGTGTGCAAGTGAAAAAAGGTCAGGACAGGGAAGATTCATTCAAGTGACTTGTGATCTTCACTGCCAGCTTCCGCATTGACTTTATTTGTGGGAAGCTGACAGGAAGGTCCAAAATTATGTGACCACGGGATGCTGCAACCAGTCATTAGTGTAAATGGGTTGCTAAGCACCTAAATGTTGTTTACCATGACTGCGGGGGTGCTGGAAGTTTTGAGGACTCGTCATAATTCCTTTCACTGCCATCATAATACTGAACAGTCACATAAATGATCCTAACCTGAGGGTTACTTGTGTAAGTATTAGGGTTGCACAAAGCATTTTTTCTGTGAAATGGCTCTATGTGCACATGTATGTCAGGAAGCAGCCCTCAGGAAGCAGAATTCAAAGCCGCTGCATAAACTTTGCAAAAGATAGGGCTGATATAAGGATATAAAGAGAACAGCTCTACAGTATTTGTGCTCTGGGGTGCAGCACCTTTTTCTAATGTTTTTCATGGTCATTTTAGCTATACCTGGCTCAGCATATGTCTATCCAATGCCGATATGTGCAGGTAACCTGCTGAACACTATTCCTGGTTAGGATCAAGGATTGTAATTATTTTCCTTGATTAAGAAATTTTGGCTTTAGTTAAGTGATTATAAGCCAGTAATTAAGCCCCTGCCTTTTCTACAGTATGTGGTGTTGCACATGCGCTACACTGACAGTAACTAGATAACAAAATCAGCATAGAGAAATGATTTGTGGAACTAAGCTTGTGAGAACAATGTCTTAGTTCATGCACTAGGATTTATAGGATACCATCAGAGTGATGATAGTCGGAGCTGAAGCTATCTCCTAAGATTATTGTGAAAGTAAAGCACAATTAATCCATGTAAGTTGTCATCTCAGAATGTGCAGGATAAAAATGTGATAGATATAGATATGCTCTATATGATTAGTGGCATATGTGTCTTACGCAGTAGACTCAAGCAGTCTTGAATCTTTCTGTAAAGCAGTCTAAACAAGAGTAAGATGAGAACAAGAAATACACAGCACTATTCTGATTGGTTCTGAGTTTTTCTGTTCTTTAATCTTGAAGTTAAGTTCTCCATGTCATATGACGCCTATAAGATTTTACTAAAACTGATGATGATGATCCTACCAGAAAATACATATTCTAGAATCCAGGAACATCACAAATGGACAAAGTTAGTTTTGGAATAAATTCAGGCCATTTATTTAAAAAAAACTATATAACATGTATTTCATCTTCACTTGACAATGTGGTATTGTTGCTAGCATTTTCATCCTCTAGGAGACAAGAATACTTTTGCTGGATTACTTTTCATGCTAGCTACTAAACTGACAGACCTAAGCATGTTTGCAAGAGCTTACAGGCATTGTCTTTGCACATCACACAACAGTTCCTGTGGCATCTCTGAACTTTTTAAACAGCCTTGACTGAATATTTCTCTTTAAGGATATCACTTTGACAATAGCCACTATAGCAATTCATTCTTTCTAGAGAAGCAATCCACAGGCACATCCTGCTCCACCCTGGCAAGTATTATTATTATTTTACAATGTCTCTGTTGTTCTTTGTAATTAGCACTTCTTTTAGGCATAGTGTCAAGCCAGACTATTTGGCATTTCTTTATATTTCATTTTTGATGTTGTTATTTAAAAATCAGTAATTACTGCAATCTTGATCAAACTTCTTTTCATCTACTTTGGGTTGAGAAATAAGGTACTTAACATCCTCTGATTTTCAAAGCACTTATATGCCACTAACCATATAAACTTAATTAAGAGACAACAGTTAACTGGGACAGTTATGAAACAAAATTTTTGGTACTTATTTCTCTCCTTTATGTTTGTGTTACCTTGGTCAGTGCATACAGCTGTTGCTATATGATCAAGGACCCCTCATTTCAACCCTGAGCTACAACTAATTCTCCTCTATCAGAAAAATGATCATATAATAATAATAATAATAATAATAAAGTTGGAAGGGACCTTGGAGGTCATCGAGTCCAACCCCGTGCTCAGGCAGGAAACCCTATACCATTTCAGACAAATGGCTGTCCAGTCTCTTCTTAAAAACTTCCAGTGTTGGAGCATTCACCGCTTCTGGAGGCAGGTTGTTCCACTGGTTAATTGTTCTAACTGTCAGGAAGTTTCTCCTCAGTTCCAGGTTGCTTCTTCCTTGACTAGTTTCCATCCATTACTCTTGTCCTGCCCTCAGGCGCCTTGGAGAATAGCTTGACTCCCTCTTCTTTGTGGCAACCCCTGAGATATTGGAATACTGCTATCATGTCACCCCTAGTCCTTCTTTTCATTAAACTAGACATACACAATTCCAGCAAACGTTCCTGATATTCTTTAGCCTCCAGTCCCCTAATCATCTTTGTTGCCCTTCTCTGCACTCTTTCTAGAGTCTCAACATCTTTTTTACATCGTGGTGACCAAAACTGGATGCAGTATTCTAAGTGTGGCCTTACCAAGGCATTGTAAAGTGGTATTAATACTTCACGTGATCTTGATTCTATCCCTGTTAATGCAGCCCAGCACTGTGTTGGCTTTTTTGGCAGCTGCAGCACACTGTTGGCTCATATAATTTGGGAGGAATGTTTAAAACTCCATCTCCCCAAAATAAATCACCTTTTTAGATATTGCTGAAATCTAATTCCAAGTTTCTTTTACCATAAACTTTTATTAGCTAGAGCAGGGGTCCCCAATCCCCAATCCATGGACCGGTACCGGGCTGCGGCATGCCAGCAACCGGTCCACACGAAGAAGCGAAGCCCCATTTGCAGGATGCAGGCAGAACACAAAACCATGCCCTCTCTGGTCCGTGGAAAAACCTTTCTCCACGGAATCGGTCCCTGGTGCCCAAAAGGTTGGGGACCTCTGAGCTAGAGGCTGCTTCTAGGTGCTGCAATTCAACAACATCTAGAACAATGTTTTCCATACCTGGCAACTTTAAGATGTGGGACTTTAACTCTAGAGATCTTAAAAGTTGCTGCGTTTGAAAAACATTGCTCTAGAGCATTGCATATACGTTCCTTCCACTACTGAACTACTCCTTGTAGGAGACTTACTCATAGAGAACTGGCATGTTATGGATAAAGTTAAGCTGAAGCCTGCATTCCCAACGTGGAAATCCTTATCTTGGGTTGTATTCTGTCATATCATTATTGGTTGGGGTAAGTTGAAAGTATAATTTAGATACTTGATAGCAACTGATAAGACTGAGATAAGAATAGTTTAAAGTCAGAAAAATCTATCCTTAAGCAGTAACTTCCGTCACATATAAATTATATTAAATAGATCAGAAGGTTATTTTCCATGCAGACAATGATATATACCTAAACTGAAAGAAGGAAAAAAGCTACTGGTTTTTATCAAAAGATAACCCATACAATTACCCTAAAATTATCAGAAGTTAAAAAAAAATCTTACCAGTTGAAGTGACATGATACTGGTATCTAACTGGTACATGGTATCTTAGAACACAATCCCAAATATACCTACTCAGGAGTAATTCCTACTGAATTCAAAAAACTTTCTTTTAAGTCAGGGGTGTCAAACTCGCAACGTCACGTGACGTGTCGTGACGTATCGTGACCTTTTCCCCATTGCCAGAGCTGGGGTGGGCACGGTTTCGGCATGATGCATCCGGCCCGTGGGCTGGCAGTTTGACACCCCTGTTTTAAGTAAAAGGGCACAGAACTGCAGTCTCGATTCTTGTAAATGTATCATGCAAGTGCAATGTATCTATTGACAACATCCAGATAGCCACATTCTGTAGCAGCCTTCTTTAATTAGTTCCCCTTGGATGGGCTGAACTTCAACTCTCTTCAGCACAGCTAAATAATGTGCTAGTTAATGATGACAGGAGTTGGGGAATGCTCTTCTAAAAATCCCTAAGAAGAAACTCAATTCTGAAAGATGGTAACTCAAGCAACCCATACAACATTTTAATCACACATTCCCCAAATGAAAAAAAAATAGACAAATTTGGGCAATGATTTAACCAAGAACTAACACAAGTCTAGGGTCTTTTTTTTTTTTAATATAAAAGTAATGGTGGAAATGCATTCTTTTTCAGCTAGGAATTTTTTTATGAGAATACTTCGGAATTATTTATGTCTTAGCTGAATTGAAATAAAGAGAATAGCAATAAAAGCCTATAAGGAACATATGGAATAAAGGAGCAAGACAGCTGCCATGATGTTACAGTGCTTGACCCTAGTAGTTAGCATGTGCAAGGATGTGGTCAAAAATAAGTCTTCTGAAGTATGAATCTAGGGCAACCACAAAAGAACCAAGGAGCCCAAATGTCACATATAGTACCATAAGGGGCTTCTTAACCACAAGTTCCCCTCTTCCAGGAAAAGATCTTAATCTTAGAAAACCACTGGTTTTACTAACATGAAAGCTGTAGACACTTGGAAATTTCCAGTTACCTATTGAATGCTGTCACAGCACTGTTCACTATGTAACATCTTTATGGTCATGGCTTATTTCCTGGCTGCTATCCATGAACTGAATCAAGAACCTTATATTTGCTAGATGCTGTGCTTGTGGGATGATGATATTTATAATATTGCCACTCATTATTCAATCCTTATCTTCTTTTTTTTTGCCTCCATACTTACTACCTACATCCCCCCCATAAGCATAAACAGCTACAGTAGCTCATAACAGAATCAACTATTGGAAGCCTGTGGTTGAAATGGATGAGTAGCAGTAGGCGGTAGTAGAATGGCCTTCCAGCTTTTCAACTGCTGTGCTAGCTTTAAAAAAATACAACCTGCAAAAAAAGGAACTGATCTTCACGCTATATGAGGATTATGGAAGAAATTAAAAGTATGTAAAGATTAATAGCAGTTTTTATTATAGAGTTTCTGAGTATAGGGTCATAATTTAGCCAGAGAGTAAGCAGATAGAATAACTTCAACTCTGTATTACGGATTAGGCTCAAGAGGAAGACAACTAAAGTTAACTGAAGGCTATGATTTTGCAGTTGACAGATGCAAAATAGTGTGTCTATTTTTGTCTTTGGTCTTCTTTATAACCAAATTTTTTATACTTCTAGAGTTCTTTGGTGCTTGATAATAAATGTGTCCCATTTTCTCCGTTTTGGGAGTCTTCAACATAGAATGTTATTAACATGGCTATGTATGCTTGACCTGGCTTTGCAAATTCATAATAATTTTGGAGACTCAAGTACTTTGTGTTGTCCTGATTCAACAGACAAAATGAAGTTCATTCACTGACCTGGTGGTAGAGGAGGAAGAAGAAAATGGAATTGGGGTAAAGTAAATTCTGAAGTTCCCGTTTACAGATTTTACTTCAACAAGTTATAGAATTAAAGCATATTTAACACTTGCTGCCATATAACAAAATGGGCAGAACTATACTCTGATATGCATTTTTGCTTGTATCAACCTACTACCCACTATTATTCTATCAGCATTTGTACATCTACTTTCATGACCATTTCCCCCAAGATTTACTCCTGAAACTATCAAAAAGGTCTGTCCCATTTTCAGAACCTCTCATCACAGTTGCATTCTTTACTAATTTCCTCGGACTTTTACTAGTAATTGCCTGATTCATTACTTTGCCATGTAGACCAATATTTAAAATCATATATACAAAACTAAAAGACACATTTTTCTAGGAAGGTATTCCACTGATCACCATTTTAATTGATTTTGTTCTCCAAATGGCTTGACCATTTTTTCATCTTATTCCCATAGCATTCAACAATAACCATCCATGCATCCATCCATCCATCCATCATTCTGGAGTATAAATTGGAATTACCATCAACCTATGGATTCTTATTTGCATGCATCTACAATAGATGCCACCAATTAATATTTTCTGGAATATAATTTAGTTCTTTCTTTCACTCACACCACCACTCCCCTTATATATTTGTCGATTGCACAAGATCTGATGCGAACAGATCTGAATGAAGGCTAAATCCCTTCCTCTTTTTCATAGTTTCTCAAACACTGCACATATCTATTTTGTTCCAGTTAAATAATTATTAAGTAATTAATACTTTTTGCCTAATTCTTCCATGTTGCAATCTTCGCCTGCCAGATGGGCCCCTAAATACTGACATCTGCTACCTATCATAGTTTTAATTTTTTGAGGCTTTCACATAATGCTTTCCACCAATATAAAGACAATGTAGACTAGGTTATATTTGTGCCATATCTACATTCTCTGCTAACAGTAAAAGCAACACTGGTCAGTTTTGATAAATTCTGACCAGCATACCACAAGCACAAGCGAGCATGCTCACTTTCGATGCAATCTAGGATTTCTACATTACAAGTCAACTTACGGTTGCTTGCGTCCCTCTAACTAGGAAGTACTTGTACTGTCTGTATGCACACAAACACACACACACACACACAATCATATAGGCAGGTTATTATTCTTTACAGTTGCTATTCAGCATCGTTGTGACAAATTCCTTAAATTATGCAGATATCTTAGCCATTTCTGCAACAGGTCCAGAATAAAAGCAGTTGTATCAGAGTAACCCCAATCAAATTCCCCCCACTCCTAATTTTCCTGCTACTAATGCAAATAACAACCTGGGGTTACTCCCCCCAAAATCATCTGCTATAACATGTACTTAACATGCTTAAGGACAGTGAAATGCTTAAAGATTTCAAGAATTTTTTATAAACTTAAACAGTTTAAATATTTAGCAAACCTAAATACTTAAAACTGCATTTTCTCTTAGGAGATCTTCAGAGAAAATAGAGAATAATGGCAAAGCTTGGAAATATATATGCATAAGAGATCCATGTTCCTGCTGGCTACACAAATTGCCCAAGTTGATCTGCATTTACAAAGAGGCAATTGTCCAACATTCTTTCCTTTAAGTTGTTTTCCTTGCTATATGTCAAAGCCTTACTTTCTGTTGTGAGCTTGACTAAATGTTGCCTTTAACTGTTGGACAGAGGAAATGTTTCAAGATTTGTTAATGAATCAGTGTGTTTGAGGCTATGGAGGTACAGTACCAAACTGCAGTGTGTGTGTATGTGCATGTGTGTTTATGTGGATGAGTATATATTTATTTATTCATTTAAAATCTCTGGAAACAGTTGGCTTGCGAATCCACAGCCATTCTGCCTTGCTGGGATTGCATCTAAGCCTGTTTTTCCCCATCCAGACCTGAACAGCCTTCAGGCATAAGGCATAAGGCCAGGTCAGCCATTTCATCTCCTGCCTGAATTATGCTAGCTGTACTCCCACGACTATTTTCTGATTTGCTCTGTTAATTTGTTATGAAGGGAACAGCGTCCATGTGTCCTTGCACTGTCAACATAAAAAAAAAGAAAAGCCAATAAAAATCCTGTCATCATATGTCCCTGATTTAAACCAACATGAACAGAATGGCCTATGGCAAAAGTAGCTTTAAACAGGAAAAATTGTGGGCAGGCAATGGGAAATAGCTCAACGGGGAAAAATTGTTTTCATTGCAAGATCAAAGACGTGACTTTTCACCCAAGCTTCATAGGGTCTCAACCTTAGAGCTGTTGGCTGTACCTGCCCCTTCAGGTCACGTTGTGCAATCCTGGCCCTGTCACAGCTAACTTCAGGGCCTGCTTGCACCCCCCCCCCCCGCTATAGCTTCTCCTTGTTACAGCTTTAGGATGAGAAGTAGGGCTCCACATGGCTGCAGCGTTAGTCCCTTGTTGAGGTACTACTGCAGTTAGGACTAGGGCTTGTCAGCTTGCTCGGTCTTAAGTAGCTTCATTTTTTACTTTTGTACTGATGTAGAAAGTCAGCACCCACCCATCCTCCTAGAGATGGAAATATTTTGGGGGATATTAAAAAAGGCAGAATATTATATTTCCCCAAAGGAATAATGGAGGAAAAATCTTAGGGGAGGCAGAAACCAATCCAAGTTTCCCCAAGCAGAAACCTGAGGAGGAGACCAGCTTTTAGAAATGCAGATTTGGTAATCCATTCAGGAAGACTTGGTCAATCTATGCATAAGCAAAATGCCTTCAACCACAGCTCCCACAGAAGACTGGAGCTGATGGGATTAGAAAAACAAAGACTCCTAGAATCTACATCTCCCACCCAGGACATGATCTCCAAGCCACAATGGGAGTCAGGCAACAATAATTAGAATACCAAAAGGGCACAGGTCAAAGTACATTGCACAGGAACAGGCACCTCAAACACAAACCCCCCAAAAGATATAAAAACCCACCCACTCTCAACTCAATTTTTGTCAGTTGTCCCCAGAACCACATGCTGCTGGTGGTTCTGCTCATCATTAAACCTTCTTTCCAAATAGCCAGCCTCCATTTTATCTCCAGCGTCTTAGACTCCATTTTATTTACTCCCAGCTTGGAACTGGACCTGATGGTTTTTCTTTCAACACTGATGTATGGAAAGACTACAATGTTGTTGCCCTCAAGATAATGGATTAAATCTCATGTGGCACTTAGGTCTAAGTCCACTGCACTAGAATGGAACTGCATATAACCTAATTCTAACCCTTTCATAGGAGGGAAAAATTTATCTTAGATACTAGTTGCAGGGTAGACATTTAATTATGCCTGAAGTTTTCAGATTATATATTATTATTTCTCAGATATATGTACTTAGAAACTTGGATATCAGCCCTTTGAGGAAACAAATGAAAAATTGTAGCATAAACTCTGAGATATATTTACCCAATTTTTAAATGATCAAAGAGAAATCCCCAAATTCACTCTAACACAGAAGAAAATTGAAAGCTCTAGTTCCACTGTTATGTATGATGTCACCCCATTTATTCTGCAACAATTTTCCACCTACTGTGGTCAATTCACCAGTAAGGTGGCTCCTTTGTGTTACATATTCCCAAATAGCAAGAAGGACATTGGCACTTCTATCAATGGAGGAGAGTAGGGTGGAAAAAAGAGAAGAAGATCTCTTTTGGAGAAGACCTCATTAAAGAAGTGGGATTTAATATAATTAAGCTTAACTTATGTTTATTTAATTAATTTTTGTTGCCTTTCAGAACAGACCTTTTTTTTGAAGTAACCTATCTAAGCATTTAAAAATCAGTATATCAAAGAACCTTGCAATATGTCTGCCACAAGTTTAATAATGCCTTATTCCTATTTCCTTTAATATGTGCTTTAATTGTAATGACATTAGAGAGTAATATTAATATGCAGGCTGTATGCAGTTATCCAGTGTGAGATGCCTTTATGTTGTCAACCAAAAATACTTCAACCTTCCATCTTACTTCCTTACTCCTTCCCTCCATCTTCAAATTCAAAGCTCCCAACTCTGATGCATTGCACTCAGGTTCCTCCCTTAAGAGTGAATAATCATTCAAGAAACATCTATGACCAAGACAAAACATCAGATAGGTGTATACAAATCCATATTTCCAGCAATACTCTTCTCCTTGGTTAAACAATTCCCTAAGATGTCTGTTTGTTATCTACCTTAGTATAGTTTTGGCACGTAAACTTTTTCTATTCTTGTGGGATTTGAAAACTATCTGTGTTATAGCGCAGAATTGTTTCGATATGAGATGGGCAGAAATAAATTTAATGAATGAATGAATACATTTTAAAAAAACCTTTACAAGTAGTTTTCAACTTATGACTACGACTGGGACTTTGGTCACGAAGTGATATGATTGTAAAGAAAGTTGTTACATGACCACATCACTTTAACAATCACAATTCCAGCACTTCCTGTTCTTGTTGTTAACTGAGAATCATGGGTCATTTAAGTATTGTAATTCTGAACAGTCACTGAACAAATGGTCATAAGTCAAGGACTATCTGCAATTCTTTGAGGTTTATTTCAAATTGTAGAAAATAATTGTTCCATTATATTATGCACTAAGATCTGAGTTATTAATGGTTATCATACTTTAAGAAGGATTCAGAGAGTGAAAAACTGTGCAAAGAAAGAACAGTGAGAAAGATCACAGGACACTAAATCCTGTGAGGAGAATTTGAAGGAACTTACCACGGTTAGACTTAACAAAAGATATCAGAGACAAATGTGAACAAACTCTTCAAGCAACTGAAGGATATGAACTGTCTTGTATTGACCCAGAGCATAATATATGGAATATTAGTTTTAAGTGTAATTTAAGGCAGTCTTCAATCCAATATTAGGAGGTTTTCTAATAGTAAGAGCAGTTTGACAGTAGAGCCAAATAATCTGAGAAATGGATATATTCCAATTTGCTAGATAGATATAAGTAGGGGCTGGATTTCTTGGAGAAACATTAGCTTGGATTCCTGCACTGAAGAAAAGGTCAAACCTGATTGCATGAATGGCCCCTTCCAAATGGTTTCATATTGCTGGTTATTATAAGATTATGCTTCATTTCAAATTAATTATGTTATTGCCGTGGTCTTGACTGAATTTATGCATAAGAATATTTGGATTTTCCTTGGGCCGTTCTTTGTATATATGCCAAAAATCTCTGCTAGAGAGCAAAAAAGCATAGCAAAGAGCAGAAATCTGAAATGACATTCCTGAAAAATGTTATTTTTATGGAAAAACATTCAAGCAAGTCTTTTGTCTATTTGAGACATAAACAAAACACACTCTATCCTTTCTTACACCAATACCATTGTGAACAGACATGAAGGAATTATGAAGGTATAATGTGTGTGTTTGAAAAGCACGCGGAGAAGGAAAGAGGAACTTCTGAACCAGATGATAAAAAGGATGTAAGTTGCTCCTTCCTCAGCCTTGCCACTTTCATCTCATTTTTGTTTGTGTGTTTTGCGGTCAGAGACCACACACACTTAAAACTGAAAACCTTCCCCACCCCCATATACATGTTTTGCTGAGCTATTTTAACACACAAGAACAGATATTATAGTGATAGGTACTTTGGAAAAACCTCAGGGCTTGAACACAATTACAGACTCGCAGCCAGATGCAGCTCAACATTAAATCAAGGTAACTTAAGCAAGGGGATGACATGAAGCCGAAATGGTGAGTGTATTTTGCCTAAAGCAGGTTTCAATGTGTCACTTTTACAAGTTCAAGCTGTAGCTGGGATACTTAGGTTTTAATTTCTTAGTGTTCTAAAGACTCAAGAGCACATCTGGTTTGGAGTCAAAGGAAGGACTCATTATCGCCTCCACACCTCCTCCTTTCCCAAATATATTTTTGAAATGAGTGATTTTAGTTTTCCTGAGAATTTGGCAATAGAGATTTAAGAATTTCTGCCTATATTCCTTTGGGCGATGGGAAGGGACTTAAATCCTTTAAATTCAGGACTGTATTCCCTCTATGTACTATCTTTTTAATGGGTGATGGTGGTGGTGATGATGATGATGATGATGATGATGATGATGATGATGATGATGATGATGATGATGATAATAATAATAATAATAATAATAATAATAATAATAATAATAATAATAATAATAATAATAATAATAATAATGTTGCAAGGGACCTTGGAGGTCATCTAGTCCAACCCCCTGCTCAGGCAGGAAACCCTATACCATGTTTCGGACAAATGGCTGTCCAGTCTCTTCTTAAAAACATCCCAGTGTTGAAACCCAAAGGATGTGTAAACAAAGACCACTAAGGTTGAACTTGCATGTCTTTGAGAGCCTGTGCTGATGTAAGAAGGAACATGCTTTACCTATGACCTAGAGATGGCACTATATTCTTATATTTCAAATATACTTTGTACTGATACAGGTATGGCAGTAAATTGTTAAGACAGACGTGGTGGGTAACACACAAAGCATTCAGAATCCATAAGAATATATTCTGGATTGATAAACTCAAGAAGTATTTGTATATGTGTGGTATGTGTATAATTACTATAAATATAGCTATTTAAAAAATTAAGAGTAAGCTTTTCCTATGGATGGGCACTAGCTCTGAAATATATGTGGGGGAGTGGCACAGAGAAAGCATCTTACAAAAATATAATTCCTGTTCAAGTTTAATTCCTATTAGAAAAAGGCCATTTAAATGGGGAGAAAACGTTTTAAATAAAATCTCTATCTTTTCTTCTGATTGGTTTGAGATAAACTGTTCTGACCTAAAATAATTTTTCCCCATGTGGCTGAATGGGGTGACTAAGAAGAGGGAGTACCATCACCCTGCCACAATAATATGAATTTAACCCCAGTTGCAAAATGAAAACTCGTATTTTCTTTAGTCCTCTTCTAAGAATTTAATCCAGCTGATTATTTTCATTCTTTAACTGCCACCTTCAGATCTTGCCAACATCTCAGCTGAGTTGAAACCCCGATTCTTTCTTGGTATCTATAAACAGATGGCTTATGCAGCTTCACGCAAAGTCACTAGAAGAAATAAATACGTCTCGATATTTACCTACAGTACCTGTCTAAAAAGCCTGTTCTTTCTATTAGAGGAAGAAAGATAAATTCTGTTGTGATTCCAACACATACATTAAACCTTTCATTGATTTTTGAGTGGAGTCTGTTAGGAAACCTTTCTTTATGAAAACACTTGGTGAGCAAGAAAACGAAAGCGCGTTCAGCTGCAGGTGTAGTAGCAATTCTAGGCAAAGGCTAATCTGATCCTCTGTACCAGGGGTGTCAAACTTACAACGTCATGTGACGTGTCGCGACGTATAGCTACTTTTTTGTCATTGCCGGCAATCGGGTGGGCGTGGTTTTGCTATGATGCATCCAGCCTGTGGGCCGGCAGTTTGACACCCCTGCTCTATACTTTTCCTTGGAAGAGAGCTGGCTTGCCGGCTTCTTCGGGTTCCTTCAATGGCCTTTAATAAATGGGCTACTAAGTCCTACATGGCTTGAACACCAACTGAAACATCAACGGGTCCAGAATACAGCAGCATGCACAGTTATTGGGGGGGGGGAGAGATTTGTCCATGCACTGGCTCCCAGATTCTTTCTGGGTACAATTCAAAGTGCTGATCACCATTAAAACCTTATCTGGCACAGGGTCAGGGTTATCTGTGGGACCAATTTCTCTAAGAACATCTACCCATCCTATCAGATCAAATGGGCTGTGCATGCTCCTAGTTCCTTCCCCTAAATATTGTCATCTTACGGGAATCAGGAAATGTGCTGTTCCTGAAGCAGCCCCTGACCTATGGAAGACTCATCCCCTGGCAGGCCTCCCTAGCCTTCCGTAAAGTTCTGAAGACCTGGCTTTTACTCCCTAGCACTGGGATAAAATGAAGTGGCTGCACGTCAGAAGTTTGACTTTGCTGCCAGGTTTGTGTTTTCAATGTGTTTACTTTTTATATCTTTAATATGGCTTTTATGCTGTCTTAACTTTTTGATTGTGAGCTGCCCAGAGTTGGTTATAAGATGGGTTGGTTATAAGATGGGTGGCTATAAAAATGTTTTAAATAAATATGTGTGTATATACTTTGTAGATTCTTGTGCTCTGCAATAGGCAGATATTCTGCATAAATATGATAGTTTGCCTGTAATAAAACAGATTTTCTATGAAGCTTCTGCATTTAGCTGTTAACTGGATGCAAAGAAACTTCCAGACAGACATATATTTTTTTTTCCATATCTGGATAAAGCCTGGCACTTGACGTATGATGCAGTCAATGAGGAGAATCAGAGAACGTAACTCTTCCAAATCTGAGACAGATACAGAAAGAGACAGATACAATCTGTCAAGTAAAAGTCTAATAAGCAAATAATTTGCTCCCAAGATGATGCACTATTGAATTTGGTAGGTGGGTGTTTATGGGCTCTGAGTCTATTTCATGAACAACATGTAGTAAGCCAAAGGAAGAACTTTTTGTCCATCTTAGTTATCTATGACAAAGATCCTTAGTTTTAAAGAAATCAAAAGTGAGCCGGACAAAATCTGAAAAGTATTGAGTTTTGCCTAAATGTTAAGAAATATACTGAGAACATGTGCTCTGCCTTGATAACATGCAGATTATATTTACAACAGAATTTTTTTTTATATAAAAACTGGTTTGGCAGAACTCAAGCCTCTAGTGTGCCAGAGATTAAATAAACTTCTGGTCTCACCGTTAAACCGAAGATAGATTACTACCCCACCAAATATTATTGTTAACAGCAAATGAGAGCAAGACCAATTCAAAAGTTTCTCTTCTTCATTGTAAGGTGGCCCTCACATTTAATAAAAGCTACATCAACAGAAAAAGTCAATTTAATATAGTGGTTAAAGACATCAACCTATAAATGGAAGATTGTGAATTCTAGTCCTGTCTTACACACAAAGTCAGTTGGGTGACTTTGAGCCAGTCACTCTCTCTCAGCCCTAGGGAGAAAGCAATGGCCAATCATTTCCAGAAAGGTTGCCCAGAAAACAACAAACAAAATACTTATCAACAACAGTTGCTCTAGTCTGGGCTCCATCCGTATGCAAAAGCTGATCTGATCCAACAGAGGGGCGGTGCTCCCCTCTGCACTATAGGGTGTAGGGCTTCCTGCCCGAGCAGGGGATTGGACTAGAAGATCTCCAAGGTCCCTTCCAACTCTGTTATTTTCTTATTCCTATGAAGTTTGCAGAACTCTTCATAAGCTGAGCTAAGCTCAAGTGATTAACTTCGAGAAGAAGCCCAAAGAAACACTTTAAATATCCCTTTGCAGCATTTCCTTTGGGACTGTGGTGCAGGTGTTTTTCATTTGCCTCCCAGATCCTCAATATCCCCCTTCTTCCTTGAAGTCGAGACACTGTAGTTGCGTCTCCTCATCGCAACCAAATTATCTGAGCGGTGATGAACATGTAAGAAAAGAGTACTACTTGGAATATTGCTATTTTGATTTTCCCATTGGCCAGTTGGAGGGTGAGCAGATTTGCTTGTGGGTCAGGGCAAATGCAATTATAAGAATTTGTTAGAAAAAGGTGATGTACAGCCTCAACCCCCCCCCCCCCAAAACTAGCTTTTTACATTTAGGAATCTTATTCCCCCATGCTTGCAATGCTAAGTAAGGCACTTTTTAATAATATAGCCACACCTTATTCAAACAACAAAAAGGAACAGGTACATTCTAAACATTTCAAACATTCTTAGCATTTAAGCAAATAAAGATGCCTGTGCCCCCAAAAAATGTTACTATACAAATTACCACTTGGTGTTGTAATGTGAATTAGAGCCACTGCATTGTTCCAATGAGTATGCAGTAACAGCACAGATGTTATAGGAGAGCATTTTTGTCAAAAATAGTGCTGAAATAAAGACCTGTAATTTACTTCTCAAGCTTGGGAAGATACTGGAAAAAACCAGGACAATATTGCCCTCCATTGGCAAGAATGTTTATATACAAAAACACTTTGATCAGTCTATTTGTTATGATGTCAATTGCAAACTCTACCTATAAATTAAGTTTCCATGGCCACTTTAGAAATGGTACACTAATTCTGCTCACACTAGACACTTTGCTGAGGTAATATGTTACTTCTGTATGTCTACGGAGATTCTCTGTCATCCAGGTCATAGTTATCCCAAAGATGCTTTTTCACGAGGCAACTGGACTTTCTTGTTTTTTTTTGAAGACGTTTTGCTTCTCATCCAAGAAGCTTCTTCAGTTCTGACTGGATGGTGGGAAATTCCCCACCATCCAGTCACAGGTGAAGAAGCTTCTTGGATGAGAAGTGAAACGTCTTCAAAGAAAAACAGGAAAGTCCAGCTGCCTCGTGAAAAAGCATCTTTGGGGTATTACTTCTGTAATTGTTCTATGCTGGCACCTCATACAACTTACCCTTAAATGTTATAACGGTTTCATGCAGATGTGGGAAGTAAAGCCTTGAGGTATGCTACCTTAGCAGGCTAGACTCCTCCCCTCCCGCTAACACTGACAGGAGCTGAACACGGAGGAAGAAAGAACTACTGTAATACTATGTGTCCCGCCTCTAATTCCTAGAGCCAGTCCAGAAGTATCCCATGGATTGATAGTATGAGAAGCCACTAAAAGATCAAAGAGAGCTAGGATGGATGCATGCCCCATTCCCATGAGGGTCATTGTCGAGGCTGTCCCAGTACTATGTCCTTCTCTGAACCCAGATTTAATGGGTCCAATAACCTTCCTCCAGACGTCTCTGGAGCTCTAACGTGACAACCCCCTCCCCCCCAACATCCTTCCCTGAAATGAGGAATTTGAAGACAGCACAAAAAATCAAGTTGAGGAGGATGTGTGAGAATCAGCAGGGTCTATGAATGGCTGTTGCACTGTGAGCGCAGAGGGGATGGGGGAGAGTGCACAGGCGGGAGACTTATATCCCAGCAATCACTGACCTTCTCTGCCGGCTTCCTCATTAACTCTCTAGGGATCCTGGCAGGAAAGATTGCAAATGATGGTCACAGGATTGCGGAGTGCTGCAATCGGTCATAAGCACAAACCAGCTGCCAAGCATCCAGATCACAATCATGTGACTGGGGGGGGGGGCATTGGAATGGTTGGAGCGCTAAAGACCAGTTGTAATTGCCATTTGTTTAGTGTCATCGTAACTTGAAATTTGTCACTGAATGAATAGTTGGAGATCAAGGACTGTCTGTATATTTAAATGTAAATTAGATAATAAAACACGGAACGAGCAGGGGACAAGGTAAAGCACGAAACATCCTTCAAGGCAGAGCATGCATCGTCCTCCAAGGAGAATTATGTGAGTCAGATATCTTGGTCTGAAAATGAGCATCTTGTTCATACTTGGGACTATAGAAAAATACAGTTGCATTCATTCACGATACCAAATACATTTACAGTACATGCTATTATGACGATAATTCCATCCATTTTCAATACAAATAAGACCAGGTTAGTGAAATATCCTACCTTGTGTGGTCCCATCTAGTTCCATGACACATTTCATTGCTCTTATAATTTGTTCTGCTACAGGAGGAGCCATAGATGTGGCATAAGTTGCACTGTGTGAATGAATTCGTAGGTAGTCCACTAATTCCTTAAATCAAAAGAACAATATTTCAGTCTGGTCATCAAAAATCCTCTTCTAGTAGAATAAGTTTGGCAAATGAGATAGCCTTCTTCCTGTGCATAAAATTGCAGCTGGCATGATTTAATTTATCACCCCATGACAATTAAATTTTTGTCCCCTTATCATTGAATTTTTCTCCAAACATGTTTAAGAGTCAAGACAAATAAAGAAACAAAGTCAGTACATGGCAAGAAAAACGTATTTCCAAATTATCTTGAAAAAACATAAAATGCCCTATCTTGATTTTATTCAAAAGTAGTACATGTATCATATACCCAGAACAATGAAATAGTGCTACTTGGCTAGAACAACAATGTGGGTCAACTCACGAGCGTGGCGGGTGATAGCGTGGCCGATGATTTTAGCGTTGCTCCAATCGAACTGGTGTTGTTTGGTGTTGGTGTGGGTAGAGATTAACGCCACGATCCCAAATCCTTAATCTCTATCCACACCAACACCAAACAACACCAGTTCGATTGGAGCAACACTAAAATCATCGGCCACGCTACCACCCGCCACGCTCGTGAGTTCATCGAAGCTCGGCACTCCACAAGCAATTCCATCAACAGACACACTGACCTACAACCAGCCTATAAACCCCTCAGAATCCAAATCAACCACACAGCCAACCAGAGACAGCACCGACCCTCAACCAACCCACGCAAGCCCCCACTCCTCCACTCACCCCCGACCAGCAGTTCACCTACCTACATCACTGACCTGATGTAACCTCCCTATCACAAGACCATCACAAACCTCTCACTGATGACTCACACCTGATTCATCACAAGACACACCCACCCCTGAAGCCTCATAAACAGAAAAACACTGACACTGACATCCCCTAAACTCTGCTGAAGGTGTTACCTAGCCTGGTAACGAAACGTTCGGAAACCAACCCACAAGCTCAGAGAAGGAACCTTCACCCTCATAAAGTCTAACGTTTAAACACAATGTGCTATCCGTATCCAGCTCTCATATTCACTTCAAAACAATGTAGGAATTGAAAGTTCAGAACGCTAACCTTACTATTTATGCAAAATACAATTTTCATTTATGTTTAGCTGTACATACCCGTACTAGTTTGGCAAGTTCAGCAGGTAAACTAAAAGAGACGGTTCATACGTTGGTATGACTAATTAAACAGGGCAACTTTCCTAGTAAAGTTTTTAGGACACTTATATGCTTGCATTTTCATGATTAAATCTATCAAGGCATTTTGAAAGCGCTTGAGAACAATATGCAAATAGTTGCTGTATTTTCAACTTACAACAGGCTTTGACAACTTTTAATTAGGAAAACCTTGCTGTGTGGAATGAAATCCTGACAGAGCTAACTACACAGAAGACAGGTTTATTCTTACCATCCTTAGGAATTACTAAAAATCCCTGCATTCTATGCCATATGAGCACTCTGAAACCATTTGTCAGTCTTCAAAGGTGATTGAACTCTTAGCAGGGTGTAACCCAATGGTGTCACAAATGGCTAGCATGAGTAGTATGCGGAGAGACAGAGATCCCCATCCCCAACAGAGGGAAAGAAGGCATTCTGAGGTTGGAGTACTGTTTATGCTCCACAGCAGGGGTCTTCAAATTTGGCCCTTTTATGACTTGTGTCGGACTTCATCTCCCAGAATTCCTCAGCCAGGCACGCTGGCTGAGGAATTCTGGGAGTTGAAGTCCACAAGTCACAAAAGGGCCAAGTCTGAAGACCCCTGCTCCACAGCTTATCACTTGGGATGGTATCTATGCATGTTGGCCCAGATAAAGATCTTTAGAGACAGAGCAGTAAGATATTCAAGGCTACGGGTCAGCATTTATTTATTTTTTGCTTTGGACCAACCTCCCACCCTACCCCCCCAAAACCCTAAGAACTGCGTAAGAATATCTCGATCAGAAGAGCAAGATCATTTCAGACTATTTTCCTACGTTTAAAGATGAAAATGGGTGCATGAAGCATCACGGAGAATTACATTTGCTCTGACCTTTAGTGGTCTTGCTTGCTTAATGACCACTCCTTCAGTGACCTTTTGAACTTAAAACGGACAAACTAGTATTTCTGACCAGTCCTCGGACTTATGTTGGTTGCAATGTCCCCACTGTCGTAACATCACGATTAGGGTGTTTGGAACCCATCTCGCAATTACGTTGCAGCGTCTCACGATCACGTGATTGAATTTGGGACCTTCTTTGCCGGCTTCCTACAAACAAAAGCAATGAGGAAGCTGGCAGGAGGTTGCAAGGGGTGACCACGTGATTTCCTCACTTAACAACTCTTGAGGATTTGCTTAACAACAACAACAACAACCGGAAGTGCCAGAATTTCCATCCCTAACTGATGTAGTCATGTGACATCTTACATTTCTGACAGAGATAGAAATTCCAGTCCCGATTCATGTAGTTAAGTGAAGACTACCTGTAATTTCCTTAAATTGGTTAAACCGAGCTACCAAAAATGGGCCATTTTGCTGTCAGCTTTTGGCAAAGATGCTTGGAGAGTTTCACAATGAAGCGGGGGGCTGCAAACCCATCCCAGCTGAGAGGGAAAACTTCTCGCAAAGTTTGAAAATTACTAGGATTTACAAAAGTTCAGGCCAACTCTTGTTTCCTGACTCAATCCACAATTTGTGATGGAGCCATTTATAAGGGTTTGGATACTGTTGAATGCCAATGATTGCTGCCGTTACCTTTTTGCCAGCAATGTAACCTCCGGCTGCTCCAAAACTTTTTGTGAATGTTCCCATCAATACATCAATATCATTAGGATCCATTCCAAAGTATTCCACAACTCCTCTCCCTGTAGGACCAACGGCACCTATGCTGTGGGCTTCGTCCAAGTAGACATAGGCTTTGTATTTTCTCTTTAAGGAAATGACTTCTGGCAAGCGTACAATAGAGCCTTCCATGCTGGAAGAACAAGAAAGTTAATGAGAACTGAGTACACGTAATGCCTGAAACTGTATGAATTGATCCAATATAATGCCAATATTATGCCAACAGAATCATACAAGCAATAGAAGAAATAAATTAAGAAAAATCCAGTTTGTAGAGTGTAATTTATGGCTTTCTGGTTACTGTGCTTAACGTATGCACAATATTGGAGTATTTTATATGGATTTTCCAGAATCTGCATACCCAGTTGAAATTATATATTTTACATACCTATAAATGCCCTCTACTAGAATAAGAATTTTTTTCCATGCTCTTCGGCTTCGAGGTTGTCCCTGTATTACTGCATCCTTCAAAAGCTTTTCTAAGCTCTGCATATCTAATTTTAAAAATACAAGGTAATGTGAAATATTGCATCAAATATATATGTATCTACATTAGATTTCTACAAACCGCAAATCCATTTTGTAAAAAAATCAAACCAAGTGTGAGATACTTAGGAAAACAAGCCAAGCTTCTGTATAAAATATTACTACTGTAACTTTTAGTATATGGACTGAATCTAGTGAAATATAAATAACAATGTTTTCTCAGCATCTCTTTTAGGGAAAAAAAAACTCCATTAAACTTGACAGAAATATTAATGTGAGATGCTTTAGGGTTATTGGTATTTTATCCCTGCTCAGCCCTATAGTCCATCAAGTTTCCTGATATAAAGCAAGATACTTCAGATTAGTGTGTTATATCAAGTTATCGATTACCAATTGAAAAATTCAAAATATAATGCTGTTTCAGCTTGGAGGGACAAAGAAACCAAATAGTGAAATAATAAATTTTACTTCACATTCCGTTTGCTTTTAAAAATTAATGGAGTTCCATTCATTGAATCTACATACTGCTACTCTGATACAGGAAAAGGTCAAAAGCATCTCAGAATCTATGCCAGCAATTTAGTTTTTGATGTTTGATGACATCAAATGTACCATTCCGATCTGATGCATTCATCATCTCCACCAGCAGAAAAAAACATGCTTGATACAAAGGCTATGAATAGCCTTTGAAAAAGTCTCTTTGCCATGTGTGGGAGTATATGCAATTTAAAAAAAACAAAAAACCCTGCTTTGAAAGCTGCAAAGCTAGGGCCCTAAGAGCCCATGTGCCAGCCTGTTCTCTCCAATTTGTGTGCAAAGACCAATTCCTATCAGACTAAACCTCCTGGCTTTCCTTATGACCTTGACTGGACAAGTAGCTTGTCACCTCATCCCAGGAGTGTAGGACAAATGTGAGCTTTTGGTTCAGTTTGTACTGCAAACACTGGGACTTAAAAATTCTTGAGCACATAACTTCTATTCATTCCTTTTTAACAGAACATGAGGAGCATAGTTGTGGTTTATGCATAAAAAATACATATCTACAGGGTTATCTCTATCTACATAGTTCAGTTGGATTCTGGTTACAAAATTATTTTATATCAACGCGGTTGTAAAGAAGTGAGAACTTTACACTTTTGTTTGTTAAAACCGGTTTTAATTATCTGATGGTGTATTGGCGATAAATTGAAACAGGTTGGGAAGAAGTTAAATCAGGTGAAAAATTATCTTTAAGCACTCATATTTTTATCATCCACACTCAAGAGATGTCAAGCTATTTCTCTTTACATATTCAAGAAAAAGCAACCAAATTTTCAAAATTTCTATTATCAATAATTACCATTCAGCTTAAAGGGAATTCTCTATAGGGACGATGTTTCCTGTCATCCTTAACATTGTAAAACCACCGTATTTGTTTTCTTTTTTAAAAAAATAAACTTTATTAGATTTTTTTTAAAAAAAAACTGACAAGAACTAATACCTAGAATGAATAAAGAGGAAAAAAGAAAGGACAGACCAAAGCCAAAAGTACAGGAAATCAAAATAAAGAAAAAAGATTATAAAGAAGTAACTTTTATTTATCAAAGGCCTGGAGACTAAAACATATGAAGAACGGTTTGGCTAGTCTAAAGAAAAGAAGAAATAGGGGAGACATTAGCAGTATTCCAGTATCTGAGGGGCTGCCACAAGGAAGAGGGGGCCAGGTTGTTCACCAAAGCACCAGAGGGAAGGTCGAGAAACAATGGTTGGAAACTGATCAAAGAGAGAAGCAACCTGGAATTAAGGAGAAACTTCCTGACAGTGAGGACAATCAACCAGTGGAGCAGCTTACTCCCAGAAATCGTGGGCGCTCCATCACTGGAGATTTTTAAGAAGAGAGTAGACATTCACCTGTCTGAGACAGTATAGGTTCTCCTGCTTGAGCAGGAGGCTGGACTAGACCTCCAAGGTCCCTTCCAGCTCTATTCTATTCCATTCCATTCCATTCCATTCCATTCCATTCCATTCCATTCCATTCCACTCCACTCCACTCCACTCTTATTTTTTTACAGTTGTTATAAGTACAGATATAATTTAACTTTTTATTTTTTTATTTATTTATTTGTATCCTGCCTTATTTGTAAAAATAATAAAGGCAGGATACAAATGAATAAAACAAAAATTAAATCTATACTTGTAACAACTGTAAAAGAAAACTGGAAGTCACTTCTTCAGTAACTGAAGTTGGCTAGCATACCTACTACTCCTTCCTCCTCCTATTTTCCCCACAAGAACAAACCTATGAGGCGAGTTGGGCTGAGAGAAAGTGACTGGCCCAAGGTCACCCAGCTGGCTTTCATGGTTAAAGTGGGACTTGAACTCATGGTCTCCTGCCTTCTAGCCTGTGGCTTAACCGCTAGACCAAACTGGCTATTTTATGGTTGCAGCATTGTTTGCATTTTCATTTTTATTCTAACCATCAAAACCGTATACTATGTTTTCATTTCCCCTCACAAAAAGTCAATAATGGGTTTCCAATCATCATCCTCAATGGTTTTAAACTGAGGCCATTTGTGAAATCAAGGCAAAGAGGAAGATTAATTCTATTTTAAATGTTCTGGTCATAAGACCACAACATTTGAATACTCATGTTTGATTGGTTTTGCTGTGACTTGTGTTATTTTTTGTTGAAACAAACAGCTTAGAAAAGGGTCCTGTCTATTGCTTCAATATTTCTCATTTTGGCTAATATGATGAATTATCATCAGAACTATTTGTTGCCTAATTTAAATAGCATCCCTAGATTAGTTTATTGCAGTTCAGTAAGGCAGTACCAATCAATGTCATAGAAGTCACAGAAATAATATTGCAGAATAATAAAAAAATATGTATTCCGCAGCCACTATATATTGCTGAAAACACTGCTCACTTGACTCTTCAGATTTACAATAGAATGTTCAGTTCTAATGCATGCCAACATGTTTAAGCATTTAAATGAAAAGGGATTTTGATATAAACCTTTCTTGACTAGAAACTAACCAGCATCTTAAGGGTGAAAATACATAAAAACTCCACTAAGATTTTACAAAGGCAACTGTTTAATCAATTTTCCATCCAGTGAAGTGGTTTCTGTTGAACTAGGAAGGAGTTTTTGGTTTTAGTTCAATATTTACCAAATTTATAGTTCAGCTTACCAGACACTGTGCGGACCTCTGATAAGATAATAGCTGGGTGGGAAAAATGGCTAAAAGTAACAGCCGTATCTGTATCTGAAGTGATATCTCTAGTATTTGTTCAGTCTTGAACACAGTGGTCTGATTTGATTCCAAAGTTAAATAATAATTTAATGCTACAAAAATTTGCTTTAGCCTCAGATAGCTTTTTTTATATTAACGTTATCCTTCTTAACTGTTGGTTATATTTTAAATTTCTTTAAGGATAGAGAAGAACTAAGGACAATAAACATGGAATTCATTAGCATTTGGAGTCTCCCACCAAAAGATGACAGAAAAGGATCCCTGTCTCAAATTTTAGAGACATCTCTAAGGTTAGTCTTTTGTATCTTTTCTCTATCAACATGAGAGTAAAAAAACAAACTGTAATACAGACAAGATTAATTAGTCTTATCCAAATATAGTGTATGCTACAAATGAGAATCAAATTTAAACAACATAACAGTTTTGGCAATTTCACTGTGATAATTTGAGGCCTCTTTCCATGAAAATAAGAAAAAGGTTTTTCTTACATATTAAAAGTGTGAACACATTATTTCCAAAGAGAGACAGCTACGGACATGAATTTCATTTTTTCATCAGTTAGCTAAAGCTGCCTCATTAATACTTACTGTTGTGCTTAAAGACTCTAATAGTAGCACCAGACAGCCTTGCACCAAGAACAAGTGAAGTATGGTTCAACTCATCACTTAAAATTAGACAACCCTGTGGAAATATATAGCAAAGAATTATAATAAACATTTAACTAACATAATATAACAAATTAAGCAAACAAACAATATTATTTGTCTTATTTAACCTCGCTGTAATTATCACCAGCAATTAAAAGTAGTAAATAAAAACCTAAGGAACCTAAGGAAAATACACTGCAGATGCCTCTCTCTCTCAAAAATGAATGAAAACAAACCTTAGAAATTATAATAAAATCAGAAGAATAAAATCAATACAGACTAATATTTATAACTAACATATATGTGTGTGTATAATTTTATGAAGAATTTTGATTATTAATAAAAGCTAATGCAAACTGACCTTGAAAAGAATAGAAAGAATAAGAAGTACAAGGGCAAAGGAAAAAAGAAAGAAAAAGAATAAAGAGAAAAGATATAAAAAAGTGATTTCCAACTTTCATCACAACAAGAATACAAAAATGCAGTGATTCTTCACCCCCTAAGATTGCAAACAATTGTTTCTTCATCCCATCCCTTTTTTTAATAGACAACTACGTAAGACATCTTTTCAGACTGAGGGTATGTCAGCAAAAAATCCATAAGGGTTGTCAGAAGCAATGACATATCTTGTTTTAATCTTGATTAAAATAATAACATATTCCTTCCTTTTACTTGTGACAATCTTTAGTTAATTCAAATATTGTCCTAGGATTTGATTTCTTTTCTTATTTATCTCGTCACACAGTGTTCTTCAAGGCTTTGACAAATCTCCTTTGAAAATCCAATAGGAAAAATTAGTCTATATCACCCTCTAGGTTTATCATTTGTATTTGCCTTTTGAATTTTAAAACATTAGCCAATTTCTTTGAAGATTCAGTGAAGCGTCCTTTCCAAGATATTCTCTTCACTTGTCAAGTTATAAATCCAGTCTTGATACTATCTTTGTCTTGTCAGATCAAATTTGTTCTAGATCTGTCATTTTCTTCAATAACATATTTTGGACATAGTCTGTGCATAGAAGCAGACATCGTTATCAACATTGTTGATATTGTGGCTTCTAATTTCTGATTTCATTCTTCAAAAGACTCGTTCAGCATTTTATAGGTTTGTATTTTTTCTCGATCCCAAAAATCTTTAATCCCCTCCAGTGTCCAGTTTTTAAATCATGAAATTACTTATCTCTATTATGACTTCCAAAAACCAAAAGAGATCTATTTCCCACGAGAAGCTGTTAGTTCTTTATAATTAGTTCCAAAATTCTATTCTAAAAGTTTCACTATTCCAAATTTATCAGGATCCTTAGTCCGCTTATAACTTTTTAAGACCAAAATCTTATTTTGCTTTTAGCAACTTATTTCAGATTCTTTAAATTCTTATGATTAAAATTGTCTTTTGTTCAGGGCAGAAGGCAAACTCATTCCATGTTTTCAAACTTGGCATTCTGAAAGTCTCCAATAGCTTAAATGTAGTTAATGAGCAATTTCCAAAAAGAGATTAGCAAGTGAGTTTAGCAAATGTAGTAAACATTAAAAGACACTATTCGCGGGTTGCAAACAAGATGGCTATTGCTGTCATCTCCCAGCATCCAAATCAGTACGATACAGCTCTCTTAAGTCTTGTTTTAAGAGTGGCTGTCTGAGGTATACATAGGTTATCTCCCAACCTCCCTTTGTCCAGAGAGGTTCTGAAGACTTTAGAGAAAGCTGTAAAGCACTGTGAAGCGGTATATAAGTCTAAGTGCTATTACTATTGCTACTCATCAGCTCTTCATTCTTCATGTCAGTCATCAGCTCCATTTTCGTGGAGACATCTTTAATCCCCCATTCCTCCCCGGAAGCCAAGTTTTTTAAGCTGGTATACAGTTTATAAACTATTACTAATGACAGATTTTGACATATTACTGTAATATTTACTATTTTAGAGATTGTTTTGGTAAAACTGTTAAATATGAAGGAGTGATTTAATTAGGTACCTGAAAAGAAGTTAATAGTAGAGAAGCCAGATTTTCCCCCCATTTAAATTAAAGTTCCTATGCCAACTATGTTAATAATATAAGTTTTTTTGATCCTGACACTGTTATTGCTACTTCTAAAATTCTGTTACGGTAGTCCTCGACTTACGATCACAACTGAACTCAAAATTTATGTTATTAAGCAAGACAGTCATTAAGTGAGTTTTGCCCCATTTTATGACCTTTCTTGCTATGGTTGTTAAGTGACTTGCTGCAATTAAGTTAGTAACATGGTTGTTACATGAATCTGGCTTCCTCATTGACGAGATACTGCAACTGTCATGAATATGAACCAGTTGCCAAGCATCTGAATTTTGATCACGTAACTATGGGGTTTTTGCAATGGTTATAAATGAGAAAATGGTTATAAGTCACTTTTTTCAGTGCCATTGTAACTTTGAGTGAACTGTTATAAGTTGAGGACTACCTGTATTTATTACAGGTCTGAGAAGAATTAACTGAAGCTTCAGAATCAAAATCCTATGTTCATAAAAGGAGTTGAAGAAAGTGGATGAAATCTGTATTAATTAGTAGTAATTTAGGAATTAAAACATTCATTAATATATTTCAGATTTCTTCTACTATGACCATATTTTGGTCTGAAACGTATCAGATATCTTTAGCATGACCAATATTTATTAAAACCCACATTTTCTTTTTTGGCTACATCCCTACATTTGGAATTTATCAAGGCATCAAAAGTGCTGGATTGTTCTTGCAGAGGAGGAGTAAAACAACAACAGCATAACACTAAAAAAAAACCTGATTTGCAGCAATGGAGTACTGAGAATGTACTATTTAACAACACAAATTAGTCTTTTTTGTTTTTGACAGAGATAAGAAAGAAGACTCAGCAAATGTATCTCTTGTTTTTGTGGACTTAAGACAAAAGCAGAAGCATCAACAGGTTGGGAATGAAAGACAACATGAATGTTTCAGTGTCGTAATCCTTGCTTGGTCATTTTGATGAAATCATAGGATTGTGTGGATGCCTCTGAATGAATGCAAATTCAAGTAGCATAGTTTGATATTTTCCTAATTATATAATCCTAAACAGACTTACAAAAATAATTTCGGCAACAATATACAACACATAGATTTTGTTTAAAAAATGAAGTTTTAGCACAGTCCCTTGATTGAACTATAGGCACTATGATTTTTTTAAACAACTATACTTACCATCACCATTATGAGTTAACGCTTATTGACCACAGTATTGCCTCATCAATAAAAAATTAAGAATGGATAGGTCTATTTTCTAACAGCCTGATTCCTGAATCATATAGATTCCCCATGAAAGCAAATAAACATTTTGACAAAACTATTCTACTGTATATAATTAAAAATGCTTACAACGCACCAATGGTTTCATTTATGTTAAATCCTAGAAACCTCTCTTAAACACTGCCCAAATGAAATTAATCTGTTGTTGTATAATTGTATTTAGTTCAGCAGTATTTAAGTAGTAAAAAAAGTTCCTAGTGGTTATTCTAATAGGTGCTCCTTCAACATAGCAGTGTCAGAAGCAAAAGTTAATTATTCAATCAACTAAATTTAATGCAAAATATGTGGAGAAGTGAAATAAATAGGAAACATATATATTTCTATATAGTTTAAGAACATTAAGGAGAACATGGCTTACAAAGAGCTGATTACAATTTATGATGCCCTTGCTAAATATTACCACCACAGCTTGCCTTGCCTTCTAAAAGAAATGCGACAGCTTTACAATTATGTTAAATTTCCTGGGCGATGATCACAACAAATGTATTTGGAAGGATATTCACTTACCTTCCCTACTAATGCTGGAATATTCATAGAATTTGTAGCAAACCCCATACCAAATGCCAGAGCTGCTTCAACACCAAGGAATTGTGCTACCGTATTTTCTAACTCTATATGTTTATCAAAGTTTCCTGTTATAAACAGCAAAAATATTTTAAAGGATCTCATTAGTATCATTCATGAACATCTTAACTGTAATACAAACTTATTTACCTTCACATATTAACACTGATAATTTTTAAAATTCTTCATTCTAGAATTTATAATTAAACATGCTTTGTTTCTTAGAGCAAAAATATGAATCGTATTACAATTAAAGCACTTGTATTCCAATCTCTAATTTAAGATAAATAGTAAAGTGATAAAAAGAAGTATAAACAAAACTGGAGGACTGAAGAGAAACAAACAAACAAGCATCCTCTACAAAAAGCAGAAGAGTGCCACAAAATGAAAATTCCACAGAAACAATACAGCCAATAACTTCATTGGATAATCTCAGCTATAATGCAGGTTTAAAATCCTTTGAAAAATAAGCAGTTTTACTTGAGGCTGAGCAGAGCATTAGTTGTAACACTAAAGAAGCTTCCTTGAAAGGATGAGCTTTCCATATCAGCTGAGAAAATCCTTTCTTCTGGGGAATAGTTGGACTTTTCTGAACAAGTACAAAAGGGCACATTTTGTTTCTTAATCAAATTAAACAATGCTGGCTTGTTTCAATTTTCCCCTTTATTTTGCACATATATTGAAAATTTTAATTAGAGATAATACAATATTATTTGCATTTATTTGGTTTTGCTTACCTCTCTCGATTTTCCTATTGCAAAGCCAAACTATAATTAGATAATTTGACGTATCATAGCTTTTGAATGTCCTCCCCCCAACATATTTTAAATTCTGAAAATATAGCAAATAATATAATCACTATATCTGCATGTATCTATTCTGTTCCCCAAATAGGAAAGGGGGCAAAGTATTTTTCATTTATTTCTTTATTCATGTCAGAAGAATAAGGGAACTTTCCTAAATGTCATATAAGAACATGTCAGGAGAAACTTTACAAAAATCTACTCAGAGTAGGAGTTTTTACTAGAGAGTAGCCATGATCTTGAAGATATATATAATCTTCATGTTATGTAAAAGGGTTTTATATCCAAACCTCCCTTGAAGGTTTCTCATTTTTGGATTATATTTTGGTTCTATTGCCTCCTATTAAATTAGAAACCCTAATACATGCACTGAATAATAATGAGCTGCCCAAATAAATTCACCCATTCCATTTCCTTCAATTAGCAATAACCGAGAGATCACCAAAGCCAGGGGTCTTCAAACTTGGCCCTTTTATGACTTATGGACTTCAACTCCCAGAATTCCTCAGCCAGGCATGCTGGCTGAGGAATTCTGGGAGTTGAAGTCCACAAGTCATAAAAGGGCCACGTTTGGAGACCCCTGACCAAAGCACTCTTCTGTAATAAAATCCAACATAACAAGCTAAAGATATTGTAGCAACATATTTTGGAAAATGCCAACATGCAGCCTTATTTGTATGGCAATGGCTCACATAAACTACAGTGAGAATTGTTTCAACATTGCAGGCACCCAACCTGACCAACAAGGATTTGTAAGACTAGCCCTACTGCTTTGCACATTTCTAATTAAAATGGAACTTCTGTGGGTGGAAGGGTGAGGTGAATGTTTGTGACGAAGAGATTTTGGGTGGGAATGAAAAGCCCAGTTCAGTTGTATTAAATTTCTCTTTTAATGCAGGAGGATAAGGCAAAGTTAAATATAGCTATGAACAGTTCTGTCTCCCAAGGCTCACTGAATTAGGATAAATTTACGTACGTGGATGAAATAACCACAGTATGTTCCACTCATTCCTGTGGATTAAATCAAGGAATTGTGTCTTAATTGAAGAACACAGGTAGTCCTTGATTTATGAGCACAACTGAGCCCAGAATTTATGTTGCTAAGTGAGAAATTTGTTAAGTGAGTTTTGCCCCATTTTACAACTTTTCTCGCCAGAGTTGTTAAGTGAACCACTGCAGCCAGTGGTGAGATTCAGCCAGTTCGCACCACTTCGGCAGAACCGCTAGCTAATTTTTTGTTGCCCAGGCCCAGAATGGACTTCCGGAAGCGGCATCCACACAGAGAACCGGTTGTTCACATATTTGAATCCCACCACTGACTGCAGCTGTTAAAGTAGTAACACAGTTGTTAAGTTGAATCTGGCTTCCCCATTGGCTTTGCCTGTCAGAAGGTCACGAAAGACATTCACATTACCTTGGGACCCTGCAACCGTCATAAATATGAACCAGTTGTCAGGTATCTGAATGTAAATCACATGACCCTGGTGACTGGTGTGAAAAATGGTCGTCACTTTTTCCAGTGTCGTTGTAACTTTGAATGGTCACTAAATGAACTGTTGTAGGTCAAGGACCACCTGTACATACTTTGCTTGCAAAAGGTCTCAGGTTCAGTCCTTGTGTTCTTGGGTTGGGCTGGGAAAAGATATTTTGTCTGAGGAAAGGATCGCTATAAGTACAGTTTATGCTAAATGAAATGGGTGAATGGTCTGCCTTAAAATAAGGCAACTTTCTATTTTCTCTGGCATTTACACTGCTGAGACTCAGGAAAAGAATTTGCAACAAGCTAGGAGGCATTTGAAAATGTTGGTCATGTCAGAAGTTACAAAAAGGTAACATGAAGAACTTTGTTTCTTCCTCTTGTCTGATCTTTCATGTCTCAGATAATTTTCAAACTCTCCACGGTTTCTAATCTGCTTTACTTAGAATGAAAATAAACACATTCACAATAGTGGTTTTGCACTGAATGACAAATCGCTCCTCAAGCTTGAGAAATTGACAAAGGAAGAGCTACACAAGCTAACTTTCCCACAAAGATAAATTACCTATGAAACATCCAGAAGGTTCACGAGCCATTAGAATTTCTCTTATGGTAAAAAAAACAACACACAAAGAAAGTTTGATCTTGAGAGCTCAGCCCCTCTCGTTTTTCTGCTATCTATTCTGCAGGGTCTTCAGCAAAACCATTGCCAATGCTAACCAGAATTCACATTTCACTATAAGCTCAGGGTAGAGGGACTCTTGATTAACATTAGCTAAATACCAAAGAGAACAGACCTTCCACTAGAGTAATATGTTCAGGTCTTATAATTGTACATACTGGATTAATTCTTAGGCTATTAAAGCTACTTGGTGCTCTCCAGATGCTTTGAGATTACAACTCCCACATTCCATTGCTACTGGCCATGTTGAAGCCGAAACATCTGGAGGACAACAGCTTGCTTATCATTACCCTGAGTGCCTAGCATATCATGTAACTCTCATCTTGGGAACATTAAAGGTAAACAACAATTGCTAAAATTCAACATATGGAGGGACATTACATTGATTATGTAGCCTTTGCATAGATCAATAGGCATGCCAGTTGCTTTGATTATGGTACTAATTAAGGGCATTTATCTATGTGGTTATATTAATATACATTTGTAATCACTCATAAACTATGTTAATCTGTAATCACTCATTAACTGTGTTAATCATCCAAATTATATATATTAGTATATAATTATATATTTTTCTAGTATAGGCATGTTAGGGATTACCAGTTGAGTTCTTGCCAACAGCTTTTTTCCCCATTGCTGTTCTCCATAAACTGCTACCTTTAAAACTAAAACTGCTTTTGTTTGTCACTATGAAAAAGCTGCCACTAATGAATCACCAGAAGAAGCATATTTGGGCAACATACTGCAAAATCAAAAACATTCAGGTGTGGGAAATGATTGCAGTGTCAAAACAATACTTAGGTATCAATTGGATCTTCTGGGAGAAATGCTTATTGCTGAGGGATGAAAAATGTTACTCTGATAACAATAGCTGCTCAGAATTCTTTGCTGACAAAGAGGCTATTCTTTAAATCACGTGTGTAACACATTATTGGATCTCTACATACAGCAATGCCTCTGCCTAAAAAATTGCTGCTGCCTTCATAAATATAGCTATGAACTACAACTGAGCACACAGCTTGACATAGAATTAGAATTCTTCATTCACTTATGTGCATGTTAATAGATGATGGACTTCCAGGCTGATGGAAAATATCCTTGAACTGGAACCAGATCGTGAAATAAATGAATAGATATGCAAGGGTTCTACAACTATTCTCCCACTTTGTCTGTTTTCAGCTATTATAATAATCTGTTTGGGGGGAAATGTGCAATTGCATAACATGAAAGGATCACTATGCTACATCATGATATAATATGTCATATTTAAGGGAGCACCGGGAAAACAGCCATATAGAGTTTTACTTCATTTGAACAAAAATGAAATTAACATCTGGTATTAACAACTCTTCATGCCAATGTTGCATTTAAATGAAGTTAATTGAAATGCAATTTTAAAGCTGAATAAGCAAAACCACTCTCCTATTCTTGAAAGCTTTAAAGTGAATTCAAAGATTATAATCCAGGCAATCCTGGATTAAACAACATGCGTTGTTTCAGCTGAGCAATAGTTACTCATAGTTTAACAGTTTCTGGTTAGGCAACAGGTAGTTGGTTTATGGGGGTGGTTGGGTATCTAGATAAATAAATATAAGAGCAGCCACCCAAGTGAATTGCTTTAAGATTATGTGTTAATGAATAACACATGAATGAAGTCAAATCTACACATGAATGAAGTGAAATATACAGTATACTTCTAAATAAGATTTCTGGACTCAGATTTTAATAATAATAATTTTAACTTACCCATTTCCTGTCTGGTGCTACATATTCCTGTGCCATAATTATTTAACACTGAATTCACTGTTTTCAAAGCATTGTGGTCAGTTTCTGCAAAGCCAAGGTAATTATATGAACCCATATTGATTACATTCTTGATTATCCTTCCAGTGAACCTATAATAGTCAAGGAAAGTATAACAGGATAAAATCTAATTATTACTAAAAGACTTGAATTAACCAAATCCTTTTTAAAATTCAGTTAATACCAGGAGACAGGAATCCTCCTTCCTTCCTGAATCAACTCAGGTAATCTTTTCTTCAGCCAAGGCTGAAGGAGGTTTTTCATTTCAGGAAAGTATGAAGTAACAAATATTATCCAATAAAAATGCTTTCTATGATACCTCTAACTTTTCCCCTCCACTCCCTTTTTTTCCACTTTAACTTCTTCTAATTGCCATTTTTAAATTTATACTGAATGTATTTTATGTATATATGTTTGTGCCCATGTGCGCACACACACATGCAAACACAAACATATTAATCAGAGACCACAATAAAGATTTATCTTACCTTATATTTCAGGGGAAAAAATAGCTATATTTTTTATAGAAATAAGCTATATAAGACAACCACAACTTTCTACATAAATCCAGACTGTGCCTGAATATGCCTTTATGGGTGTCAGCACAAGACGTATTTTATAGAATGCTTAAAGTGCCTTTGTAATAAAATATTTACAGCAAGCTGAATTAACCTTGAGTGGCAACACTGAGATAAACCAGACAGGAAGCGGTACCCCAAATGATGGTAACCTTTCACCTACTGCTATTGGAAGATTCCTTGAACTACCTTTCTTCCTCGGTGCCTTTTTATGAGTATAGAGGTTATACAACATTCAACAATCCTTCAGCTCATCACTTCTAACTTTAAATTACTATGAGATCCAGGTCCTATTGGTCATGGTTTCAGAGATATTTCCTTACCATATTCCTCAATGCCTCCAACAATGAGAGAGTTTCTAATGTAGTGCCTTCACTGGGATATATTCAGAGATGTATCAAAAATAGCTTACACTGAATGCAGCACAGTCAAATGTCACCACAGGAAATGTTTTATGACATTTTGTACTATGTCATAAATCACTTTATGATAATGTTTATGTCATAAAATGTTTTATAAAATTTGCCAAATTTCAATTCCACAGGAGTCCCGGGTCCCGGATTTTGAACACATTTTAGCCCATTTGAGGTTCAAAACATTTTGCCCTATGGCACACTGTTTCATCCAGTTGAAGGTTGCAGGAAATAAGAGTGTTGGTGATCTATAGATTCACATTTCCATAAATATCCTCTTCTTTTTGTATGTAAGGTTATTCCTTGTTTAGTGACTATCATGTTTAGCAATCATTTGCAAATATAACAGTAATAAAAATTCATTTTCTGACCAATGCACCCATTTACAAGCAGTTTTTGAATATCTGATGTGAAAGTAATGCGGGCGTAGTTGTCTGAGAAAACTTTACCTGAATGAGATGGTAGCAACTAGTGATCTTTGTGGCAACTGTCTCTCTCTCAGTCATGCGTTCACTTAGTGACAATTTTGCTTAACAACCAGGTCATTGGCATGGAACTCGGTCACTAAACAAGGAGTGGGGGTATTGTGCTCACCATCAGAAAAAAAACCCACCTGGCTTTTCATAGTAGTCAATATGGGGTAGCTTAGGTTTCAAATTTGAGTAGCATTGTGACAACTTCAATATACAGACATTCTTCCATTCCTCTTTTGCCTTTCTCTGCCTGCCTGTCTTCCTTGGAAAAAATGACGGACTACAAATGCCACAGACTGGAGAAGAGGAAAGGGATGAAAGATCCTCTCTTTCCTAAGAACTTTTTTAAATAAAAAAGAATGGAAAGCCACCTATTGTTAAGTTTGGAGAAAAAAATCAAAATGAAAGTCAACAGCAAACGTCAATTTCACCAAGTAAATTGACATCGCTCACCAGGAAGAAGGCAACAACACCACTAATTTTTGGCCAAAGAGTATAAAAAGAGTAGGTTCTAACTTTGAAACTGATAGAAAATCAGGCTTATAAATATAATGTTTTGCTGTTAAGGTCTAAAGAATGAACACAGTTTTATTGGTAAGGCCACACTTGGAATACTGCATCCAGTTTTGGTCACCACGATGTAAAAAAGATGTTGAGACTCTAGAAAGAGTACAGAGAAGAGCAACAAAGATGATTAGGGGACTGGAGGTTAAAACATATAAGGAAAGGTTGATGGAATTGGGTATGTCTAGTTTAATGAAGAGAAGGACAAGGGGGGACATGATAGCAGTGTTCCAATATCTCAGGGGCTGCCACAGAGAAGAGGGAGTCAAGCTATTTTCCAAGGCGCCTGAAGGCAGGACAAGAAGCAACGGATGGAAACTAATCAAGGAGAGAAGCAACCTGGAACTGAGGAGAAACTTCCTGACAGTTAGAACAATTAACCAGTGGAACAACCTACCTCCAGAAGCGGTGAATGCTCCAACACTGGAAGTTTTTAAGAAGAAACTGGACAGCCATTTGTCTGAAATGGTATAGGGTTACCTGCCTGAGCAGGGGGTTGGACTTGATGACCTCCAAGGTCCCTTCCAACTTTATTATTATTATTATTATTATTATTCATATTAATTAAAAACACTTTGGAGACTGACCCACCTAAATGTCCAGTTGTTGTCATCTGACACACGTTCCAACAGGTCAATTTTTGGTCCGGGAGCACTGCAGATAGGGCGGTTCCAGTTATCTCTTATTCTCACATAGAAGTTTCTTGTAAAAAAGTGTTCAAAATCTTGATAAAGTGGGACAAAATCCTAAAGGTTTTTTTTAAGAAAGAAAAATATCTGCCATGTTACATTTTTAGTATTTGCTTACTTTTTCTTAAAATTAAATAACTATTAAAACTAGATAACTGTTATGTGTAACAGATCCCTTACAGCCAACCTTAGTTCAATTCTTACATTTTCATCTTTTGGGAAAACTAATATAATACAAGGCAACATAAACACATAGGGCATGATATGTTTATGTGTCTTTCAATCCCTATGCTGTCTTTTATTAGATCTGAAAATTCTGAGTTCATATTCCCACTTAGCTATAAAACTGAGCAATCTCAGGCTTTAACTTTATTCATTTAACTTAAACAGTTCTTGTCATTCTGCATAATGCCTAGATATTATATACAGTGCTTAGTACATAGCATATTAAAATGACAGGTATTTTATCCCTTGCCTAAAAACATCACATAATCTATAGATTTCCTAGACATTCTGTACAACGTCAGCTTTCATATATTGCCGGTAACATATATATGTATATGTCCACTATCCAGCAAATGAGGAAAGACTGAAAAGCACTTTACAAAATTAAAAAGTTCACCTCTGTCAAACTTCTACCCTGTTTGTTAAAAAATAGTGAAAGAAGAAATCTATTAGATCAATGGAATAACTATTTTTTTTTTCATAGGAAGGTGATCTGAAGACCGGGAACCAAATTAATATATATGCATTTCCGATTGCACATAAGATACTCTTATTTTCCTGCAATTATTATGTACAAATATAATATCCATCCCTGAACTCTGAATGTCAGATTGGATGTTTCTTTATTACAGTACTTCCCCTCCTGTCTGTTTATGGTGCCAGAAAACCAAATCACATTTAGGGAAGGTACATTTGCTATAAGAAACAAAAACAATATAAATATATACTATGTATTTTTTGTGCCCATTATTAATGAGACCTGGGACAGGAAGGAACAGACTGAGACTCAACCTCAACAAAATGGAGTGGCTTTGGTTTCAAAAGTCTGAGAATTTTAATGAGAGTCCATTGAAAACTTTGAGTGTAGTTGCTGATTCACAATTTAGGAATTGTCTTGGATCTATAGCTCCTGCTTCAGGAGCAAAGAACATTGCACATCTGTACTCCCAATTGCAATCTTTCCTGAAATAGCATTACTCATTGTTGCTCATGCCTCAGTTACTTGGACTACTGCAAGGAGTTTTACATGGCGCTGCCTGAAGAGCATTCAGAAGCCACAGAGGGTCCAGAATGTAGTGGCTTAGGTAGCAACAGGTACATCTTGAGGCACTCATATAATCTCTGGGGTCTATGAGAATTCGCCGCGACCAACTCGCCATGGCCAACTCGCCACAGCCATCTCGCCACAGGACAACTCGCTGCGGGACAAGAGTTACACTAATATCAAAGAAATGATGGAATAGAATCATTAAAGAAAGGATGCAAAAGGAGGGACAGAATGAAACGTGAATGGCAAAAACTAAAATATTTTTTATTGATTTTAAATAATTAAATAGAATTGTTAAATTATCCTGCAGTGAATTGTCCCGTGGCGAATTGGCTTTGGCGAGTTGTCCCGTGATGAGTTGGCTGTGGTGAGTTGGCCGCAGCGAGTTGGCTTTGGCAAGTTGTCCCATTCCTTACTCTCTGTATTATTGGTTGCAGATGGCTTCCAAGTGCAATTCAAGGTGCTAGTTGTCTTGCTACACACCCTCACAAGTAGCAAATGTCACCTTTAGGGCCCATGTAAACATTGCTTTTCTGTCACTGCCCTCTCCTTTGGAGCAACATTGCTTTTGATGTGCAGTCAGCCCATTCTTTTCTGGCTTTTTAGGAAACAGGTAAAAACATCCAGGGAGGTTGGATTATTGTAATTGCCTGTTGGATTGTGAGATCACATCCATATTATTACTGTTAATACTTTATCTTGCTTTTCCTGTTTCCCTAGAAGCATTATGTAGTTTTTAAACTGATTGTATGGTCATAATACAACTACCTATTGGGGAGTTATATGCCACTCAGTATTGGTAGACTGGAATGGCTTGTGGGTTCTGTAAATAAAAGAAAACATATGTAGCTGGTCAAGACTTATGTTTTTGGAAGTAAAGGGAGAAAGAAGAAAACACTTGTGCAACAAAAATATATCTTTGCTTAATCAAATTCATTACTGGACTGAATGATATTCTCAGAATAAAATTATGAACTGTCTTTATTGTAAACATATTGTGGGAAATGTTAAAGCTCTTGTAATAGAAGTTAAACTGGATGTATAACTAAACCATTAACAAACTAACAATCTACAAATATCCACACATATTTGCTCAATAGTGGATGATGTTTGAACAGAATCTAATGAGACAGAGTTATATTTTGTGAGGACTGGCTGAGATATATTTGATCTTATGGATTGTGAGGATCTGGAGGGGATTCTCTGTAGTATGAAATCTGCCACCTTCAAACTGGGAATATGTCCTGCTGGGCTGCCAGTTCTGGGCAGGCTCACAGATTGAGTGGTGTGCAGCTGGATTTCAGAGATCTTTTTTTTTTTTAAGTCACTCTTTGTTCATTACAATTCTCAATTGAGATGGGGAAGCAACTAATTTGCTCCCCTTCTAGCCAGCCACATAAAACTCCCTTTTTATGACTCTGCAGTCCCTGTTTGGGGTAGAATCGGGGTGACTAGATGGAACTGAGCATTTATTGGCCAGATGTCCTTCCTGATATCTATGCAGAGTTAGCAGCAGATTTTTTTTTGTACCCTAGGAGAGAAACATCTGCTGTTACCTAGGACTGAACTCTCAACCTTCCAAGTGGGAGAACATCTTCCCCTCTAGGCTACCATGCTGCTCCCTCCCAGCCACAACACTGACATACAGGTTTGGGTTGATGAGTGTTAATCCTAAACAGTACTGTGTTTTTTGTTTTTAGAACTTGGGACATAAAAATCTTATAATTGCCACAACCACTATCAGAAAATACTCCATATTTACATATTTTACTGTCCATTTTGTCCAAGCCATCCATAGGAGAAGCAATAGGCCTAATGCCTTTACTTGCCCGCTTGTTTCAGTCTTTTGTCCTTTCCATTCTGCTATGATTCCTGAGAAGTAACTGGGGATTGTTCATATAGGTCAAATCTTACGTACCATTTGCTCTTCCCGTTCGTTAGTGCCAACCTTTTTGTGTATTCCGTAGTCTCTTAAAAAATCTCTCAAGTAGCCAAACAATGTTGCAAATACAAAACCAAGAACTGTAAGCACAGAAACACACATGGATGGTTGTTCAAAGGATTCATTAAATGGTCGTTTATAGACAGTTCCATTTGCTACACCATTTTCCTAAAACAAACAAACAAAAAAAACCAAATAAAGTTATAGTAATAAACATTCATCCACTTAAAAGTATAGTGATTTTAGTGTATTTCATTGCTACCATCTGTCCAATTTTTTTTTAAAAAATGTTTCACACAAAAGAACATACCTCAACTAATCGTTAACACAGTTTCTAGTTATTTTCCATTGCTAATATGGATATGAAAAATAGCCAGACAGCTTTGATAACTGGCTCATTTTAAGAGTAAAAAGTAAATGAAAACCAGTTAATAGAGAATCTTGATATAAATGCAAGGAAGAGAGAATGAACTTTAAAAAAAAAAAAAAAAAAAGTTGGTACAGCACATTTCTGCATCTCACGATTTAAGGTCCTGATTCTGAAGTATGCTTTCTAACTAAACCTTAATTATTATAGCAGATTGTCAAACTGTGGAATTACGTTAGGGAAATTTCTATTCTTGCATAAGAAAGGTAAGCCCCCCAAATTCAAATGGTATAGCAAAGAAGACCTGATTACTCAAAGAGCATCATTCATAACAAGAACTGCTCCTACTTTAAAGATATTGAAGAGAATGTATGTGAATATATAGAACCACTAGTCTTTCAATATGACACTGTTTTTTCCCCTAAGGACAATAAGTTTAAATGGGTTTCTCTACTACTTAAATTTTCATATCTGAATAAATCTATAGGTGTTACATGATACTTAACATAATGTTCAGGGGCAACTAACATATTTTAAGATTTTTATATCTTGCTATAAAGCATTATGGGAAAGCCTTGATTGATCAAAATCATGATGGGTTATGAAGCTCAATATTAATGAGTCCAACTGTGAGATTATAGAAATAACAGGAGTCAGTATAATCTTTGTGCAAAGATCAAAGACACAATGGAAAACATAGTTGCTGATCAATGGTGATAGTCTCAGAAAAGATAATATAAAGAGATGAATCTTTCAATGAAACTCATTATCACTACTATTGTTTGTCATTGTACTGATTCCTCTGTCAACAATATGAATAATTCAGACTATGTCTATCAAATATCAAAAACATCTGCCAGGCTATCCCATTTCCTTTATATGGATGATCTGGAGCAGTATTGAAAAACACCATCTCAAATAGAATTACTGCTCAACATTATCCACATACATAGCCAAGATATTGCAATGGAGTTTGTCACTCACATCATCAACAGGGGGGAAATAGTGAAAACTGAAGGAATCAAAGATGCCCTACGAAAATAACATCAGGGGTCTGGATGAAGATGATTACTACAAATACCTGGGCATCCTTCAAGCTGACAACATCAAGCATAATGGAGTCAAGAAAAAGGTCAGAAATGAATGCATCAAGAGAGTGAAGAAGATCTTAAAGTTCAAACTCAGTAGAGGAAATACCACCAAGACAATGAACAACTGGGCAATTCCAGTCATTATATACATAGCTGGAATAGTAAACTGGACTTGAGCAGAACTAAAACTCTGAACAGGAAGACCAGAAATATAATGACAATGAATCATGCCTTTCATTCAAGCAGCAATGTTGACAGACTCTAGTTATAAGTGGGTGTGGAATGTTGCAAGTATAGCAGACAGTTGAAGAATTAAAAAGAGCATTGGAAGAATATCTGAAGGATAGTGAAGAAGATACACTGAAGCTGGTATACCATGAAGTCTTACTGAGTTCTGGAGAGACCAAATTGACTTACCAAAAAAGACTAAATGAAAAACAGAAAAGAGATGTGGCAAGGCAAAGTATTACAAGACCAGTACATTTAAAAAAAAAAAAAGGCAGGAAAAGCAGATAACAACAAGACCAGGCAATGATTAAGAGCAGGAAAATTGATGAAAGAGACAGAGGGGCTAATTCTGGTTGCATAAGACCAAGCCATAAGAACAAATGCATACAAAGTCAGAATTGAGAAGACAACAACTGACAGCAAATGTCACCTCGACAAAGAAGCTGAAGAAACAGTGGGCCACCTAATTAGCTGCTGCAAGAACATTTCACAGACTGACTATAAGCAATGGCATGACAAAGTAGCAACAATTATGCATTGGAATATCTGCAAGAAATCCCATTCGCTTGCAAGCAAGAACTAGTGGGACTATAAATAAACAAAGTAATAGAAAATGAAGAAGGTAAAATGCTCTGGGACTTCAGAATTTAAACAGACAGGCCCCTGAAACACAAAAAAGTCTGGATAGTGAATACGGCAGTACTTGGAGACAGCAGAATAGAAGAGAGAGAAAGGGGCGGGGGAACCACATAGTAGAAGTACAACAACTGTGGCAAAAGAAAGCAAAGATAGTGTGGGAAGTCAGCCCCTCAGAGAAGGAAATATTAAAAGGGCAGAAAAATATATTTCCTAAAAAGGATTTTTAAAAGCAGAAGCCAACCCTGCCCCCAAAGTCTCTCTGCCCAAAGCAGGAGCCAGCCCTATACAAATGCAGATGTAACCATCAGAAAGCTGAAGCCAGCTAGGAAATCAAGAAGACAAAAGACCTAAAATCTGCATACCCCACCTGTGACAGGACATAATAGGATCATCAAGAATACCAGAGAGGCACACCTAAACTCAGGAGGTCAGAATACGTGACACAGGAAATAGCCTCCAAGTTCATGCCACAGGAACAGGAAACTTCCAAAGGGGCGTTGTCTTACCTGAACGCCTTTTCTCAGCATGACGATGGAGAATCCACAGATGGGTTATAGACCGTACTCCCTGCCCAGAGACTAAGTCAATTAGAATAGCCACGCCTCCTGCTATCCTGACCCAGATACGACGAAGGCGAAGCAACGGATGAATGTCCCGCATGTTGGTTCTCCTACCCCTGACACAGGGCCTGACTAACCACAAGGGGTGGGAGTGGATTCTCCATCATCATGCTGAGAAAAGGCGTTCAGGTAAGACAACGCCCCTTCTCCAGCATGAAGATGGAGAATCCACAGATGGGACATACCCAAGCTGTCCTGTCCCTAAGGGAGGGAACTAGTCTGGGCCTGTGTCCCGCTAGCTGAAATCACCTGCTGGAGCACCCTCCTCCCAAAGGAAGCCTCCGTGGAGTCAAACTTATCTATCCTGTAGTGCCTCACAAAAGGAGAAGGCGACGACCAGGTCGCCGCCCTGCAGATATCCTCAATGGACGCCTGCGTCGCCCATGCCGCAGAAGTCGCTGCACTTCGCGTGGAATGAGCGTTGAGGTGGCCTGGCACCGACAGGGAATGAGAATGGTATGCCTTTGCAATACAGGCCTTAATCCACCTGCCTATGGTGGATGAAGAAACTCTTTGTCCCATGGCAGAAGGCTGGAAAGAGACAAAGAGAGCCTCCGATTTACGGAAGGCCAAGATCCTCTTAATATAACAACGCAACGCCCTTCGAACGTCCAGCTTATGCCACTGACGCTCCGATCAGTGCGTTGGATTGGGACAAAAATCCGGGAGGACAAGCTCCTGTGACCTATGAAACAAGAAATTCACCTTGGGAACAAATGACGGATCAAGGCGGAGGACCACTCTGTCAGCATGAAAAATGCACAGGTCGTCTCTGACAGAAAGAGCAGCCAACTCCAAGATGCGTCTGGCCAAAGTAATAGCAATAAGAAAGGCCAATTTCATGGATAAAAACTGTAAGGAACAGTGCTTGATGGGCTCAAAAGGTGGTAAGGTAAGGGCCCGTAAGACCCGAGGCAAGTCCCAAGAGGGATAACGGTGTACCACAGGTGGTCTGACATTAGTTGCCCCTTTAATGAAGGAGCGTACCATAGGGTGGTGTGCCAATGGCACTGTATTATCGCAAGTCAAAACCGTAGAGAGAGCAGCCACCTGTCTACGGATAGTGCTTGGAGACAAGCCCTTGCGAAGCCCCTCTAATAAATAGTCCAGTATATTTGGAATTGTGATAGCAGACAAGGCAAGGTTATTGGCCGTACACCATCGACAAAAATTCCTCCAGGAGGAATCGTAGACTCGATTGGTGGAAGGACGTCTGGAGGCCTGTATCATGGAAATGACCCCTGCCGAATAGGAGGGGGTTAGGAGACGCCTCTCAAGTGCCAAACGGCTAACTGGAGCCATTGAGGATCCGGGTGGCGAAGGGCGCCCTGAATGAGCACCACGTGCTCCGGAGGAATCCTCCAACACGGGGAGATGGAAAGGCTCACAAGGTCGGCAAACGGATGTCCCGGCCAGTGTGGAGCAACCAACAGAACCTCTGCCGGTTCTTGTAAAATCTTCCTGATTATGGCTGGAAGAAGGGGAAGCGGAGGGAAGGCGTAGAGCAGACCCTTGGGCCACTGACTCCATAGGGCATCCGCTCGTTCCGCCCCTCGAGAGGGGAACCGGGAGTAAAACCTCGGGAGCTGGGCGTTCGCAGGTGATGCGAACAGGTCCAGAATCGGAGGTGCGAACCTCTCTGAGATCTCCCTGAATAGGCTGGGAAGCAGGCTCCACTCGGAGGGATCCAAAGTGGCTCGGCTTAAGGAGTCCGCCTGTTGATTGGCTTCCCCCGAAATGTGTTCCGCCCTCAAGAAGGCCAAATGGCCTTCCGCCCAAGATATCAGCAACTGGGTTTCCGTCATCAGGGACTTGGACCGAGTGCCCCCTTGCCGATTTATGTGGGCCTTTGCCGTCACATTGTCGGTCAGCACCAGAATGTGCTGACCCAACACTGTCTCCTTGAAGTGGAGGAGGGCAAGGTAAATGGCACGGAGCTCCAGCCAGTTGATATTGTGTCTGAGGTCCGAAAGGGACCAGCGACCCTGAGCCAGTTGGGGTCCCAAGTGCGCCCCCCCAGCCAAAAAGGCTGGCATCGGTTGTCAGGGTCATCCTGACCGGTTCCTTGAACAGGGAACCTTTGGACAAGGCTGGGGACGCCCACCACCGAAGGGAGATCAATACTGGGCGAGGGATCCGCACCCTCTGATGAGAGGAACCTGTGCCCAGCGCCTGGAATGGCAGCAGGAACCACTGTAGAGCTCTGGAATGGAATCCAGCCCATGGCACTATTCCCAGACAGGAAATCATTTTTCCCAGAAGCTGGGAGAGAACCGCCAGGGTGGTCACTGGTCTTCCTTGCAATTGTCTGATTAGGGTCCGAATGCTCTCCTGACGGTCCCGTGAAAGATACACCATGCAAAGGCGGGTATCTATGATTGCGCCTAGATGAAGTAGACGGGTGGATGGAGCCGTCTGGCTTTTCTGAAAATTTATGGAAAACCCCAGATTCTGGAGGGTTCTGATCGACAGGGCCAAATCGGACCGGGCCTTTCTTAAGGAGGTGGACTGAATGAGGATGTTGTCCAGATAACACTGGACTCTTACTGGGACCAACCTCAGGTGTGCAGCCAGAGCAGTCAAAACCTTTGTGAATGCCCGTGGGGTGGATGAAAGACCAAATGGAAGAGCTCGGTATTGGTAATGGTGATGGTTGTAACAAAACCTGAGGTACCTGCGATGACTGGAATATGCAGGTATGCCTCCGTGAGGTCTATGGAGGCCAGGAAATCGTGCCGTCTGATGCTGGCCAGAATGGATCGAAGAGTCTGCATCTTGAATTTTTTGTAAACTAGATGCTTGTTGAGACCCTTCAGATCGAGGATCGCCCTCCATCCTCCTGACGTCTTTGGGACTACAAAGAGAATGGAGTAAAAACCTCGACAGATCTGACCAGCTAGCACGGGCTCTATGGCTCTGATCTCTAAGAGATGCCGGATAGCCTCGGACATGAGTCGGGTCTTGCTCAGGTCCCTGGAAACCGGGCAAGAGACGAAACGCTCTGGAGGGAGGGATAGAAATTTGAGGGGGAGACTGTTCCTGATGGTGTTGAGGTCTGGCGATCAGACCTGGGAAAAAATGGCCGGAAGGGCTGAGACCAATCTGATCCCGCACTTGGGCGATAGGATGGCCTGCAGGGGTAAGGGTTTGGACGTCTGTCCACCCTCCTATGTAGGTGAGGCAAGATCTTGCGCTTGTCCTTGTCCTCCACCAGGAAGGGGCCTAAGGCGTCTCCAAACAGCCGGCCACTCTCATAAGGGGCAGAAGCCAGGCGCCATTTTGACCTTAGGTCTGCCTTCTAGTGTCTGAGCCAAAACAATCTGCGGGTAGTTACGTTGGAGGCCAAGGCTCTAGCTGAAAAACGAGCTGCTTGGAGCGAAGTGTCAGCTAGATATTCTGAAGTAGCTAATAACTTGCCTAGCGTTTGGTGAGGCCGAATCTGATCCGGAGGGATCAAGGCCTGGAGCTCCCGGAGCCAAATGATAGAGGCCCTAGCGAAAAAGGAGGCTGAGGTGGAGGTTCTGATCGACCAAGCCGAAGCCTGATGAGACCTGCGTAGAGAAAATTCAGATTTTTTTATCTTCCACTTTCAGGACCTCTATCATGTCAGCCAGGGCCGTAGATGAAGAGAGGATAGGGGCCATGGCCTCATCTACTGTTGGGACCTCCAGGAGATCCGCTAGGGAAGGAGCTACACAAAATAACTTTTTATCTAAATTCCCAGGGGAAGGTAAAGTAGCTGGGGCTCCCCATTGTTTCCTGATAGTATCCAGGAAAAAGGGGGGACAGGGGATGTGTCTCTCCTCCACCTGAGGCCCGGAGAAGAGAGGCTTAGGATCCCTGCTAGTAGAGGGCTCTGCTTGAGGTTCCTGACCTGGGTCAATATTGGCCGAGGCAGTGGCCTTCATCAGTAAGGACTTGAACAAGCCCGGATCAAAAGACCAACAAAGGGAGGTGGATCCGGAGCGGTTTCCTCATCCTCAGACAACTGTATGTCCGGAGCCCCATGCTCCTCAGAGCCAGAGTCCCTGGCCCTGGACGAAGGGGCTGAGTAATCTGACTCTGGATATTGAGGGGAGACCCGCTGCCAACTAGGCTCAGCCCTGGGAGCTAATGACTCCGGCCTGGGCGTGTGCTGAAAGGACGATGCCATGCCCTGAGCAAAGGCCTGGGCAATCAAGGCTTGAAGCTGATCTGGAAGCATCCCTATGCGCTGACCTGGGTCGCCCACAGGAGACCAAGCTCTAGGTGTTAGGGAGCTGGGTGGGACCGGTTGGAGAGGGAGGGATAGGAGGCCCAGTAGTCAGAGATTGTTGAGCCTTGGAGAAATGCTTTTCCAGGGCTAAATGTCTCCTATCTGCCGCTTTCTCAGCTGCTTTGGAACCCTTCCTACCAGAACTGGACTTGCCCTTAGCCTTCAGGCTCCCTGCTGCTGTTGATGGAGCAGATTTGTCCGTCTCTGGAATAGATTGGGCACCAAGAGAGGTTTCTGGAACCTCCTTATCCGCCATTGTACTGAACTGCGGATTAAGCGTGCAGCAGGCCTCAGGTGGCTGGTGCCAGTGCCCGCTTGTCCCAAGAGACAGGTGATCTGTCTAGGGAACCAGGTGTGCTATGTAAGTGCCTGCAGGTGGCATGTGAATTGGTGGGTGTCAGCCCACGCGCGCTCCTGTCTGCTTTTTTTCTCAGCACCTTCGGCAATCTCAGAGAGGGGCGCCGGAACCCAGGACAGGTAAAAGTCAATCAAAGTAATACACAGGTCTGAATCAGACTGTGGAGGAATCAATGGCTACGGGCCTCAATTGGCTGAGCCAGAACCTCTGCGCGCTAAGCACACCTGGTAGTGAAGCACAATAAATATCAAAGGCTATAGTAAGCCTGCACAGGGGAGAAAATGTAAGTGCCTGCAGGTGGCACGTGAATTGGTGGGTGTCAGCCCACGCGCGCTCCTGTCTGCTTTTTTTCTCAGCAACTTCGGCAATCTCAGAGAGGGGCGCCGGAACCCAGGACAGGTAAAAGTCAATCAAAGTAATACACAGGTCTGAATCAGACCGTGGAGGAATCAATGGCTACGGGCCTCAGTTGGCTGAGCAGAACCTCTGTGCGCTAAGCACACCTGGTAGTGAAGCACAATAAATATCAAAGGCTATAGTAAGCCTGCACAGGGGAGAAAAATGGCTGCCACTGTAAAGCGTGTTAGAAACTGACCACAAAATGGTGGATGGAGAGCCTGAGAGAGATTTGATCCAAATAACAAGGCCAACAAATAAAGGGCCACTCTCAAGTGCTCTAATTAACACACGCTAATCAGAAAAAGAGGCCAAAAGCCTCAAACTCCCCCAAAATTAGAAAGCCAGGCTTGAATCCGGCTCAAAATGAAACTGCGCCGGGATCCTCGTGGCACTCAAAATGGCGGCCGTAAATTGCGTGCTTAAAACAAGGCCAGTAAGGATCTCAAAATGATCCCAAAACAGCAACTGCACAAGCAAAATTACAAGGAATGAAGGGGGGGACAATCCTAGCACCCCCACCCTCTACAATCAGAAAGAAAAAGAACGCTCGATAGCAGCGTTCGTGAGGTCGACGCCCAGCTGACTAGCGGCCGAAAAGACGAACCGCGTGCTGCAGCTGATCGTCGGCAAGAGAAAGGGAAAAAAAGGCAGCAGGGAACGAAATTCGTGTCCCTGCAGCTTAAAGGCAAAAATTTTAAGGGAAAAATCCACAGATGGGAAAGAAATCTACAACCTGCCTAGGAGAACCAATGCCATGCGACTTCACTGGGCTGAAGACTAAGTCGTATCTGGGTCAGGATAGCAGGAGGCGTGGCTATTCTAATTGACTTAGTCTCTGGGCAGGGAGTACGGTCTATAACCCATCTGTGGATTCTCCATCTTCATGCTGGAGAACAAAAGGCTTTCAGAGGGTATAAAAATCTACTCCACATGTGCTCAGCCCTTCTTCCTTGATTTCTCTCCTTCCTGCAAGAACCATCTTTCTGGCTCTTCAATAAACTGTAACCTTCTTCCCAAAGCAGTCGCCATGTTGTTTTATTTATCCCCGGCTTGGATGAACCAGGCTGAAGACTTTTCTTCCCACAATAGTATCAATAGTAATAGGCACCTTGGGTGCAATCTCAAAATGACTGGAACATTATGGGCATTGAATTGCAAAAGCAGCTTTACTCAGAACATCTTATATTCTGCGACAATGTCATTAAACAACATCTACCTATCCCAGGTCCTTGGAAAGGACTTGATAGGTGGACAAAATGCCAAATTCAGTCTAACCATCTGGCTGACTATGTGACAAACCATAATTGACATAACACAATCACTAAAATGATTCACTGTAACATCTGTAAAAACTATCATGTACCATTAATGAAAAACTGATGAGAACATAGAGTTGAAAAAGTAATTGAAATGAGCCGGTTAAAGTATTGTGGGATTTCCGAATTACAGACTGATAAAGCCTTGACTCAAGATATCAGATATATCTGTGGTTGAAAAGAAGAAAGTGTGGGGATAATTGATGTGGCAATACCAGGGAATGGTAAGATAAAAGAATTAGAGAGCACAAAATATCAAGATCCAAAAATCAAAATTGAAAGATTATGGCATAAATCGACTGTGGTGGCCCCAGCGGTTATTGATACACTGGATGTCATACCCAAATATTTTGGACAGCACTTAGAAAATCTGTGCATTGACAAAATTTCCTTTTATCAATTTCAAAAAGCCACAGTGCTTGGATCTGTACATATACTACACTGATACATTGTGACATCCTAGGTTCATAGAAATAACTTGATGCAGTAGCTAAAGAACTGGTACCTGTGAATTCACATTGTTTTGGACAGATAATAATAATGCCTTGAGTCCAATTCCAAAAAATCTGGAGTACCACTGGAATACTATAGGCTTTGACAAAGTCACCATCAGTCAATTCCAAAAAGCAGCTTTACCTGGAACAATATACATCCTAAACCGACACCTTTAATGTGATTAAATAACAACATTCTGCCTATCCCAGGTCCTTGGGAAGGACTTGATAGGACAAAAATGCTAAATGTTATCTAAACATTTGGCTGACTGCGCAACTGACCATTATATCTCATTGCACTAAATGATAGAAAAAGCTGTGATATGTCCTTCTTGGTATATCTAAAAAAGGCCTATCGTACGCTAAAAAGGTGCCTAGTTATGAAATCATATATATTCCATGTTTTTTAGTGTGGGAGAAAAGATGCAACTCATCATTATAAACCAGACATACCACAAACCAAATATACCAAAAGCTTACATTGATTAGAGTATTTCCATGACTAAGCAAAGAAGACTTGAAACATCTGCACTAGTGACTTAAAGTATTTAAAGTATTGGACTGTTTCTTGTACACCAGCGGTTCCCAACCTTTTCTATACCCCGCACCCCTAGAACGCTTCTGATATATTCTCGCACCCCTTACAAAAGTTCAAAATAACGGCAACGAATAATGCATATACACTATAATTTTGAAAACCCAAGTTTTGCACCCCCTGGAATATCATCTCGCACCACCAGGGGGTGTGAGCACGCCCGTTTGGGAACCCTTGTTGTACACATTAAGGAGTATTAGACCTTATCTGACTTCTTTCTATTCTTAACCTGAAAGATCCCCAAGATTAAGGTGTTCTGAACCTAAGAATTCTCACTGAGCTCAACCCTAACAAGGAAACATTTTAAAGATAAACATATTTGTTTATGAAATGTATATTTATAAATCTACTTTTATTATTTGATTTCTTTAGCCGCCTGTCTCAACAAGTGATTCAAATTTAAAGAATAAGTCCTCTAAAGCATCTCTTTATTTAATTTGGGTAGCCAACCAATGTTCTGTCACAGATGGTAAACCCAGCACTCATACAGAACATAACAAACATAAAAAATAAAATATAGCTAAGAAATTTTTATGATCCTGTCATAACTCAAACATCTATTAAGAAAACACAGAATCTATAAACCGGGCAGTCCACATCTACAAAATTTTAGCACAGGACCTTCCCTTGGAATCAATCACACCTTTCCTGAGCTTAAAGTGCCTTCCGCTGCTCCCACTGCCTTCCAATGACTTATATAGCCTCCAATAAAAGAGAAGGATCCTATCAGTGGTCACTTCTGGCCCCTTCTCACATGGGACGGGTAATGGAATTGCAAACGTCAGGAACTGAATTAGTGTCTGGAAACAGGAAACAGTCAGAGTGGACTTACTTATACAATGGTGTCTGTGTCTGTCTGTCTGTCTGTCTGTCTGTCTGTCTCTCCCTCCCTCCCTCCCTCCCTCCCTCCCTCCTCTCTGTATAGAAAATTGAAGAGATGCTAGTTGTTGACAGCCAGCTACACCATTAAGATTATCTCAGTACAAGTATTGTTTTTTAAAAATATTTTTTTAAAAAAATAAAACTCCTATCCCCCAAAATGTTACTGTCTAAAAGATTGAAGCACAAATGATGAACTTGGGTTGGGCTAGTCTAAAGAAAAGAAGAAATAGGGGAGACATGATAGCAGTATTCCAGTATCTGAGGTGCTGCCACAAGGAAGAGGGGGTCACATTATTCACCAGAGGACCAGAGTATTTAAATTCTTTTTAAAAGCCATATTTCATAGAAATGGAAGGAGGGAGGGAGGGAGGGAGGGAGAAGGAAGGAAGGAAGGAAGGAAGGAAGGAAGGAAGGAAGGAAGGAAGGAAGGAAGGAAGGAAGGAAGGAAGGAAGGAAGGAAGGAAGGAAGGAAGGAAGGAAGGAAGGTCTTTAGGCCAGTTTCCTATAGGCCTGGAACCTGATAATGAATAATAATATTCATGACTCTGTGATGTAGGGTAGATTCATGACAGCTGAAATATGATTATTTCATACTTAGACCAGCAATGATTGCATGCTGTGATGATTTAAAGATTTCTTATGCATGGAAAGAGACTATGCTGATAAATGAAATTTTAATATTCTTTTGGTCTTCCACACACAAAAAGAATGTGGCTTTCAGACCTCTCAATTAAGTTTGTGGGTTGATCAGGCATTGTACTTCAAACACTTATTCACAACAACACTCCTTCTTTAGAATACTTTGGGTAACATAAAGATAACAGTATAATTTCTAATTACTGCCATAACATGCTAAAAAGCCACATAATGTTACAAGTTTTGGGAGTTGTTTCACAAGAGCTGGTTTTGTTAAAAACTGACTTCTTGAAGCATTTTGCACATAATAAACCAAGTAAGATGAGAGGACAATAATTTGCTGATTGAATGATAAAGTTCATGATATGGTACTTTTGGATATAAGCTCTTAAGTAAATGATTCCATAATTATTTTCATATTTTGTGTATCTGTTCAGAAGATAGTTTTCTAGAAACAGTCTTTTTCTGATTATACGGTGCAATGTTACCTCAGATTTGAACTAAACAAATCAATTTCCTATGCTGAAAATACAGACATCTTATAGTTTTACAACACATGAATTAAATTTGCAGTAGGTTAAAAAAAATCAAGTGGGCAGCCATAATCTAATGGTGAAATGTTGGCTGGGGGGGGACTAGGCGATCTGCCTTTCCTGCCATTGTGCCTGCCGCCTTCTGAAACATCCTTCTTTCTGAGATTAGGAGGCCCTGACCCTGTTGGCCTTTCAGAAGGCCTTGAAAGTCTGGTTATGTCCCTCACCTGGGTCCCAGCGTCTGAGGTGCCCCCATTTCCTAGTTATGTTGACACCTAAGGATTATAATATCTCTTGACTGCTATTTGAATTTAATTGTTAATTTATTTTTTATTTAACTGTTTCACTCTTTTTATGACTGTTCATACCTAGAGTCACTGGTTTGAAATGGACGGCTATACAAATGGAACAAGAGCCCCTCTGAGGGAGATGGGTGGATTAGACATAGGAAATATAAATAAATAAAACAATAAATAAATCGGGATATGGTGACATTTGTTGAAAGACACCTTTAAGATATGATAAAATTGATGTATATTACAGCAACAATCCTAACACAAATACAGTCTTTTTCTTTTTCTTTCTTTCTTTCTTTCTTTCTTTCTTTCTTTCTTTCTTTCTTTCTTTCTTTCTTTCTTCTTTCTCTTTTTTCTTTTCTTTCTTTCTTTCCTTTCTTTCTTTTTCTTTCTTTTTCTCTCTCTCTTTCTTTTGCCTTTTTCTTTCTCATTCATTCATTACATTTATACAGCCACCCATCTTTCACCCAACTCTCGGCGGCGCTAAAATCAAAAATTAAAAGACATATAAAATCATATTAAAACTATAAAACAAAACTGATTAAAACATTAAAAACAACAAAAACCAAATGATACCAAATAAACCTTCTAACATACAGTTTTCCAGTCTTCTCCCAGAGCTTGGGGGAAAAGCCAGGTTTTCAAAGCCTTATGGAAGGCTAAAAGGGTGGAGGCCTGCCAAACTTCAGGGGGCTGCCATGGAAAAGGCACACATATTGAAGTTATTAAATTAAATTATTAGTAATCAAGTTGGAGCAAGATGAATAAAGGGAAAAGAATGTGGCCTACAAGAACTGTCACTTGCAAAAGACCAACAAAAACTGACAAAAGTGGATAACTGCAAGAAGAGCAGCAAAGAAAGCTGTCACTGAGGCCACAAGTAGGACTTAGACCATCAACTGGACACAAAGGAAGGCAAGAAAAACCTCTATTGACTTGCAAACATGTGTGTCAAGGCAATAAAAGAGATGGAACACTACATGTGTGTTAAGGATGACAACTGAAGTTTAAAATTCTGAAATGCTAGCAGCAGCACTTTGATGAAATCTTTAATATCAAATTTTTACACCCACCAATTCCTGATGACTTAGTTAATGCTGGCCCAGCCCTGTGCATTTCACCTGGAGAGATCATCAAAGCTATCAGCAGCATGAAGAATTTGAAAGTACCTGGCCAGGACAATCCATCAGTAGATACCAGGAAACTGAAAAAAACTTTGCGACATAGCAGTTGACTGGCTGACAAATTTATTCAATGCTATGGTGGTCTGTTGACTCGGCCATGAATGGGGCGTTGTCTTACCTGAACGCCTTTTCTCAGCATGATGATGGAGAATCCACGAATGGGTTAGCTCTATCTTCCTGCCCAATTAGACTGAGTCTGTCAAACTTGCCACGCCTCTCCTGGGCCGGACTCCCCAGTCCTGATGAAGGCGCAGCTATTGACGACAGTTCGACGTGTTGGCTCCCAGACCCCTGACACACGACCTGACGGACACTGAGGGGCGGCTGTGGATTCTCCATCATCATGCTGAGAAAAGGCGTTCAGGTAAGACAACGCCCCTTCTCCAGCATGATAGATGGAGAATCCACGAATGGGACATACCAAAGCCGCTCTTGTCCCTATGGGAGGGAAGCAGTCTGGGCCTGTGTCCCACCTTGTGGCACTACGTGCTGTAGCACTCTCCAGCCAAAGGAGGCGTCTGCGGAGGCAAACCTATCTAACTTGTAATGCCTCACGAACGGGGAAAGCGAAGACCATGTCGCCGCTCTACAGATATCCTCAATGGACGCCTGTGTCGCCCATGCTGCGGAAGTCGCAGCACTGCGAGTGGAATGAGCAGTAACATGACTTGGAACTGACAGGGACTGCGACTGACACGCCCCTGCAATGCAAGCCCTGATCCACCTGCCAATAGTGGAGGCAGAAACCTTTTGCCCCATAGAAGAAGGCTGAAAGGAAACGAAGAGGGCTTCCGACTTATGAAACGGCGCCGTCCGCTTGATGTAATAGCATAATGCCCCACGAACGTCCAGGGCATGCCATTGGCGTTCCAAGTCATGGGACGGATGAGGACAAAAATCTGGCAGTAGTACTTCCTTCCGTCTGTGGAATAAGGTATTGACCTTAGGAATAGAGGATGGATCCAATGAAAGGATCTGTCCTCATGAAAGACGCATAAGTCATCTCTGATAGAGAGAGCTGCCAGTGCGGCTAGCCGAAGTGACGGCTATCAGGAAGGCTACTTTAGTTGTCAAGGACCGCAGTGTACAGGTTCTGATGGGTTCAAATGGCGGTGAGGTAAGGGCCTGTAAGACCCGTGGCAGATCCCAAGAGGGATAGCGATGAACCACGGGCGGTTTGGTGTTGCTCGCTCCCTTGACAAACGAGCGCATCATGGGATGCTGAGCCAATGGCTCCGAATTACCACATGTGAGCACCGTGGATAGAGCCTGTCTGCGGATAGTATTGGACGCCAAGCCCTTCCAATATTCTCGGAATGGTAACAGCTGAGAGAGCCAACTGGTTCTTTGCACACCAGTGGCAGAAATTTTTCCATGTGGACTCATAGATCCGGTTTGTCATAGGCCGTCGGGAGGCCTGAATCATGGAAATCACACCTGAGGAATAGGACTCCTGAGTCAGGAGCCGCCGCTCAAATGCCAGGCGGTTAACTGGAGCCACTGGGGTTCTGGATGTTGCAGAGCTCCCTGGCTGAGTGCAATGCGACCTGGAGGAATCCTCCACGGGGGAGAGATTGAAAGGCTCACGAGGTCGGCAAACCACGGCCGTCTTGGCCAGTGTGGTGTAATGAATATCACCTCTGCCTGCTCCTGCAGTATTTTCCGGATGACTGCCGGGATGAGAGGGAGAGGGGAAAATGCATATAGCAGGCCCCTGGGCCATTGACTGCGGAGGGCATCCGCTCTCTCCGCCCCTGGAGAGGGGAACCGGGAGAAAAACCTCGGCAGCTGGGAGTTTGCCAGAGAAGCGAATAAATCCAGTACCGGATGACCGAACCTCTCCGATATCTCCATGAAGAGAGCTGTGAGCAGGCGCCACTTGGAGTGATCCACTGTCAACCTGCTTAAGAAATTCGCCTGGTGATTTGCCTCTCCCGAGATATGCTCGGCTTTGAGGGAGGAGAGGTTGGTCTCTGCCCAGGATCCCAACAACTGGGCCTCAGCCATAAGGGACCTCGAACGGGTATCCCCTTGCCGGTTCACATGGGCTTTCGCCGCCACGTTGTCCGTGAGGACCAAGACCTGTTGTCTTGCCACCGCTTTGCGGAAGTGGCATAGAGCCAGGTGTATGGCTCTGAGCTCCAACCAGTTTATATTGTGCTTCAGGTCTGATCGGGACGACTGGTCCTGAGCCAACTGAGACCATAGACTGGCGTCCGAGGTCAGGGTGAGCCGAACGGGTTCTTTGAATAATGACCCTCTGGCTACCGCTGGGGAGGTCCACCACTGAAGGGATTTTAGGGTCTGAGAAGGAACCCTTACCCTCTGATTGGAGGTGCTGGTGCCGTCTATGGAATGGGAGCAAAAACCCTTGCAGGTTTCTGGAGTGTAGTCTGGCCCATGGCACTATCGCCATGCATGAAATCAATTTCCCCAACAATTGGGAAAGCGTGGCCAGTGTCACCACTCGCTCCCTTTGGGCCTGGAGGACCAGGGCTCGGATACTCTCCTGACGTTCTTGAGACAGATAGACCTCGCAAAGTCTTGTGTCTAGTACCACGCCCAGATAAAGAAGGGTTGAGGGAACTGTCTGACTCTTTTGGAAGTTCACCGAGAACCCGTGGTCTTGAAGGGTCTTGATGGACAAGGCCAGATCCGACTGGGCGGCCGGAATAGAGGATGACTGGATGAGAATGTTGTCCAGGTAGCACTGAATGCGTACCGGAACCAGTCTCAAATGTGCTGCTAGTGCTGCCAGGACCTTTGTGAACACCCTGGGGACCGATGATAGGCCAAGGGTAGTGCCCTGTACTGAAAGTGGTGGCCTGCGCAGCAGAACCTGAGGAATTTCCGGTGACCGGGAAGGATGGGAATGTGTAGATATGCCTCCGTGAGGTCGATGGATGTCAGGAGGTCCCCCTTTCTGATACCAGCCCATCTGGATTGGAGCATTTTCATCTTGAACCTCCTTTGTGCCAAGTGCGAATTCAACCCATTTAAATTGAAGATTGCCCTCCATCCTCCCGAGGTCTTGGGAACTATGAACAGAGTGAAATAGAACCCCCTGTCCCTTTTGTCCAGCTGGTACTGGTTATATGGCCCAGATAGCCAGAAGACATCAGATGGCCTCCTTCATGAGAGCCTTCTTGGCCGGATTTTTGGACAATGGGCAAGGGAAGAACTGTCTCGGGGGGTTGGATATGAATCCCAGAGACAGACCGAATCTGAGGTGTTTGTCTGTTTGCAGACCTAGTCACCCTGAGGCTGAATTGCTCCGAATAAGGGAGCAGAGAGACTTAATTTGAATCAAGGACGACCAAAGAGATCAACTCAATGGTCACGGCCGGCCCACCTGTAGGCCACTTAGCATACACCTGTAATCCACAGTGGTGGTAGGGCCAAATTAATGGTAAAGGTAGCACTCATGTAATCCACTTAGTGGTGGTAAGACCAACCTAATGGTAACGGTCCGCATGATGGTAACAAATTGTAAACAGAGGAGGCATAGGCAATCAAGGCTGTGAATCGTAGTCCTTGTGCAGGAGCTGAAATGGCAGCCGCTGAAGAGGGTCTAGTGACCCTCTGAATCATTGGTAGTTGCTCCTGATAATGCCTCCTGCTGGACTGTCTCTCCTCCGGTTTGGCGGATTCTTGCCCTCTCCTGATTGGAGGATTTTGGGCTTCTTGCACCTAGGAGTGCAGCTCACCTCAAGGGGTCTGAGGTGCAGCATTGTCTGCCATTGCAATCAGAGACCTCTCAGTGGAGTGCTGAGAGGGATCTCAAGTGTTTTGCATCGGTGTCTGCCATTGTAATTAGAGATATCTCAGTGGAATGCTGAGAGGGATCTCTGCTGAGAGGAATCTCAATAGGAAGGAGCAGAGTGCTGATAGTGGCAGGGCCACTCAATGTAAGGAACGGTGTGTTTATGGGGTACAGGACCAAGTTAATGGTACTGCCCTCACCCATGCAATGCTCCTGATGGCAGTAGGGCCAGTAAGGGCACATCAGTGCTCAGGTCAGTTCAACTGTGGCGGCAAGACCAACTGAATGGTAACGGCCAGCTCACATGTAGTTCACTTAGTGACGGCAAGACCAACTGAATGGTAACAGCCAACTCACATGTAGTTCACTTAGTGATGGTAAAACTAACTCAATGGTAACAGTCAACTCACATATAGTTCACTTAGTGACGGCAAGACCAACTCAATGGTAACGGCCGACTCACATGTAGTTCACTTAGTGATGGCAAGACCAATGCAGTAGTAACAGCCAACTCACATGTAGTTCACTTAGTGGCTTGCCTCCAAAGGGGGGTGTGCCTGCTGGCCTCATTCTCCACCGTTTTGGAAGGCCTTTTGCCAGAAATGGCCTTGGCCTTGGTCTTGATTTTTCCAGCAGCCTCCAGCTTGGAGGACTTATGCTTCTTTTGGCCAGTAGTGCTGGTAGTGGCACCGTCTGAAGGTTGAGGTGCCGTGCTGTCTGCCATCACAAAAAAATGAGATATCTCAGTGGTGGGCTGAGAGGGATCTCGATAATGAGGAGCGGAGTACTGTTTGTGGCTGTGTGCCACGGCCCTGGGATCAATCAAGTACTCTTGGTTGATGGTGGCTACCGGACCAACTTAATGGACGCTGGCAGACCTGCAACGCTCCTGATGGCGACAGGACCAGTGACTGCCCCCTCAGTGCACTGGTTAGGTCTACGGTGGCGGCAAGATCACCTCAGTGATAACGGCCAGCTCACACGTAGTTCGCTTAGTGGTGGTCAGACCAACAAGTGGTAACGGCCAGCGCACTAGCCCTAGTTGGTGGCGGCAAGGCCAAGAATGGCACGGCCAGCACACTTCGTCTGCGCTGAATTTTTTTTTTCTTGCTATTTGAGTCTCTTTCACGGTGTGGCGGTCAGGTGTACGGTGGCGGCAAAACCACAATCAGTGAGTGCCAGCACACACGTTTCTCGTCTAGTGGCGGCAAATCACCTCAGTGATAGGTGCCTGCGCACAAGACCTAGGTGGTGGCGGCGGAACCAAAAGGCGTGCCAGCACACTTTGATAAAAGCGCTATTGCAGAAACTTGCCTCTAGTTTCAGAGTCCTCTGAAGCTACTTTAGTGGAGCAATGGCTGTGCAGGTTTCTGGAGCTGCCAAAATGGTGGCCGGAGGGAGCAACTGCAGCACCTAAAATGGCCACCGCTTCAATGACAAGCCCAAGGGGATTCTTCGTCTCGCTAAAAAGCAGAGAAAACGGAAGAGAAGCGGGGCATGGTGAGTCGCTGGATGCTGTTAGCCAGAGGCTACAAAGAGGGCCGAAAGGGTCAGAAGCGGCCCGGCTAGTCACGGCGAGGACGCTCGCCACGCGGTGCGCAAAATGGCACCCGCGACGATCGCAATGAGAAATGGAGGCTATGGCCTCCCTAAGAAACAGTCCTCTGTCTCTGCTTGAAGGCTTCGGCCTATCTCACTGAGAGACGGAGGCTAGGGCCTCCCTGAAGGCTAAGGCCTCCCTGGAAGGCAATCCTGTCTGTCTCTCCCTAAAGTGATCAGACGCAGCGCTGGTCCCAGCGCTGTCTGGAAAATGGAAAAAATCCACAAATGGGTAAGAAAAGGATTAATCCTACCTGCTCTGGTAAAGTTAATTTGCTGGGAGCCAAACTAACATGTCTGTCATGGGCCAGACTGAGTCAGGACTGGGAGTCCGGCCCAGGAGAGGCGTGGCAAGTTTGACAGACTCAGTCTAATTGGGCAGGAAGACAGAGCTAACCCATTCGTGGATTCTCCATCTATCATGCTGGAGAAATTAGAGTTCTCGCTTCAAGAATAAAGGCAACCTGCACTAACTATTGACCAATCCATCCATAATGTCCTGTCACACACAATGAAAATTTTTGAGTGGATCCTTAATCAGTACTCCATGACATCATTGAATCAATCAGTGTGGTTATGTCAAAGGCTTGAGTGCCAACCATTTTTGTGGCTCGCCTGCTCATGGAGAAGCATAGAGAAAAGAACTAACCTAGTATACCTGGACAACCCTCAACCTAAAAAAAAAAAGACCTTTGAACACATTCTGCATCAGCTGATGTGGTAGGCACTATGTACCATGGTATGCCCAAGCTACTCATAAAATGAGCTCAGATGCTCTACATTAATATCAGAAGCATAGTAAGATGCACTATTGGTTTTTCTGACAGCTTTCTTATGAAAGTTGGTATGCATAAAGGCTCAGCATCAAGAATGTTCATTCTCATCATGGATATCATCATGCAAGATCTGTATCACAGTGTTTGCTGGGTTTTGCTCTACTTAAACAGTGTCCTGCTCGCTGCTACCATGAGGGAAGAACTGCAGCATGGTGTCAGACCTGGAATGACTGTCATAGCCAAATTGGTTGCACCACAATATCAAGAAGACTGAGTATCAAGAGACCAGCTCAAGTACCTCCATCATTCAGATCAGTGGTGAAAATCTAGTAAAGACAAACTCCTTCCATTACTGAGGGTCCATCTGCAAAGTAATGGCAGTATTACTGGGGAAGTACACATGAGGGTAAATGCAACATGGCTGTGGAGGAAGAGGATTACTGGAATACTCTGTGATAGGCGCATGCCAGTTCACCTAAAATTGAAAGCGTATAGATTTACAGGGGTAGGCAACGTTGGCTCTTTTATGACTCGTGGACTTCAACTCCCAGAATTCCTGAGCCAGGATTCTGGGAGTTGAAGTCCACGAGTCATAAAATAGCCAATGGTTGCCTACCCCTGGTATAGAAGGGACGTTGTCTTACCTGAACGCCTTTTCTCAGCATGATGATGGAGAATCCACGAATGGGTTTACTTCATCCTCTTGCCCAATGAGACTAAGTCAAAAGGTTGCCATGCCTCCTGCTGGGCTAGATACTGACCCAGTTACGACGAAGGCGAAGCAACAGACGATAGTCGGACGTGTTGGCTCCTCCTACCCCCGACACAGGACCTGACGGTCACTAAAAGGGGTTGGGTGTGGATTCTCCATCATCACGCTGAGAAAAGGCGTTCAGGTAAGACAACGCCCCTTCTCCAGCATGAGGATGGAGAATCCACGAATGGAACATACCAAAGCTACCCTGTCCCTATGGGAGGGAATTAATCCGGGCCTGTGTCCCACTCGATGACACCACTTGTTGTAGCACCCGCCGGCCAAATGAGGCGTCCACGGAAGCAAACTTGTCCATCTTGTAGTGTCGTACAAAAGGGGAAGGCGAAGACCAAGTCGCCGCTCTGCATATTTCATCAATGGAAGCTTGCTTTGCCCAAGCCGCCGATGTTGCGGCGCTGCGGGTGGAATGAGCCGTGATGCGGCTGGGCATGCTTAATAAATGTGACTGGTAAGCCCTCGCAATGCAAGCTTTGATCCATCTGCCTATGGTGGAAGAAGATACTTTCTGCCCCATGGAAGAAGGTTGAAAGGAGATAAACAGTGCCTCCGACTTGCGAAAGGCGGACGTCCGTTTGATGTATTGTCTTAGCGCTCTGCGCACGTCCAGAGTGTGCCACTTACATTCCAAACCATGGGACGGGTTGGGGCAAAAGTTAGGAAGTATCACCTCCTGAGCCCTGTGGAACAAGGTGTTAACCTTGGGAATAAACAACGGATCTAAGTGAAGGATCACCCTCTCCTCGTGAAAGGTGCATAGATCCTCTCTGACCGAGAGAGCCGCTAGCTCCGATATGCGCCTGGCTGATGTGACAGCTACCAGGAAGGCAACTTTCATGGATAAAAGTCGGAGCGTACATGTCCTGATAGGCTCAAACGGGGGTAAAGTGAGAGCCTGTAAAACCCGTGGCAGATCCCAACAGGGATATCGATGGACCGCAGGGGGTCTGGTGTTGGTCGCCCCTTTGATGAAGGAACGCATCATGGGGTGCTGAGCTAAAGAGGCCGAATTGTCACATTGTAATACCATTGACAGAGCTTGATTGGTGTGGCAGATTCAGCCCTGGGCCTGTGGAACGATGAGGCCATGCCCTGAGCAAAAGCCTGGGCTATTAGAGCCTGAAACTGTTACGGCCACATCTCTTGAGGGGCAGTGGGGCAGAACCCAGCTGCTGTGGGCGTGAACGTGGCCTCTGGTCTTGGCCGTGTCACGGGCGATGGTGCTACCCATTGAGGGCATGCTGGCTGGTTCAGCATCTCTTCCTCCTGTCCGGCGTCTCCTTCAAGAGACCATGCCCTTTGGGAAAGGGTCAGGGGGGGCGAGTTGTGGATTGAAGAGCGCCCCTCCAGCCGGAGCAGGGGCTGTCAGAACCGACATGTCGGTTTGTTGTTGTTGGGCCTTGGAGAACTGCCTCTCTAAAGTGAGGTGCCTCCTATTAGCCTCCTTCTCGGCCGCCTTAGAGGGGGCCTTACTGGAGATAGCTTTGGCCTTGGCCTTCAGCTTCCCCGCTGTCTCCAATTTTGAGGACTTGCGCCTCTTTTTGGCTGGAGAGGCCAGACCACCATGGGTAGTCATTGGAGCCGCGTTATCTTCCATTACGTCCAGGATCCCTCAGGTAATCTGAGGAAATTCTCCAATATGGAAGCAGAGCACTGGGTTGGTGGAGGCCCCAGATATCAGCAAAGCCGGTAATTGCTCTGAGCGATGGTGGCCGCTGGACCAAGGATTGGCCCCTCGCACACCAGTGAGCTACCAGCAAAGCCGGTAATTGCTCTGAACAATGGTGGCTGCTGGACCAAGGATTGGTCACACGCACACCAATGAGCCGATAGTCAGGTGGACGGTGGCGGCCAAAACCACAAATTGGCAAGCGCCTGCTCACACGTCAGTTGAATGGCGGCAAATCTTGTCACGGAGGCACAAAATGGCGTCTGCACATGAGGACCAGTTGGTGATGGTCCTGAGATGCTGAAAACAGTGCTCGTCAGTAAATAGGAGGGCAGTGATAGAAAGGCCCGAAAAAACTTAATTTTCTAATTTACAGAGCTCAGGAAGGGAATCCTCCAAGAGGAATTCCCCCAATGGAGCTGTCAAAATTTTTGACATCGCGGCACCTAAAATGGCGGCCGCGATGAGTCCATCAGAATGGCGGGCCGCTGGTGAGGCCTGGGCTGAATTAACGGCGTCCTAAAAGCAGCGGGGGGTGAATAAACGGCCGCAGCAGATGCGCACAAAGGGATTCCAGCGTCTTGAGGCTTCAGCCGAGCTGTCGGCGATTTGCGGCACCCTGCTGAGCCCGCCGCTCAGCTGAGTGTCGGGAGGCCTGTCCGTGGCTTTTAAAGCTAATTTCTGAGCGAGCTGACGAAAACTAAGGTGAAATTATTTTTAAAGAATCCACGAATGGAAATACGACCTGCCAAGTCTGAAGGAGCCAACGAAAAGCATCCTGTTGGGCTAGAGACTAAGTCGTAACTGGGTCAGTATCTAGCCCAGCAGGAGGCGTGGCAACCTTTTGACTTAGTCTCATTGGGCAGGAGGATGAAGTAAACCCATTCGTGGATTCTCCATCCTCATGCTGGAGAATGATGATTCACCCAGTAGAATTATGTGGTGCTGAGTGCTATCCAACTACCAAAAGTGCTGAACTACTCTCTACATGCCATGTAGATGCATATGTCCCATTGCTCATTAGGTCTTTCCCTTTTTGACCACACAGCACATGTATTAGACCGCAGCAGAAAAACACACCATTGCTTGCATTGCCAACCACTGTTAACACTGATGGCAAATGCCTACTCAGAAGACCAAAACAAAGGTCGGCAGGACACACTTGACATGGATATGACAATCACTAATTGGGCCCAATTCCTATGTCTGATCACATGAAATGGCATTCAATTGTGCTGAAAATTGGACGCTGCATCTGCAGGAAAATGCTAGACGAAGATGAAGTAGCTTTTGTAACCTTTTCTGTACATCTAAGTAACAAAATAGTGAGCGTTCAGCTCAAAGATTCACATCCTTTTTATATTGTTCAGATAAATCAATATAATATATTTATTTTTATGATTAATTTATCAACCATATATTTAGCATTAGTTGTTTAATCTTGATAACTCCCTTGCCCACTTACAATTTGTCTACTTATAATTCTGCATCATTTTTTCTCTCTTTTTTTTTGCTTGTTTGTCCTCTCTTTTTTCTTACTTTTTTTTTTAATGATTAATTAATTAATAAAATATCAAACAAAACAAGAAACTACAGCTGGCCCCGAATGCAACTCAAATATACACCCAAGCAAAACCTGTCCTTTGAGTACTACACTAGTTACAAGTTTGGTTTCCAGGTGCAATTCAATGAGTTGCTGTTACCTTTAAAGTCCCTCATGATTCCGGGCCTGGATAACTGAGGGACCCTCTTTTCCTAAGGGCACCTGTCCACAGGGTAAGGTAAGGGTAAGGTTACTAGGTTGAGTCAGAATTGCCAACAATAGAAGCCACAGAACCCTTTTCAATTGCATTCCAACAGCGGAATGCAGAAATAATCCTGACAAAGGTATGGAAGAGCCATTAAGAGAAAATAAAAGGCACCTTGGTCTTGGGAAGAAGGAAGGTGTGAGAGAGAAACTCAAAATAACCCCATCTATTTGGTATAAGCGAGGCAAAGGAAAACATTGGCAGTCTTTTAAAATTCTATTATTCTACCCTACAACAATAACAGCATTCCTGTAATCTTTGAGATTTCTGTTTCTTGATCTAGCCTTTCTTAAAAGGCTGACAAACATCACAGAATATTGAGAGGCAAGTGGCTTAATTAATTCCAAACAGTTATAAATTTACTACTGTTCAGCTGAGTTGACAATTGCAATAATAACAAGGATTGTTGTGACTAATTAATTCTTTCTCAAGGACAATTAAACGAAACTTCATTCTTTTCATCTCAAACAGTATTCTAAGGAATAGTATGGAAGATAGCAATTCTCCCAAATGACACTATAATATTAGGGACTTAGCAGGGAATCTATATGACTATGATTATTTAAAATACATAGTCAAGAGAATTCATCATCAAATTAAGAATGAATAATATATTAGGTGTTTCCTAAATTTGCAGGTAGCATTCTCTGCTCCAGCATGATCAAAATAAGCAACTATAACAGAAGCACATGACATCATTTTGACAGGATGTCCTGGAGAATTTGTATTAATCTCTCAGTGAAGATTCAGAACATACTTATATCCATGGAATAGTTTTATGATCACTCACTTCAGCTTCTTATTCTGAGTGTCTCCTCCTAATCTTACTGTGACAGTGTTTCTCAGTCTCATATTACTCAGTCTAATCCTCACTATATTCAGAAAAGAATGACTGCTTACTCCCAACTATGGAGTGAAGACTGCAGACTGAAAGACAAATATATTTATCTTTCTGTGTTTATCTTTTTATTTAGAAAATATATATGCCTCCACTTCCTTAACTGCTCTTTAATTACCTCAAGGAATCCCTATCAGTCCATGTATTGAACCATTACAGAAATTAAAATGCATAGAATAAAGTAATAAGCCATGAAATCCATTTTTTTATATAGGAAGTGCTTTTTCTAATAACCCTTATAGCACTCTACAGTAATTGCTTTCATGTTGGAAGAAAAACAACTAAAACAATGTGCTACATTATGCTGGCCTTATGGTGGCACAATGGGACCAGGTTCTCAAAAGTTACAAGCCATTCTTCCTTTTAATGTGAAATCTACTAATCTAGAATACTGTTTTATAGAAAATAAAGATGGAGTACACTATTTTTTTGCTAGTTCCTAGCAGGTGAACCAAGTGCAAAGTAAATAGCACAAGAAACTGATTCCATCTCCACCCCACTTAAAATACATTTAAATTTTGCATAAAGTTCAAATCAACTGGTTTCTCCTGAGCTCAACAGCTTAATTTAGTGGGAAACCGGATGTTTAATATCACTGCTGTAAACTACAGGAGCTACAAGGGGGAAAAGTTTTTTTAGGCCAAGGTTGACATCTAGTGACTATTTAGACACAAGGATTTAAGTTTCTAGAGACCATAAGTCCTTGGCAGTGTAAATCAAAACAAACCTACTATAATTCACACCGAAATATACTAACAAAAGCCAATTTAATAAAGTGGTTTAATATAATGGAGTAGAAATGACAGACTGAAACTTCTAACCTTCTGTTAGGTACAGAAGCCAACTGTGTGGGCCAGTCACTCGGTCTCAGCCCAACTCAACACACACAGCTGTTGCGATTGGGAAATAGAATTGTATAAAATAAAAAAGTATGTAAATAAAATAAATGAATGTTCTTCTGCCTATCCCGGCTGTTTGTCTACTTTAATACAAATTTTACAAGTCTTTTAGTTTCTATTCCACAAATGAAACTTAGATCTCTGACACAGAAATATTTCATCTCATTAGATTATACATTGCACAGCCTTGGCAGAACACATAAAATAAAAAAAATCTATTAAAGTTTTAAATAAGTAAACTATAACTATAAACTATAGTTGTAAACTATACCTATAAACTATAATTCAAAAGTCAACTCCTTCTCAAACATACTTGTAATACACTAAGAACTTCTATTTATATTATAGTTCAAAAGCATTATTTAGGAACATATTCCTAATTACCATTGTTCGGAAAAGATAAGAGAGTCAGGTCAATTTACTCAAAATGTAAAAATAATGCTCTTTTAAATTGTTGCCGATGGCAATAGTACATTTGCCAGCAGAGATGCTGGAATGAACCAGGATTTTGTTTCTGGTTTTTAGAAAAAAATTACTGGCAACCGATTTACACCACTATTGTGATAACGCTATTTTATCTTATTGCTAACCTGTAATTATAATTACTTACATGAAAAACATCCACTTAAACAAAGAAATATATAATTAAAGAAAGAACAAAGATTTTAAACTGGGGAATATTTGCTACTTACAACAGTTAACAAAAAGGAACCCAATTTAAAGAGAAAGATATTTCTCCCCCCCCCCCTTTAATAAATCCACAATTTCCCAATTTTAAGGAAGCAATCTTTGTTTGAATGTGTTGCTCAAGAAAAGCATTAAGTGGCTAACTGAATATTTATGTATTATTGTTATTCTCATCTCAAACATTGATGGTCTCATGAATTCTCTGTGTACTGAAAAAGGATGTTTCAGTTGCTAAACAGAATCAATTTCAATTCATATACTACATGGGTCTAAAATTACATGTTAGGGTAAAGCAATAATACATACTAAAAACTAGTTGTTCATAATTTATACAATAGCAGGGAAGGGGCGTTGTCTTACCTGAACGCCTTTTCTCAGCAGGACGATGGAGAATCCACCAATGGGTTAGGACTATCTTCCTGCCCAATAAGAGACTAAGTTTGCCAGAGTTAACACGCCTCCTGCTGGGCTGATATCCCAGACACGACGAAGGCGAAGCTGCTGACAATGGACCAATGTGTTGGCTCTCTGTGCCCCTAACACAGGACCTGACGGTCCTAAGGGGATGGGCGTGGATTCTCCATCGTCCTGCTGAGAAAAGGCGTTCAGGTAAGACAACGCCCCTTCTCCAGCAGGACGATGGAGAATCCACCAATGGGACATACCAAAGCCGAGCTGTCCCTATGGGAGGGAATCAGTCAGGGCCTGTGTCCCACTTGAAGATGCCACTTGCTGTAGCACCCTCCGGCCAAATGATGCCTCCGCGGAGGCGAATTTGTCCAGCCTGTAATGCCTCACAAAGGGGGAAGGCGAGGACCAGGTCGCCGCCCTGCAAATATCCCCGATGGGTGCCTGCGTAGCCCACGCTGCTGATGTAGCGGCACTGCGGGTAGAGTGAGCAGTGATACGGCCTGGCAGTGGCAGGGACTGTGCCTGGTAGGCTCTTGCGATGCAGGATCTGATCCACCTGCCAACCGTGGATGAGGAGACTATCTTCCCCATCGAAGAAGGCTGGAAGGAGATAAAAAGCGCTTCCGATTTGCGGAAGGCAGAAGTCCTCTTAATATAGTGGCGTAACGCCCTACGAACGTCCAAGGTGTGCCACTGGCGTTCTAAGTTATGAGCAGGCTGGGGACAAAAGTTCGGTAGGACCACCTCTTGTGCCCTATGGAACAACGAGTTCACCTTTGGTACAAAGGCCGGGTCCAATCGGAGGACTACCCTATCGCTGTGAAAGACGCATAGGTCCTCCCTGACTGAGAGAGCAGCCAGCTCCGAGATGCGTCTAGCGGATGTGATCGCCACAAGAAAGGCCACCTTCATGGACAAGAACTGTAGTGAACAGGTCTTGACCGACTTGAATGGTGGCAAGGTAAGGGCCTGTAGCACCCGTGGGAGATCCCAAGAGGGATAACGGTGAACCACGGGAGGTCTGGTGTTGGTAGCACCCTTGAGGAAGGACCGTATCAGTGGATGCTGGGTCAAAGGAATGGAATCCTGGCACATGAGTACTGTGGAGAGAGCCGCCAGTTGCCTGCGGATGGTATTGGGCGACAAGCCCTTGTTAAATCCCTCCAGCAAGTATTCAAGGATGTGCGAGATAGTGACAGCCGAGATGTCCAGGTGATTCCCGGAACACCAGGCACAAAAACTCCTCCACGAGGAGTCATAAATCCTGTTGGTGGAAGGACGCCTGGAGGCCTGAATCATGGAGATCACCCCTTCTGAAAATGAGTCTCGTGTTAAGAGCCGCCTCTCAAGTGCCAGACGGCTAGTTGTAGGCCTTGAGGTTCTGGGTGTTGTAGAACCCCCTGATTGAGAGCGACCTGATCTGGGGGAATCCTCCACCGAGGGGAGACGGAAAGCTCCACTAGGTCGGCAAACCACGGCCGTCTCGGCCAATGTGGGGCAACCACTATGATCTCCGCCCGTTCCTGCAGAATTTTCCGGATGAGAGCCGGAAGCAGAGGAAGAGGGGGAAAGGCATAGAGGAGACCTGTGGGCCAGGGGCTGCGGAGCGCGTCCGTCCGCTCCGCCCCCCGGGACGGAAACCTGGAGAAGAATCTCGGGAGTTGGGCATTTGCCAGCGAAGCGAATAGATCCACCACCGGAGGCCCGAACCTCACCGAGATCTCCCTGAATAAATTGGGATGCAGGCGCCACTCGGAGTGGTCCACTGTCGACCGGCTCAACGAATCCGCCTGAAGGTTGGCCTGCCCTGAAATGTGCTCCGCCTTTAAGGAGGAGAGATTGGTTTCCGCCCAGGAACCTAGTGACCGTGCTTCGGACATCAAAGTCCTGGAGCGAGTGCCGCCCTGCCGGTTCACGTGGGCCTTTGCAGCCACGTTGTCTGTGAGCACTAGGACGTGTTGACCCACCACCTCGTCGCTGAAGTGAAGCAGTGCCAGATGAATGGCCCCGAGCTCCAGCCAATTTATGTTGTGACTGAGGTCCATGGGTGACCATCGTCCCTGTGCTAAGTGACAACCCAGGTGCGCACCCCATCCGAACAGACTTGCATCCGTCGTTAAGGTGAGTCTGTTTGGTTCTTTGAATAGGGAGCCTCTGTCTACAGCAGGGGAGAGCCACCACCGAAGGGAATCCAGAACTCGGGGTGTGACCCCGACCCTCTGGCTGGATGCACTGGTGCCCTGCCTCTGGTATGGGAGTAGGAACCATTGTAGGGTTCTGAAGTGCAGTCTGGCCCATGGCACTATTCCCATGCAAGAGACCATCTTGCCCAATAGTCGGGAGAGTGAGGCCAGAGTGATCCTCCACTCCCTCCGTATCTGTCTGATCAGGGAGCGAATGCTGTTCCGGCGTTCCGGGGATAGATAGACCCTTAAAAGGTCAGTATCTATGATCGCTCCTAGGTGTAGGATGCGATTGGAGGGCTCTAGCAGGCTCTTTCGGAAGTTGACCGAAAAGCCGTGAGTCTGAAGGAGCCGGACAGCTAATTCCAGGTCCGACCGGGCCTACTGTACGGAGGAGGACAGAATAAGGATGTCGTCCAGGTAGCATTGGACCCGGACAGGAATTAATCTTAGGTGGGCTACCAGTGCAGCCAGGACCTTGGTAAATACCCTGGGAGCGGACAAGAGACCGAATGGCAGGGCCCTGTACTGAAAGTGGTGGGACCCGTAACAGAACCTGAGGAACCTCCGATGGTCGGGAGATATGGGAATATGAAGGTATGCTTCCGTAAGGTCGATGGAGGTGAGGAAGTCGTGCCTCCTTATGCTGGCCAGGATGGACTGCAACGTCTGCATCTTGAATCTCTTGTAGACAAGATGAGAGTTCAATCCCTGCAGATCGAGGATTGCTCTCCACCCTCACGAAGCCTTTGGGACCACAAAGAGAATGGAGTAGAATCCTCGATGGGTTTGGCCAGCGGGCATCGGCTCGATGGCCTTGAGCTGCAACAGATGATGAATGGCCTCGGACATGAGACCTATCTTTGCCGGGCTTCTTGGGGCGGAGCAGGCAATGAATCGATCCCGTGGCTGCGACAGAAATTCCAAGGTGAGGCCGTGCCTGATGGTGTTGAGCACCCAGGTGTCTGTGATGGTGGCCTCCCATTCGTGTAAAAACATAGTGAGACTGCCGCCAATGGGGAGGTCCGTCCTTGAGTCATTTGTGACCTCTGAAAGGACGGCCTCCCGTGCCCCGAAAGGGCCTCTTGCCGTGATATTGCTGCCTGGTCCTGGGAGCCGGGCGGTCAGGCTGACGGCCGGGCCTGGGGAAGGAGGGACGAGGCGGAGGGCCCCACACCGATCCTGGTCCCTGGCGGAAGGGCGGTCTCCGTTGGTACGGAGTAGCTCACCTATCCAGCCTCCTAGTAAGGTGGGCCAACACCTTACGCTTATCCCTATTTTCAATAAGGTAAGGCTCTAGCGCCTCCCCAAAGAGGTGTCCATCCCTGCAGGGAGCGGAAGCCAGGTGCCACTTGGACTTCAAGTCCGCTCGCCACTGTTTCAGCCATAGGAGCCTGCGGGCTGCAGTATTAGCGGCCATGGAGCGCGCTGAGAATCTGGCGGCATGGAGGGAAGTATCCGCCATGTATTCTGCCGATGCCACCAACTTACCCAGATTCTGATGGGCACGAACCTGATCCGGGGGAAGCAACGCTTGGAGTTCCCTGAGCCAGAGAATTGACGTTCTGGCAAAGAAGGACGTAGAGGTGGACGCACGCACAGCCCATGCCGATGCCAGGTGAGACCTGCGGAGAGAGAGCTCGGACTTCCTGTCCTCTGCCCTCAAGACCTCAGACGTGTCACCTGACACGGTGGAAGAAGAAAAAAGAGAGGTTAGTGGTTCGTCCACCCTGGGAACCTCCAGGAGATCTGACAAGGCCGGGGCGACGGCCATGAGTCTCTTATCCGTTCCTCCCGGCGTTGGTAGAGTGCCCGGATTCCCCCATTGTTTCCTGATAGTTTCCAGGAAGAATGGAGGGCAAGGGATGTAGCGCTCCGTCACCGTAGGTTCGGAGAAGAGTGGCTTGGGGTCCTGACTAGTTGAGGCAGTCGGTTGCTTTTCCTGCTCCGGCTCAATATTGGCCGATGTGGTGGCCTTTAGCAGGAGAGACCTGAATAGACCCGGGTCAAAGAGGCCTATGAAAGGCGACGGGTCTGGGGCCGACTCCTCATCCTCTGACAGCTGGAAGTCAGTTGACCCATAATCCTCGGGATCAGAGTCCCGTGTTTGGGAGGAATGGTCCGAATAAACGGACTCCGGATATTCCGTCCTCTCCGCCCGTGCCTGAGGCGGCACCATGGGCATGACCAACTCCGGCCTGGGGTTCTCGTAAAACGAGGAGGCCCTGCCCTGAGCATACGCCTGGGCGAGTAATGCCTCGAGCTGTTCAGGCCCTACCCCTTGGTGTTCAGGGGGGCGAAGTCCAGCCGCTGTGGGCGTGAACGTGGCCTCGGGCGGGGGGCGGAATCTAGCCGGCGAAGGCATCCTTAGGGGGTTCAATCCCTGGTCAGAGGACAGAGTTGCACTCTGTGCCATGGGCTCCTGAGGAGAAAGGGCCCGCGAGACAGTAGGGCCTGGGAGGGTCGGTTGGGGGTTGAAGAGTGAGCTCTCCTGGGGGGCAAGGGGAACCAGAGGTTGGTCTCCCGCAGCCATACGTTGTGCCCTGGAGAACTGCTTCTCCAGAGCCGTGTTTCGCCTTTCGGCTGCCTTGTCTGCGGCCCTTGAGGCCTTTTTTTCAGCAATGGCCTTGGACCTGGCCTTGGCCTTTATCCTGCCTGCTGCCTCTAGTTTAGAGGACTTGCGCTTCCCTGAGACGGGAGTGCCGGAAGCGCCCTGCGCAGATTGATTAGCTGCGTCGTCAGCCATTGCAAGGGAGGCCTGAGGCCCATTGCAACTCAGGAGCAGGAGCGGATTGTTCAGCTGTTAGAATAGCAAAAGCTGATGAACAGCGTCCGCTCCGGGATTTGCGCTACACTGAACGCCCTACTGCCCTAGGCAGAGCTCCGAGAGGCTGGAAACTGCCCAGTGATGCACTGAGGCGTATTAGTCAGGCGTCTAGCGGCGACGAGACCCAATGGGTGAGTCGCAATTGGCAAGTGCCGGCACGCACGTTGACCGATCAGTGGCGGCAATCACCTTGGTGATATGTGCCTGCGCACTCCTCTCCTTGTTGGTGGCGGCAATCACCTGAGTGATATGTGCCTGCACAGGCGTGCCAGCTCACGCTAAGGTGAAGTCGTCTCCAAGGTTGCCCTGGGATTGTCTGTGCCAGATCAGAATCTGGGCATGGGTGGTCAAAGGCAGATTGGAAATTACAAAATGGCGGCTGACGAGTCTGCAAAATGGCTGCCGTGAAACTTGCAAGGTGGTCTATTAGGCCGGGGCCTAGACCCGAATTACTTCTCTGCAGGGCTGGAGAGGTGAGGTCAGAAAAAGCGTAATAGCCTCCTGCACGCCGTTTGCAAGCCTATTTTAAAGGCTGCAGCCTGTGCGGGCAGTCCCTATTAGGCCTGTTGGGCCGTTTTGGCATTCAAAATGGCGGCCGCGAGTTGCGCGCCAAAACAAAAGGCCTCAACTCGACCAATCTTCAAAGGAGGCTTTCAAGCCGAACTTTGCTGCCAAAGTCTCGGAAGCCAGCGGCAGCGATGGCCGCGTCGCGTAGCGATTGCTTCAAGCAATCCTCGCTGGGGGAGGCTGCGGGGCCGAGGAGAGTGACGGCTGAGCCGAGCCTGCAGGCTGGCGTTCTGCAGCGCAGCGGCAGCTCCGATTCACAACTGTTCAATTAAGCCTCAAGCAGCGCTTGAGTTGAGGGGCTGCGCCGGCTGTTCGCTGTTCTGACGCGATTGTAATCGCCGCCTGAGCGCGCCCGGAGGCCGACGCTCAGCTGCGCTGCGGCTAACTGCCCCGATGATCAGCTGATGCGATTGCCGGGATTCCCCTGTGGCTGTGCCTCGAGTTTGGAGGGCTTGAGGAGGCCCGTTGCTGAGCGACCCGAAGGCCGACGCTCAGCTGTTTTGCGGCTATGTGCCGAAATCCAATTATCCTACAAATTTATGGTCTGCCTAACTAAAGGAGATGTGAGAATCCACCAAATTGACTATACGACCTGTCCAGAGCCAACACGAACGTCCTAGCTGGGCTGAAGACTAAGTCGTGTCTGGGATATCAGCCCAGCAGGAGGCGTGTTAACTCTGGCAAACTTAGTCTCTTATTGGGCAGGAAGATAGTCCTAACCCATTGGTGGATTCTCCATCGTCCTGCTGGAGAATAGGAAAATTCCAATTTCTTTGTTTAATTGTAATTTTATTAAGAGGCTTTACATAAGTAAAAAAGACAAATATGAAGAAAAAGCAAAACTGAAAAAACAAGCAACTTCCAACCTTCTTTTGAACAGTTAGGAACAAACCTTTTATTCTTCCTCCGTCTTGAGATTACAACGTTCCCTCCAGCCCCTTATTTAATCTCTTTTCATCAAATCCATAAATCAGTACCTCGCTACCTTTTTTCCCATTTTCAGCATTAAAATTGATAAAAGGTTATCAATCTTCTATCAAAGTACTTATTGTTTTGTCTCTGACCAGTTTTGCCATTTCTGCCACCTTCACAATCCATTCCTCCATTGTGGGAGTTTCAGTATTCCTCCATCAATGTGCATAAAGTCTTGCTGCAGTTACCATATATAAAAATCAACCTTCCACGAGTCTTTTCTGATTGGTTATCCTTAAGTTACAATAAAAAGAGTTCTGGGTTTTTTCTCAATATTTTAAATATTTAAAAATATTTGTATCAATGTATACCCTTGTATCCGGTTTTTCTGCCTTTCTCCCAAGTCCACTATGCATGGTAAAATGTCCTTTCATGTTTTTCACATTTCCAGCGTTGATCTGAAGTACCTTTATACATTTTTGATAATTTCTCTGGTGTCATATACCAATGCTGTGTCATTTAAAATGACCTTTTAAATTATAGTGCAGTGTGAATTTCTTCCCATTTCTCCATGTTCTCTCCCATTTCTCCATTCTGTGTATTACAACCAAAATTCATAGTCCTTTTTATCAGGCAGTCCTTAACTTCTTCGCCTTCCATTTCAAATCTAATTTTATAAGATTACAACAAATTCCAGGTTTAAGAATGTGACACTGATATTAGACGTTGAAAAATATCTGATAGATATCCGATAGCTGTATATCCGTGCTACATTAAAAACATTGCCATCCCTGTGTTTGGTTCCCGGAACAAGAGATTAATAGCAACTGTCACTTGGAGAGTTTTGCCGAGTCCATCTTGGGTGCCAAGGGAGCCCCGTTGGTAGTCCCTTAAGCTTTAGTCACCCTGCAACTGGATTATTACTGTTTCCTCTACATGGGATTGTCCTTGGTGATCATTCTGAAGTTAGGTAGCACACAAATTCAATTCAATTCAATTCAATTAATTGCAGGGTCAGTTTATTTGTAGGAGCATCTATCTCTGGATAGGTCTACCCATCCAGCAAAATGTGGCAGGGTCAGCATGCAATGGATCCCATCGCTTCGGTAATGTCATTTAGTGGGACGTTAAGAGAAGGATGAGCCTTCTTTCTTGGTCTCCTGTCTTATAGAATCAGTCAATTGATTTTAAAGGCCCAAGTGTCTTAGAATAGCATGGCCCCTCAGATTCAGTCGGACACCAACCTTGCCTGCCTTTAAAAAGTAATTAATATTGGGGGGGGGGGTTTCCTCACAGTGCTTCTGAAATTGGTATGACCTGTTGCATTATTATTTTTTTCTTGGCACTTTTAAGTGTTCATATCATGTTGCTCTGGATTATATTATATGCTTTGTCCTATTATGTGGTTTTTATTGACTTATTGTTTAATGGTGATGTATATCACTCTGTGCAATGTGCTGAATACAGTAGTAGCTCCATCAATCAATAAAATAAGTAAATAATAGATCTCAAGAAGATTGGTTTCTTAGTGTGTGTATGTGTATGTGTATAAAATGTATGTGACTTCAATGTTTTGCACAACCATTGTGTACACCAATTCTAATCCACTATTAGAATTAGTCTAATCCATTATGCTGGAGGGAGGGTTTCAAATAGAAAACCTATAAACTAAAACAATCTCTGTGAACATGTAATATGATTGCAAGTCTTAGGTTAATGACCTTAGATAAGAATTTCAAAATGCTTAAAAATACCTCCAGAATTAATATGGGCTCTCTTGCTTATATTTGGGTGTGTGACAAAAATGAAAAAAAAAATCAGATCTTTGAATGAGCTCATAGCAGGTAGTAATGGAAAACTATTTTAAAATGTTATGTAAACACTTTTTAAATGAAAGTACCAAAAATAGTGCTGTTTTGAAGAGAGATGAATGATTAAAGTATTTGGCTGAAATAACTTTTTATAACAATTAGTATCCATTTCTTTCCTTTGTTGACCAGATAACTTTCATCATCCAAATTAGCAACTATTAATCCACATAGGCAGAGATTATGGTATGAATGATTTATTTTCCTTGGAAGTTTTTTAGTCTTATCCTGGCAAATAGAAATCATTCTTTGTGGTACTGTGTTCCATTGAGAATTATCCATGCTTGATTTACACTTATAACTGTATCCTCAATATTGTCAATACCCCACATGCATATTCTTACACTAAGAATATAATATGTGTGTTACTATTATTACTATTATTTGGACTGTGGCAGAACATCTTCATTCCAAGCTGAAAGGTTCTGAAAGCATTCCAATATTCTATGTTAAAAGAATGAGACTCATAATAGAAAACATTTGAGCTTTAAAGTGTAAAGCCAGGTATATGATCAATGTTGCCAACACAGTTTTCATCCCAGGAAAGTAGATGGTTAAAGAAGGAAGTCCCAAGCATGATAGCCTCAGAGGAGAGGAAGTCACTCAGCAGAGATGATCAAAAGAGACAAGAGCAATGATCTGAGATAGGGACATTGATATAGAATGGAAATCAGAAGTGAAACTAGTGAAACAGAATATTTCTTATGTGATCAAAATTGGTCCAAATTTCAGAAAACACCTCTTACATCACCTTTTCCCACCTTTCTCTTCTGCACTGTCCAAAATCCCAAAGGGATTTTCATTTTTTCCCTGATGATCAAAGCTGTCCATCAATGAACTCCAGCACAGATGCACTGCATTGTAAAAAATAAGAACTATACATCGATTTTATTTTTGAGAAATCCCAATAGAGATGAAATATCAGGTGATTGAAGGTGCATAAGATTGTCTTTATCTTCAAAGGAAGGACCTGGGTAAGAACTAGATACCAGTCAGGTATCAATATTTGGGAAGCTTCTGGAGTAGATCATGAGATAATTGATCTGCAAATAGGTTGAGGAGAGAGTGAATTTGGCGAAACAGTTAAGGCACTAGGCTAAAAAGTGGGAGATCATGGATTCTAATCCTGCCTTGATACAAACCCAGTTGGGTGGCCTTGGAGTAATCACTCTCACACTGCCCTAGGAAGAAGGCAATGGCAAATAACTTCTGAAAATCTTGTAACAAATTGCAGGGATTAGTCCAGGCAGACATCAGGAGTCAACAAACTCAAAGGTACCATAATATATATATAAGTATGTGTATGTATGTATGTACGTACACGTACATACATGTACAGACACACACACACACACACTCATACCTCAGGGTAACTCTGGGTGGCTTACAATATTAACAAATAAAACTATATAAATAGAATGCTACAAAACTATTAAAATACAAAATATGATAGCTAAAAGATGGGGAGGGACAGAGTGGAATCTGATATTAATCTATAAGTTACCTGCAACATGCTTTGTTGAAATCTAGATGTGTTGCAGCTACAACATTTTCACAACCAAAAAATAAGATAAGTCTGATTCTAGTAAATATGCATTGTTCTCAGCAATCTTTGCCTAATGATCGCAACTGGGACTGTCACTGCTAAGTGGGTATAGTCATACAATGTTTTGCTTAATGACCGCTTTGCTTAGCGATGAAAATTCTGCTCCCAATTAGGGTCGTAACCCAAGGGCCCCTTATTATGCAATAGGTATAAACATATTTTCTACATTACATATTTTAACATCAAAAAACTGGTTCAGAAGATTGTTATATTCGGGACATTCTCACGCTCAGAGTCAAAAGGCTTCTACTAATTTCAGAGATGAAGAAAAGACATGGTGGAAAAAAATATCCTTCAGATAACTCTTTAAATAAGCAGCTAGTATATGCCATTATACATTAGAATATTAGTTTGGAGGAGTCCAGTTATAGTATTGAGATATGGCAAATTTGCACTTAAAATTTGTTTTAAATCATATTCTAAATACTGCAGTGAAGTTCATCTTATCCTTATCGGTATAATATAAGAATCAACAGCAGAGCCATTGTTACTACTCATTACAGAAGAAGCTAAAATTAGAGCCTCCAATATATATATTTTTCTTCCATAATTTAAATCCATTTTCCTATTTGACTGAATCCTCCCTTACTAAACCATGGGAAGTAATAATTTATAACAAGGGTCAATGCTGTAGATTAGATAGTAACTGACAACAAATTTGGAGGTATGATTGAGAAACAGGAATCCCTGTCATTTGGATCCTCTTTGCCTGTCCAAACAGGTCCAGAGTAACTTTCCAATGCAACTCCTTCCCCCCTTTCTGAAGCTGGGTTTCATCACCAGAAAGTATTAATGTCAAGATAAGGGAAATACAAAGGTCTTCTCTCCGCTCTCAGGAGGAGTCTGGTAGCACCTTTTCCAAGTAATAAATGTTATTAGAAGGCATAAACTTACCAGACTCCTGATTTTTTGCCATCACAGACTAACATGGCTCTTCTCCTACAATGTCTCCACAACAAATCCTCTGGTCACGAGGATGCTTTCCTAGAAACATAAAATTGTGGCTTTGGTTTATATACCTGCAACTTTGATACACCTGCAACTTTGATACACCTGCAACTTTCTGGCAGTCTAAACCTATGTTCCACTAATAGCAGTGGTCTAGATTATTGTACAATACTTAGCTAAACCATAGGATGTTCACTTACAACTCCCCCTTAGTGAGTTTCAAATTCAATGGATAAAATATAAATTTGGACTTCACTCACAAATAACATAAAATTGGCCATTTAGCAAATCAATATTGTGAAGATTTAAATAATTTACATATACTACTACAGTCATGTCAGGAGCTCCGAACTGCTTTCCCCATTGAAAGGGTTAGCCAGTGCCATCACCGTTGCCGGTTGTCCCCATTATTTACATAAAATTTACATAAATGCAATTATTTAAAAGTTACATAAACCACATCAATTCAGATTTAATGAACACATCACTCCACCCCAATATTTCTGATGAACTCTCTCCTTACAATTCTATTCAAGAAACAAAATCATCCCAGATCTGGCAAGTAGTATAGCCTGTTCTGTTCATTAAAGTGTTTCATCTGGAAGGATCCAGAAAAAAAAATCTTTCCAAAAAATCTATTTGGAACATCACCTCCCTCCCCCATATCAGATTAGCCCCCAAATCTGTTGGCTTTTTTTAAGGCCTTGAAGTCTTGGTTATGTCACCAGGCTTGTGGGTTGGAATGTCTGGCAGAGCTCATCAATTATGCTGGTTATGTTAAAGGTTGCTTGTGTGGTTTTATCTTGGCTGCCAATTATGTATTTATTATAATATTTTTTATGCTATGCTACATTTGTAACTGGTATTAATTGCCCAGAGTCACAATGATAAGATATGCAGCCATATAATTTCAAATAAACAAATACATCTCAACAACAGAGTGTCTTGGCTTCGGTTGTGAGTCATGACTGAATGAAGATACCTCTGAGAATAAGCAGAGATGACTCCCACAGGTCTATTCCAACCGGTGGCAGAGCCTTTAATAGGGACACTAAGCCAGCCAAACTCACTTTTTAATCACATTCAGAAATGTTCAATTTAACCATGTTATGGATATTAGATATCTGTCTAATCTTCAAAATGGTGAAGGGCAAAAAAAAAAAAAAAAGGAATATATAGTTGGACTATTTGATCAGGCGTGAACTATTTGTTTGATATTTCTGGTAGGTCTTAATGGATTTTTTGCTGAACCAGTACTGAAAAGATGACGATTTCTGGATAAAAGTTGGGCTATAGGGAGAAAAGTATTTTTTATTTGTAACTTTAAAAGAGGGTGAAAATTATTATATTAAGTTATGGTCAATGCACTAAAAGATTGCAAGCCACTTTATTATTATCTTTTTCTTTTCTCTGCACCAACGGAACATTTCTTTTTTCTTCTAGTTTGTATTAGTTTTTACTATGTTTATTAAAAACTTCAGTAAAATTATTTATGTGTGAATGTATGCATCTATGTATACACACACACAGAGAGAGAGAGAGAGAGAGAGAGAGAGAGAGAGAGAGAGAGAGAGAGAGAGAGAGAGAGAATATAGTATCTTGGAGATTGACAGAGACCTCTATGAGCAGTTTAGCATAGTTTTTATAATTAGACAAATAAGAAGACACAGTAAGAAAACTAAAACTTGATATGGAGGTTTGGGGGAAGCATATCTTTCAGCCACACTTCCCCTAAAAATAAATGGTAAAAAAATATCATTATTCAAATTGATTTTTCTTTGCATTTTGGCAATAAGAAAGAGGCATAAAGAGACTGAAAAAATTAAATACTAAAAACAAATTTACTTTACTAATATTTTCTTACTATATGTTTTATATTAAATAGATAATATAATTCTAAAACCACTATTTAGAAAGAAGAGGCCAAGTAGCCATCATTGTTGCAGTAGTTTTCTGCATAGCAGTACAGTAGTATACATGAAAAAAAAAATATTAACACCAATCATAAGTTTCAATTGTTTATATTTACTTAATTAAAATTATGCTATCCATATATATTTCATAAGAATAATAACAGTAATAACCACCACATATAAAGGAATAAGTAACGGGGGAATTAAAAACAGGTAAATAGGAACTTGGTCAAGCTTTGTAGCCATTGAATGTCAAAAGTGTCCTATCTCATTAACTTTGCTATAAGATCAGTTCTTTCAGATTTTTTTTTCCTAAATAGTTTCATGTTAAGAACTTCTATTTAACTTACGGGAACTTATGCCTCTCCTTCCTATCTCTTTTTTCTGTTTTTCTTTCATGTTAGATTAGTTAGGAATGTCTTTTTATTGGCTGTAAAAAAAAAAAAACCCCTCCAGAAGCTATTTTTGGCTTAGAAATGAAATAAAAATGCCTTTAAATAAATACTGTAACTCCCTCTCAAAACATGAGATCATTCACTATCAAATATGCTGCCTGGACTGTAGAGATTCCAGGTAGGAAAGAAGATAGTTATTATGAAAGCTGCAGCATTTTTTGACAGAATTCATATCATTGCTGGACTTGCAAAACTATGTGTGCAATGTCGGTGATTTTATTCCCTTTTCCATAACTGCAGTATATGTAAAAATATGTTAAATAAGATTTTCAAAGAAGTATATTGCAATCCAGATGGACCCATGACCAGGACTGAGTAGCTGTCTTGTGTTTCTGTTTGCTGGGAGCAATGTAGTGAGAACAAGCTTTACAACTAGCTAGCCAGGCAAGTACATTCCTACTTCCTAGTCCCGTAAATTGGTACCTGTACTGTGGCTTCCAAACAATTTCCCCATAGCGTGTTTTTAGTAACTAAGTCTGGAAGCTACATGAATAAAAGTGCTAGTCACATTCAACAGCCATGCGAGGAGAAGAGACACACCTGGTCCCCAATACTATCTGAAAAGTAGTAGAGCTGGTAATGTTGTAATGGCATGTGTAGTAATAAGTTGCAAAATACACAGGTATAAACCCTTTCAACATTGTTGTACAACTGGATGTGCAATTGACATAAATAATGATCAGAAAGTCATAAGCAAATCAAGTATTATCAGTGAGTGAGTTATAAAGGTCTGGGGGAAAAAATGCCCAAAGATCCCCCTGAACAGAGAAGGGCAGTTAGGGGAAGATTACCAAAGGCAATTTTAAGAGTACAAATAAACACATATGGAGAGAGGTATTCCTCCAGAAACTCTGTTCCCAAGCTATGAAACCTATTATAGGTGAATATCAAATCTCAAACTATGATCAGAAATGAACTGAGAGCCAATAAAATGTGTGAATCTAGTGTAATATGTTTACATAATACCCAGTTTCATTCAGTTAACTCTTGCTGCAATATTTTGCAGTAGTAATTGTCTACAGTCAATGAGGATTGAGGCAGTAAATAAATTACATTAAAAGATTAAAAAAATAAAAAAATAAACCTTTTGCACTAGTTGAAGTTTCCAGGCTATCTATCTTCTATGTGCAATGCATTGCAGTAATGTAGACAAGACATAACCAATGAATAAATTACCGGGGGAGGGTAAACTCTCTGTCCAAACAGATCCATACTCATGCAACAGCTAGACTTCTAGAAGGTACTACATGCCAAAGAAGATACTTGTGCCCTAGCAAATGAACCTAAAAGCACAACCAACTTAAAAATGAAATTTTGGGGGCAGGGAGAAAGGGCACCACCTTTTCAAACTGACTTGAGTACAGATAAATATTCCAAATAATCCACTGGTACCACCTCTGTTTTGTCTGGATTAGGTTTCACTTTCTTGGCTGCTAGTCCATTCACATTTTTACTGACTCACCTGGATTTGTAGTTTTGTCAGCATACGTTTGATGATGCTTCATTTTAAATTTCCAAACTATCTCACTAAGCGATTTTAGGCGAATAGTAAACAGCACAAATGAAATCAAATTTGAGAGGAGTTTTCCTCCACTAGCCAACTCTCAATCTCTTTCATTGTCATCAAGAGAGATGTAAACTAAACGGCTGAATCAGCTCTCTACAGTGGGAGAAGATATTAGAACATAGAATAACAGAGTTGGAAGGGACCTTGGAGGTCTTCTAGTCCACCCCCTGCTCAAGCAGGAGACCCTATACCATTTCAGACAAGTGGCTGTCCAGTCTCTTTTTGAAAGACTCCAGTGAGGCTTCTGAAGGCAAGCTATTCCACTGGTTGATTGCTGTAACCATTCTCCTTAGAAATTTCAGGAAATTTCTCCTTAGTTCTAGATTGCTTCTCTTCTTGGTTAGTTTCCATTATTTCTTGTCTTGCCTTTTGATGCTTTGGAAAATAGTTTGACCCCCTCATGTTTGTAGGAGCCCATCAAATATTGGAAAACTGCTATCATATCTCCCCCACTCCTTCTTTTCATTAGAGTAGACATACCCAATTCCCATAACCATTCTTTGTATGTTTTAGCCTCTAGCCCCCTAATCATTCTTGTTGCTCTTGTCTGCACTCTTTCCAGAGTCTCAATATCTTTTTTATAATGTGGTGATCAAAACTGGATGCAGTATTCCAAGTGTGGTCTTACTAAGGCTTTGTAAAGTGGTACTAGAACTTCATGTGATCGTCATTCTATCCCTCTATTAATGCAGCCTAGGATAGCATTGGCTTTTTTGGCTGCTGCTGCATTGGCTGCTGCTGCACATGGTTAGCTCATATTTAAGTGATTGTCCACTAGGACTCCAAGATCCCTCTCACAGTTACTGGTATTAAGCCAAGTTTAACCTACTCTGTACCTATACAGTTGGTTTTTCTTGCCTAAGTGTAAAACCTTACTTTTCTCTATGTTGAATTTCATTTTGTTAGTTGGGGCCCAGTATTCAAGTCTGTCAAGATCTTTTTGGATCTTGAGCTTGTTTTCTGGGGTGTTGGCTATTCCTGGCAGAATAATAATAATAATAATAATAATAATAATAATAATAATAATAATAATAATAATAATAATAATAATAATAATAATAATAATAATAATAATAATAATAATATAATAATAATAATAATAATGATGATGATGATGATGATGATGATGATGATGATGATGATGATGATGATGATGATGATGATGATGATGATGATGATGCTATGGCTCCTGGGCATCTGTCGGAAAATGGGCCACAGGGCTCAGTTGCTACTGCTGGGGAACCAGAGCCTACAACTGTAAAGCGACTGGAACAAAAGCGCAAAACCTGGACAACCGAAGAAAATCGAGAAATCATCCAATGTTACTACCAGGCAGAACCAACAGCCAGAGGGTTTCAAAAAAGAATGATGCAACTGTGGAAGGAAAAACATCCGGAAAGTGATGTAATTGAGCAACGATTAATGGATCAAAGACGCTACATCATCCGTAATAAAGTTTTTACAGATGTGGAAATGCAACAACTAGAAACATTGGCTAAAAAGAAAACAAGAAGTAATGATGATGAACAGGCAGAAAAAAGTGTTCCAACACCTGAACAAACTAACCAACAAACTGACCAACCAGCAGAAGAAGCCGCCACACAGGGTGAAGATTCCCCTGTACAACAACTCGTAAGTGATCTAGCGAAAATGCTGAAAGAAAAGATAGAAAACCACATCAAAGAAAACACAGAAAGAAAAAGACTGCCTGCCATTCGTGAAGTGCATAGCAAACGAGTGAAAGATATACTAAATGCTGTGAACAACATATTAACTTCCATCCCATCCAGCACACTGTATGAAACAAACCAACTAATGTACAGTACAGCTGCCGTTATAACTGCAGAATTGGGTTATAAAATGCCAAAAAAGAAGCCCACTGGAACACCAAAGTGGAAAATTCAACTTGAAAATAAAATAAAAAAACTATGAGGAGATGTCAGCAAATTGAAATACTTGAAAGAAGGAAAACTAAAGAATGAAAAGCTGAAAAATAGTTTATACAAAAAATATAATCTGGAGGAAAAAACAATAACGGAAACCATGGAAGAACTAAAACAGCGTGTAAGAGCAACAGCAAAGAAAATTGAAAGATACGAAGGACGAATAAAACAATATCGTGAAAATGTCCAGTTCAGAAGAAACCAGCACCTCTTCTACCGGTCACTTGACGAAAATCAAGTCCAAACTAGTGTTCTCCCATGTAAAGAAAAAACTTTAAACTTTTGGAAAGAACTGTGGGAAAACCCAGTGGAACATAATAAAACTGCCTCCTGGATCAAAGATATCCAAAAAGAAGCAACACAAAACAAAATGGAGAATACTGTAATAACCGCTGATATGGTTGCAAAACAAGTAAAGAAGGCCAAGAACTGGAGTGCACCTGGCCTGGACGAGCTGCATGGATACTGGTTGAAACATCTCACCAGCCTCCATCACTGCATGGCCACTCAGTTTGATGAAATGCTCCAAAATGCCACAAGTGAAGAATGGTTAACAGCTGGCCGAACATACTTGATAATGAAGGACCCAGAAAAAAGCACAGAACCAAGTAACTACCGCACAATTACTTGTTTGCCAACAACGTTCAAACTTTTTACAAGAATACTGGCAAATTCAGTATTCAACCATCTGATGGAAAACAGTCTGTATCTGGTAGAACAAAAAGGAAATTATAAAAAATCAAGAGGAACAAAAGATCAGCTGCTCATTGACAAAATGGTACTTAAAAATGCAAAACGACGGAAAATGAACTTAAATATGGCGTGGATTGATTACAAGAAGGCATTCGACTCATTACCCCATAGTTGGATTAATGCGTGTTTGGAAAACTTTGGAATCAGCAAAAATATATGTACATTTTTGAAAGCAAATATGCAAAAATGGAAAACAGCCCTAACAGTAAATGGGGAGAACATTGGTGAAATTAACATCAGACGAGGAATTTTCCAAGGGGACTCACTTTCACCACTACTGTTCAACATCGCATTAATTCCATTGACAATAATCTTACGAAACACAAAACAGGGATACTACATCTCAAGCCAGCATGGCAAGATAAACCATCTGCTGTACATGGATGACTTAAAACTGTACGCGAAAAGCCACACTGAACTTGAATCAATACTCAACGCAGTCCAGCTATTTAGCAGCGACATCAGAATAAACTTTGAACTTGGAAAATGTGCTGTACTATCCATGCAATGAGGAAAAATGGCAAAAATAGAAAGAATAGAACTGGGAAATGGAAGTATTGTGAAAGCACTAGCAAAGGATGATGGTTACAAATACCTAGGCATATTGGAAGCAGATAACATCTTGAATGGAAAAGTCAAAGAGTCAACGCAAAAGGAATACATCAGGAGAGTCCGCAAAATTTTAAAATCAAAGCTGAATGCTGGAAACATAATTAAAGCCATTAATACATGGGCAGTCCCAGTGATACGCTACCCAGCTGGAATTATCAACTGGACTTTGGCTGAACTGGAAAACCTAGACCGGAAAACACATAAACTTTTGAATATGCACCACGCTCTACATCCACGAAGTGACATCGACAGGTTGTACCTGCCAAGAAAAATAGGGGGCAGAGGACTATTGCAAATCCACCAAACTGTAGAAGAAAAAAAACGAAGTTTGAATGACTATGTGAATCAAAGTACAGAAAAATTGCTGCAGGCTGTGAAAACAGAGAGCACTATAAAAATAACAGAAACAAAGGCAGAATATAAGGGAAAACGGCTGGATGACAGATTAAATAGATGGAAAACCAAAGCTTTGCATGGACAGCATTTGAAAAACATTGAAGGAAAATGTGATAACAACTTGACATGGGCATGGCTTAAGATGGGAACCATCAAGAAAGAAACGGAAGGCTTAATAATGGCTGCTCAAGAACAAGCATTACAAACTAATGCCATGAAAGCGAAGATACAAAAATCCACTGACAATCCAAATTGCCGACTTTGCAATGACAAAGTTGAAACTGTTTCACACCTAATCTGTGAGTGCAGCAAAATCGCACAAACTGATTACAAATCTAGACATGACCGAGTTGTTAAATTAATCCACTGGGCATTGTGTAAAAAATACGACTTGCCTGTGTCCGAAAAGTCGTGGGAACACAGGGTGGAAAAAGTTGTTGAGAATGAGAGGGTGAAGATCTTGTGGGACTTTCGAATACAGACAGATCGCCATTTGGAACACAATACGCCGGATATCGCAGTTGTAGAGAACCGAAGCGTACAGCTGATTGATATTGCTGTACCAGGAGATGCCAGAGTCGAAGAAAAAGAACTGGAAAAAATTACGAAATATCGCGACCTGGCCATCGAAACTGCGCGATTATGGATGAAACGTGTAACAGTGGTACCCATTGTCATCGGGGCACTGGGAACTATGTCCAAAAACTTTGCAAAATACATCAAGAAATTGCAGCTTCCTGCAATAACTCCAGCAATGTTACAAAAAACTGCGCTACTCGGAACATCTTATATTTTAAGAAGGTACCTGGTTGACACCTAGGATGCTGGTAGCAACCCGTGTCAACCATCAGCGCCAGCCAATTTGAATGTTCAGTTGACTGAGGTTCATGTTTAATGAATAATAATAATAATAATAATAATAATAATAATAATAATAATAATAATAATAATAATAATAATAATAATAATAATAATAATAATAATAATAATAATAATAATAATAATAATAATAATAATAGGCGTGGAATGCTGCAAGTACATCAGATGGTTGAAGAAGAAGAAATGGCTTTGGAAGAATATCTGAAGGACAATGATGAAGATGCACTGAAATTAGTATATCAGGAAGGCTTACTGACTACTGGAGAGACCAAACTGGCCTACAAGAAAGACCAAATGAAGAACAGAATAGAGGCATGGGAAGACAAAGCACTACATGGCCAGTACATTAAAAAAATAGCTGGGAAAGCAGATAATAACAAGACCTGGCAATGGCTAAGAGCAGGAAAATTGAAGAAAGAGACCGAGGGACTAATTCTGGCTGCACAAGACCAAGCCTTAAGGACAAATGCATACAAAGTCAAAATTGAGAAGATAGCAACAGACAGTAAGTGCCGCCTATGCAAAGAAGCTGAAGAAACAGTGGACCACCTGGTAAGCTGCTGCAAGAAGATCGCACAGACTGACTACAAGCAGCGGCATGACAAAGTAGCAACAATGGTGCATTGGAAGATCTGCAAGAAATATCATTTGCCTGTAAGCAAGAACTGGTGGGATCATAAAATAGAGAAAGTCATAGAAAATGATAAAGTTAAACTGCTCTGGGACTTCAGAATTCAAACAGACAAGCACCTGCAACATAACACCCCGGACTTAACAATTGTCGATAAGAAAGACAAAAAAGTCTGGATAGTGGACGTGGCAGTGCCTGGAGACAGCAGAATAGACGAGAAAGAACTGGAGAAGATAACAAGATACAAAGACCTACAAATAGAAATAGAAAGACTGTGGCAAAGGCAAGCAAGGGTAGTACCAATAGTAATAGGCGCCTTGGGTGCAATCCCAAAACAACTGGAGCACCACTTGAACACCATTGGCATTGACAATTTCGCCATTAGTCAATTGCAAAGGGCGGCCTTACTAGGAACTGCTTCCATCCTGCGACGATATCTGTAATACCATCAAACATCCACATCTGCCTATCCCAGGTCCTTGGTAAGGACTCGATAGGTAGACAAAAATACCAAATCCAGTCTGAACATCTGGCTGACTGTGCGATGATCAATAATAATAATGTTGGAAGGGTTCTTGGAGGTCATCTAGTCCAACCCCCTGCTCAGGCAGAAAACCCTATACCATTTCAGACAAATGGCTGTCCAGTCTCTTCTTAAAAACTTCCAGTGTTGGAGCATTCACAACTTCTGGAGGCAAGTTGTTCCACTGATTAATTGCTCTAACTGTCAGGAAATTTCTCCTTAGTTCTAGGTTGCTTCTCTCTTTGGTTAGTTTCCATCCGTTGCTTCTTGTCCTGCCTTCAGGTGCTTTGGAGAATAGCTTGATGAGTTCCCCTTCTATTCCTCGACTAGATCGTTTATGAAGATACTCAAGAGTACTGGGCCTAAAACAGAACCTTGGAGTACTCCACTGCTTACTTCCCTCCATGTGGATGTGGCTCCATTGGGGATTACATGTTGAATACTATTTGTCAGCCAGTTACAAATCCATCTGATGATGGTACTGTATATCCCACATTTTTATAGCTTGCCCAGAAGTAGGTTGTGATCTACTTTATCAAATGATTTACTGAAATCTAAGTGTACTATGTCCACAGCATTTCACCGATCCACTAATTTAGTCACTTTGTTGAAGAATGATATAAGATTTGTTTGGCATGATCTGTTTTTGATAAACTCACGTTGACTACTGGTTATAACTTTCTTTGTTTTTAGATTTTCGCAGATTTGTTGCTTGATTATGTTTTCCAAGATCTTCCCAGATATTGATGTCAATAATTCAATAATAGATTGAATTATAGTGTTAACCATCTGATTCATTTTCATATTCCACTTCTGAGGAGACTGCCTGGCATACTACCTAAAATAATCCATAGGACCTTCTGGAAACCATCTGAATCCACTCCTGCAAAATTGGATAGTTACTAGAAATCTAAATTTCAATAGGAAGTTGTCTGACCATAACAAAAGAATATATTTATTTTAATGTTGAGAAGCACCCAAACTGGCAGGGAGGAGAGATCAAGCAGGGAGCTAGTTTAGAGTCATCGTGCAAGTGTAAAAAAACAGAACCACCCCTGCCTGAATTACTTGGAGCCTTATCTAATTGTTCCCAAGGAAGAGCTGTCAGACTGGGGAGATTCCTGTATTACAGGAAGAACATAATAAAATAGCTTGAATGCTCCACTTGTGAGCCTGGTTGTTTGTGCCTGACATTTGTAGTATTTATAACCTGCTCCAATCCCAAAGGGGCAGCATACATTAAGCAAAAAACAACAACAACAACAACAACAATAATAATAATAATAATAATAATAGCTAAATCCTAACAGTATCAAAAACAAAAAGTAACTACAGAAAGCAAAGATAGAACTTGAGATAAAACTCAAGGTGGGCCCTCATAGTTAATAGACTTTGTAGCAAGGTGGGAGATGCACATAATTCTCAGGGGAGAGTATTTCACGAGATGGAGCTATTACAAGCAATGCCTTATGCCCTAGGGATCTTATAAACATTCAGCAGGCCCCCTCCCTCCTTCAGTAGACCAGATAAGCAGTTTTAGTTTAAACAAGATGTCACCTGATGTATGCCAGTGGTGCTTCAGGACTTGAAAAGTAATGACTAGGACTCTTAATTAGACATACTGACAATTAATGAATAACTTTAGTGTAGTTGTAATTCTGTATTGGTGGAACCAATAACCTTGGTACTACATTTTGTATAGGCTGCAGTTTCTGGTTGCCTCCAAAGGCAGCTCCCATGCAGGGCACTTAGCAGTTAAGCTGAACAGAGCAGTGTTCAAGGCATGAATTAATGAGATGAGAGCATCCTGGTCCAGATAAAACCATAACTGACACAAGTCACAACTTCTATCAGCCATTATAAGCAGGAATTGCAAATCCAGGAGGAGCCTCAAGTTATGAACCATGTTCCCTGGGGAAACACAATTTCATCCAGAATGTCCAATATTTGTCTAATAGCAACTCTGTTTTGCTAGAATTCATTAAGAGTTTATTTTACTTGATCCAGATTCTCACAGTTTCCAAGTACCAATTCAAAGTCTCCGTGGCATCCCTAGCTTGACATGAAATGACAATGTATACAGTAATTGAGTGTCACTCCAGAAGATGGTAGAGGACAGGAAGACCTGGAGGAACGTTGTCCATGGGGTCGCGATGGGTCGGACACGACTTTGCAACTAACAACAACAACAAATTGTAGGTGATCAAGAAGGATGCTGCTGAAAGGTCTGACATACCAAGAGGAGCATACTTCTCCATCTGGATCTTAATGGTCATCTAGTGACCAATACTGCTTCTGTCCCATGATGGGGGGGGGTATCTCTGACTAAAGGGATTCACACTATCTGCTTCCTCTACGATCATCTAAGTATTTCCACCCATCTTCTCAAAAGACTAATCTAAAACAGGAAGATTGGAAATGGCAAAAGTCAAGCACAGCTGGCTTCTTCAAAAGACAGTGCACAATCACTTCTTTCAGTGAAGGAGATATCACCCCATCCTTCAATAAAGCATTGAGAACCTCCTAGATCCAGCAACCTATGCTCCATTTAGATGTCCAAATGAACCCAGAAAGGATATGGATCCAACATAAAGGTAGTAGGGTCAAACTTGAGAGGATCTTATCCACTTCCCCAGATCCTGCATATTCAAATGAATCACAAGATAACATCTCATTAGTAATAATAGAATCTGTCCAACTGGCATCCAACCCACAGTGGATACAAGCACTTTTACCAATAAATAACAGTGAAAGTTCATGTGATGTGCCTACAGGCAATTTTTTTCCTGGTTCATTCCGGTTCAAAATGTCTCTGGCCGCCAGAACTGCTTCTTTGCTGCTTTTATTGCAATGGTATAAACTTGATTGTCACACCCATACACGTATAGTACTCAGTAAACCAACAAGCTGCCCAGGACTAGAAAATTGGTAAGATTGCTAATAGGAGCAATCTCATCCAGTGTTTTGACAGTCCTGAATTGGTCAAACCATGGCAGTCTCATTGTGAATATTGAGATCTTTCAGAAAGAACAAAGTGTCCATACAAAATTCGTTATCAACAGGTAAACGGTACATCAATAGAATCCATGAAGATAGAAACATTAGAATGGCATTTGAATGAATAGGAAGCCTGGAAAAAGAAAGGAAATTCATAAGGTTTTATCCCTACAAGGTAGACCAGACTAAGAAATAGACATCCTACGAACCTAATGGTACTTTTATAAAAACAGCTACAATAACAGAATTTGCAATTCTGAATTACTTAATTCTACCTCTCCCTCTTCATGTAAATTGGGAGGAATGCTGTCTGAGGCATTTTTGTAAATCTCTTTCTTGGCATATGCTTAAGCTGCTTTTATCTGATCACTGCCCTGGTAATAGATTTTTCATCTATCCTGTATACCAGGGGTGTCAAACTCGCAACGTCACGTGACGTGTCGTGATGTATCGTGACTTTTCCATTGCTGGCAATAGGGTGGGCGTGTTTTTGGCATGACACATCTGACCCATGGGCCGGCAGTTTGACATCCCTGCTGTACACTCTCTACATCTAGATTATAAGCATTCTTTCCCCAATTCAGAGTTTTCTTCTGAGAACCAAGAGAAAATATGTACCATTTAGCTTTTCATCTCAGATCTCAGTTGTACAGGTAGTCCTCGAGTTACGAGTGTAATGGAGCCTGCCCATTCCACTCATAACTTGAAAACTTGTAGAGTGAATCTCGTACCTCGAACAAGATTACTCCGATCCGGGCTCTGGAGGCCTTTTCCAGGCTGCTGCTGCCCAGATCTGAGGCCGGCGAATGTTTCCGCAGCCCCCCCGTGACCCAATCGGGCCTGAAAAATCCCTCTGTAGCTCGGATCAGGCCACAGCGGGTCGCAGAAGCGTCCTCTGGCCGTAGATCCGTGCAGCAGCGACCTAGAAAATGCCTCCAGAGCCTGGTTCTGGCCACGGGGGGGGGGGCGCGGAAGTGTTCCCTGTCCTCAGATCCGGGTGGCAGCAACCTGGAAAATGCCTCTGGAGTCCGGATCGGGCCACAGGGGGCGCGGAAGCGATCCCCAGGCTTAGATCCGTGTAGCAGCGGCCTGGAAAATGCCTCTGATGCCCGGAATGGGCCATGGGGGGGGCGAAGCATTCCCCGGCCTTAGATCCGGGCAGCAGCAGCCTGGAAAACGCCTCCGGAATCTGGTTCGGCCCATGGGGGGGGCGTGGAAGCAATCCCCGGCCTTAGATCCGTGCAGCAGTGGCCTAGAAAATGCCTCCGGAGCCTGGTTCTGGCCAGGGGGGCCGCGGAAGTGTTCCCCGTCCTCAGATCCGGGCATCAGCAGCCTGGAAAATGCCTCTGGAGTCCGGATCGGGCTGCGACAGGGCGCGGAAGCGACTCCCGGGCTTAGATCCGGGCAGCAGCAACCTGGAAAACACCTCTGAAGCCTGGAACAGGCTGCAGGGGGGCACAGAAGCGTCCCCCAGCCTTAGATCCAGGCGGACGCAGCCCTACGGAGCCCGGTTCGGGCCACGGGGGAGGGCACAGAAGCATTCCCCGGCCTTAGATCAGGGCAGCAGCGGCCTGGAAAATACCTTCGAAGTCCGGATCGGGCCACAGCGGGCCACGGAAGCGTCCTCCGCCTTAGATGCGGGTAGCAGCGGCCTGGAAAATGCCTCCGGAGCCTGGTTCAGGCCGCAGGGGGACGCAGAAGCATTCCCTGGCCTCAGATCCGAGCGGCAGCGGCCTGGAAAACGCCTCCGGAGTCTGGATTGGGCTGCGGCAGGGCACGGAAGCGACCCCTGGCCTTAGATCCGGGCGGCAGCGGCCTGAAAAACACCTCTGAAGCCTGGAATGGGCTGTGGAGGGGGTGCAGAAGCATCCTCCGGCCTTAGATCCAAACGGCAGCAGCCTGGAAAATGCCTCAGGAGCCCAGTTCAGGCCACGGGGGCACGCGGAAGCATTCCCTGGCCTTAGATCCAGGTGGCAGCGGTCTGGAAAACGCCTCCGGAGTCCGGATCGGGCTGCGGCGGGACGCAGAAATGATCCCCGGCCTTAGATCCAGGCAGCAGCAGCCTGGAAAAGGCTTTCAGAGCCCCGATCCAGCCTCCGGAGGCATGTGGAAGCATCCCCCAGCTTCGGTTTGGTTTTCTGTTGCAGAGAACAGAGGCCTAAAGAACCATGAGGTCACATGAGATCAGTAGTGCGAGATATTGCCCCACTGATCTTGCATGATCTTGCATTACTTTAGGCCTCCATTCTCTGCAAACGCCCCGAAGGCCTGGAGCAGCCAAGAAAGCGAAGGATCTCAATCTTTGCAGGGTGAGTATTGAAGGCCTGGTGCCTAGGGAGACCCGGGGTGGGGGTGGAGAGGGAGGGAATAACCAGGGTCAATGTTGCAGAGCCAATGTGGTCGTTGGTAAGGGCGAATGACTGCCATGGTGCTACAATATTCGTAACTTCGGGACTTGCTCGTAACCACTAGGGGGCGCTCATTACGCAACTTTGAATGAGCGTTAAGTAAACTCTCGTAACTTGGGGATTACCTGTACACACATTTAGTGGGCCTTCTCTTCCACAAATGAATCATATATGAGAGAGCTTATTATTCACTAGCATTTAACTATAATATCTGCAGGCTAGCAAGTAAGACACATGGTTGCCATAATTCAAGTATTGGAGTAACAGGCAAAATATGTCTATTTTTTTTTTATTTTTCTCTGGGAATCATGACATTGATTCATGACCTCCCATTGCTTCAGAATTTTGAGAAATGTTACACCTTTATTCAATGAATAATTACCTATTTTGGAAATATCCTGGCTACAAGGATTTTATGTAGCCTTGATAAATAGTCACAAGTCAAGCATGCAAAATTTTCAGAGAAAAAAAACAAACAAAAATCTACAATCCTACGGCACCCTATTCATACATAAAGCAACTCATCATAAATTAATGATAAATGCAATCTTGCAACTATGTTTAGGAATGTCTCTGATTTTTTCAGTCTTGCTTTATGAACATAATTACATGAACATGGTTCCTAGAAGTCTATCATAATAAATGAACTAAGAACCTAGGGCCTTAAGTTGTTAAGTTGGCAAGTATTCTAATTATGAATTCTAGTGCTCTCCTGCATCATATTAATTAACTAAAGCAAAGAAACCACATACATTCATATTGTGATGTGAGCTACAACAAAGCCCAAGGAACTATCTAATTCAGCTTCTTCAAACTGAAAGAATGACTGATAGCTGCAGCTGACAGTAAACATACCATTACAAACAAATCAGTGATATCACCCAGTGAAATGTGGTTGACGGATCTTCTAGGTAAATATTTCTAAAACTATTATGATTTATACCTCCTATGTATGCACCTGGGCACAACACAATACACTCTTTAATATAAGAAACCAATAATTATTAAAGAAAGCTACATGGGAATCCTATCAACAGTATCTAAAAAAGTTTAGCTTCCACCCAACATCATACAAGCAAACCTTGGTTTGCACCAGTGAACTCTGCCTTTTCTCTTTCCCATTGTACTTCTCCATACCATCTCCAAATGAATTCTGCAGTGCATCCAACCTCTAAAAAAATCTGAAAAGTTCACTAGGGAAGATTCTCCTAATAGTGTCCAGGCAACTGACTAAGACATTGCTGGCAAATGTTATTATTTTAAGAGGAGATGCTTTCCTTAATTATTCATAATGGGAAATCATTTTGGGGCACAGTATTACCAGAGAGCATCAGATTCTTCCCTAGCAGCTCATTTAATCTCTTTACTAACTTAAAGACAACTTGCTGGAGACGAGTCAAACTACTTTTATTTGTACTTTGGAAACACAGACATGGATTCTTCAATGCTCCTATGATTATATGGAGCATTTTTCTTTCTTATTATCTAAAATTTGGATTGCCCCACTTCATTGCATGACAGGCACCAACTCATGGTATTACCACACATAACAGTTAGTCAGAGTGGCCAATGTCTTGGTTACCTTGCAATTACTTTCAATTCAAATGGCTATCTGATTAAATAGCATGCAATTAAGGATTTCAGATAAGGATTCAACAGTAGTATAATTTATAGAAGTACTTAAAATGGTATGCCATAGAATAGATTAACTCAAAGAATATAATTTAACAAGTATGATACAAAATGATACAGGAGAGGAAAATATATTAAGGAACTAAGGCAATGTTACATTTGTTATAAAAAGTAAGGAGAATAGTCACTAAAAAAAAAAAAAAACCCAAAGCCGGGCTAGTGGAAGCAGATTGTCACAAATGACACATTTTATTGTACAAGTATTACCCTTGTGAGAAAATAAGTGTCCAAAATATGTCACAGATCCATATATTTTAGTAACCCAAGTTCAATGAACAATAAGACTATCAGATTAGGATTTGTGCCAAGCAGATAAAAAACAAACAAACCCCCTCGATTCATACATTGATAAGCTTTGCTTTGAGAACTAGGTGAGTGTGGTGTAAAACAAGAAGATCCTGTGATTAAGTGGAAGAAAAGCAGTAAAGTTAAATGAATTAACAATTTGCAACAATTTGTGTAGTATGGCCTTATGTAGTATGGAATATAAAAAAAACTGTAGTGCTGACTTCCGGTTTGCCATCGCGGCCGCTGGAAGGCGAGCTCCGTCTTCCGCATTCGGTTTCGCTTCGCTGGGGGACCCTGGAAAGGGTTGAAAGTCACCCTGTAGGGGCGACGAGCAAGGAGGGGACCCCCGCTTGATCGCGGGAGGATGGTAGTCCTTCCGCTCGATCCGGGACAGCCCTCCAAACTGGCGGAGGAAAGACCGGCCATAGTAATATGGCCCATCACTAGGCTGCAGACAGCTGAAGTCAAACTTACCAACAACAATAACAACTTTATTGTCACTTTGAACGTACACCAATCGGCATACATCAAAATGAAATTTCGTTGCATACAGCTCTCAAAGGGCCACCACCTCCAATATACACTCCTTGTTCGTGGCCAGCTCAAGTTTCAGAACATCAAGCACTTCGAAAGCAACGTGGATGAAACTGGGTGAGATCCGATCTTCTCTTTACCCTAAGTATTTTCTTTTCCTGTAAAAGCTGCCCGAAGTATCTTTCCCCCTGTGAGGAGAGAGGGAAGGGAATTTCTATCCCACCCTCTAAGAACAGCAGTGACTGACTACCCAGGGGAATTAAAGCACTAAAAAAATATCTTTAATCTAATTGGATTTATATGTTCCTGAAACTTGGGGACCAAAAATTTTCCTATTTTTATTGGAGACTTTTGCTTTTATCTACAAAAAAGAAATAAAATTGGAAAAAGGATTATAAAAATTTTGGACTTAAAAAACTTTAAACGGCACCGGTGACATCTTGTGGCGAAGTTTGGTATTACAACCTATTTCCTAAAAGAGACTTGGCTCGAAGCCCAGACCTTAGATAAGACTCTTCTGACCTTGGCACCATCTGTGAGAAACTCAGCTGTAAGAGAACAGCTGGGCGGCATAACTGGCCTACTTGAACTGTGAATGTAAATCTTTACTGACTTTCAGAGTTATATGTGGGGAATTGCCTTCCTATCTCTTTATTTGAGGAATATTGGTTACTATATGAGATGATGAAATACCTTGGACTATAAAATCTTGCTTGACAAACGATTTCTACTATAAAGACTATTTATAAACACGTGAAAGAGATGGATGAGGACCAGGAAAAGATTCTTTCCATGTTGAAAGCAATACATGAAACCATTCTTTCAGCTTGTGATGAAATAAGATGTTACAGAAAAGAACAAGATGTCAGCTTAGATATACAAACCCAAATTCTGACTACAACTAAAGAACTAACAACGCAGAAGGTAACAGAAGAAGTGGAACAATCAAATACTAAGACAGAGGACTCAATTGACCAACAAATACAGCCAATGCAATATCCAGAAAAGGGACTGACAACACTGAAAATGGAAAAGACTTTCTATATAAACCAGAAGAAATTTGAGGAGCAAGAAGAAGAACAGACTGAATGGAAGATAAACATACCAGGACAATTATGGGGATGTTGAATAATAGGGAGACGATTTAAGGGATACAAATGGGCTAGCCCTTCCCAAAAAATGGCAACTAAATGGTATCTCTTATTTCAAACAATATATATAATAATAGAGGAAGATCTATTTGATGATTTAAAAGCGTTGACATGGAAGGCTAGTTGGCAAAGAAAGAAAGCCAGAATAAGGCTGAAAAAAATTGGGGTTTTGATTTATTAGAGGGGATTTCATATTACTAATTAGAGGTCAAAGGGAGAAGCTGAGATAAGGGTCATTAAATTTAAAATATTTGGAAATTAGTCGAAAATAAGGATGCTATTTGTTTAATACTTAAAAATTAGACCCAAAAGAAAAAAAAATATGAATGTGTTTGATTTACTGATTAACTCAGACAATATATATAATGGGTTTTGATTTACTAAAGGGGACACTGTATTATTAATTAGATGATGTAAGATGGGGGGAAATAGATAACTTTTAGGAAACAGAACAAGATTATACCCAAATAGATAAGATGTGTATTTTGAATATTAGATTCTGTTATGAATTGAGATAAAGGAAACTTTGGTTACCTAAAACCTGGAAATTATAAATATCAAATGTTAAATTTGAATATTGATGGGAAACTAAAAATTGGGAAAAACCAATAACAGGACATTGATTGAATGTAAAGATTGAATGTAAAAGTAATTAAGATATGTATAAGCTAAAAATTTATTGATAAATGTAATAATGATGTTTTTATTTAGTTGATACAGTATAATAAGAACTGTATTAGCTTAAATATGAGATAGTAGATATTAAGGGAAAAAGAGAGGAAATATTTGAGGTTGTAATTTGAGATTTGTACTAAAAAAATTTATATGTTACTGAACTATTGATTAACTCAGCCACCACGTTGCTTTTTAAATACCTAAATGTAAAATTAGAAAATTAATAAAAAAATTATTTTAAAAAAATAGAAAATTGTAGTGCTTAGGTACGGAAATAAATGTCAGTGCAATTACATCAGCATTTGTAATTTGTTGCTTTACTAACCATGGGATGAGACAGCTCATGTGCAGGAATTATATTACTATTTCATGTGGCAGTCTCAAAGTCATCCAATGGAAAACATAAAAGGCACACATTTACCATATACAATTGAATTATTTGTGCTGTAGGCATTTTTCAGCAAGATTCATTATAGTCTATATTACCTTGGCCAAGGGTGATGGTTTTATTTCACTCTAAGCTCTGAACTGACTCTAAGCAACCAAACAGGAATCCTCAATGCCAACAAAAGGTGTGGCCAGAACACAAAGGAGATGAAGACAATTCACTCTTCTGCAGATGTGACCACAACACACTTTCCTAGATACAGACATCATTCATACCACTTAGATTTTCAAAACTGCAAATATTAAGAGAAATGTACAAGACAAACATAAAGTGTCCAATTGTTGGAAAGAGAAAGATTTGTCTCAGAAGATTTCCCACAGAAACTCACCTCATCACATCATTTGGGCTCTCCCTAATGCTTTCCTCCAAATATATGGCTCTAAAATAGCTTCTTTTAACACATACCAAGTTTATCTTAAAGCCTCATTGAAATACAATTTTGTAATTGCAATATAACTTTTAGTCCTCTCTTCTTCAGCAGTAACCAATTTCAAAATATCCCTACCTGCTTCAACAAGTTATTAAAATGAAAACTAGTTTAAAACCACATGAAGAATAATTGTAATATCCATATTAGAATTTTTCCTCTCTTCTGTGAATGACAAGGAGTGGGAGGAAACTGAGAAATAGGGCAAGGCTTCATAAGAAGGATTAAGGCCTTACCAACTGTTGGCAGGCCAGGCAGAAAACCAAAGTTGATTGGAATTCTCCTGTCTTAATCTCTTCAAGTAGAAGAAAGAATATTATTATGTCAAAACAGAGGCTGCAGTTCCCATGGGCTTTTGGTCCTTTCCCAAGTCAAAGTCATGAAGACAGCAAAGTAATTTCCATTTCATTATATAAAGGATTTAGCAGCCAACTCAAATTTGCATGCTCCCCTGGTTAGGTGAAATAACCCATAGGAGTATTATAATGGGATGCTGGAACTGAAATGTTTTGGTTTGGAAATTTTGCACGTGTCCATAAAGGATACCTGAACCTATGCTGACATCTTGTTTTTCCCTATGCCTTTTACTATTAAGCAATTCAATTGGTATTGTCTTTCATAGAAGTATTCATGCTCCTTCTAATCCACACTGATCTGAGTAATGGCAGATGTTCTTCTGTGGTATTCAGTTTTATAGTACAGTATGACCAGTACTGTACTGTTATACTTGTACTGTACTGTAGAACATAGATGTTCTTCTGAGTTTTAACAGTGTACTGGACAATCTGTGCCTGATTAGGCCATTGTTTTAGAGTTATTTCTTTACCTAAACAGAGAAATAAAGACCAAAGATGGGCAAAAAAGCAATGGGAGTGGGAGTGACTTCCAACTTCCTGCCAGCTTCCCCACTGAACTTCCTTGTGGGAATCTGGCAGAGAGCATTAAAAATCTTCCTTCCCAGATACGTGGGTGTTGCTGGGGGGAGAGGGAGGGAGGGATTGTGAGACTGGATGGATTGCTGCCATGGATTGTTGCAAATGAAGATCATGGACAGCAGCAGCAATCCAGCAACTGCCATAATTCTTCCAAATTTTATTCCCTCAGGAATCACAGGTTCTGGATTTTGGGCACATTCTACAAGTTTGCCTATTTGAGATACCTTGGTTCAAAAATTGTTGCTCTATGACATACCATTTTGCCCAACTAAGGTCACGATAACAAGAGTTTTAGTGGTATATAGATTTTGGCAGGGCATTTCTTGCTCTCCTTCATCCACATCGTATGTTATCTCCAAAACTCCTCAGCTCTGGTAATCACATAAAACAAAAGTCTAACCATCCACTTTATTTTATGGAGTCCCTGGCGCTCTCTGAGCTTGGTTATTTTCTTGCAATTGTTTCATTACCCAACTTTTTGATGAAGTTCCATGGGTATTCACTTTGTTGGAAGATATTGTATAGGCAGCCTGTTTCCTTTTTTGGATGCTCTGGGTTGTTGCAGTAAATTTGTGTAATGTTCTTATATAGCTCCTTTTGTGGAAAGTTGGATTCTTACTTTGGCAGTGGAATATTTGGATGGTGTGCATGGTTTTCGATAGACTTGTGTTTCTAATTTGCCGATGAGGATATTCACAAAGGGCAGTGCGTTATTGTTTTCTTTTTCTCTTCTGAATTTTATTCCTTTGAAGATGTTGCTTTATGTGTCTCCTCTAATTGTTCCTTTATTATGACAAAGGTGTCATCCACGTACCAGAGCCATACTTTTGGTTTTATCTGAAGGAAGGCTATAGTTTCTAGATGCTGCATTACAGTATCTGCTATGATACTGAGAATGGTGATCTCGTTGCTATATTTATCCATCAAACTGAAAGTAGGTTGTGAGATAAAGGTTGCTGAAGTCCATGATTCTGGGTACTTTGATCTTAGTGTATTTGGTTTAGGTTAGGTATGTTGTGAAATACTGCTGTCATGGATTCTTTCTCTAGTTCTGAGGTCTATGGAAGTAAAGAGTGCTGTGTGATCAAATGAAACCATAATCCCATCTTCTATTATTAAGAGTTTGATTTTCTGGAGGCATTGTAGTGGGAAGTTGATGGAATATTCGCTTCTCAAGTTGAAAAGCATAAGGATACATGGGTAGAAAGTCACGATAATAGCCCTGCTGAACACCTCTGAACAAAGTGATACTAAGATAGATGATATATGAAGAGATAGGTAGCAAAGTTTGTACTATTGGGTGCAGGGTGTTGGGGAGGCAGCCGAAGCATGCCGTACAGGGGATAAATTATTGGGATTTATGTTTGCCAAAGGGGGAGAGAGTTTTACCATATTGTGTGTTCTGAATTAATTACAGAATTCAATATAAAGCTGCAAAGTCATTATGTGCCATTATGACAATTTTTCCCTGACAACCAAAGTATATATACCTGCACAAAAGAAAAAAAAATGCATCATTTTTTTCTCAATTTCGCAGTCTACTCTACAGTTTGGGGATTTCTGATGATCTCATACTGACAGAAGTTATTTGCTTAGCTCAAGATTGAATGGATGCTGTTACCTGATATTAATTGTTCAAGCAGTTAAATATTCCCTATTGAGGAAAGGCTGAATTTGAATGAATTTTGATAACTAGGGAGGATGGCTGAATATTAATAGATTAAAGACAAACAGTACTCCATAGAACATAGAGGCCATCTATGTCAAAATTGAACAGCCCTCTCTCAACAGAGGGGGAGGGATATGACAACATCTATCTCCAGTCTACAACACAGTCTTTTCAACAGTTTCAAGAAGGCTCCACACCTTCTGTGACCCCGAAGACATAGATAAGCCTCCAGGTAGCACTAACAACTCGCTAAAAGAATGCAAATGATCAGCTGTCTGCAAGGAATATAAATCTTTCCATTCCCCACCATCCAGTCAGAGCTGAAGAAGCTTCTTGGATGAGAAGCGAAACGTCTTCAAAGAAAAACAAGAAAGTCCAGTTGCCTCGTGAAAAAGCAGCTTTGGTTTAAAACAAGTCATGATTTAGTATTGGTGAACTAAGTGACTATCTTTTACCTGGTAAAATAAGGCAGTCTTGTCTGGAAACTTCCTTTATCTTACTGCATTACTATTGGAACATGATTTCCATTGGGACTTCCCCCTTGAGAGAGGATGATACTATCAATCTTCATTAAGAAATCTTCCTCATACTCAGCAGTGTTTGATAAGTATAGACCAGTTGACAAACTACTTTTGAGTGAACATGTTTAGATTCAACTGTAGAAAATTTGAGAGAAAGCTGATTACATGGTCCCTTTTCAGTCAGGATATTGAACTGGGAATGGGATGGAGACAACACTGATTGCTCCAGTCGATGGCCTTTATTGGGACCCTGATATGGGAAAGTGTGACCCTCTTGTCCTATGTGACAAATTTGTAGATTTGATATTGTTTACCATGGTATCCTCTGGGGATTCAGTGCAGTGTTCTGAAGTGGATTCATTCCTATCTCAATAGGCAATTCTAGTCAGTGGTACTGGGAGAAGACAGACTGGGGAGTCATACAGACTAGTCCAGTGGTGGCGAACCTATGGCACGGGTGCCAGAGGCGGCACTCAGAGCCCTCTCTGTGGGCACGCGCGCCGTCGCCCCAGTCCTAGGCCTTCAGCTGGGTTTTATAAAACCTTTTCGCTTTAGGCCTCCGCCGCGGTGTGCAAAAAAAAAAAAAAAGGTTCAATCAGTCAATTTCAACTTCTCGCGGGAAAAAAAAGATCTTGCAAAGTTGGAATTGATTGAACTTTTTAGTCCCACCCAGTCTGCCGTTACCACCGCAGCCACGCCCAGCCAATGGGCCACGCCCAGCCAATGGGCCACACCCACCCGGCACTCGACGATGCATAAGTGGGTTTGGGGTTGCAGTTTGGGCACTCAGTCTCTAAAAGGTTCGCCATCACTGGGCTAGTCTTTACACTCTGTTCTTTTATATCTATATGACACCATTTTGAGACGTCATCCCACAATTTAGAGTATGATACAGTCAATATGCTGATATTCAGCTTTATATTTCTACCCTGGATCTACTAGAGATGGTGCTGAAGTCTTATCCCAGTGCCTGCAAGCTGCTGAGATTTGGATAGGAGAAAACTGATTAAAGTTGAACCCTAGCAAGATGGAATTGCTGTTTGCTCATTCTGGTTTCTGTCATCTGTTGAATGGACTATACTGTCACTCAAAGCTAGGGCTCAAAAGGCAGATTTATTTGCTGGACTAATGAGATTTAGAGGATGCCTGATTCCATAATAATTCCACAATGGTTTTCGTTAAAATAATAAAAGGAAAGCAATAAAAAACATACTTTCTCTAACCAAAAAGCATTACCAACAGGGCTTCACAAACACTTTACCCTAGGAGCCTTGGAGAACAGCCAATTTTTTAAAAGACTTCCAAAACATCATGAGGATGGGCTGGATGCTGTGGCAGGGAAGACTTATGGGTGAGCCATTTTCAGCCCTCTCTTTTGCAGGTTGATTCAGCTATGCTGATTCATGTCCTTGTGATCATGCAATTAAATTATTGTAATGTGCTCTTCATAGGGTTGCTTTTGAAGACCATTTACAACCTATAGTTAGTCCAAAATACAGTAGCTCACTTGTTAAAATATGCTACTTGTCATGATCAATATTATATCATATTGTGGGTCCTGCAATGGCTACCAGTGTCCAGGTGCAATTCAAAGTATTAGTTTTGACTTACAAAAGCTTTTGCAGTTTTGTGTTTAGGTAATTTCAGGATCACCTATCAATTCTGCTAAGGTGATCCTCCCGGGAAAAGAGGTTCATAGTATCCTAACATCCATTAAGTGAGGAGATCTAAAGTCAGAAAACAGCGCTTTTCCATCATGGAACTAATATTATGGAATAGACTCCCTCTAGAAGTTAGGCAGGCCCATCTCTACAACATTCTATTATTATTTATTATACACATTTTTATTTGGTATGTTACTATAAGTTGCTGTGAAGATTTGACAAAATTCAGTATTACTTTGTAAATTTGGTAAATACATAATTTGTATGTTTAACATACAACATATAACATACACTGAGAGGGGATGACGTGTAACTGGAGAAACTCCAAGACACCTTTGTCAGTTGTGACCAAAGAACAAGAGCTTATACTTCCAGCAAACTGTAGCTCTTTTAAATCAGCATTAATGATAGTTAGATAGCATTAAGAATTTCAACCATATAAGTTTGTTTGTACAGTGACAGTCTGGAACTTACAAAAACCAACTAAAGATCTAATGCTGACTTATATGATAAGGTTAAGTAATTACCTAAACATCTGACTATTATATTATGGTAAGTCCTTAATTTTCATTCTTTCTGGATTCTTCCCCCTCATTAGGCAACTAGCAAACATACAGAGAATGTTTTCAAAATAATTCAGTAATTAAACAAATTAAATGTAAATTTAATAAATAAAAAATAAATAAAATAAACAACTGAATACTTAAAAAATTCAGCAGCTATTAAAGAAAACTTTAGCTAGTTAGTAGGTAAATACGTTTATATAAATCTGAAATATTAATAAAGATTTCAACGGGCAAATTTCAGAGACTTCCTTTCTTCTGAGCAGCATATGTAAAAACATTTTTCCATTAATGCATATTTAAATCACGAATGTACTTATAGCACACTGAATATAGACATATTTACATACTATTATGTTCAATAAATTTATGTTTTTATAACAAATGTTTGAGGTGATCTAAAGTCAGAACACTGTTAACTCTAATAAAGGAAACAAAATATTATTATACAAGCAGACACTACTGAGTCCAACTATTACTGCTTTGATTCTTTCAGATAACCTAGGGGAAATACCCATTTCTTCAGGAATAGCATAAGAAGAAACCTCAATAAATTGGAATTTTGCACTGCAATCCATTAGGAATTCGCTCTAAACCACTTTATATTTGTAAAACATTATCAAATATTTTGCTTCCTATAACCGCTTTAGTATGTTATGTATTATATTTTACAATATATGCTCTTTTCTCTAAGGTATACCATCATTCTCTCGCTTTTTTTACGCCTAAGCAATTATCACCCATAGAAACTTCTTGGGTCAGGCCCTGAGTGGATCTATTTAATAAACCATAGTAAAATATGTAAATTCTGGTGATAAGAGCATCAAGATAGGAAATACTTGTGTGAAGGTCAAGTCTGAGCAATTTAGTCAGCAGCAACTGTTATTTCACCAGATATATTTAGCAATGTCAGGAAAGTTGGAACAAGCAACTAACTTAAGAAAGGACCATGCCACCTCACCTGAGAAAACCCCTGGGTGGCGGCTTCGTTTCTAGCCTCTTCAGCTATTGATTTATAAGAAAAGAAAAACTAACTTTTTACCTCAAAGGAAAGGATTGCAGCTCAGCACTGGAGCACACACTGGGTTTCTGGTTCAACCTCTATCATCTCAAGAAGAAAGATTTTTATGGGGACTTCTAGAGAGCTGCTTACCAGCCATCATATCCCTAGCATTCATTCAAACCTGATCTCATCTTTAGATCATTTGGGGCAGCAAGAGGAGGGGAAGCCATGTTTTGTATTACATATTTATGAATTAAGGCGTGCGCCAACCCTGAGCATCAAACCACTACTTTAAGGTCTATGACACTGGGTTAGAATAATCAAAATAGTTAATAAGTTAACTGACCTGCGATCAAGGATACCACATTCCACCTTTTTCCTCACTCCAAATAAACCTTTCAAAATCCCATCTTGTATTAGAAAATAACACCCAAACACAGACAGCCTGCTTCTCCAACCATTGCCAAGACCTGTTTGGCAGGATGACACCTGAAAAACCCGTCAGGAAGCATCCGAGAGGTGTGACTACCAATGAAAAGTTGAAATCGAGGAAGATAAAAGTGAGGAACGCCAGTAATACCTCAAAATAAGGAAGATACTATCAGTTTACTCCCGGCGGAGATGAGCAGAGAAGCGAGCTGGTGTGTGAAACAACCTACAAAAGCATCTCACTTGCGACCTGGCATTTATGAGAAACGGTTTGAGGTTTTTTGGGTTTTTTTAAGGAGCAATTAATAATGTTATACAGGTTTTACGATGAAAGATGAAATAGATAACCACGAAATTATCCGCAATAAATGAGAAAAAGGGGAATGGCTTCTTCTTCCTGGCTTGGTTTAGATAAACCACATCCCGCGGGTCGAAAAACTTTTAAGGCCGGGAAAGAGGAACAGATCGTACATCTAAAAAGTTTCCATTAAAATAACGGCGAAAAAAAAATCACAGGCAGGCAAGTTGGGGAGCCGATCCTGGAGTGTAGCGCTTACCTTAGTTTCCTTAACCACGCCGTTTTTTTTGTGGATCCCGTGTTTTAAGACGTTATTTTTTTTCTGACGACAGTGTAGATGTCCATTGGAGAGACCTTTCGGATGAGCCATTTGCTTTTAAACACACCAGGTTTCTAGTCCCTTAGGAATGCCTCGGTACTTCAAACTTCCAAAAGCTGAGCAAAAAAAACAACAACAACCCACCGCTATTCCTTCAGAAAGATCTGTACAAAAGTATCCAACTAGTCCGGCTGGCTGGTCGGAGAGGTTTTGTCACTTCATATAATCTCAACCACTAAAAAGCAAATTCTCTCCGTAGTCCCAGGGAGCGAAAACGGCAAAACGTGGATTTACTGAAATCGCAAAGCGTAGAGCCCATGCTGTTGCTGAGCGCAACCGAGCTGTGTGACTGGAGAGGAATTAGCGAAGCTGCTAAAGAGGAGGGCGGAGAAGAAGGCGGGAACGCTTCGAGGCAGGCTGCTTGCTAAAGGAACTTAAAATGCGCAAGCTGGCTTTGTTCAGGGTATTCCATGCGCCTATAAATATTTTACATTCAATCTTAAAGGCTTGCTCTACTTGTATGGCGACGAGTCTGCAGGGAGAAGCCTCCCTTTCCACTCTCTCAATCAGTACAAAAAGACTGCTTACTTTTAAATTAACTTTCCTCTCCCTCCCTCCCCCCTCAGCCTCATTGTCAGGAGAATTCTCAACCGATCTCAAGGTATTTTTTTCTGGAAGAGAAGCGTTGGTGCTGACGATCGCCTACAGTAGCCCCACAACGAGATGGGCGGCAAATACATTTTAACAAAGAAACGAATAATTACATAAATATATAAATAAATTTCATTGTTAACTACAGTAAACCTACCAATTATTTTTCCGGGAAAGACTCCACTGGGTGCCTGCTCTTAAATAATAAGAACCTAGGCCGATTTTAGGTGGATCTGCAAGTCATAAGGATTAGTTAGATTTCGATAGAAAGCAAAAAATCAGGAAAGCGGGAGGCAAAAAAGTTAGGTGCGGGGCACTGCTGGTTTCCTCCTCTTAAAATTAAAAACCTAGGCCGATTTTAGGTGGCCCTGCAAGTCATAGGATTAGTTGGATTTTGATAGAAAGCAAAAATCAGGAAAGCGGGAGGCAAAAAAGTTAGGTGCGGGGCACTGCTGGTTTGTAAATCCAAATATAGCAACTTTAACAGGTGTTAGGCCTGCTTCTTTCTGCTGGTGTGTACTGATGCGTTGAGGATCCAGACCTTGTTAGTCTAGCCACTTTTTTAAAAAGCAGGTTGTAGTCCTGGTTCTATAATATTTTGGTTAGTTTAAGCACATTAACCTAATGAATTCCAAAGCCTAGTTTCTACCAAGTGCAGTTTCTCCCTCATTATACAGTGTTGTGGGGAAAGTATGCCTCATGAATAATGCTCAAAGCTCAGGATCGTCAAACCTTGAAATTATACATGCAGGAATATACAACTATTTGTAAATATAATTATGACAGTCAAAGAACCAGTTTGGTGTATTGGTTATGGCGAAGTATTAGGTATTGGTTAAGGGTCCCTCTGTGAGGGAAATGGACAGTAAACAAAAATAAGGCATCAAGCTAGTTACTAGACACAAAGCTGGCTGGGTGACCTTGGCCCAATCACTTTCTCTCAGCTCTAGGAAAAGGATAATGGCAAGCCACTTAAGAAAACTGTCCAAGAAAAATGCAGGGACTTGTCCATGTAGTTGCCAGGTGTCAACACCGACTCAGAGGCCCATATGTCTATGTACGCACACTTATAATAGTACAGCTAAATCTTTGATAGAAAACTCATGACAAGAACTTGACACAGCCACACAGTCCCTATACAATTGCAGAAGGATCTCTGGCAGTATTTTTCCTCTCCATACAAGGGGAGAAGAAATCAGCTTTGGATCCACTAGATCTTAACTCTGTTCCTCTGAGAGGGTCTAGATTGACTATATCAGGCACGTCAAACTCGCGATGTCACATGACGTCACACAATGTATCGCGACTTTTCCCCCATTGCCGGCAATGGAGTAGGCGCGGTTTCAGTATGATGCATACGGCCCGCGGGCCTGCAGTTTAACATGCCTGGACTATATCATCAGGGAGCTATGATATTCCCCTCCCATATTAATCATGGTCCAGATGCAGCAGCATAGGCAGTTACAGACATGTCAAGGTATACCCACATAATACCTTTGCTTCATGAGCAGTATGGTTTACCAGTGGGCTTCTGAGTGCAATTCAAAGTGCTGGCTATAACGTATAAAACCCTTCATGGCATAGGGCCTGGCTATCTGAGGGACCCTAATAGTTTCTGCCAATCTTTGATGATCAGGCAGAGCCAGCATGCTTTGGATGTCACTGAGGGAACCCAGGAAAGAGGTCTTCTGGAATGACATCTCTCAAGAAGATGTATGGCCACCACCCTGACCTAAAAACCTGTCTCTTCTCCCAAGCCTTGGGCTGGAGTACTTGGTGGACCTCTTTTGGGATGTTTGATCTGGCAGTGTTAGTATTCTTTTTCCAGACAATTGTTTTTGTACCTTTTTTTACATTATTCTATTTTTAATTGTTTCATATTGTACACCACCTAAAGTCATGATGGGAGTCGGGCAGCCTATAAAATAACTAACATAATAATGTGAGGGATTTTGAAAGCAGGAGCATATATGGTATGCATTAGTGAGATTTATGAAGAAATGTGTGACTCACCTATTCAATGCCCGGCTTCCTTAGGATTGATTTTAAGTGCAATTAAAAGCAAAGTATGCTGTCATTGCATTAAAAAACTAACCCCATCTAAATAAATTACAATACTGAATTAATAGAAATAGAAGGTTGAATTTTAAATATGTTGGTGCGTGCTTAAAACTAGGGCAGGTGTAACTTGTAGCACTCAAAAGTATTACACTGTATTGTAATTTTCCTTTTTTTAAAAATTTGGAATTTCAGATAACGCAAAATTATTTATAAAAGAGTAAAAAGAAAAGCAGTAACATCAAAAAGATCATCTACAGATGTGGCAAATCTATGCAAATTTGATAGACTGAATTCAAAAAATATAGTCACTACCTATGGTAACTCAGCACTATATGAAACTTCATATTCACTTCTGAATAAATATGTATAGGATCAGATTGCCAGGTGTTACACCTACCAAGCAAAGAGTGTATTCAATACAAGTAGATGGGGTGGGGAACTGAACTGAAAATCCCAGTACAGTAAATCACTCTTGGTTAGTGATTTGGTTAAAAAGGAAAAGCATTTGGAAAGCTACAGACCAATCAGCCTGATGCAGACATGCAAATTAACATGATATTAAGTAAATATAAATCACCCGTTATTCTTTCATTTTGGAGAATTACTACAAATAACTACAAACAGATCATCTAAAAAATCATGTATATAAGATAGTTTGTTCAGAAAAAGCATTGCTTACAAAGCCTTGCTCAAACATGGATGTGTTTTGCTTCTGCTGATAAGACATATAATTTGTTAAACAATCAGTATCCTTCAATAAGCTGTACACTTTTGGTATGAAGTATAATATTGGACTAGGTATTTAAAATTTATAATTGATTTTGAATATCTGTAGAGAGGAGATATTTACAAAATGTATGAATGCTGAGAGGAATAGCTAACACAAGGTACAAGAATCAAGGTTCACAAGAATTACAATAAATAAAAACATTAGAGTAACCCACCCACCCCCAAATATTTTTGTAGGGTACCAAATAAATCAAAGGGACAATTATTTGATGGGAAACAGCTCACATGGCCCCAATTTGTATGAAAAAATCTTGAGAGCCAGTTTGGAATATTGATTAAGGTGCTAGCCTAGAAATCAGGATACTGTGAGTTCTAGTTCCCTATTGGGCATAAAAAACCAGCTGGGTGACTTTGTGCCAATCTCCCTCTCTCGACCCAATTCACCTCACAAGACTGTTGTGGAGAAAATATGAGGGGGAAGAAAGTAATTAGATATATTTGCTGCCTTGAATTCTTTATGAAAAAAAGGCAGAATAGAAAAATCTAAAAAAGAACAACATGTAGATGACACAGGATCATAAGCTTAATATGTGCCAGTAAACGTAAAGCAGTTTTAAATTGCTTGAAAAAAGTTTGATATGGAATCAATACATACTTCTCTGTTCTGGGCAAGGTAAATTTGGAGTGTTGTGTCCAATTATTGTGCCACAACTTTAAGAAGTGTATTGACAACTAGTCGTACTCAGAGAAATGATGTATGGTGAGGGAGCTAGAGACCAATTTGGTCTAGTAGTGGTTAAGGCTCCAAGCTAGAAAACAGGAAACTCTGAGTTTTAATCCCGCTTTAGGCATTAAAACAAACTGGATAACTTGAGCCAGTCATTCTCTCTCAGCTCAACCCACCTCACAAGGTTGTTGTTGCGGAGAAATAAGAGGAGGAAGGAATATTATGTATGTTCTCCGCCTTGAGTTATTTATAAAGTCTTATAAAGTAGTACTTATAAAGGATAAAAATCTAATCTAAAAACCAATTTGTATGAGAAACTATGTCTAGCCTGGAAAAGAGTAGGCTTGGGAAGTTATAATAACACACTTCAAATACTTTGATGCCCAGATGTTACTGGATTTGCTTGTGACATCTGTGGTGAAACACATATTTGCATAAATATGTCTAGTGTACCAACTCTGATTTAAAGAGACTTACTTATCCTACTTTGATTTCATTCTCTTTTGACTGTCACACTGTGCATTATATGGAGTTGTGCTTGAAAAGTGTTTGGAAATTATAATTGATGCAAAATAGATGGATTAAGCTACTAATGGACTAACAGAATGTAATACCTGTGTAATCTTTTGCTTACTGGGCATAATATATGATCCTGGTAATGGCCTTTAAAAGTCATAAATGGCTTAGGACAGTGGTGGCGAACCTATGGCACGCATGCCAGAGGCGGCACGCAGAGCCCTCTCTGTGGGCATGTGTGCCGTCGCCCCAGTCCCGCCTTCCCCCACGGCCCCCTGCTCACCACCGCCCCCCCAGAAGAGAGTCGCTCCCGGGCACGGCCTGCGCAGAGTAGCGCAGCCAGGGACATGGCAGCCGGGCAGCAGGGACAAGACTCTGCCCTCACGCCCCGTCGCGCGCAGATGATGCAGTGGGGCATGGGCAGAGGGCGTGGCCACCATGGTGCTGCAGGGCTGCCTGCGGGCCGTGGAGGCGGTAGGTGGCCCTGCGGGTGGGTGGGGCGGGGGGCAGGGCGGTTTTTGGGCACTTGGTGTCTAAAAGGTTCGCCATCACTGGCTTAGGACCTGACCATCTGAAGGGATACTTCTAGGAATCTCCCAGTCAGATGAGGAGGAAAAAAACTTCTGAAGTCCCTGCCTGCCCTCTGTTCCCCCCCAAAAAACTAATGTACAGTACCCAGGCTACCGAATATATTTCTGAAAGAGGCCCCATTCTTCCTGTATTTAGGAAAACGATGAACCATGAAACCAGATCTTTCACCAAGTATTTAGTCATTAATTGAAATGATCTTGATATAAATACATAGGTACCTTCATAATATTCCGATGGAATATAGTATAAGCAGTGTTATGCAAAGTATTAAAAAGACATAAGAAATACTGAACTAAAGAAATTAAAACCATGAGAAATGAAAGAAAAAGAAATATGGCTAAATCTAGCATTTTTTCCTACAATTCTGTACATTTACTGCTTCATGCATTTTTTTTCTTTTTGGAAACCTCATTAATACCGTGCAAACACAACTTTACTATTTCTTCTGGTTTTGCTGTACACATTTCATAAGTACCTCACTTCTACTGCATTCAATATATTTTCTTATTTTTTCTGACATATCTAAGTCTCATTTCCATATAACAAAGTTGACAGAAGCAAGCACATACTGTATAATATGCAGCCATTTTCTCTGTTTCGACAAACGTACTTTTCTTGCAACAGATAAATGACTTCACTGCCTTTCTATAAATATTTGTACTTCTTAATTCTCCCCATCATTTTCCCAATTTTAGTAAACTTTCACCACGGTACACAAATTCATGCTATGTACTGACAGTGTGCAGCTGATTTTGATTTTAAAAGTATATGTTTTAATAGCTTTGTTTTATTATACTTTATAAATCATAATTTTGTTTCCTTAAGCTACCTTCAATGTTGCATAACTAGAATAGTGGTATATCAACTTAATAAGTAATAAATAAATAATACCTCCAAGGTCTTCATGTAGAAGAGAATGCATAGTTCAAGAAAGAGTGGAATATTCTGTTGCTTCAAAAGACAAACCAATCAGTGAAAATGGCTAGAAAGCAAAATCTAATTAAACATTCGATGAAACTTCCTAATGATAAAAGTGGCTTGACTATTAAATAGAAAGCCTGAGAGGACACTTTCACTGAAGTTAATTACACATAACAAAACAAACAAATCTGGAGAATCATATATCAAGGATGCTATAAGTAAATCCTGCATTGCTAATCCTGGACTGAGCATAAATTAGATTAGATAACCTTGGAGAATCTTTCCATTGTTCTGAAATCATTATTTTTCCCCCCTGTTGTAGCAAAAATCATGCATTGTAGGGAAAGCAAGGTTTATAATGTCCTTTTTAAATTACTTGGAAGGATGATTGATTAGCATCTGCAGGCAAAAGTTGTGAGTTTGTAAGTAGTTGGTCTTTTCTCTTCTTTGGGTGAGTATGCAGAACAAGATGTCCTACTCACTACATCACATGTTGCTATTTACTTAATTGTGGACTACTAGCTGTCACTTTGTGAAATAAATCTATAATCCCCATTGTGGAGTAGTGGAATATTTTTGCTCTACTGAGCATGGGACCAGACTGTTTGTGAGAACCTCTGCCTTTGCCTGCTCCACTATGGTAAGTCTAGCAAGGAGGTTAAGCTACAGAAATTTTCCATCAAACAATACCTTCTGTTTGGACCCCGGAGACACTCAATAGTGTAACTGCAGAGTAATGTAGGGGTTTTGTACTATTCCCTGCCTTAAGGAAAGGAATAGTTATGAACTGGTTCCAGTGATCTGGCACTCTTGAAATATGTTGTTAATGTGGATAAAAAAAAGGGACCAGGGCAGGAGCCCACCAGTCAGCATTTCTCTTCAGCAGTTCAGGTGGTATTTGGTTGCTGCCAGGGATTTTCTCACTCTTCAACTGATTTATTAATTTCAAAATCTCCAAGAGGGAAGCTGGAAGCCATGAAGAAATGCTGTACATGGTATAAATAAAGGAGAAGATTGGTAGCTCAGGGTTGAAATGGAAGGCTCCTTGGTGCTCTCTGAACTTGTTTGTTTTCTTGCAGATGTTTCATTACCCTAACTAGGTAACATCATCAGTGCTAGCACTGATGATGTTATATAGTTTGGGTAATGTAATGTCTGCAAGAAAACAAGCAAGCTCAGCTATACATTGTCTTGCTTGGAGGCCAGTAGAGAGGAATCTTTATTTATTTATTTTTAGAAAAGTTTTATTGATTTTTTACAATAACAATCTTTAGTGCCTAGTGTACAGCATGTTGTCTTGGTTCATATATTTTGAAAAAAAATCAATAGTAATTAACAGTCAATAATTAAATTTTGTAATTCCATAATTAGTATATTAATTAATAGTGTATTTCTTTGATCTTCCCTTCTCCCAATAGTATTTTCCTTCTTCAACCTTAAACAAATTCATTTCTTAATATTTTCAATGCATAAATGGTTAAATATAAACATTTTTTCATGTTTGTATAAATAATAACATCCATGTATGACATTTTTTCTTATCAACTTGTGTTGTTTTTATAAAAATCATTTTATCAGTTCACCATATATCCTATTCTCATAATTCTTATTTAAGCTTAATTTCCCCTTAATATTCAAACAATTCTTATTAGTCATAATTTGCTCAATATTAATCATCTAAATATCCAGATTTTCCATTTAGATACACCATCCCAATGTTTTCATATTTCATACGTTATAAAAATACTATACTGCTTATCTATCTTATGACATCTACCTATAACATCTTCTCTGATCGGTTTATATTTCACTTATATTTGTAAAAGTTAATTTGTTAAATCACTATATATCTTATTTTCAAAGTTCTTATTTAAGCTTAATTTCCCCTCAGTATTTCAGTCATTCCTTAGTCCTAATTCTCATTCAGCTTAATTTACCTTTAAATTTCAAACTTTTCATTCACATACATCATCCCAATATTTTTACATTTTATATATTATGAAGAATACTATATTACTTATATCTCTTATCCCTCTTATTGTAGGGCCCCTTTATATCCAAAATTATCTGTTCTTTTAACCGTGTTCAAACAAGTGTTTGCTCATGTAATATTCCATCTGGTAGGGCGAGTCAAATCTTTTGAATCTGTCTCTTGACTTCTTTTTTTGCCAAGTAGCTTTCCAGGTTGATATATTCCGCTTGCCAGGAAGTTCTAGTATTTTTGTAAGTATTGTTGGGAGTGGAGAAGACAGGGTGTGTAGAATATATGCTTTTTGTCTCCCGAACTCTAATGTTTCTCCTGGCAGTTCTATAGTCCATTTTATAAATCTTCTTTCTTATCCTCAGGTTTATTTTGACGTTCTGATGAATAAAGTATCTTTTCCATTTTTATTGTTATGTCAAAGTCTTGTAGGTTTTTCCTATTTGTGTTAAATTATAATTTCTTCATTTGTAGCTTCGCTGATTAAGTCATTTTCTTCTAATTTATGTTCTGTTATCTGATTTGTTTGTTCATTCTTTACCATCATTTTCTGAGTGTTTTTTGATTGTGCGTTTAGATTAGAGATGTGCTCATTTATGTTGTCAAAGTTATTTTTGATCTCTTTGTGGTTTTAAGCTACTGTCATTTGTATCTGTCGTAGCATTACGTACATTTCCTCCTGGAAAGTATTTGTCTTATCTTGAAATGTTGTTTCTGGAGGTGTTTGATATTCCAGGCTAGGTCCTTCAGGAATAAGTATTAAATGGGGTTTTCTGTCATTTTTTGATAAGTATGCAATGTCCATGTTGTCTCCCCCTTTCAAAAAGTCCTTCATCAGTGCCATAGTCTCTATAATTAGCCTTATCAAACCAGCCAAAGTCAGAATCCAAACATTTGTGTAGTTTTTATCTTTATATATAGTTTTTATAATCCACTGTATTTCCAATTGTCAAGGCATCAGTAAAATCGGTATTTTATAACAGTTCTTTTATTCAGGGGTCAGTTGTCAATCAGTCAAAATTGCAAGTCAGTATATTTAGCCACCTTGAGTCCTTCCTGTAAATTCCCCCCTAAAAGATTAGCCCAGAATCAAAGTTTTTCTTTTTCTGTAAACAATTCTTGAGTTTAGACAACAGTCAGAGTATTTCTTTTTCTTCAGACACTTTTTAATCTTACGGCTGGCCCAGTATGTATTCTTTCTTTGTTCTCACCCAGCTGTCTTCTAAATTATTAAAGTTCAAGGGAACAGATTATTCTTTGTTTCTGGGTGTCTTGCCAATTTCTGAGTCAGTATTGTTAATGTTCTATATTCTAGTTCTCCACTAGTTATTTGTTTTCCAGCTTTTTCAGATGAAAGATTATTATTATTTATTATTATTTTTATAGTTTCATCAAAACCCTTTAAAGTATAATCTTAGCATTTTTTTTAATTTCTAGATTTATCCAGACTGTAGTATTTTAATTTTGATTTCAATATATTTCTTTCCCCCTTAAAGGTTAATTCACCACTTCTGTCTATGAGGGAGTGGGGGTGTTCACTGTTGTTCTGGTTCATGCTCTTGGGCTTCGGCTGCAAGTAGCTTGGGCTAGATGCTGGTGTGCAGCTAGCCTTTCTCCTGTCGGGTTAGAGGCCCCCAGATTGAGCGGAATGACCGCTGTCATTCCGTGATCATCGGGGCACCCTCTTTCTTCGCCTCTCCGGGGTGACTTCAGACCCATTTAGGGTCCCCTGGCAGGGCAAAATCAGCCGTGGGATGCGGAGCTCTGTAATCTCGCAGCCATGCGCTATGGCACAAAAACCGGAAGTCCTGAATAAAAACATTTGTTCATTCATTCATTAAGGAAAATGATCCAAGGCTGCATATTTATTTATGCCCCTCTTAGGCAGCAATAACTGCAAGTAAAGGTTTCTGATGACTATTGGTCAGTCCGGCACATCAGTTTGGGGGAATTTTAGCCCATTCCTCCTTACAGAACAGCTTTAACTCAGGGATGTTGCTGGGCTTCCTCACCTGAATTACCCGTTTCAGGTCCTTGCATAAAATTTCTATAAGATTAACGCCAGGACTCTGACTTGGCCATTCAAAAACATTCTTTTTCTTCTGCTTTAACCATTCTTTGGTTGTAAGGCTTGTGTGTCTCGTCTCTCCTTCTTCCAATACTCTTCTGGCTTATCCACATAAACTGTAGATGAGCAGCAATGTTCTTTTTAGAGAAGAGTAGCTTTCTCTTTGCAACCCTGCCATGCACACCAATATCGTTTAGTGTTCTCCTGAGAGTGGGCTCATGAATACTGACATTCATTAATGCAAAGGAGGCCTTTAGTTCCTTAGATGTAGCCCTGGAGTCCTTTAGGACTTCCTTGCTTTGTTCTTGCTTTGATTTTGGTTGGTCAACAACTAGGGAGGACATACACTGTGTGTGAGAGTTTGTGTCACATAAATCCAAAAAATGAAATTAAGCTTTTTTTTTTTTTAAAGGGCAACTGAAAAGGCAGAAGTATTTATTATCCTACAACTGCCTGGATGACATGTGTGCCTTCAATTCTATTCATGGGCTCTGCTGTAATTTCTCTTGGAAGAATAAAACTTAGCAATAGCACTTAGACTTATATACTGCTTCACAGTGCTTTACAGCCCTCTCTAAGCAGTTTACAGAGTCAGCATATTGCCCCCAACAATCTGGGTCCTCATTTTACTGACCTTGGAAGGCTGAGTCAACTTTGAGCCAATGAGTATCAAACTGCTGGCAATCGGCAGAATTAGCCGGCAATCCTGCATTCTAACCACTGTGCCATCATGGTTTATAAAGTTCTATAAACGGAGTCTTGTGATTACATACCTTTTTTCTTGGCCTTTACAAGTGGTATGGACTGGTAAATGATTTTGTATTGAAACATGGGATAGAAGATTAAAAATAGAATTATTTAGCAGTAATACATGTATTTTCAATCACAGGTTTTAGCAAAATTCATATAAAATTGCAACAATCCATTCAGTTCAATTCCTTCCCTCTAATGTTAACAGCACTATCTATCAACATCTACTTTCATATCTTCCCTGCAGCTATTTGTTACATGTTCATCTACATCAGTCAGTGGGAAATTGATTTTTTTCTTCTACAGAAGACTAACAAAGGTATGATATAAGTTCCTGATATAATTTACAATGTAAATAGGTCAGATCTTGCCACTGTGAATTATTACATATGTATATCAATGTGTACTTGATAATCCTTTATATGTTCCATCTTAATAGGCAGTTGGCATTGTTTGAAAATGTTGTGAATGCTTTCCCAGAGACCAAATACTATAAAATAATACATTGAGAAACTGTAAATTTCACAACGTTCCCTTTTCATCTCTAAGAGGTTGGTGTCACTTGGTAAACCTCAGGTTGCATAAATGCTCTTTATCTTGCTAAAATCTTTAAAACAAAATATTAGTGTATTTATGTTGTACAACAGTTCCTGATCTAATGAAAATTGTGAGAATAGTTTTAGATATAAATTCACCCATCCACTAGTGATAAACTGTTTGTGGAGGCATTGTTTTGCCAAAATGGGCATGAAAAGGAGTTACTGGTAATGCAAGATTATATATTTATTTATTCAATTTTACGGCCGCCCCTCTCAGTTAATGACTCTGGGCATCATACAATTCAAAAAATATATTATAGTTAAAAATGTTAAAAACATTTTAAAACAATAAAAAACAGTAAAATCAATAAAAATACTAAAAACATCCAGATTCAATATACACAGGCACAAGATACTGTACTTGGCCAGTTAGCAATATAACCAGGAAATGGGATTAGGAAATAGCCAAATTTTTAAGGCGTTACGAAAAGTTAGCAGGGTTGGGGCCATTCTAATCTCTCAAGGGAGGATGATCCACCGAGCAGGGGTCACTGAGGACAATCCTTGTCTGCTGGTCAACGTCAGCTGACATTCTTTGGCTGACGAGATCTGCAGCATACCCATCCTATTTTATCTGGTTAAATAGGTAGAAACTCTGGGAAAAGGTGATCCCTCAGATACCCCAGTCCCAAGCCATGTAGGGCTTTAAAGGTAACAACCAGCCCCTTGAATTGCACCCAGAAACACACCAGTAACTAGTGTACCTCACACAGGCATGGTATTACCATTTACTACCCATGCAGTCACACTCTACACTAGTTGGAGTTTCTGAATGGTTCTTCAGGGGCAGCCCCATGTAGACCATGTCACAGTAGTCTAACCTCAAGGTTATCAAGGCCTGAGTAACTGTGAGCAGGGCCTCCTGCTCCAGGTATGCATCCCTCAGAGGTGTGTAAAGACCCTCCTAGCCATTGCTGCCACCTGATCTTGAAGCAGAGCCCATGAGTCCAGGAGAAACTGGGCACTGTCTGAGGTAGTGCAAAATCAGGAAGCCATAGAACATTCATTCTCTATGTTTATAAAGTCACTGTGATACTATTTGGTCTGGCTTTGCACAGCCTGATAGTGTTTTTATAGAGCTGAAAAGCAGCCTTCGGTTGCCTTTCTGACGTGCTGCTGTACTCTGTCAGTAGGTAAAATTCAAATATTTTGTCTGCCAAGGAGTTCTCAGAGAGCCCTTGATGGTGAACGATTTGTGCTCCTTTTTCTTCTCTTCTTCATTCCAATTCACAGCTGACTGGATCATCTCTTCCAATTCATTGTCTGGGAACTCATCTTGATAGGATTTAAGGAGATCTCCACACAGCTCAATGTTGCCTAAGCCTTCCCCATTAGCACGGCATTGAAAATGGATAATCGGATCAACTTTGTCCATTACTGATAGAATTGCTTCAGGCTTTTTCTTATGCCTGTTTTGGGTGTTACTCTTTGGTTACACTCAGCTTCACTATCTGCATTATTATCTTTCAGTATGGTTAGTTAAATACAAATTTCAGCCAGAAGTTTGTATTCTATTTGTTTAGTCTGTACTGTAATATTGTTGGCTTAGTCCACACCATAGTATTATTGCAAGGATAAAATGAAATGTGAGTTCTGTATAAGTTTATTTACAATCTGCTCAGGATCATGGAAAAAAGATATATTAGGAAAAGTAGAGAAGAGGAATGCATCACAGCCCTTTTATCCAGTTCGGCTGTTTTCATCAATATATCATATCTTATAGTAAAATCTGCTTCTAAATTTTAATCAGGAATACATCATCTAAATTTTGTTTAAAAACACTCAACAAACTCAGCCAACATGGCCGGTGATGAAGAATGCTGGGAGCTATAGTCAGCAACTTCTGAAAAGTCACAACTTCTTTGTATCTTTTAAATTGTTATGGTCTATACACTTTTCTTAAACTTCAATTGGACAGTAGTGACCTGTCTTTTTCTCCCTTAAAGTGCCCGTTCAGTACTTATCTACTGAAAAGAATGCTAACAAGTACGAAGTGTTCTTTATTTTTATTTTTTTGTAAGAGTTTTTATTGGTTTCCCCCCCATAAATTCAGTAATAATTTTTCAACCAACGTGCTGTCTGAGTTTACATTCGCTAATACATATTTAATTCCTAATCCTTTATTCTTTCCTCTAGCCATCAATAAAATAAGTCCCAAGTTTGATAATATTCCATTTCTTCTTTTTCTTTCAGTCTCATAGTCAATCTGTCCATCTCTGCGCATTCTAGTATTTTTTTTAATTATTTCTTCATCTGATGGTATTCCTTCATTTTTCCAGTATTGCGCAAATATAATTCTTGCCACTGTTGTGGCATGCAAAATCAAATATAAGCTTTGTCTGTTAGTCTTTTCTGGCATTATACCTAATTAAAAAAGTTCAGGTTTAAAATCTACATGTTCTCCCAACATCTTTTTCTAGCCAGGTATATATCTTTTCCCAATAACTCTTTACTTTGTCACATGTCCACCAAACATGGTAATAAGTGCCTGACTTATGTTTACATTTCCAACATCTATCTGACATGTTTTTAAACATTTTTGCTAGTCTTGTTAGTGGCAAGTGCCATCTATAGAACATTTTATATAAATTTTCTTTGTAGGAAGTTGACATTGTCAGTTTGTAATTTCTTTCCCATAGATTTTGCCATTTTTCTAATTCTATATTATATCCAAAAAAAATTGCCCCTCTTATCGTTGTTTCTTTAACTTGTTCGCTTTCTATTTTCAAAGTTAATAGAAAATTATACACTTTCTTAATTAGTTTTCATCAGAAGTAAACAATGTCTTATCAAACACAGTTTGTTCCTTATAAAATCCATAGTTTAACATCTTTATCATATCTAGCTTGCATTTGTAAATGTGCCCACCATGATAGATTGATACCCTAATTTTCCATTTCTTGTTTAGATTTTAAATTCCCTTCAGAATTTAGAATATCTCTATATGTCCAGATTTTTTCAAAGTTCACTAAATTTGGGTGTACAAATGCTTCCATTGTTGACAACCACCCTGGAATTTTCAAATATATTTTACATTTTATTTTTCCCCGTGTTGTTAATATTGCATTTCTTATATAATGATTTTGGAAATATTTATGGACTTTATTTTTCCCGTACCATAAAAAAGCGTGCCACCCCAATTGTAAATCATGCCCCTCCAGATATAACAGCCTTTTATTTCTAAGAGTTATCCATTCTTTTACCCATGTTAATACAGATGCTTGATAATATAAAATCCACTCTGGTAGACCAAGACCTCCATTTTCCTTGGCATCTTGTAACATTTACAGCTTAATTCTAGCTTTCTTTCCTTACCAAAGTACTAAGTGTTCTTTAAAGTAGTAGCAGTGTAAGTGCATTTGAATTGTTTTTTTTTTCCTCAGTGGAGATTGCAAATGAACAAATTCCACATGAAACAATTATGAGGGTGTGGAATTTAAAATACTGTTTAACTAAGTGAAACATAATGTAAGGGTGCTTTGATGTTCATGCTTTTAAAGAACACCATGTTGCAAATGATTCTGAAATACATACCGACATGCATTGTCAGTCTATACAGTCAGATCTCCTGAACCTTGTGAACTGACAAGTGAACTTTCTCAAGCCAAACATGGGCAACTTGGTATCATCCAGTGTTTTGAATTACAATTCCCAAAATTCCTCTCTTTTAGCCATGGTGACTGAATGCCACTTGAAATTGAAGTCAAAACGCCTGGAGGGCTGATTGCTTTCACTTGTCTGTTATGAAATTAATATTCAAGAAAAATAATTAACAGCAATATCATTTATACTTATAGAATATCATTCCTGCCTCCTCCTGGTAAGCTTAGCCCCATCCCTGTTAGTTTTTCAGAAGATTCTGAAAAAGTGGCTCTTCTAGCAATCTTGGGGACCCCATGGGCCTATACAGTGGTTGTATTGCGTTTAGATGGGTGTTCTCCCACAATCTTGTTTTAATTTTCTTTTCTTTTTATTTATTTTTATAGACTTTTAATCATTGTGATATTGTTTTAAGTATTGGTTGCATGCCACCAGTTTAGTAAGATGGGTAGCCTTATAAATGTGTAAAATAAATAAAATCACAAACTGCCTTTTGAGGATTACTGTTCTTCCCACTAAGGAATTAATGACAAGACCCAATAAACTCTAGGAATTATAATCATGCAAAGAGAAAAGGAAAGCTGCTGTTGATAAGAAAAGAAGCCAATAATTATTTTATCACAAAATGTACTAAGAATGGCTATAGTAATGGATTAGATGGATACATACATACAGACGCTAAGTTTATTAAATAACAAAATAAAGAATATATACATAAGTTGAGGAGGTGACCATATATAAACTAAAAATTACCACCAATGAAAACAGAACAAAAAAAAAGGGAAGGAAGGAGGAGAAATGTTGGAGAAAAGCCTGTAGTTTTAATTCATAAAGTAAAAATTGACACCAGATTGTTCAAAATACCTTTTCCGCCATTGCAAAATACTGCACTCAGGGGAAAAAAAGAAATAATAATTTAAAAGTTGAGAGACTACAGAGATCATTGATTGCTATAAATCAGGTGCAAATCAGTAGAGATTTATAGAGTAGCCAGATACATTACCATATATTTGTGAAATGAGATATATTATATATTTAACTGTTTATTTACTTACTACAAAGATTTGCACACTTCCCATCTAGTCAATTCAATTTTAGATGGTCAGCATAAATTAAAAATTATAAATATTGCTAGCACGGTCATCCAAGGGGTGAAGGTCACAGCCGAGGACAGGTGAAGATATCAATTCATACTGCTTAGGAGAAAGCAATGATAAACTATTCCTGTATTTTTACCAAGAAAACTAAATAGATAGAAAATATAAAATGATTTGGGATATACTGCTGGATGAAGGTTAGATGGCACTTAACATGCTCCTGAGGAGCAACTGAGGATCTTGAAGATCACTAATAGTTTATAATGTGGCTAAATTAAAGCCTTCAGGATTTGTATTGGTTGCTGTTGCCATAGGGAAAAAGAAAATCCCAACCCACAAGGACAGAACATATGGAACATAAGAAGCATGGGGAGACACATTGAAAAATGAAATGAAACAACTAAATCTCTATTTTATTGTTGTTGTTGTCCAGTTGTTAAGTCACGTCCGATTCTTCAGGACCCCTGCCTGTATTTATTTGAATGATCACTAGATGGTATCACACAGAAAACTCTCTTTTTCTGCCCTGTATTGGTCATTCAGAATGCTATCACTTAGGTAAGGGATTCCCAATGAAAAGAAACACAAGTTAATGCAAACCTAAAAAAAAAATTATGCCACTTTATTAGAAAGAAGGTAGCTCACCATCTACTTAGACTCTTCCCTAAGCTGGAGTGTAACATCCTCTACTAAAGAAACTTGTGCATCTATTGAAAGAGCAATTTGGATGCACAATGGAATTGTTTCTTTCCGAAGAGGAATAAACTACAATGAGTAGACTGGGATTATTATTTTTTTCTCTCCTGGGGTATTTTTTTTGTATGCTGGGATTTTTCTTTGCTTTAATTAATTATATCACCTATTTTAGGCTTATGTTACGGTTTTCATGTATTTTTCACCTCAGTATGGCAGGAAACCTAAACGAAACTCGGGCAGTCCTGCAACAAGAAATTTGTCAAGCGCCAGGGAAATCAGGAGATTCAAGCAGGTCAATGAGTATAAAGATTTATTGCAAACTTAAGCTCTCTACAAGAATCTGACCAACTAACGGTCAAGGGAAATGCGTGGAAGATAAGAAAGGCATTCAAGGCAGGCTGGACTTAGATCTCTTGCAGACTCATGATTTATGATGTGTTTAACCCCTCCCTCAGCCTCAGTCTGGTCATTTCCTACAAGGTTGTCCATAATAGAGGGAGGCCTGATCCTTCCTCCTGAAAGAAAGCAAATATACATTTAGGTCTGTGATCCCATGTGCTGTTTGGATAGTTGCTGTATATAAGTTTAAATAATCCAATAATGCTTTTCCTTTTGGGGTAGGCAGCCTTATTCAGAAGACAGAAAAGAAGTCAGAAGGAGTACACAAGTGAAATTGAAGACTTGAGAAAAGGAAAGGAAAATGAACTATAATTGCCTAGTTTTTCACCATTTATGATAACTTGCAGTAGTTCATACTATTTCTCCTGTCAAGTAGATCTACTTTGTTTTTTGATAAATGAATTTGCAGGTCAATATTCTTTATTGAAACATATAAGCTATCTAATATTCACTGAAAATTATTCAGGTTCTCACCCACAACATAATTTGATACACATACAAATTCTATATAGGTTCAATTCCCCAACCCACCACACTTCCAGTGTCACCACAACCATTTCTTACACTTTTGTCCATAGATGCAATATACCAAAAGGACATCACACACTATTATCTTTACTCCTTGCTTAGTGCTGAAACATTTGCTAAACATTCCTTTTATTCCCAGGCCAGTTTTACTTCTATCATCTACTTTCTTATTGCATTTAGCAGCCCACCTTCTGCTCCGTATTTGCAGAAAATATTTTGTAGTTTGAACTTATTCACTTTATGATATATTTTCTTCAACTAAGAAAACTTACAATGAACTTTCCTTTTCACGTGCATGCATTTCTCAATCATTTCCTGAAGAGTAAAAATCTCATCTAACCTCACTGCTAACTATTGCTCATTGTCATCTTTTACACCTTTCCAATCAGAATTTTGTCAAGGACGTCCCTGGGAACACCCAATAAGCTAGTTATCTGCTATGTTTTTCATTCATTCTTACTATCTTTACCTTTTATCGGGCAATAATAATGGCATTTTTCCAATTCCAGGCATGGATGCAATCATTATACATGTTACACAAGTAGCAGAGTCACTCCATAAGCAAACTTCATCCACACTTTAATATTTCTACTGTCAATGCTGCTAACATCGGATATGTTTGCATTGACAACAGATGGAAATGTAGCCATCTTTTTCCTTTCGCTTTTACAGTTAGATGATGCTGGGAGGGGGGATATGAATGAGAGTCCAGTTAGACATAAGAACACTAAACGTAGTGTGAGAATCAAGGTTATTGAGCCCAGAGCTGATAAAGAATTGGCAGGCTGGAGAGCTGGAGAGGAAGCCCGCGCTTCAAGATAATTGGGCAATGTGATTTATGACTGTTAATTGGAGGAGGGAATTGTGCTTTGATACTATCTGCCCAGGGGAGGGGAATTCAGTTTTTGGCTTCGATTATGTAGTGCCGATATTATGCTACTCAAGTAAAAGATTCTTTAAGGTAAACAGTGCCTCGAAGTTCTTTTAAAGAGTTTCATCTGTTGGAACCATGACATCTACAATTACACCACTCCCACTATCATTTCACAACATAAATCTGTTTTTCTCCTTTCCCCCCCTTCATTAAGCCAGTTTAGTGTAATGGTGAAGGTGCTAGCCTAGGAGATTGTGAGTTCTAATCCTACTTTAGGCATGAAAGCCGGCTGTGTGATATTGGGCCAGTCACTCTCTCTCTCAGCCTAGTTCCCCTCACAGTGTTGTTGTTGGGACAAGGGAGAAGTATTTATGTATGTTCGCTACCTTAAGTTACTTAAAAAGTAATAAGCTGGGATAAAAAAATAATTAATATAATAAATTAATTCATGTCCTTTACTGTTTCCTCCTCTTATATTTCAAGTTTCTTTATGCTATGGTTGCCAGCAGATAAGCTCATAAATATTGACCTTTACTGACCATCAACAATGGTCATTCAAAGCTTTCTCAGTAAAAGCATAGTTGCATTCAACACTATTAACAACAACAACATTTGCAATATAATAATCATGATAAATACAAAAAACAGTAGACTGGAGGAAAGGAAAGGAAAGGAAAAAGGAAAGGAAAGGAAAGGAAAAAGAAAAGAAAAGGAAAGGAAAGGGGAAAAGGGAAGGGGAAAGAAAGGAAAGGGGAAAAGGAAAAAGGAAAGGACATTATGTTTTAAACAGGGCTCAAATCAGTGGTGGGATTCAAATATGTGAACAACCGGTTCTCTGTGTGGATGCCGCTTCCGGAAGTCCATTCTGGGCCTGGGCAACAAAAAATTAGCTACCGGTTCTGCTGAAGTGGTGCGAACCGGTTGAATCCCACCACTGGCAAATATACATTTAGACAGGGATGATACAGCGACTGTAGCAAAGAAAAGAATTTACTTGACATTCCAGCTGAGTTAGTGAACTTTCCTGCTTTTCCCACGAGGAGGGAAGAGATGGGTATCTTGATAGTAGAGGCGGAGCTCTCAGAGCCTGTTCTTTGCAAGGAGTGGCACAATGCAACACTAAGCATGGCAGTGTTGTGAGGGGTGGGGCGAACAGGGAGGGAATGAAATCTGCTATAGAGAAAAATGGGTTTCACATTTTCCTTAGCCCAGCATAGGAAAGGTAAAAATTTTCCCCACAGGCTGTTGCCTTAGATAAACTGGAAACTATTCTAGCCAGACTGTTCAATTACCAGTATTATTGTTGTTATTGTTCTATGTCTTGAGGGAAATTTGTTGGGCAACAATGCAGAGCAGGCTTTGGCTTGAATGTTTCTTTTCTGTATGAACTTCAGCAATGCTACTTTAGTTAAGCTGGTCTGTGCTGGATTTCTCTGAACCCATCTTGAGAGCTGTGCACAGGTGTAATTCATTGGTCTGTGGATTAGCAAAAAAATGTAACTCTACAACCTGAACGGCCAGATCTCATTCTAACTCAGTAACTAGGCTGGTGAGAAGTTCAGTATGTGCCAAGTTAAGGAAAGTGAGCAGTGGATATTCTCTCCTTTGCTTTCCTTCCCCTTGAGTGTCACCTGCTGATGGGAAAAGCAACCACCAATCGCTCCTCTTAATGTTGTGGGTTGGAGCTGGGCACAGGTAGACAGCTGCTTGGAATGGCAGGTTTATCCACCTCTTAAATTATTTGTCTAGCAAACACCAAGTGAGGTAGTGTTCTGTGCCTGTGACCTGCTGATAGGGTTATTTCCGAACACAGGTCTAGCATTCGTTGGTGCTAGAGCTAGGTTCAAAACTACTCCAACTGACGGATCAGAGACACAGAGGAGAACTGAAAGGAGCTTTTGATCAGAGTCCTATTCTCTACTTCACCTCACCTTCTTCCTCTGTAGCGATGACCTGTCCAATAAGGCGATCAGGTGTGGAGGAGAGAAATTGCACATAGCAGGAGAGAATGATTGGTTACAAGCAAGCCACATCCTTGATTTGTTCTACAAGGGGACAACAGTGCTGGCAGTGAATGGTTATGGCCAATAGCGTGAGATTGTAGTTTATGGATTAGGCAAAATGGCATCAGCCCCTCAACCAAAATAATAAAAATAGTAATAACGTGGGACAGTGAGATGGGTGGCATATACATTTAATAAATGAAAAGCAAACAAACCAAACCAAGCCCCTTATTAGAGAAGCAGTGAAAAACCTGAAATGGTGACATAAACCTGTCAGGAACTGAGTCTCTTTCCCTATTTCAACTAAGCTTGAGTAAAGCTCTCAAAAGTCTTGTTTTTTGAGCACTGGTATAGTCTTCAAAATATAGTGTTATAGAAGAGGGCTAAACCTGTAAAAAAAAGGCATAGCACTTTTTCAAAAAAAGTGCACAACCTGTATTTATTAGGAACTTGTTTAAGACTGAACAGAACTTTGAGAAACACATGTTACCTGGACAAACGTTTCTGTAGAAGCCAGCTGTTTCTCTTTCTCCTTTAGGCCAAGCCCAAATGGTCATAGATGGCAGTGCTCAATGACTGGAGAGGAGGAGACAGGACTACAGACCCAAATTGGCCAATAGGATCCCAGGCATGATGACGTTTTCAACCATATAGTTGAGGGAGCACGCTAAATTGTCTCCATAGCAGAAAGTGTCAGAAAAGAGAAATACTACTTTGGAACTGGAACAGCTGAAGACAGCTTTAAACTGATTCAAATGTGGGCTGGGGATGAGACAAAAAAAAATCACAAGGATGTTATATAAGAAAATATTTCATGCCATGGTTAGAGGAATATGAGACTGCCTTTGGTAGTGTTTCCAATGTGTTTCCAGAGTAATTTATGCCATTATTCCCACTTGCCTTTTGCACAGCTGTGATTTCCTGTGATACCCAGAACTTTGATATAATCATTTTCCCCTAGAGATTTTGTTCAATTTTCTTTTAGCGTACAACATGAATTTATTCTATATGAACATTTGTTTCTCGTGTTCTGGTGGATTACCTGTAGATGTTCTATATTCCAAGTTTTCAATTTATTTTTAAAATATTATTTCAGTTATAGTTTACTCATTCTCAAAGTGCCATCATAGTGAACATTCTGAATAAAGCCTCTTATTTTAAAAAAAGGTATAAAAATAATGTATTTGCTGCTTAATTTTGCAGAGGCTGGGGTCTGTAACAGAATAAAATAAAAACACTCCTCATCACAAAAACATATTAAGTTTTATTTTCAGAATTTCAGATCTTATCTCCAAATATACCTTATTCATTTTATTCTGTGATTATGTAAAGCTTTCCAAAGATTATATGATCTGCATGTTTCCATATTACTCTTTAATAAAGTCACATATCAATGCATAGTTTAAATACACTTTATGCTGAGATATCTTGTTGAACATTTGACTTATTTGCTGGTTAACTACATCTAGAACTTTTGTGAACAGTGCATCATAATTTCCTGCCTGCTACTTAATTTGAATGATTTATCACTGTGTTCAAAACGTTTATTCTCATATAAATACATGCAAGATTATAGACCTCTAGCACAATGGCGCCTACATTTACTGCTATTTTCGTTATAAGAGTACTTAAACCTAATTGCCTATGTGAGATAGCACTGGATATTACAGGTATTCTAAGGTTAACGCTTTGGAGCAGGTGCTGAGGATTTGATTCATCCCCTAGGTTTCTTTCCCTAAGGTGGGAATAGCTGTATTGCAGAAATCTGGATAACTATTATGGGATTCAAAAGAGATACAGGACATTCTGTAACTCTTGGCTACCATCCAGTGGTCATAAATGTAAAAATGACATATGTTGTCATTATGTACATTGTACATTCATGACTTCATGAAACTCAAATATATGTGTTTGCAGCCCATATCTTGATGCCAGTCATGCGGAGCCATTTCACTTTAGTTTTTAAATCCAGCTCTAGTTACACCAGTGTCTGCAGATACTTTTCACTAGTGAGCAATTATCACAAAAGTTGATGTATGTAGTTGAGAACTGTGAATCCTAGGTCTAATAGCCTTAGTGAACACAACAATAATTTCTTTCACTCGGGTACAAGTATAGATCTGCAGCAGCTCTTCTAAGAGGTCAGCTATGAACACTCTAAAGTTAAATTAGTGCTTACTCTTGATTAAGTATTTTTAACATCTGTGTTTTTACATTTTCATTATTATTTTATCTTATTTTCTAGTTTATTATTGATAGTTATTTTGATCACTGATTCACCCAATATTGTATAATCTTAGTATCCCTATATGGAAAATTACATTAACTAAACATTCATAGTTTTCATAGAATATAAATCCTACATTCCGCTATGAATAGGGGGGAAAAACCTGCTTGAATTGGTGAGCTCTGTCCAACTATATTGTTATCTGTGCTGATTTTCTGACAGTTTCCATCCCAGTGATTAAGGATAATGAGTTCTGATTCACTCACTTTATATGGGACGTTTATTTTCAAATCATAATATTTTCTTATCCAAATAACAACAATAATATAATTTAATTCATCAAATCCAATTTTAACTAAGGACTAGCTGTCCACTCTCGGTCACACTTATTTTGGCCATGTCATGCAGGGGAATTCATTGGAGAAAGTAATTATATTGGGAAGAGTTAGTGGTAAAAGGAAGCCAGGCTGCCAAAGAACATGATGGCTGGAAACCATCAAAGATAACACCTGCCAGAGCATAGAAATACTCAAAGAAGCAGTGCAAGATTGGAAGATGTGGAGAGACCTGGCCTATAGAATCACCAGGAGTCAGACCCAACTGAATGGATAACATCATCATCATTTTTCCTAAAGATTGGGGGAACATTCTTTGAAGTACAAAAGAAGCTGAAGCCAATTCAGGAGATAACTGAAGTGGAAAAGACATTCTGAAGTATTGAAGGTTAAAAAAAAATTTTTTTTTACTACTAATTTGATGACAAACATAAGGCTGTAAATATGAAGTTTCTTTCAATATAAATATAGTTTACTAATGCTGGATAATGAACAATAGACAATCTGTCACAATGTTGGAGTTTCCATTGTGAAGTCTTTGGTACTCTCTGAGCTTGGTTGTTTGCTTATAGATCCATACCTTTGGTTGTATGTGTGGTTGCATCCATACTTTTGTGTGATTGTATCCATACTTTTGGTTTTATGTGTGGGTGTTCTACAATTTCTAGTCTCTGCTATGAGTCCTGAGAATGGTGATCCTATGGGTGTTCCTTTGATTTGTTGGTATGATTTAAAATTACTAAAAGCATGGATCCAGTAGATCTGAGTGTCAGATATGCAGCTCAGCTGTTCCTTTTGATGTATTTCCAAAGAAGAGATTGATAAACCTGAATGCTGAATGACTTCAGTAGGCCTGGATTCAAGTGCATATGTTGCTTAACTTCAGTACCAGGTTTTACTGTCTGAAAGTGGGATATAATATTCGCACATTTTCAGTTTCAATTAAATTTTAATTAAAATAAAAGTTGAGATTTTCTTCTAATTTCATAGAGGTAACATTTCCAGTATTTCACTGCATTACAATGCTAAACAATCTGCATTTACAGCATATGAATTCCATTAGCACAATCACCAAAAGGTATGTCAGCATTAGTTTTTTTTTTCCTATGGAGCAGGGATTCCAAGAAGATCTGTCTCAATTGTAAGTCACAAGTGGCTTTTTCAGGCTCAATTTTCTTTGGATTCTTGTTTTTGTTTGTACCTCCTGTTGTGTTGATCAGGTAGAAGTGCTCCAGGAGAGATGTTACACAGATTATGAATTGTCTTGAAGCAATGCTTAAGTGGCGTGGGATTAGAAATGTCAACCTATATTTAGAAACAATTACTGATACAGGTAGCTTCGACTAAGAAGCAAAGTCCTGTACTGAAATAAGTAACCTCCTAATTAAGATGCTTGAGGATCCTGAATTAAACTTCATAGGTTATGTAAATTGCCCTTTTCTTCCTCTTTGCTCTCAGCAGCATCTGACTCATAGGTCTTGAAGAAGTCCTTGAATGTCCTGCTAGCTAGACTATTCATGGCTTCTTCCTGCTTAGAGTTATCTCGGTTGATGTTGGGAATGTTTCAGTAGCATTCTGTGTGGCACTGCCTTTCCTTCTTTGTCTTCTTAAAGTGGGTTTCTGAAGACAATGCAACTGTGGGGATTGGCTAACAAGTATTCATGTTTAATAAGAGATCAATGAATATAGCACCAAATAATTCAGATCTGTGCAAATTTATTTATTTATGAAAATTTATATGCCCACCCAACTCACTTTCAGTGACTCCCGGCAGCTTGCAAAGATAAAAACCCAATATAAAAAAAACCAATTAAAAGCAAAAAAACAAAAAAAGCAAAAACCGAACCCACACCCTGATCATGTTGCATAGACAAACAAAAGAAAACAAACACAAATAACATTTCACCAGCTAATTAAAGTTTTTTAACTATAACCTATGTGTATGTGCATGCTTTATATATATATATATATATATATATATGTAGGTCTTTGGTAATTCGGGTTTTCTCCCGCGTAAAATTGAAAGTGTCTTGGCAACGTTTCGACGAAGTCCCATTCGTCATCTTCAGGCTGGTGTCTTCGGCTTCGTGCTTCTAGGAGCAATGTGTGATCGCAGCTGTTTCTTCCTTTTAACTGCCAGTGGAGGTATGAACTGATTGGATGGGAGCTTGGCTGTGTTCTGATTGGGTGGAGGTGTGTTTTGATTGGTTAGGGGCTTGGCTGTGCTCTGATTGGATGGGGGGTTGGCTGTGCTCTGATTGGCTGGGTGTGTGCTCTGCTTGGGTGGGGGCCCTGTTGTGCTCAGATTAGTCTGAGTTGCAGGGGGATTTGAGATGGAGAGCTGCATTGCTGTTGTTTGGCTTCGCGTTCGTGGTCGTGCCACATCTTCAAGGTGGGTGTCAGTTTGCTTCACGTATGAAATGGAGGGGTTTAAAATGGCCAATGATGCAGCTGTGGTCTGGTTTCTGGTCCGCGGTCGTGCCTCATCATCGGTGCGGGTTTGAGTCTGCTTTTTGTGTGGATGTGTGGTGGTGGCATCATGTGTGGTCTTCGTGAGTGTGGGTCCAGTGTTGCTCCTTGTGCTAGGGATTCGTCTGTCAATAAGGCTGGGTTTCCAAATGGCTGGTAGGCGGGAGGTATCATCTCGTTTATTCATGCTGTGTGGGCGTTTTTCTATCTCGATGGCTTCTCTGATTATTCTGTTGTTAAAGTGTTCAGTTTTGGCAATAGTTCTGGTATTTTTAAAGTCAATTTTATGTCCTGTGGCTTTGAGGTGTTGTATATATATATGTATATTTGTTTTCGTAGATTTTCACGGGTACAGGTATGCAGGTCTTGGCGTATTCGGGTCTTTTCCCGTGTAAGATTGAGAGTATCTTGGTGACGTTTCGACGAGGTCCCACTCGCCATCTTCAGGCTGGTGTCTTCGGCTTCGTGCTTCTGCGAGCAAAGCGTGATCGGAGCTGCCGTCCTTCTATAAATATTGGAGGAGGGTGTGGCGTGTTGGCTTTGTTGCTGTAAGCGGGTTGGTTGGCTGTGTTGTTACATCTTGATTGGAAGATGGAATTGATGTAAGCGGGTTGGTTGGCTGTGTTGTTACATCTTGATTGGAAGATCTGTGTGGTAACACACTACAATAGAGCTCAGAATGTTACCACACAGTCCATTACCCAGGTACAAAAGAACAATGGGCACACAGCCAGCACCTCAGCCACACAGGATGTTACCAAACAACTGACTAATTTGCTTACATCAATTCCATCTTCCAATCTGACTAATTTGCTTACATCAATTCCATCTTCCAATCAAGATGTAACAACACAGCCAACCAACCCGCTTACATCAATTCCATCTTCCAATCAAGATGTAACAACACGGCCAACCAACCCGCTTACATCAATTCCATCTTCCAATCAAGATGTAACAACACGGCCAACCAACCCGCTTACATCAATTTCATCTTCCAATCAAGATGTAACAACACAGCCAACCAACCCGCTTACAGCAACAAAGCCAACACGCCACACACCCCCTCCAATATTTATAGAAGGACGGCAGCTTCGATCACGCTTTGCTCGCACAAGCACGAAGCCGAAGACACCAGCCTGAAGATGGCGAGTGGGACCTCGTCAAAACGTCGCCAAGATACTCTTAATCTTACACAATATATATATATATATATATATATATATATATATATATATATATATATATATATATATATATATATATATATATATATATATATATATATGCAATAGGAGTTTCCTTTTCTTTGCAAAGTTACCTATTTATTTATGTATTTATTTATTTATTTAATTCATTTATTAAACTTATTTGCCTTGAGGCGACTCTGGGTGGCCTACTAACATTAAAAGCCAATAAAATATTAAAGCAGTAAAAACTCAGAATAACAGTAATAACAACAATAATTTAGGATTAAAAAGATGGGGGGGGAAAGGAACAGGTGCACATGAGGGGAAGTGGCATCTTGTCTTAATCCATTAGTCATCTCCAGTGTGATGCACCCCATTTGGGCCTCAGGCCAACTGGCAGAGCCTGGTCTTTATGCCTTTATGGAAGATCGGAAGGAGAGATCTCACCTTGGGGGAGGGCAGAATGTTCCAAAGGGGCAGCAGCCACAGAAGAAAAGGCTCTTCTCCTGACCAGTCTCTTAATGAATATCTGAAAACTTTATGAATCTTTGTGTGATTGAATGGGAAAATATAAATAATGGTGTTGCTAAATATATGGTACAGTACATACTATGACTTGAAAGATCTTACTTATTCCTTTTATTAACTCTAACTTTGTGTTCTTATTTATTTGCTATTTAGCGTATGGTGATTTTACAGAAAGCTGGGGGTGTACTGTATTGGAGACAGTAGATGTTCGGCATCTGACAGAACCTGAAAACAGCCACCAAGGTTGAGAGGTATTAGCCAATGACATCACTGTTGCCTGGGAGATATCCAATGGGGCCTCCCTTCTCGTCCCTGTGTGGGTTACCACAGAAGTGGTACCTATTCATCTACTCACATTTGCACATGCCTTCGTACTGCTAGGTGGACAGAAGCTGGACCGAGTGGTGGGAGTTCACCCCACCATGCAGTACCCGGGTCTCGAACATGGATTTGCCAATTGATAAATCTCCATTCTAACCACAGAGCCACTGCCCTCCTGCTTTTGTGTCCTTACTCTCTGCAACACATTGCAGAAAGCATTAGGTAAGTATAAGAAAACTTTGTAGCCTGTCCCAGCATAAACAAATGTAAGAAAACTGATGTCCTCCAAGAATTTTGGCCATATTTGCTGGGATTTATGGGAACTATTTTCTAAAATATCCAGAAGACACCCATTGCCTAACTGTGTACAAACTGCTGCTTAATAGAAACTGAGCATTGAAAGACAGCAGTTGAGATATTGTTATTTGAGATGCAGTGCAGAATCATAATTAAAATTTAGCTTCCAGCAAATTCTACAAGAACACTCTGAGGTTTTCATTATCACCTTCTCATTATTCTGTCTTCTTACTTATATTTGTACTTGTCATAGCATTTGTCATGCAGAGAAGAGTTCTGGTAAAACACCTTTTTTCACAGCTATATATTATAAAGGAATTAAATAAGGGAATTAGTTTTGATGATGTACTAAGAGCAGTTTTTAATGATATAGTAGGCAACTATGACCCATTGGGTCATCCTTTCAGAGGTATTTCCTTACCTGAACAAAGAGATAGAATGATCTTGGGTGGGCAAAAAAGAAATGGGAGCAGGAGTGATTTCTAACTTCCTGCCGGATTCTCCATTGACTTTGCGATAAGGACCTGCAACGGCCACAGGTTTGTGAATACAACTGGTCTGAAGAGCCTGGAAATTCCACAGGAGTAATAGGTCCTGGATTTTGGACACATTCTTTATGTTTGCCCACTTGTAGCACCTTGCTTTAAAAATTGTCTCTGTGTGATGCACTGTTTCAGCTAACGGTTACAAAGAAGACAGGAGAGTTTTAATACGAGGGCAATTCGGAAATAAACCTCCATTTGGTTATCAATGACAGACACTTGCAGATACAGAACTTTTATTATATACATTAGAAAACTACAACATTACATTACTTTTCTACCTGTTTTCCTTGTTACCTTCTGGGAGGAGGCTTCGTGGTATCCGTAGCAGAACATCCAGATTCAGCCATAGTTTCATTCCATACAGCATTAACCTTGTGAACTCTCAAGCTTCCTCCTTCCGTTATATATTCAAGATGGACAGTATTTAATATTTATTTGTTATGTATATGTAGGGGTATGGGTCTATACATATGTTGTATATAGTATGTTTAGGTGTGTGTCATGTATGTGTTTCACTTTGAGAGCGGGCAACTAAATTTCATTTTTGATGTGTGCCGTTGTGCCCACAGTAAAAAAAATGACAATAAAGGTTATCTTATCTATCTTATCAAATTGAGGCACTTGTCATAACGTCTTACAAGGTTTGAAATCGTGAACCAACACCACACCACACCCCGACCCTTGTTATGGATGGCTTGTCTGAGTTTTTGTAACGTTTCGCAGTAGACTTCTGAATTGATGGTCGAACCATGCTCCATGAACTTCACTAGCAGTACTCCTTTGGCATCTTCACATTTGGCGGGATTTTCTATGGCACGACTTCCGGTGTGGTGTTGGTTCACGATAATGCTCGCCCACACACCGCTAGACCCACCCAAGAACTTTTGAAGCAGTTCAATTAGGATATTTTTGATCACCCCCCTCCCCCATAGCTCTGATTTGGCGCCGAGCGACTACTACTAAGGAATTTCAAACCTTGTAAGATGTTATGACAAGTGCCTCAATTTGAATGGCAATTATGTCGAAAAGTAATGTAATGTTGTAGTTTTGTATCTGCGAATGTCTGTCATTGATAACCAAACGGAGGTTTATTTCCGAATTGCCCTCGTATTATATAGATTATTTAAAGGTATTTCCCTATAGCTATATCACACCCAATAATCATAGTTTACTTCTGTTTTGTTAAAATGGGAGCTTAGTGTACTTAGTATGAGTTATGTTAAACAACAAAATAATATGTGCTCCCTCTGATTCTATCTGTATAGAATCACACTTCTTTGCGCACATGTGTGACTTAGATATTATGTGGTTGTTTATGTAAATAAACAGAACAGCATGATTTGAGAGAGCAATATTTTTTCTTTGTTCTCTGTTGGTTAACAGGGCTTCCAATTGAGCCAAAGCAACATGCAACATTTAGAATCTGGCAGATTATTAAAGATGAAACATTCGCTAAATCAGATAATTGAGATGGTTACTGTGCTTCTTTCCGTGACTCAAATGGCATTTCTCAATACAAAATGAACCTCAAAGCAAGCATTTGTTTATTATTTTTCTCTTTTGATATAAAGATACAAATGTAAGGATTCTTTTAAAAACCAACTTTATAAAGTATCAAAGAAAGATAAAATACAAAATAACAAACACAGAAAAGATTTTAAAAAGGAGGGATCAAAGGAGAAAAAAGAGTAAAAAGTTAAGAAATATGACTGGGCTTTCTTCAGTACAGATACAAATATAAAATAACCTCTTATTCTAAATTAAAACAAAAATATTACAAACCATCAACTATACAAATTTAAAATCTAACCCTCCCCCCCAAAAAAAACTATATAGCAAAGTAACCATTTATTCTATGCACAAATCTTAGCAACACACACACACACAAGCTCTCTCTCTCCCTCCCTCTCCGTGTCCCTCTCCTCTCTCTCTCTCATCTCTCTTCTCACTCTCTCATCTCTCTCTCTCTCTCTCTCTCTCTCTCTCTCTCTCTATCTATCTATCTATCTATCTATCTATCTATCTATCTATCTATCTATCTATCTATCATCTATCTATCTATCTATCTATCTATCATCACAGTATTTCTATAATCATAATAATCTAATTATCAAGTCCTAAAACCAAAACCTCATTTTTATTTTTCTCAAGCAAGGAGTACAAAAGTGGATTGGCTACGTAAACTTTTATGGTTTGACTATTTTTTTTTTATAACAAGTTTTATTAATTTTTCCATATATATTTTTTTGAACAAAGTATTTAGGAAACAATGTGGAGATAGGGTAATCAATCATCTTAAATCAAAAACATACATTCACAAATCAGCAATTGTCTAATATCAAAAACATACATTTACTAGTCAGGTTAACTCCTTGGAGGTTCCCTCTCTCTTTCCCTCCATTAATATAACATATTCAAATTAATACATTTCTAAATAAATTTCAATCCATAAAAAGTTTCAATCACATTTTGCCTATAAAAATTCTAAGTCCTGTTTTTAAGTTTAACTACATTCCAATTAGCACATTCCAATTTAACATTAATTAAACATACTATTTATATTTCAGGTATCCCTAATTTCCCTAATTACATAACATAACCATTATCATGTCTACAATAATATTCCAACAATTACCTTCTCATTCTATTGTTTCCATTCCATTAGAAAATAAATATCATATCTAACATAAACCTCTTATCTTCCCAAAAAGGAATAAAAAATAAAAATAAGGTAAAAAAGAAAATGTATATCTTTACACTATTTCAACCGTATATAATCTTAATAGGTACGCATTTAAAACATTTTTCATTTCACATTTCCAAACTATATTCTAACCAATAATTTCATCTCAATTATAAATCTGAATCCTAAATATTAAATCAATCCCAACATCCATTCCGTTATTTTCATTCCATTACAAAATAGATATACCTATGGTAAACATATTATCTCCATAAAAAGAAAGGATAAAAAATAGAAATAAAATAAAAGAGAAAATGCTGTATATACCTTCTTACTCTATTTCAACCATATATAATCAAAATAGGAATAGATTTAAAACATTTTTCATTTCAAAATTCCAAATTATAATCTAACCAATAATTCTCTCACAGTTATAAATCTAAGTCCTAAGCTAGATCAGTCCCAGTTTTATTTTTCATCTCAGTTACTATTAATTCAGACCATATCTCTAAAAAAAACCTTTTTTAGCCATCAAGTATAGATTTAAGTCCCATTTTTAAATCTGACTCTAGCTTTCTTTTTGTGCCAGGCCGGTTTCCATAAAAGGGCCACTATGTCAATAGATCTCATTGTTTTGTTTACGATATTCATCCTCAATTCAATCTGGTCTTGTGTCTGTTGTTCTTCTTCCATTGTTATCTGGGTGACGTAGTCAATTTTATCTAGTGTTATAGTTATTAGTTGGTTGTCCAGGATGTCATAGTTTTGATATTCGATAGATTGTAGATAGAATTGTCTGGAATCCTCTTTGATAGTGGTAAGTTCTTGTTCTGTTGATTTTTGGTTTATGAAGAAATCAGCTGAAGTCTGGATGTCAATTTGTGATTTTGAGGCAAAGGCTTTTTCGTAGTTAAGTTGTAAATAAAATTCCTCGGTTTCATGTTGTACATAGGGTTGAATGCAAACCTCTATGGTATTGATCTGTTCCTCAGTTTGTAGTTCTGGGGAGTAATCTTTAGTTTCCCTCCTGAAGTATATATTCTCAGTAAATTCCAAGATTTTTTCCAATATAAGGTTGTAGTCAAGCTGTGGGAAAAAATTCTCCATTTCCATGATCAAGTAGTCTTTTGGTATTTTAGTGGAGGCTATGTTTAATAACAATTAGCAGTCCACCTCCACACAGCTGCTTTTTAGTGATAATTTGAAGGCCAAGTCATAATAAAAAAATAATACAGTTGTAATGTCAATTTTCACCACAAGATGTCCCCAGTAGGCTGTAAAGTATTTTTCAAGATAGTATTTTTTTCCAATTAAGAGAACAAGAGCAATAAAAAAAAGTATTGTTCAGTTTAATAAGTAGATAAAAAAAAGTTCAATAAGAAAATTTTTTCGGGAACCAGAGTACCCAAAAATAAAGATATAAAATAATCAAAATAGATTAGTTATAGTTTCAAGGCTTATAGTCCCACATGCACAAACGCTGCTTCATAAAATTGGGGAAATAGTTCAGAGGCTTTCACAGGAGAATAATTAGGGTAGAGAGAGGAAAGGAAAGGTCTCACCCGGATCTTCCACGGTGGTTCTTTGATGCTGTTTGACTTGCGTTTGGTGCAGCTAGATGATCGGCCATGTTAATGGCCGATCTTTTCCCCGTCGGCCCAGAAGAGCTGTCTCGGACCGTGGAAGGCGCTGCTGCGCCCGCCGCAGTCGACGAGAGTCCTCTCCAGCGGTAGTCGCCCCTCCAAGGTGACTTTCGACCCTGTCCAATGTCTACCGGCGGAGGGAAACCGGCCAGCGAAGAGAGAAGACTCTTTGAACGACCGCCAGCACCGCGACCCAGAACCAGAAGTCATGGTTTGACTATTTTTGATTACTTTTTCAAAAGTATTTTTTTGCTGGTGAACGTTGACATGGAATAAGGCATATTGTCAGTCCTTGGAAGTAGACCAAGTCAGGAAACAGATACAAAAGGAATTCCAGCACTTCATTTTACTAATATGGGCTATAATAGCAATCTTGAAAGACTGACAGAATTTCTGTTTCCCTCCCTCTTATACTAAAAAAAGTCAAGGTGGGGCCACCTTCAGTTTAGTCCTTACTTCTTTCCATATTCCTAGGCTATATTCATGTTATCTAATGGCTGTCACATAATGTACCTTTTTCAAGGCTATTTCCATACAACTCTATACCAGTAAGCTATTGGCTTTTAGTTTTTACTATCCTATTAGAATTAGACAATATTTTTCCCCAAATCCCAATCCACTTGAGCAATCAAAGTTTTTTCCAGTTGAGTTTCCTCTGCATTAATCGTACCATCTAATAATCTTTGGCTTTATTTCTTGCTGTGGGGAACAAAGGAAGATTTTGGCTCAGATCAGTTCCTGTCCATCTAAATGCCGCTTTTCCCCCCTCTCTGTTCTTGGAGTAGCAGTAGCAATAGTACTTAGACTCATACACCATTCCACAGTGCTTTCTTTGAGTCTCTGAGTGGTTTACAGAGTCAGCATATTGCCCCCCAACAATCTGGGTCCTCATTTTACTGATCTCAGAAGGATGGAAGGTTGAATCAATCTTGAGCCAGTCAGGATTGAGTTCCTGGCAGGGGCAGAGTTTGCCTACAATACTGACTTCTAACCATGGCGGCACCATGGATTAAAAGAAATGATTTTTTTCTGGAGCACAAAATACAAATGCTGCTATGCTGTCACAAATACTGTTCCATCCTGCCAGCAAGCTAGTGACTTCCCTGACTCACAGATAATTCCTGTCAACAGGAAGTACACTGGGGGTAATTTTTATTGCTTGAGATAACTGTTGTCAGTTACCTATCTTTTATAGCCAGTTCCACCTTTCAGAATTACATGTATGATAGCCCAAAACAGAAGAATCTATTTCCCCATATATTTGAGGTTTGACAATTTCCTGAACGTGGAGAACAAGCACTGTCAATGTTTATTTTAAAAATATTTCTCTCATTTTCTCACAAACTGGATGAAAACAATGGAAAAAGGAAGAAGCAATCTGCACGAGTATTGAAGTATTAACATTAAAGTCACATTTTAAAAAAACTAGTCCAATATAAAAGATAACATTTGACAAGTTATGTATGATGTGTTTTGTTGTTGTCAAAAGGGCAAGAGAGTTGGCCCAGTATTAATTAAAGCTGTTTGGTGCATCCCTGAAAAATGGGCCTCTTTTGATGAGTTTTAAGATAACATCTAAGCAGAATTGGGCTCGAAGCAAGACAGTTAGTTGGATAGGAGGTTATTAGAAAATCCCAGGATAGTTGAAGGAACAGTTGAAGATGACAATGGCAAATCACTTTTCTACTACACATGTTCTTGACCTGAAGGAGATTTATACTCCCCCCCCTCTACTAATGCAATGTATTGAATGGACATTCAGGGGTCTTGCTTTGGGATGAAGGAGTATGTTGATTGTGGGATACTGCAGCCAGCAACTGCTTGGGGGAAGGAGAACATAAGGTGTTTGAGAGATAGCATGACATCGACAGCAAAACCTGATGAGTCAAGAGCTTTAGGAATATCTAAGAGAAAAACATAAGTTTTCCTTTGTCCCAGCCTTCTTCTCCTTTGCACTCGCATACTCTAGGCTTCATGGTATTAGTGCTACTCAAATTTCACAAGAGTATATCTCTTCTTTAAATTAAGCTACAATTGACTTAAAACAGAAAAAGATATTATGATATCATAATCAGTAGTGGGATTCAAATATGTGAACAACCGGTTCACTGTGTGGATGCTGCTTCTGGAAGTCCGTTCTGGGCCTGGATAACAAAAAATTAGCTATCGGTTCTGCCGAATTGGTGCGAACCGGCTGAATCCCACCACTGACCATAATAGTCTTTAATGTGGAAGCTGTTCCTTTATGTGAGAAATCTCACTAAGCAATACATATTCTGCTTTTAATAGTTCGATATTAATCTACTTTATATATCAAGTAAAATAAAGACAAAGCTTTGCAACGAGATAAAAGCAATTTCATAAACCATAAAATAATAAAGTTTAAAGCTATGTTTTTAAGTAGAAAGATGAGCTTGCTTAGTTTTGTGTATTTCTGAAATGGGCAGTTTATTTTTAAGGTAGACACTCTTATTCCTTCTTCCACATTTGATTTGGATCAATTCTCTTTCTTTCTTTCTTTTTTTTTATTACAGCAACTATAGGAAAAATGTTTTCCTATTTGTTCAGGTAAAGTGGGAATGTGTTCTGACTGTGATTCAACTTTAGGTAAACAAGACACGAGGCTTGCCCAGGAGACCTGTAGAACCATGCTCTGGACTTTTTATGCTGATTTGCATGATCAAGACAACAACTTCTTTGTCCAGGCAGAACAGGACAGAGTTCTGACAGGCCTCTGGCTTGTAGGTGGATTTCTTCAGGCAAAGCAAGAGCCTTGTCAGGACTTGCTCTAGGTTTTGTTTGGACAAACTGTCAGGTTGTCCATATAGAGCAGGAACAAATTGTGGCAATTTCCCCAAATTTCTGACTCTCCCTCCACACATTTGCTTGTGACTTTGGGATGGGGAGAGAAATTATGGTTGACCGTTTAATTCGTGGGAATCTACTTTCAATTTTTTCCCCATATTGATACCAACTGATATGAAAAAAAACCCAACAACTTTTGAAATTGGCCTAGTTTGAATTTATCAAGGATAGAAAAATGGTTAATTTTGCTGTGCAAGTTCTTGTTGGCAGCCCCAAAAATGCTTTTTTTCACGAGGCAACTGGACTTTCTTGTTTTTCTTTGAAGACGTTTCGCTTCTCATCCAAGAAGCTTCTTCAGCTCTGACTGGATGGTGGGGAATGGAAAGATTTATACTCCTTGCAGACAGCCGGTCATTTGCATTCTTTTAGCGAGTCATGCTACCTGCAGGTTTATCTGTGTCCTCAGAGTCACCTGAGTGGTGCAAATGGGTGTGGAGCCTTCTTGAAACTGCTGAAAGGATTGTGTTGTAGACTGGAGATAGATGATGTTGTATCCCTCCCCCTCTTTTGAGAGAGGTCTGTTCAATTTTGACATAGATGGCCTCTTTGACCCCTCTTTCAAACCAGCGGTCCTCTCTGTCCAAAATGTGAACTTTGCTATCTTCAAAATAGTGGGATTTGTCTTGTTGGTAGGTTTAGCCTGACCTCTGGTGGTCAACAATGACATCTATCACTGTGGATACTTCATTAATTTCATTATTATTGTGGATACACAAACATCTGCATCCTTGCGCTATCACTGACATATACTAGTTCCTATAAGGAATATGACCTTGGATTTGCTGGTAACCCAACCTCTATATTTCAAGCCAACAGTTTCCCTCAGAAAGGCAGTTCTTTGTCTCTTGTACTGTGTTTTCAGAAAGTATAAGGTGATTCTCTCATATTTTAGGGAAAAACAATTCTTCTTTTAGTGGTAGTATTTTTTTTTTTTTTTAACTATATTTTATTAGATTTTATAGGGGTACAGGGATAGCATTAAGGTGCTTAGGAACCACCATGGAGGTGGGTATATTAAACATCCAAAAAAAGAAAGACAATCACAAATATATAACTCAACTCAAGTCTTTTAAACTTCCCTCTCTAATTCCCTCATTTAATTTCACATATTCAAATTAATAAATTCTATATAAGTTTCAAACGGTCCTATCAAATATCAGTTACATTTCAATTCTAAAAATCCAAATCCTGTTTTTAAGCTTTACTAACTTACAATTACTATATTTCAATTAGCCTTAAATAGACATATTATTAACACTTCGGGTGCCCTTTTTTTTTTTACATAATTATATCTGGTATATTGTTCTTACAACAACATTCCCATATCTTCTTCATTGATACCATTTTTTTCTCTTATCACCCATCCCTCTTATTCTCCTTTTATTTCCAAATAATTCTCTTAAAATAAAAATATCAGGCCAACAAATAAATTTCTATCTAATTTAAATATATATTCTATCAATGCCTCTATATCTATAAAAATCTTTTTAAACCAGTAGATAAAGTTTACTTCTCCAATACATATCATATCTAAAACAGAGTAATATTACAAAGGGTATCCTCTTAAAAATTTCACGTGTTCCATTAGTTGTTAAGTCAGTCAAGAAATCAAAGCCTTTTTAATCCCATTAAATAAGACTTTAAAATACATTTTTAAATCTAACTCTAGGCTTCTTTCTATGCCATAGTGGTTTCCATAGTGAGGTTCCTACATAATCAAACCACACTATTAAAAGGTCCATATTCTTTAACGCTTCAAATTGGTCAAAGTTCTCTTTCCTTTCTTCTAATAGCCTTTGGATGGTAAAAGCTGTTTTATTCCATGTTATATTTGCCAATTGTTTATCCACCTTTTCTCGATTTTCAATAAGTTGTATCTGAGTATCAGTCTCTGTTGGTGTTGGTATTGATGCTTCAGACATCTCTGTTAAAGTTGTTGTATAGTCATCAGACTTCTCGATAGGTTGTGTTGGAAGTTGAATAAAATTAGTTTGTTTTGTGGTTTCCACAGTTTCTCTCAGTGTAGGGAAAAGGGATTGAAAATAGGAGCTCACATCCTCTGCAGCTTCTAAAATTGTTTCCAATATAAGTTCATAGTCCAGTTGTGTATTAAGTTCCATATCGATAGTAATAAGGCTTTTTAATCTTTAATCTTTAAGGAAGGCTCTACTTCATAAGAATCAAGCAAGCATTCACCTTCAATTTTCAATAGGCCAGCTGCATCGTTATCTTGTAGTTATCACTCTTTCAGGGTCATAGCCATTCCCAGCCAAAAAGAAATATAATTGCAGTACCACTTTTTGACACAAGATGTCCTCAGCAAACCAAAAAATCCTTTTTTTTTTCCTTTCCAAATAATAGATTTTTTATTTTTCGTATTAAAAAAGATGAAGAAAGGGTTCAAAATAATAAATGCGTAGTTGTAACAATAATAGTCAAGAATAAAATGTTTTCAGGTCCCCTCAGTATTCCAAAATTTAAATAATCCATCGAAATTAACTGGTTTTTATTTATATATTTTTTTTTCCAACGCTGTTTTTCCCCATTGCCCAAACGCTGCTTCCTCATGACAGGGAAATAGTTCAAAGAAAGCTTTTAACAGGAAAGTAGTTAGGGAAAAAAAAAAAGGGGGGTAGGAAAGGTCTCACCCGGATTCTCCACGGGAGTTCTTTCGCTTAGATGTTCTTCTGGCTTTCAGCTGGTGCGACGAAGTGATCGTCCATTTTATTGGGCGATCTTTTCCTCCGGCGGCCCTAAGGAGAAAGCTCGAACTGGGGAGAGCTGCCGCTCTTCCCCAGTCGAGCAGGAGCCTCCTCTAACGGTGGTCGCCTCTACGGGGCGACTTTCGACCCGATTAAGGGTCTACCGGCGGAGGGAAACCAGCCGGTGGGAGAGAGAGATCTCTCCGTGCGACTGCTGGTGTTGCGATCCGGAACCGGAAGCCTTAGTGGTAGTATTATATGAGATGGGGCAGGCTACTTTTAGCTCAAAAATGAAGGAGCAAAGCCTAAGATTCCCAAGCCATATCTTGGCTTAAGTTTGGCTCTCAAAAACCATTAAAAGTTGTCACTGAACTATAATTTTTATTGTGACAGAAAAAGAAAATAAGAGTTATAAAATCCCAAATAATATTGACTATATATTGTCCAAAGCACCTGAAGACAGGACAAGAAGCAATGGATGGAAACTAATCAAGGAGAGAAGCAACCTGGAACTAAGGAGAAATTTCCTGATAGTGAGAACAATTGATCAGTGGAACAATCTGCCTCCACAAGCTGTGGATGCTCCAACACTGTAAGTTTTTAAGAAGAGATTGGACAACCATTTGTCTGAAATGGTATGGGGTTTCCTGCCTGAGTAGGGGGTTGGACTAGAAGATCCCTTCCAACTCAGTTATTCTGTTATTTTGTATAATTAATTAAATTGAATATGAGTCAAATTACAGCCTTCACTTTAACTTCCCCTTCGGATCTGTCGTTTCGGTCACCTTGCACCATGCTGACCTAGATAATGAATCTATTATATTCTGCTGCCACTGCCATGTCCAGACATCTTTGGACATGTCCAGATCTTCATCATTGTGTTCGCCCTTCTCCCCATCAAGCCCAACCCCAGCTTAGTCTTGAAAATATGGACAGAGCGTTTTGGCTGAACTTTGCCACAGGGTCTGCAAACAGTGACAGTGGTGGTGCCTTTTCTCCTGCAGACCTGAACACTATGGCAACTTTGCTGGTAAGAACTGCCCAAGCAGAGAACGCTGCAGAACAAAGCAGGGAGAGATGACTTGCAGTTGCAAGAGCTGTGGTTTCAGCCAGCTAAAAAGTCTCCACATGCACTCTGTGTCAGCCTTCCCAGGTAAATCAGACAGGAAACACGACTAGATGAGCTAAATTTACATTACTGTAATGTTATATTCACAGAATCCTGCAAGTCTGAAAATATAAACTTCCTTCCACCGGCTTTAATTGCTCGAACCGTTAGAGAGTTTCCTTCTCTGACCATCCTGCCTCTCATGTCCAAAAGATTTGTGGACTTCAATTCCCAGAATTCCTCAGCCAGCTATGCTGGCTGGGGAATTCTGGGAGTTGGTCCACAGGTCTTAAAGTTGCCAAGGTTGGGGACCCCTGTCATAGGCAACATTTCTTCCCCTTGCTCCCCAAAGACATTCACCCATTCCGTTACATTCTGGGGCTGCCTAGTGGCTGCTCACTCCTGCCTCCTACCACAACAGTGCAAAGTCTGGAGAGATGAAAGCAGCAGCGAGCCCCAGTAGAGGGACACACATGTTGGCAATGGCTCTTCGTGGGAAGAAGCAGAGGCACGTACATTGTGCCAGGCCTTTTGCAAGGTACCATGGACTTTAAAAACTCTACTTGCAACCTGTCATCAGAGTTGTGACTGCCACCTCAACCTGCGGCCACCTGATTGCATTTTGAGTGCTTGGTAAGAGGCTCGCATTTATGACCAGATGCAGTATCCCCCAGTCATGTGGCTGCGATTTGTGACTATTTTTTTACATACGGCAAAAGAACAACAACGCCCATTGGATATACTGGATTGGCTTAATAAACATATGGTTTGCTTAACAACCACATGATTTGCTTAATGACCGTGATGACTCACTTTACAACCTTTGTAAAATTTCTTTGTTTCTTCAGTCCAGCTCCCTTGGCGGAAGGGAACTGCCACGCTGAGCTGGAAAAAGGAAGTTCATATCCTGAAGACCGCTCCGTGTGAAGAGGAACCAACAAAAATTATAACTGAAAGAGCTTGGCTCCTAGGTTTGGTCTCTGCCCCTTTTGTTTGCTTCACTCATGCAACAGCCACTTGGGCTGTCCTCGGTGTATTATTACCCTAAATTCTACTGTACTGTATTTTATTGCCATGGAAAGATTTTTTTCTCCCTATCTCTGTGCACGTTTGCAGGAGTCAAAAATCTTTCAACTACAACCCAGATCCTGGCTCAATTCCCACATAAACTTTCAAAGTTCGTGGGGAGAGGAGGCAAGGCAAATAGGGTGTAAACAATACATGCAAGGTGTTGAAAGAAAAATCTCCAGGTCCAGTCCAAGCTGGGAATAAGAAAATGGAGACTGCTTTAGGAAAGAAGGTCCAGTTTATTGAATTGCCAGAAACTTCAGTGACACAGCATGTGTTTCTGGGATGTCTGACAAAATGGAGCTGGGAGTGGTGGGTTTTTATACCTTCTTGGGCTTTTGGGTTTGGAGTTGTTCTTGTTCCTGTGGCATGAACTTTGACCCGAGGTATGCTCTTCTGGTATTCTAAAGGTGGTAGATTAATCCTATTATGTCCTAAAGGTCATGTCCTGCTTCTCTGGGGCTGTGGCGGATGGCTATGTCCTGTGTTGGATTTTTGGGTGAGGGGTTGCTGGTTCTAATTCTATCACTCTGCTATTATTAGCTATCAGTTTTGCTGCAAGAGATTTCAAAATATTTTCTCTTGAATGGGCTTCTGCCTGGTAGTATTTGCTCATGAACGGGGCCTCAGTCTTTCCGAATGGGATTATCAAATCTGCATTTCTACAGAGCTGGCCTGCTTAGTTTCTGTTTGGGGCTATTAAGAAAACCTGGGCCTGCTTTTCTGCCTTTAAAATCCTTTGGGGAAATATAATATTCTGCCTTTTTAATATTCCCCAAAATATTTCCTTCTCTGTGGGGGGGCTGACTTCCCACAAAGGGAAAACACCCACAGACACACAAAAAAATACCAATCTGGAGTTCTCAAGAGTGGAAGCAGAAAAGAGGAAGAGGCATGAGGGGCAGAGCTTGCCTCTTTCATTGCATGACTTGTGTTGCTCGTGGCAAGGTTGGAGTTTACAGAATACACATAATCCTGTTTAGGCTCTCCATGGAGATGTGTGGGGAGAGGGAAAATACTTCCTGCCACAATCCTTAAACAACCAATCATTGTCCAGAAAATAATGCACATTACTTTTTGCAGGGGCAGTGAGATTATTAACTTTGCTGCAAAAGTGCAGAAAAAATGAAAGCTGTCACAGTAGCAGTTTATAAACATCATTTTCTCCTTTCTCAGGGATGGAGGGAAGGACATGGATGAGAATGTAAGGATGTGTCCTAGATTTACATGGTTACACCCAATTTCAGTGGGGATGAGGCAACCGTTCCTTACCTGCCATAGCCAGGTTGCAAATTTTGTATATGTCTCCCTATATATTTTGGATTTGGCTATTAGCCTTGAAGACCATGTGCAGTTGGTTGATTATTGCCTAGAACAAACTGCTGGCCTAAATGGGCCAGGGGTGTGATCTAGGAGGGCATTGCTTCCTCTGCAAACCAGTATTTTGGTCTGAGGCCAAACTGTGGCAAGAATTGTAACTAGTAGGAATGGTAGAGTGTTCTGCCTCAGAGGCCTCCACATTTTGTGCCAAGCAACTTCAGTTAATAATCAACATTCCGTGGTACCAATACAAGGACCTCTGATGGACTGGTATTGCATAACACATTTTGTTTCCATATAATTTAAAATGTTTTTGGTAGGTGAAAGGTGATTTTTTTTTTTTGAAATGATGAAAATGTTTTTTTTCCTGAATAAAAGCAATGAAAGTACCAAATATCAGATTCCATCCATCCTGTGTGAATGGATGTGGAGGAAAAAAAAAAAAGGATCAAAGAGACATTGCTTTTTTGCACAGGGTTAAACTGCATACTACAGATATTGCCTCAGCTACATATTGTTGTTGCCACGTTTCTGATCAAAGGCAATTAGACAGTCTCTCTTTGTTCGTACAGTAAGCATTAGAGGAAAGAATAAGGCTCTTTAGTTCCTTTTTCACTGCACTTGAACTTTTTAATGAGTATTTCTTGGTCATGTAAATCTTATATTAAACTGCTATCATTTATCAGACACAGAATTATAATGCCTTCACCTCAGTGATGATGACAATATGCACGCTTGCAGTCAAGCAGGAAGCATTCCCCTATAATATTGTCCTGTAATATTCATATAGGAAGAGAGAGATGCTTAATTCCAGTTAAGGGTCAAAGTTAAGGGTCAATCTATTCTCCAAAGCACCTGAAGGCAGGACAAGAAGCAACGGATGGAAACTAATCAAAGAGAGAAGCAACCTAGAACTGAGGAGAAACTTCCTGACAGAACAATTAATCAGTGGAACAACCTGCCTCCAGAAGCTGTGAATGCTCCAACACTGGAAGTTTTTAAGAAGAAACTGGACAACCATTTGTCTGAAATAGTATAGGGTTTCCTGCCTGAGCAGGGGGCTGGGCTAGAAGATCCCATCCAACTCGGTTATTCTGTTATTCTGTATAATTAATTAAATTGAATATGAGTCAAATTACAGCCTTCACTTTAACTTCCCCTTCAGGTCTGTCCTTTCGGTGACCTTGCACCATGCTGACCTAGATAATGAATCTTCCAACTCTATTACTACTACTACTACTACTACTACTATTATTATTATTATTGTTGTTGTTGTTAATTATTATTATTCTCAAAAACTTTATTTCTATTTCCAGTATCTCTAAACTGGCAGTGCCCTGAATTCCACATGCTTGCATACAGTATATGCCTTCCTTCCTGTAAGGAAGACTTACAGAGATTAGATGTATCTTTGCAGGCAGGGCACAGTCATAATTTCATGCACCTTTTCAGTATACTGGAATCTTGCCCGTCAATATCTTGAACACCTGGCAAGATATTTTTAGATATATCTTGGCGTTCGGTTCTACTTGTACTGTATAGCCAGAAAAACAGCTCAAACCAGGCAGCAGATGGATACAAAGTTACTTCTGCACTCCATTGATGGCTCGTCTCCATATGGATTTTGTGAGATGGATATATACAGACACACGCTGTATGTATGTACACACACACACACACACACACACACACACACACACACACAAACATACTATCTGTGTGTATGTGTATATATGTATGTGTATATATATATATGTATATATATATGTATATACACTGTATATACAAGGGGGGTTATATGTGTGTATATCTGTGTGTGTTCGTGTGTGTGAGAGAGAGTACATCCTCTCACATAATCCATTGGTAAATAGATAGATAGATGATAGATCAATAGATAGCTACTGTATGGTTTTTCAATTTCTTAATTTTTCTTTTTTCTTTCTTACTTTGTGTTACCTTTTATTTTCTTGTTTATATATCATCATCATCATCATCATCATCATCATCATCATCATCATCATCATCATCATCATTTTAGCCCTTGTCTATCCACCGTATACAGGTCACAAAATCATTTTTTATTAATTTTTATGTAAAAAATTCATAAAAGGCTTCCAGTCAGCAATAAATATAGATGATGTCTTTTCTCTAATCAACAAAATTAATTTATCAATTTCAGCAAACTCTGTCAACTTTACCAACCATTTCCGCATAGTGCATAGTGTTGAATCTTTCTGTGTCTTTTTTTAATCCAATTATCTTCTTTCAGATAATGGCAAATGGGAGAATCACTGACAGCTATATCCTTTTGCTAATTGCTCTCTTGATTTGATTTTTAGATTCTTCTTGATAATTTTTTATAAGGTAGAGGTACACTAACCATTTATCTGCTATTTATCTTCAAAATATGCTTCTTGAGCTGAGTTCTAGAAAGATGTTTTTGACATAGTCTGAGTTTATATGAATTCTATAGTCTCAATGTGTCACATCTAATAAAATGATTTTTGAAGTCCACATTAACTTTATCATAGTATAAATACCCATGCCATCCAAACCTCAGGTCCATTCTTTCATCCAGATCAAACAAGCAGCAAATACAATTTTGAATCTGATAAACTCAATCTTCCTCTTTCCTTTGCATTTTGTAACACTTTATATTTAACTCTTGGTTTTCCCCCTTGCCATATAAATTTTGATACATTTTTTTCTCATTGTTTAAATAGTACTTTAACAGGTATTGTCAAAGCAACAACAACAACAACAACAACAACATTTTTGTCAAAACATTCATTCTATCACAGAAATTCTCCCTAACTTTGACAGTTTTAATTTCTCCCATTTTAACATATCTTTCTTAATTTTGGTCCATGTTTTAAGATAATTATTTTGTAATAACATACAATTTGTATTTGTCATAGTAATACCCAAATATTTTACTTTCTTCTCAATCTTAAAACCAGTTTTCTCCATCAATTCTATTTGATCTTCTGATTTTATATTTTCTGTTAACATTTTTGTCTTCGGTTATTAATCTTGAAATTTATTAATATACCAAATTCCTTTAATTTTCCCATTAATGCTCCTACTCCCTCTAGTGGATCTTCTAAAATAAACACTTTCTTTTTTAATCTTCACTCTCATAATTATCTGATTTCCCCCCCTATATCTCTATTTAATACCTCAAGAACCAAACTAAAAAAGGGGAGAAAGTAGACATTCTTGTCTTGTCCCTTTTTGAATCTCACAAGGTTTTGTTAGTTCTTCATTAACATTATTTATGCTTTCTGAGAAATATACTTAGCCATTTAATAAAATTATCTCCAAGTTTCATATGTTCCAGATCTCTAAACAACAAAAAAAAATCCAGTTCAAAAGGCCTTCTTTGAATCAATGCAGTTTTCATTATGTTGTTCCAAGTATTCCAGAATATCCAAAACATTTCTAATATTATCATTAGTTATCTTTTAGATAAAAACCCACATTGATCTTCATGAATAAACTCCTGTAAAATTATTCTCAATCTTTCAGCAGAAATTGTAGTAAACAATTTATAACCATTGTTCAATAGAGAAAATTTCTTGTTAAAGTCAAATCCTGTCCCTCTTTAGATTTTATATTAACTTCCTTATCAGGAATTTTTCAATTTTGAGAATAATATTCATTGTTTGTTATAAAGGTTGTAAAATCTCATCTTCAAAACATTTATGATAAGAGACCAGCAACCCATCTGAACCAGATAGCTTTCCTGTTTTAATTTTTTTGATAGCTTTACACATTGTTATAGGTCCATTCAAAATTTGTATCTGATTGTCTGAAATCTCAGGTAAATTTTGTTATGCAAGTATTCGTCCATTTTTTTCTGAAGCAATTTCTTGACCTTTATATAAAGTAGTATAATACTGATGATACACGTTTCACATATGCACATCACTTCTTATTAAATTATTCCCTTGTAACTTTTATTATCACTTTCTTTTCTTTTTTTCTTTTTGCAATTTTTAAGCCAACTGTCTCCTTGGTTTATTTGCATGTTCAAATTTTCTTTGTTTTACATCGTTCATCTTTAATTCCATCTCTTTTGCTGTTAACATAGATAATTGCCTCTGTAAAGGCTTAATTTGATGAGTTATAGCTTTCATCCCTTGAGATTTTTAAAATTTGTCTTCCTTTTTTTAGATCTCATCCAAAATCATTTGCATTCTCTCTTGCTGGTCAATGGTTCATTATGCTGGTTCATTCTCAAACTGGTTAATGACAACAGAGTACATAAAAATATATTTTACCTAGAAGATCTAATTACCAGAGAAAAATCCACACTTTGCTTCTGTTTTATTTGTGGCGGAATAGCTCTAGATTTATTTTCTGAAGCCATCTTATAGTGTTACAAAAATTACTAGACTCTCATTTGCTTCATGTAAACTGCAGTAAATATTGTAGAGATGGTTATTATAAAGTTTTGGTTAGTCGGTAGATACAGGAGATAATCAGGGAGTAGGACTGAGGATAGGTGTTTAAAAAAAAACAACCAACAACACAAAACTCTGTTTCATGATTCATCATCCAAAGCTAATGGAACATTCTTGAATATAAAAAAGCATCTTCTAAGTAACACAAAGCATATCAATGTGTCTAATAGAAGCCCACTAACCTGCAATAAAAACATCTTCTCTTCGTTTCTAGTCACCACTGAATGCTTAAATGATGTTTCACGGCCATTGACTCAGCTGAGATGGAGTAGAGGCAAATATTTATTTCCAAGATGAAGTGCTTTTCAGAAGATTAGTAATTTTTTTTCTTGTTATTCATTAAATCCCCTGTATACTATTGCTATAATTAATTCTTCCCTGTTAAGCAAAAACACAAATGAAAGAGGAGCAATTCCAGGGCACCTTTTGATAAAGATTCTCAGGTTTAGTTCTTATATTTCTCAAATGCTACTTTTCCGTGAACAGGAAATACATGAGCACTTACAGTATTTCACTTATCCTGAAAGTACTCTTGAAATCCTGTCCATAGGCAGTGCTAGAAATTGATAGTCAATGGCTACGGGTGCAACTTGCAACAATATGTTACAGCAGGGATCCCCAACCCTCGGCTGCGGCACATCAGCAACCTGTCCGCACATACAAGCAAAGCCCCATCCGCGAGATGCAGGCAGCACACAAAACCACGCCCCCTACGGTCCGTGGAAAAACTTCTCTTCACGGAAATGGTCCCTGGTGCCCAAAAGGTTGGGGATCTCTGTGTTACAGCATGTAGCATTCTTATTTAGTTAGATTTCAGATTTTGGTTCAGTTCAGTTGAGCATATTGGAGAAGAAATTAACATGCAAACATTCGTGTTGATAATAGCAAGAACAATAGCACTTAGACTTATATACCACTTGACAGTGCTTTACAGCCCCCTCTAAGCAGTTTACAGAGTCAGCCTATTACCTATTGCACCCAACAATCTGTGTCCTCAGTTTACCCACCTCGGAAAGATGGAAGGTTGAGTCAACCTTGAGCCTGGTGAGATGTGAACTGCTGAACTGCTGGCAGCCAGCAAGTCAGCAGAAGTAGCCTGCAGTACTGCATTCTAACCACTGCGCCACCTCGGCTCATAATAATGCAGTATCTCTGCTTTGAGTGGATGAGTGTAGTTCTATACTGTAATCTCATGATTTGCTGAGATGGAGAAGTTTCCTTGTAAAGTAGGACTGATGAAAGGAGATGCAGCCAACTGAAGGCAAAGCCAAAGTCAATAGAGCATAGAATTTGCAATGCTGAATAGTGTATATTCTCTCTCTCTAGATTGATTGGCTGATTATGTGTCATCATCACATTGGTGTTGACTTTTCATGAGTACATAGGCAGATGTTTTCCAGAATGATCTTTTCCCAGTCTGATCTTTTAGATTCAACCAGCAAATCCATCACCACTGTAACTGGGTCCATCATTCTGCTGGTCATTTTCTTTTTCTCTTTCCTTTCATCTTCCCCAACTTTAAAGTCCTCTCCACAGAATTAGGTCTTTGCATATTGTTTCCAATATGTTATTTCATATAAAATTACTTTGAGGGCCACATATAGCCTGCAAACGACATCTTACCCATCATGTTTTCATCACAATCGAGATATGGGCATGACTAGTTTGTGCTCTCAAAATAGCATAGTTTGTGCATAACAACAACAACAACAACAACAACAACAACAACAACAACAATAATAATAATAATAATAATAATAATGTCTGAGATAACATTCCCAATCTGGAAAGTGTACTTCAATCCATTTTCTTTTAAGTAACAGCAAGCCAGTTGAGAAAAAATAAAATTCCCTAAGAGATCTGAAACTAGAGCACACCCATATGCCCACGTAAAAAAAATCTACAGAAACAAGGCCATATGCAGCAGCTTTGATTGTGATTCAGAAAGACAGTGAATTGCTGCGGAGTCCATTAGATGGCTCTGTTGCTTTTCGTTTCATAAGATGCCATGTTTTCCACACAGGCATGCAGTGGCTGCTTTGATCTGTAATCCATTTCTAAATTTAGTTACCACAGGCAACATAGAGTTTTTTTCATAACAGTTGATGCCGGCAGAATGCCTTTTGTTGATTGGGACGTTATCTTTTTATTATTAACCATGGTGTGACTATATCATCAGTTACAATGTTGGAGCTACACCGCAACTTGTTGATTGGTTTCTTTAGTTGTTGTTTGTTTGGCTGTAATTAAGCACGGCTCAAGAGTGTTCAGAAAGTAAAAGGCAGCATTTAGCTAGACTGAAACATTCTCCTGTTGATTTCAGTGGAAGAGAGAGTTCAGCACTTGGGCAGAATCTTAACCCTGTCTAGATTATGCTTCAGATTGTAGCTTCTCAGCTTAATCTTCATACTTCAATATGCTCAATTTTTTTATAGGTTTCACTTGACATTTGGACTGTTCTTTAATTATGACTCTAGGAAGTACAGTTTTCTCAGCATTATTGCACTGCCTATGAGAAGCAACTACGGATGCAAATCACACTTCATATGCTAAGCAAAATGCATTTTGGCATGTTGGACAGGCAAGAAACCAACTACAGATAAAATTATGGTACTAGAAATCCTTTAAGATAGGAGTGAGCCACTGTTTTGTTCTTGTGGGCCATCTTCTCTCCCCTCTTTTTTTTTTGGTCATCAAGCTCATTGAATTGAGAACAATACAGGATGCAGCCAGTGATATCACTGGAGTTGGTAGATCCAATTTTTTTACTGGTAAGATCTGGGATTTATTTAGAAGTGTTTAGGGAGCAAACTGAATGCACCAAATTCCAATGGAATCATCTTCAGCAAAACCAAAAGAATAAAATAAAAAGCTCCTATGATCTTTTTTTTTTTTATCCACTATTTAGGTTCAAACTGTTCGGAGTGTAATTATTCTTAACAATTGCTCTGTCTGTCCCTCCCTCCCTCTCTCACTCCATCCAACCACTGCTGCCACTGTTTAAGAAAAAAAAATCAGTATCGCCTCAAACTCAGACCAGCTTCCTTTAAATTGTCAGTAATGAGGATAACCCATCTTTCCCCCCAGGTGTCCTCTGGAAGATTACAAGATTTGCCAATAGCTATGTATTGACTTGCATAAATTAGTTACATTCATATCAATCTAATGTAAGGTAATATTTATATAGTGCAATCAGGGCTATTTGCCCACATTGTCTTTAAGGGAACAAAACTAATATGTTTGAAGACAAATCATATTGCTTCTTCCTATAGGCTGTCTATTATGTTCTTGGCTAAGACAAAATTAGATACTGGGACGGCATGATGAATAATTTTATTATGCACATGTATTGTGTATAGTGAGTGCTATCCTAGGCCAGGGGTCGGCAACCTTAAACACTCAAAGAGCCACTTGGACCCATTTCCCAGAGAAAAGAAAACACTGGGAGCCGCAAAAGTTGCATGCATGCATTTCTTTAATTAAAAAGAAATAGAGGCTGCTGTGCATGAGTTCTCTCTCTCTCTGTCTCTGTCTCTGTCTGTCTCTCTCTCCCCCTCCCTCCGATCTTCTACTCACCTTGGCAAAAGAGAGAGAGAGAGAGAGAGAGAGAGAGAGAGCTGCTGCTTGCTGCTTCCTGCTGAGACACAGCAAAGGCAGGAGCCCCACCCAATAAGCTTGTCAGCTTGTCTGAGAACAGCGTGAGGCCACTCTCTTTTTTACACACAGAGAGAGAGAGAGAGAGAGAGAGAGAGAGAGAGAAGGGAAGCGCAAGTGCCTCTCTCTGTTTCTGTCTCTCTGCAAATGGCGGAGGAGGCTGGGAGCCGCAGGAGAAGGCTCAAAGAGCCACATGCGGCTCTGGAGCCGCGGGTTGCCGACCTGTGTCCTAGGCAGATCTATTGTAGCCTACTATAGATAGCCTTAGGATGGTACTTCTTTATATAAAAGTAAGTTTTTCTGAGTTCAGTGGAACTAATTCCAGATAAGCGATGCAGAATCCCAGCTTTATTATGTCAGTTTTCTATATCAATTGTTTTTAATTATTACTCTGCTTTCTACTTTTGCAGTAATGACATAGAAGTATCAATGAACTTTTGAAGAAGAGCTTTAAGTAGACGAAGATCTTTAAAATAATCCCAAACACAAATTCAAGTAAATAGTACAGAGGATTTGTGTATCAATCATGGCTTCATGCAAGAGTTATCTTGAGGCAAGATGGGCGGCCTATAAATTTAATAAATAAATAAACACACAAGACAAATAGGAAATTCATGTGCTTTTTAATTCACAGGTAATTTAACTGAAAAAAAAGTTATACTTGTGTCCCCTTCTGTATATTTCGGACTTAGTATTAATCACCAAAGATATAGAAATAATAATAAAACAATGTCCTAGTGCAATTTGCTAAAAGTTGTTTAAATGGCTTCCTTCTTATCCACTTAATGCCTTGTTCATTAAAATAAAAATGTAGCACATAGCTGATCAGTTTGAGAGCATCTGTATAAACAAGAAAAGACAATATGACAAACCCTAGATCATGAATAAAATGCAGTCCTTTCAAGCTCCGGTGACAAGAACACAATCAGTAATTAAAAGTAATACTCTGCAACAGCAAGAGATGCGTATAAAGGATTTGATGTGCTAGAAGTCACCTCTGAAAAGGAGGTGACTGCTTATCTCTTTCCTCTCCTTTATGCAAGTGCCAATTTTGCTGGCACTTAAGACATGCTGACAAAAGAAGTTTATTCACTGGGCTACAGTCCTATGCATTGCCATTGATGCAATGCAATGACAGACATTTCAAGGGCAGCGTGGCACAGAGATGCTGGCTTGTCAAAGCAGAGCTGGGGGCATGGAGCAATTCACGTTACTGTTCAGTGCAGGGGGTCTTCTTTTCTTTGTCCTTGTCCTGTCCTTGTACTCTTAGCTAAATTTTACTTATGACTGAGAGGATAGTCTATACATGGGATGATTTGCCTTCTGATACCTACATTTTCAAAGTACTAAAGACCTATTTAAGCAACAAATGAACTTTACAGTCCTCCAAAAGTAGAGGGAGCATGCACCAGCTTCTTCTCCACACACAAATTTCCACTGGCTTTATCTTGGATTCTCCCAAGTGAGCAGGGCTTAAATCCATGAAGAATCCTCCATTAGACCTACTTATATTATGGAAGCAGGATAAAGAAGGATCTAGTTGGCACATGCATACCAAGAAAGCTAAACTATAACAAGATGAACTCTTATTCCATTCTGTGTGGATAAATTGTTCCCATGTCCAGAATTTATTTATATGTGTGTATATATTGAGAAGATCAGTGGTTCAAGCTACTGAGCTTGTCAGCTGGAAAGCTGACAGCCCAGATTTAAGTTCGAGACCTGAGCGCTGCACAATGGGGTGAGATCCCATTCCTGCTCTAGCTCTTGCCCACCTAGCAGTTCGAAAGCAGGCAAATGTGAGTAGAAAAATAGGTACCACTTCGGTGGGAAGGTAATAACGTTCCGTGGGCCTTGGCGTCTAGTCATTCTAACCATATGACCATGGAAATGTGTTCGGACAACACTGGCTCCCTCAGATGACCACTGCCTCCTAGAGTTAGACATGACTGGACAGGGGAAACCTTTATCTTTATATACATGTTTTATTTTGTGCCCTCTAGATAGTCTTGGTTCCTGTAGTTTCTTGGCATGATTTTTGGAAGGGATTTGCCACTGCCTTCTTCACATAGCAGAGGGAGAGTGACTGGTCCAAAATCACCCAGTTGGTTTTGTGCCTAAGACAATACTAAAACTCATGATCCCCAGGTTCTAGCCTAATGCCTCAAATCCCTCTCCCTTCTTCCTTTCTTCCTTCCCTCGTTAAGGGGCATTCTAGGATTATTGCTCATCAAACAGGAACTTTTTAGTAAGGGAAAGCTAAATGCAGTTGGTTTTATGAACAATCAAGCATCTTCCAGGTACTGGTTTTAATCTGGAGAATCCAGCCAATGTCTGTGATGGTGTAAATGATCCGTGTAGTCCTTTATAACTCTCAAATTCCAATTTTAACTTAAATTGTACAAGTAGCATTTCTGATGATTAATGTGTTTCCTTGCTTGACCTTGGTTGAGTAAATTAAATGTGAATATATAGCACCAAAACTTTGAAGGTTGTGCAAAGTGCTTGGGTTGCTTTGAGGGAATTCCAAGCTGAATCTTTTTAAGAAAGAAGAATGAGAGAGAGGAACTTGTAAGAAAAGTGAGGGAAGAAAAAAAACTAAATCAGATATCTATTAAAAACAAATTAGTGGTGAGTGAAAATCAAATTAAGTCAGAAGTAATCAATCTTATTGTAAAGCTCTCTGGTGAGCATTAATGAATGTTTTTTCTTGTATTTGATGAAGGCAACTATTAATTAGAAATATTTATCTTGACATTGGTACTTGGAATATTCCTTCTTAAAGGAACCAGCACATATTAATCAGCCAATCTAGCAAAAAAATTTTTTACAGTGATTTTACAGTGAAGGCAAATGTTTTGATAAATCTGATCTAATGCCCTCATTAAATATCCTTCAGACCAGCTGTTAAAAAGAGACATGCAAACTTTAAAACGGTGGATGGAACTATTCATATTGTCACCATGGGGGCAATCTCTCATTTTAAATTTTTCTGTTGTTCTCTGGAACTATCTGTAATGGTATAAGGGAATAAAGAGAGATAAGAGGAGAAACCACAGACTGGACAACTGTCATGTAAAAAAATATGTCAGTCCACAGAAAGGGGGAGGTATAAACAAGTAAAGATGCCTTTTGCAATTGACTGATGGTGATTCTGTCAATGCCGAGGGCGTTCAAGTGGTGCTCCAATTATTTGGGGATTGCACCCAAGGCATCTATTATTATTGGTACTACCTTTGCCTTCTTTTGCCATAGTCATTACGTTTTCTATTGTAGGTCTTTGTATTTTATTATCTTCTCCAGTTCTTTCTCTTCCATTCTGCTGTCTCCAGGAACTGCCACGTCTACTATCCAAATGTTTTTTTGTCTTTCTTATCTACAATTGTTAAATCTGGGGTGATATGTGGCAGGTGCCTGTCTGTTTGAATTCTGAACTCCCAGAGCACTTTAACTCTGGGACTTTTTCTATTACTTTATTTTATGGTCCCATCAGTTCTTGCTTACAGACCAACGATATTTCTTGCAGATTTTACAATACATCACTGTTGCTACTTTGTCATGCTGTTGTTTGCAGTTGGCCTATGCAATTCTCTTGCAGCACCTACGTGGTCCATTATTATTATTATTGGAAAAACAGAGTCCTTGATTATTATTATTTTTTTAAAAAAGGGCTCCATGCATACTAATGCAGATGTGTCAATATTTGTTGGAAATACTGACATGCCTTGTAAAATTTACAAGAGATTGTGAAAAGATCCTGGTCAGATTACAAAATGGATTGTAAAATTTAAGACCATGGTACCAGGACTACTGGCAGCAGTCCGAGAAGGAACATGGAACAGAGAGCCCACCTCACAGGGTTGTTGTTGTTGTGGGGAAAATGGGAGGAAGAAGGCATGTGAGATATGTTCACTGCATTTGAGTTATTTATAAAGCAATAAACACGAGCTAAAAAAATCTAATAAAATAAATAATAAACATAAGGGGCGCTCTGGGATAATGCCAAAATTCAAAAAATAAAATAAAAAGTCAAAATCCAATGAGATGGCCATTACTTTGAAACTTTTAAACAAGAAAGACATGCTGCGAGATTTCAGCAAATCTGCCTAAAATCTTACAAGGTTTCAGACAGGAATACCAATATTTAGGCAGCAAATCTGCCTAAAATCTTACAAGGTTTCAGACAGGAATACCAATATCTTGGAAGGACCAGGCCTTTGACAAGATTTCAGCAAATTTTAAACGTTAAATATTCATTCATTCATTCATTCATTCATTCATTCATTCATTCATTCATTCATTCTTGTGATTGTACAGACATTGGAGGAAGGGAACGGGCTCCATAATGCCCATTAGCAGCAGTGTATGTTGAAAGGATGTGTGCAAGAAGGGGCAAAATGATGAAAGCAAAATGTTGCAACATGGCAATGCAAAGCCCCGCCCCAACTGTATGTGCGTTGTGAAGTTGCACAATATGTGAAAGAGGCAGAGCTTGTGATGTGATGGCAAGATACTGTTTTCATCCTTTTGATAAATGCAACAAACTCCTACAGGTCCTAGTGAATACTAACGAATACTAACGATGGCTTATACAATGGTCCTCAAGATTTTGTTCTGGAATAGTGATTTGCAAAAAGAAAAACAATCAAGATTAACTGCAGAAACAATGGAGTATTTTATCATACCAGATGCAGTTTTGCTAAATTAAATTGACTTTTTTTATTTTTATTGCAGTCTTGGCTGTTTGTCAGCACAGTGGTACCTTGGTACTCATCGTTAATTGGTACTGGGAGGCGCGATGGGTACCAAAAATGATGCGTATCAAACAAGTTTTTCCCATAAGGAATAATGCGATGAGTCACAAGGCAGCCAACACCGACAAGTTCTAGCTTGTGCATTGAGAACCAAACAAATGATGAGTACTGGGATAAAAATTTTGCAGCAAAACACATTGAGTACCAAATTCGATGAGTTTCAAAGCAGTTGAGTACCAAGATACTACTGTACACTGATTCAAAGGTCGCAGGCAGCAACATATTGGCTTGCAAGGTAAGTTCTAGCTTGGAAATCCTAGTTTGTATAGGGTAGCATGAAAATTCTTAAATTGGGCTTTAGTAGTACTTGCCATTTACTGACCAAAATCATGCCTAAATAGACTAGAATACTCTTTAATAGGGAAAGCTGCCTATGGACATGGAAGCAACTAAGGCTGGTGACCGATCTTTTCTATCCTTCTAAAAAGTGTTAAATTATTGAATGTTCACATTCATCATGGATGATGGAGATTGGTGTCTATATGCCCATGTAGAAGATTGCAGCTTGGAATGTAAGGAGTGAAAATGGTAAAAAAATAATAATACATTAATGAATTAAAGGAAACAAAGGAAAATAGCCTGTGTGTCCGTCAGCTAAGTGAAAGAGGAAGGGTGTAATAATTCTGAATACAGTGGCCTGACCTTGTAAAGTAGAGCTGATGAAAACCAAAAAGTTGTTCATTTCTACATTCCTTGAAAGTTCTGCAATGTCCTTGTAAAAGAAAGTTCTTTGGCTTACTTCCTATTTTCAATCATGCTTTAAAGCATTTTAAATCCAGCAAGCTTTTAACATTTGATGGTCTGCTGCTTTGAGATATTGACTTGTTTTTATAGCTGCTATTTTAATTCCTGATTGCAAAGCATCTCTGACACCTGCTACATACATTAATAAGTTCTTCTTCTTCTTCTTCTTGTTATTACTAAGCAAACCAAATGGGGAAAATGAAGATAAAACAAATGAAATGTACTTTCTGCTGATTGGCCTATATAAATAGGACTAAATAAAACAAGATCAAACCAAATGGTTGTATTAAATTATAAGGAAAAAAAAAGCCCTAATAACAGAGGATTACATGCCTTAATCTGATGCCCTCCATATAAGCATGCTTTAAACCAGAATTTCTAGCTTTTATTATTTTTAATGTAATGTAATTTGATTTTTTTTTTAATTTATAGACATTGCAGAAGGAAAGCTGTGTCAGCCCATGGTAAGCAAATATTAGTAGGACTCTGAGAGCACCTTTTCAGGGTGATCCAGGTAGTCCTTGAATTACGACCACAATGAATTTCAGTTGCTAAGTGATATAGTCATTACATATATAGTCGTTACTATATACTATAGTCGTTAAGCGAATCACACAGTCATTAAGCAAATCCGACTTCCCCCATTGAGTTTGCCTATTGAAAGCCAGCTGGGGAGGTTGCAAACTGTGATCATGTGACCCTGGGACTCATCATAAAGGCAAGCCAGTCACTCAAACTGGGATCACATGACTAAGGGCAATGGTGCAATGGTTGCAACTTCGAGAACAGGTCATAATTCACTTTTTTCAGCACTGTTGTAATTCTGAACCATTGTTAAACAAATAAGTTGAGGACCACTTGTACGTTTTATTAAAAGGCATGAGCTTGTATGAGGTGCAGTAGAATGAACAGGCTGACATAGTTGCTACCAGATTCCTTTTGATTTTTAGCTAGTAGGACCAATTCAGTGAGAACTATAGCCTAGAGACTGGGTTTGGGGAAGCTAGATTGGTGCTTTAATTAAACGCTCAGTTAAACCTAAATAGAGTACTCCAATGATCTTCTGTTTCAACAGCTAAGATTCCAACTCTAACCATTAGGCTTTGAAAAATGCTTAGCTTTTCTGGGACAATTCCAAGTTGAGAGATTGTTGTAATAGGCTGCAGCTAAGCCCTGCTTTGTAGCAAGATGAAATGACTTGCTTTAGGCAATAAAGGAAGAGGGAAGAAGAAAAGCGTTGGCATCTGGTATAGAAAGAAATTTAGCCTCAGCTGTGGAGGGGGTAGTGTTTCAGCTCTGCTTCAGGCAGCGAAAAGGTTTAGGCTGGCACTGAGCTAATCTGATACACACAGATGGAGAAACATGTACCTTAAATAGAGACAGCATGCCAGGACAACAGTAGAACTAACCGCACCATGATTCAGTGCCTTATGAGTGTTAGGCAACAGATTTTATAGATATTAGAATTGTTAAAAAAGAAACAAAAGCAATCCTTTCATTGTGAGTACTGCATTTTTACAGCCCTACATATCCAAGGGTCCCCAAGAAGCAACAAAGTGGATCCTTTGTGTTCTGTTCGCACAAGCAGACATTTGAGACGAGGCAGTTCACAACAAATGATGTCTTTTTATTGGTACAATCACTGAACAGAAGCAAACAAACAATGGCAACAAGCCCTTTTATACTCCCCGTGCAAGGGGATGCTCAGCCAATGATTGCAGGCTATTCTCCCGCCTCGTGCATGCGCGCAAGGCTGGAGCCAGCCTGTCTGGGTCCCGGGCAGACACGTGCTCTGTCCAGGTCTCTACAACCGTTCTGGTCTCTGCAACCTTCTGCAGACTTTCTGAGCCTTGCTGAATGATTCAGCAAGGCCCAGGACAAAACACCCCTCCCCCCTTGGCTTAAACAACATTGTACCTGTTGTTTAATAGTACATATCAATGGCTGACTGGTAAGCAAGTTATGCGGTCACCCCTACTCCTGGCAACCTGTTCCCTTAGGGTTTCGTGGTATCCACGTCCTTTCACTTCTTGACAATATTAGCACCGCAGGGACCTCACATATTCATTCAAATATTTAGGAGGACCCTTGACCCGCTCTGATCTCCGCGGAGCCAGAATAGGTACGGGTGTGATGGTAGGTGGGGGAAGTGTACTAGGTGCCTGGAGTGCCTGCTCCCAGTTTGCGCAAAACAACCCAGGACTTTGTCGCCCAGAAGACTCAGGGGTTCCCCCTGATTGCTGACTGGCTGGATCCACTAGACCCAAACCAGAGTTCCTTGGTGGGGTCGAGTTCCCCGAGTCCCTTGGTGGGGTGGAGTTCCCCAAAAGCCCTTGGGACTCCTCTTGGGAGCACTGTCCCTCGAGCCCAAGGCCAGCAGCAGGAGTACCCTGAGTAGCTGATTTACGGCCATTTGCCCTAAACCAGGGACCTCTGCCAGAGTCAGGAGCCGCCTCCATGGCAAGACCCCCTGAGTCTATGCCAGAGTCAGGAGCCGCCTCCATGGCAAGACCCCCATCTGGAGCATTTTGATTAGCGCCCTCGTGGAGAGACTGTGGTCCACAATCGTAATTGGGGTCCCCCTCCCCCCTGAGAGTGGAGCCCGGGGAGGAAACATGGCCAGGAAGCCTCCAGCGCAGTTGGTCAATGTGGCGTCAAAGCACACAACCATCCTCTAAGGCCACTTCGTAGGACAGTGGCCCAGAGACCTTACAGATTACAGCAGGTACCCAGAGATGCCCATGCCCATAGTTTCTGGCCCAAACCGGGTCACCCACTTGAAGTCTCCTAGGTGCCCACAGTTGCGACACCTGTGAAGCCACCCGGTCTGGGTGCAGCCTGTCCAGCTTCGTAATAAGTCTGCGACCCCAGTGGAGTTCAGCTGGGCTCTTTCCTGTAGTTGTGCATGGTGTGGTGCGATGTGCAAGGAGAAAATCAGCTAACCTGTGGTGCCAAGGTCCTTGAGTGATTCTCTTTAATGTGTCCTTTGTGGTGCGCACCATGTGTTCAGCCTGACCGTTGGTGGCAGGGTGAAAAGGAGCAGACGTGGCATGCCAGATCAAGTTAGCTTGGAGAAATGCCTGAAACTCAGAAGAGGTAAATTGGGGACCATTGTCTGATACTAAAACATCAGGAAGACCATGGGAAGTGAAGATTCCTCTGAGCACCTGGATGGTCCTGGCAGTAGTAGTGGAGGACACAGGAATGACCTCTAGCCATTTGGAATGGCTATCCACAAGGAGGAGGAAGAATTGCCCCTGAAAGGGCCCAGCATAGTCTATATGGACACGTGACCATGGAGTGAGTGTTTCCTCCCACCTATGTACCGGGGCCTGGGGCATTTCTGGCCGTGACTGCTGGCACACTTGGCACCCATGAACCTGGGCCTCAATGTCCTTATCAAGTCCCGGCCACCAAAGATGGCTGCGCACAAGCGCCTTCATTCTCACTATTCCCGGATGTCCCTCATGAAGAGAGAGCAAAACTCTAGTCCTCAATGAGGCCAGGATGACTACTCTGCTGCCCCACAGGATACACCCCTTGAATGTAGACAATTCATGCTTCCTTCGCCAGAAGCTTTGGAAGTCTGTACCAGGACACGTGTCAGGCCATCCTGACAATACACATGTCAGCACGCGTGCAAGCGTGTGATCAGTGGCAGTTTCAGCAGCCACATCCCTAGCATTGAGGGGAGATTCAGGTAAGTCCTGAATAGACAGAATGTGTACAGCAGGAGCAGGGTCTGCCTCTATTTGTTTAAGAGGTAACCTACTTAGGCCATCAGCGTGGCCCATCTCAGTACCTGGTTTGTGAACCAGGGTGTAATCATAAGCTGCTAAGAAAATAGACCATCTCAGCATTCTAGGAGATATTATCTGAGGAGTTTGTTTAGTGGTTGTAAACAACCCCAGCAAAGGCTTGTGGTCAGTATAGACCGTGAAATGGCGGCTATACAAGAAATCATGAAATTTCTTGATGCCTGAGATTATTGCCAAGGCTTCCCTGTCAATCTGCGCATAATTACGCTCTGCAGATGAGAGGGTTCTAGAATAGTAGGCCACAGAGACCTGCGTTCCATCTGCCTTGAGATGGCTTAACACTGCTCCTACCCCATAAGGGGAAGCATCACATGCGATGCACACAGGCAAATGCTCATTGAAGTGAGCCAGTACAGCATTGGAGGATAGCAAAGCCTTGACTTCTTTAAAAGCCTTTTCATGGACCTTTGTCCATGCCCATGGAGCCTGCTTGTCCAAGAGCCGATGTAGCAGCTCAGCCACAGCAGCCTTGTGGGGGAGAAATGAATGGTAAAAATTAAGGAGGCCCAGAAAAGCCTGAAGTTCCGTTTTTGACTGGGGACTAGGGGCCAGTTGAATGGCCTGGAATTTGGACTCTGCGGGGTGGATGCCTTCTGCATCAATACGAAACCCTAGAAATTCGGTGGATGTTACACCTATTTTGCATTTGTCTTGCTGCAACTTCAGCCCTGCTTGGCGGAAACGCAGCAAGACAGCTCTCAGCCTTTCAGCCAAGTTCCCAGATAACTCTCCTGCAATGAGGACATCATCAAAATAGGGGCAGACCCCTGGAATACCCCTGAGTGTTCGCTCCATCACCCCTTGAAAAATGCCAGGAGCTACATTGACCCCAAACTGCAGCCTCTTTACTTTGAAAGCCCCTCTGTGAGTGACTATAGTTTGTGTCCTCAGCTGTTGCCTCATCAACAGGTAACTGTTGATATGCCTGAGCTAAGTCAAGCTTAGCAAAAAGTTTTTCCCCTTTTAGTGAGGCCAGAACGTGGCTCACCACAGGCACTGGGTATGCGTGTTGCTGCAAGGCTTTATTCAGAGTGCATTTATAGTCTGCACATATTCTGACTTCACCATTTGATTTCAGTGGTTACTATGGGGGTTTCCCATGGACTAGAGTCCACAGGTTCAAGAATGCCTTGTTGGAGCAATTTGTCCAACTCAGCATCTATCTTACACTTGAGGGCAAAAGGCACCCTCCTTGGTTTAACCCTGATGGGTGTGATGTTTGGATTTAACTTTAAAGCAATGGGAGGCCCTTTGTATGAGCCAAGTTCTGGGCTGAATACATCAGCAAACTCCTTACAGACTCCTGTAAGGCTGGCTATTTGCAGATGATTCAGACCAGTCACCTGGATACCAAGTGCCTCGAACCAATCGAGTCCTATAAGACTCGTTCGGTCACCCCCAACCACCACCACATCCAAGAATCCATTGAAATCCTTATGCTGCACTCTGAGCGTGGCCTCCCCCTTCACACTGACTCGCGAATTCTGAAAATCCGTGAGGATGAGATTGGAGGGCCTGAGTTTGACTCGTGAGCCACTCCTGGAGCAAACCTTGTTAAAGGTGTCCACAGAAATAATGGAAAGAGAGGACCCTGTGTCCAGCTCCATGGCCAGGGGAACTCCCTGCAACTGTACATCAATGTGCAGCTTTTTCTTAAGGGGCCGGTGAACCCCTGTTTTAAACACCCCCCTATGGGACGCTGTTTTGGCTGGGGACCTTGGTACCTTTCAGAGGCAATTCAGGGGACCTATTCTTTTGACGACCCATGCAGGCTGATGCAATGTGGCCTTGCCTGCCACATGCTCGACAGACAGCAGAACGGAAACGGCGTATGCATACTGGCAGGCGGTTGCTCCTTCTGGATGCCGCACTTCTCTTCTCATTCAGGCCTTAGGTGAGTAGGCCTATCTTCTTTCTGTAGGCTTCCAAACGTCGAATCCCACCTTTGTCGCCAATGTTCTGTTCGCACAAGCAGACATTTGAGACGAGGCAGTTCACAACAAATGATGTCTTTTTATTGGTACAATCACTGAACAGAAGCAAACAAACAATGGCAACAAGCCCTTTTATACTTCCCGTGCAAGGGGATGCTCAGCCAATGATTGCAGGCTATTCTCCCGCCTCGCGCATGCGCGCAAGGCTGGAGCCAGCCTGTCTGGGTCCCGGGCAGACACGTGGTCTGTTCGGGTCTCTACAACCGTTCTGGTCTCTGCAACCTTCTGCAGACTTTCTGAGCCTTGCTGAATGACTCAGCAAGGCCTAGGACACAACACTTTGGAAGATTCAAGTGGTTATTTTTTATTCCCAGGTAGTGCTGTGAGGGGCCAGTTGGTGTGTTTGAATGCACCAGAGTTGGGCCTTCTGTGTGGTTTTGAATGAACCAGGCCACACAGTTTAATGGTTGATTTTCATTCCGTTCTGCAACTGCAAATCAGTTTGCTTGTGATAATAGTTCATTCTGGTTTGTGATGAAGTAATAAAGGGCTACCAGCACACACAATTCAGTTTAAAACATTGTTTTCAAGTGTTTGTAATATATACTACAGTTATTTGGTGTGTTTCCACTCATAACAGTTCCTAACATGAGATGACATCTATTTTGCTTTACCCTGCTTAGGTTTTTCCATTCTGCCAGAAGGTTACATTTAGAGAAGAGTTTTGTATTTTAAGTATTTCATTGAACAGGGGGAAATCTTGTCAAACTCAAGTTTCCTCAGCATTTCCTGATAGAGTGGTAAAATCTTCATCTCGTGACACTCCATTCTTGATTGCTTAGGACACAGAGAAAGAAAGATATAAATCACGGAGTGGGAACTTGTGACCCTCCAGATGTTATTTCACTATACTTATTAACATTCCTCACCCATGCTGGTTTGAGGCTATGGCACGTTGTAGGTTAGCCATCTCAGGAGGGCCACAGATTACCACCAATGAAATAAATAAATTGAAATTGAATTGGAGGGACTTGGGGTTCATTTGATTTTTTTTCCTCCTAAGAGTTGAAACAGCAGGCTTAGCTCTTCAATAAGTTTCATTAACCTCTATTTTTGAAGAGAAACCTAGGACCTGAATTTTGCATTTTAGATGTTTCAGTGTTAATATTAAAATACTTTGGGTATTAGCAGTGGTGGGATTCAACCGGTTTGCACCACTTCGGCAGAACCGGTAGCTAATTTTTTGTTGCCCAGGCCCAGAATGGACTTCTGGAAATGGCATCCACACAGAGAACCGGTTGTTCACATATTTGAATCCCACCACTGGCTATTAGGAGTAGTTTATACCAAGGAACCACTTAAATACTAGGTGGATCTCAAATTTTACATTTGGTATAGCCCTTGATCAGATATTATGCAGATATGTTTTTATATGATGACTGCAAAAATGTTTTGATGACTGCAAAAATACGAATCCCGGGCATATCTGTTCAATGACACAGTCTTCGATCTCCGGGAGAAATATAAACCAGCTGTTTATTGTTAAAAAGTTTAAAACAATAAAAACAACTATTTACAATATTAAAACAACTTAGCTTTCGCTGGTCCCCTGCCAGCGTCCTCAGAGTGAAGTTTTGGGGTGGAGATTACTTTTATAAACCTTGCTAGCCTAATTGCTTACTCATCGACCGTGTGATAGGGCCATCCATCCTGGCTGACCGTAATTGCCTTAATTGTCCTGCCTCCTCTTTTTTGCACTCCAGTTCTCCAACCTTCCTCCCTCCCATCCTTGTCAATCCCCTCCTTCCTGGTGCTGCTGCCTTTGGCATGCTTTCCAGCCGTTCCCCCATACTCGTTCTGGGCCTTACATCCAGATCCGGTGTCTTAGATGCCTTTCCATTGCTGCTCCCCTCCTTTCCATCCCGTTTGTCTGCCCGTTGTTCCTGTCTTCCACTGTCTATCCCTATTAGTCCTATTTCCTCCGATTTCCTTCCACGCTTGGATGTGCGTGCGCACAGCCGTATCCTGTCCCTCTGCCTCGTCTGCCTACGATCAGCTGGGCTGTCTGCCGGCTCACTCCTGAATTCACCCCCTCCCATCCTTGCAGATCCTATTTAGATCCTTAGGAAGGATATATAAAAAAAACATATCTGCATAATATCTGATCAAGGGCTATACCAAATGTAAAATTTGAGATCCACCTAGTATTTAAGTGGTGTGTGTGTGTGTGTGTGTTTTGTTGAATGAGGTACAAAAGCCAGTTTTTTATAGAAAAGAAAGTGAAGCTGAGGAAAAGATCGTAGCAAGGACTATATTTCTTTAAACTAAATGGCTATGAAGCAAATAAGCTACTTTGAAGGCCTTTATTCAGATATATACAAATGGGCATATAGAAAAGTTAGTTATGCCCAGTTAAGTGGCAATATCTAGCCAATCTTCACTGTTTTCAAGAAACTAAGTAAGGTTGAACCTGGTTACTACTAGGATGGGAAATCATGAGAAAATCCCAAGGCTGTAGGTTAGATAGGGAAGATGGAAAAAAATTCCCCAAACAAGACTGTATCAAAACAGTTTTATTGCCAAAAAACCTACTTCATATAGATGTACTGTATCCATGAAAGTAATCCAAAATCTAGCTTAATTCAAAGGAGACTATTTTGCTTAATCACATATAGGTATATGTTGTAATGACATTCTGAATGTGATTTAATATAACAGGGAGATTTTATTGGCCAAAGAATTTTTTTAAAATGCATAATGAGCTAGTCCATCTTATTAGATACCATGGGTGATATTTGTATCCTGCAATGATAATGAAACAAAAGGAGAAAAAAAATATCTCACAGTAGAAATGTAAATGTTTAACACATTGGCACTTTGTCATTAATGTGCCCTCAATATTGAATTGTTCATTGATCAAAAGCTGATTTTCAGCTTGGCGATGCTACTAACATTGCTTTTGGAGAAAACCAAGTTGTGGCTGTGACCAACAGGGCTTTTATTAATTTTATATGAAAATTTAGTTACATGTTTTTCTCCAACAAGACACTGGCTATTCCCATTTAAATCCTGGTAAGGTCTCCAATAGACTAATCTTATTTGTGATATTTGATGCTGCCAAAAAGGATGAGCTGGAAGCTAATGCTAACTCCTAATGTTCCATTCAGCCAGCAGAGTTGGCCCTGTAATAAGTCACAGGAATTTTGGATGACAGGCAAACTCTCTTGTTAATTTTTTTCTACCAGAGATTGATATGGTTTTTGAATTTTTTGCCCTATATGCCAAAATAAATTGTCTTGCGTTGGACACCATATCCCTGGTCATTGATAGATAATAATAATAATTACAAAGTGCCATTTGCTGTCTTTTTCTAGAGCCAATCCTACAAGCTGGATCTTTGCTTTCTGCCTCGATCCGTATCAATTAAACAGGAAATTCAGCAGCTGCACTTTTTTCTTGTTTTCCTTCTCCTGCCTGGTCATCTGCCCAGTTTCCTCTATCAGCTAGAGAAGCAAACAAGGTTATAGTAGTTCTATTCAACTGGTCAAAAAAAAAGGTTGGACAGAAAGAACAAGGAGGAAAGACCAAGAGCACCAGATTTCCAACTTCTGTGATGGTTTAAAGGGACAAAGTAAATTTCTAGACTGCTTCCTGACAACTCTAATTAATGATTATACATTGAATATGTCTTTCCCTGAGCAGGGTTGATACTCAGAGTAGCAGATCAAATAGGTGATACAAGCTGGAAATGCCAGCTTAATTACTGAATGAGAGTACAAATATGCCCTCTGTGATATAACCTGTTTAGCATACTTAGATGCCAAGTGTACAAAGAAGGTCATATTTTGGGGTCTAAAAATACATCTCTATCTTTCGGGGTATGACACAGATAAAGGATTGTAATTTTTTAATTAGTTCTGAGTTCTGTATTCTTACTCAGTATATCTTTTGTGAATCACCTCTATTAATAAGGTAGTCTTCATAGCCTCTACTTTCTGCATTTTCTTTCTCTTGTATTTCAGTATGTGTGTGTGTGTGTGTGTTTGTGTGTTTCATATCCTATAAGAAGTGATGTGATCTCTCTTCCACAACCCTACGCTGGGAATTTGAAGAGCAACTATCTACCCATCTCTACTGGACCAGCATGATAGATTATGGCCCATAACAATTAATGAAGGAACTTTCATCTTCCAGTGGTTGATTCAGGTTGATAACAACAACAACAACAACAACAAACAATAACAGCAACATTTAAAATAAAACATTATGCCTCTGGTGAAATAAATCGTAATCAATAAAAGTTTATGCCATAATGCTCAACAGGACTGTTACTATTAAAATAACAAATTGAAAGATAATAATAACAAAGATGAGGAAACAAGTATTCTACTTCAAGGTGTGAATTGATTAATTATCTTTATATCAATTCAGTATTTTAAGAACTGTCAGGAAAAAAAAAAACCAAAATGGTTATAAGGAAATATTGGAGAAGGAGGACTGATTATAACATTGAAAAGGAAGAGGTTTTTGTGATAACCGATATAGAGAAAGATCCCTGGTGAATGGGAAATAGTAATGCAATGCTGTGTGGGGTAGAGAGCTCCCCCTCCCTATATTGGACTCCATCTCCGTCTTTCTATTTAGTCTTTTGCTCGTGAAAAACTTACCCCCTTGGAAACCATATAATACAGATTTTTGCAGGGACTCTCCTGAACATACTGATCATAGCTTTTTTTTTTCTAATTTAGGGGAGATTTTAACCCTAAAACTATATCCAAACAATTAAATTTTTACAAAACAGTTGCAATTATTTGAATTACCAAGAACTCACCAGGCACCAAGAACTCACCAGGCTAAAAATTGAGCTGGAGGTGAGGGAGAATGAAGGAAAAAAAATGATGTTGAAGTATCATTTAAGAAGAATAGAGCTGGAAGGGGACCTTGGAGGTATTCTAGTCCAATCCTCTGCTCAAACAGGAGACCCTATACCAGGGGTAGGCAACCTTGGCTCTTTTATGACTCATGGACTTCAACTCCCAGAGGGAGTCATAAAAGAGCCAAGGTTTCCTACCCCTGCCCTATACTATTCCAGACAAGTGGTCTTCCAGGCTCTTCTTAAAAACCTCCAGTGATGAAGCATCCACAACTTCTGGAGGCAAGCTGTTCCACTGGTTAATTGTTCTCACTGTTAGGAAGTTTCTCCTTAGTTCTAGGTTGTTTCTCTCCTTTAGTTTTCATCAATTGTTTCTTGTCTTGCCTTCTGGCGCTTTGGAAAGTAGGTTGACCTCATCTTCTTTGTGGCCACCTCTCAAATACTGTCATGTCACCGCTAGTCCTTCTTTTTTCTGGACTAGCCATGCCCAATTCCTGCAACCCTAAAAAAGTAGGCACATTACATTCTTAGATGATGCAATAAGCTCTAGATAGGTACTTTTAGTTTGCCAAGTTTGTTTATTTATTTTCATTTATTTATTCATCCATCACATTTCTACACTGCCCATCTCACCTAAGTGACTCTGGGTGGTTTACAATAAAAAAAGACATCATAATATAAAAACATAAATAAGAACAAAGTTAAAAACAGAAATTAAACGGTTAGAATGGAAATATTAACCGTTAAAGAGTTAAAAAGTAGAGAGAACATCGTCATGATACCAACCACCCCCAAGGTTGCTTATCACACTTCAATTTGCATGCCTCACCTTTAGGGTTTGGTGGGGCTAATGGCAGAGAAAGCTAGTTCTATATTATGCAAGTGACTCTCAAAATTTGCTAGAAGGAAGAAATAATCAACTAATTGTTTCCTCTCGTTTGGAAGATATATACATATAATAATCCAGCTATTAATTATGCTTCCATACTTTGAGGGATGAACTGATTTCTTTGTGGGTAAGAAACAGAAGGCAAATCTCTATAGATTAACAAAGCTGAACATATTGAAGCCTGCAAAAGCAGCCACAAAATCTCAAAAGCCAAGTGCTCCCCAGATGTGGAGCTTCTGACCATCAAATGCAGACTCTTCTATCTGCCTAGAGAATTCTCTGTTACCATTATTATAGCTGTGTATATCCCCCCTGATGCAAACAGAGAAGAGGCCCTGAAGGTTCTCCGTCATACCATCAGTGACTTACAAACTACTCACCCAGAGGGTGCATTTATTGCAGTGGGAGACTTTAACCAAGTGGATTTGAAAGCTACCCTGCCACATTTCCATCAATATGTGGACTTTGTAACCAGAGGGGACAATACATTGGATCTTGCTTATTCCAACATCAAGAAGGCTTTCAAAGCTATCCCCCGCCCTCACCTGGGCTCCTCTGACCATCTCTCAGTGCTGCTTATTCCAGCATATAAACCTTTATTAGTCAGAGTGAAACCTACAGTAAAGCAGGTGAGGATTTGGACAGAGGGAGCTATAGAAGCATTACAAGACTGCTTTGAATGTACAGATTGGGGCATGTTTAAGGAAGCAGCTACTGATAACCAACATACAAATGTTGAGGAGTATGCCACCACGGTGTCTGCATATATCCAAAAGTGCATAGAAGATGTCTGTGTCCTGAAAAGCTTTGTTGTGAGGGCGAATGAAAAACCGTGGCTGACTTATGAGGTCCGCAAGATGCTGAAAGCACGGAATGTGGCTTTTAAATCTGGGGACATGCTGGCACTTAGAACAGCCAGAGCAAATCTGAAAAGTGCCGTAAAAGGTGCAAAGCAAGCCCATTGCCAGAAAATTCAGAACTTTTTTCAGGACCCAACAAACACCAGGCAAATGTGGCAAGGGATCCAGGCCATTACGGATTACAAGGTGGCTCCATCGAGATGTAAGGATGACACAGACTTCCTAAACAAACTGAATGCATTTTTTGGTAGATTTGAGGCATCAAATAGTACTCCTGCTAGGAAAGCTGTGCCCCATCCTGATGAGCAAGTGCCTAGCTTTGATGTCACCTCTGTCCGGAAAACACTGCAGACAGTTAACATTCGGAAAGCAGCAGGCCCAGATAACATCCCTGGACGTGTCCTCAGGGAATGCGCAGAGGAGCTGGCTTGTGTTCTCACTGATAGTTTCAACCTCTCATTGCAGCAGGCAGTGGTCCCATCGTGTTTTAAGATGGCCATCATCTTGCCAGTGCCAAAAAAGTCCACAATTACAGGTCTCAATGATTACCGTCCGGTTGCACTGACATCCACCATCATGAAATGCTTTGAGAAGCTGATAAAGGACACTATTGTATCTAGCCTCCTGCCGGCATTTGACCTGCTTCAGTTTGCCTACCGACCAAATGGCTCTACGGATTTCTTCCGTTCTCCATCTGAGCCTGAAGCACTTAGAGGAAAGAAATACTCATGTGCGTTTGCTGTTTGTCGACTTCAGTTCGGCGTTTAATACAATCATTCCCCAGCATCTAGTAGACAAACTGGGCCTTTTAGGCTTAAACACTCCTTTGTGCAACTGGATTCTGGATTTTCTTACCAACAGGCCCCAATATGTGCGAGTTGGAACAAATACCTCTAATACCATTTTCTTGAGCACAGGTTCTCCTCAGGGCTGCGTCTTAAGTCCGCTGCTGTTCACCCTGTTGACCCATGACTGCTGTGCTAGGTTTGCCACCAACCATATTGTGAAGTTCGCAGATGATACAACAGTAGTGGGCCTTATTCAGGGTGACAAGGTGGAAGCTTACTGCAAGGAGGTTGAGGGGTTGGTGAACTGGTGTAAGAAAAACAGCCTAGTTTTAAATACAGGAAAAACCAAAGAGATCATTGTTGATTTCAGAAAAGGCAGGCACAGCCACACTTCTCTGTGCATTAATGATTCACCTGTGGAGATGGTTACCAGCATCAAATTCCTGGGTGTGCAGCTAACGAGTAGGCTGACTTGGTCGCTAAACAGTGAGAAACTGGTGAAGCGGGCACAGCAGCGCCTGCATTTTCTGCGCCGCATGAGAAAAGCATATCTTCCTTCCCCTGTCCTGACCACTTTCTACAGGGGGACAATCGAGAGCATCCTGTCATACAGCATCACAGTCTGGTTTGGAGGCATCACTGCTTCAGACAGGAAGGCGGTGCAGAGAGTCGTGAGAATGGCCGAAAAGATCATTGGCAGTTCCCTCCCTACCATCCAGGACATAGCACAGAAGCGTTGCTTGAGCAGGGTCCGTAGGATTATCTGGGACACTACACATCCTCTTCACGACCTGTTTTCCTTGTTACCTTCTGGGAGGAGGCTTCGTGGTATCCGTAGCAGAACATCCAGATTCAGCCATAGTTTCATTCCATACACCATTAACCTTGCGAACTCTCAAACTTCCTCCTTGCGTTATATATTCAAGATGGACAGCATTTAATATTTATTTGCTATGTATATGTAGGGATGTGGGTCTATATATATGTTGTACATAGTATGTTTAGGTGTGTGTCATGTATATGTTTCACTTTGAGAGCGGGCAACTAAATTTCATTTTTTATGTGTGCCATTGTGCCCACAATATAAAAATGGCAATAAAGGTTATCTATCTAAGTTGGAATTTGAATGAGAGACTACCAGAGCTATCATAGCTGTTAGTATTAGGACTGGCAAGTTGGAAAAATTATGAACTTTTGAAATTATGAACATTTTGATTTTTTTTCCTATTGTGCAAAAAAAAAAAAGTCAAGTCAAAAGAAAAGAGAAATATAAAGAAGTGACTTTCTACTTTCATCACAACAGCGTAAAGCATTCTTTTATTATAATCTATATTTTCTTCTGGTTTCCTCTAATGTCCAATCTTCAAAGTCCGATCTCGTATTTATATTCAGAATTCAAAACAATAGCACTTTTTCAATGGGGAGGACTCATAATTACTTTCAAAATTTTATTTCAAATCCATCTTACCCGGGATGACAATGAAGATGCTCATAGGGAAGAGGTGAAGGCTCTGGTGGATTTGTGCAATAAAAGTAACCTGGTTCTAAATGTTGAAAAAACAAAGGAGATCATTGTAGATTTTAGAAAGAGTGGGCATAGTCATACTCCACTCAGTAATCAATGATGCAGCTATAAAGGTGGTCAACAGTATTAAGTATCTGGGGGTGCAGATAACTAACAATCTGAATTGGTCTCTCCACACGTCATCCTTAGTGAAGTGTGCAAACCAGCGTCTGCATTTCCTGAGTCAAATGAGGAGAGCACATCTTTCTCCTTCTGTCCTTGCCACTTTTTACAGAGGCATGATTGAAAGCATTTTAACAAACTGCATTACTGTCTGGTTTGGTGGCAGCAGTGCCTCAGATAGAAGGTCCATACAGAGAGTGGTAAGGACAGCCAAGAAGATTCCTGGTATTCAGGATGCTGCTTATAAGCGCTATGTGCTTAGAGCTCAAAGCATTGTTAGAGACCCCACACATCCACTTTATAGTCTGTTTCTGTTGCTCCCCTCTGGGAGGGGTTTTTGAAATATTTCTAGCAGGACTACCCAATTCTGTAATTGCTTTGTTCCATATGCCATCTGTCTGGTAAACTCACAAGATTTGTTTTTCTTGCCATGCACATGTATACATAACCCGAACTAGACTGTTGTTTCTCTGTGTCATATAATATATGTGGGTATATGCATAATTCTGTATGTATGTATGTATGTATGTATGTATGTATGTATGAATGTATGTATGTATGTATGTATGTATTTATTTATTTATTTATTTTTGTCATATTTATGTAGTGTATATTGGAGGTGGTGACCCTTTGAGAGCTGTATGCAATGAAATTTCATTTTAATGTATGCTAATTAGTGTACATTCAACATGACAATAAAGTTATTATTCTATTTTATTCTAATCTATCTGGACTTTTATTCATTTGTAACTTTCCAAAATCAAAGTTCTAACCACTTTTTTGCAGTTTGTTCCCCAAAAAGTTTTTTTTAATGTATTAAACTTGTTGTTCAAATATCTTTTGCTAATGATTAAAGGAATCTTACCTGGTTCTATAAAATGTGTTGATCCAAAGGTTCCTAATAGTTGAAAAGCAGTTAAAAGGCAATTTTTGGAAGTGATTAGAGAAGGAATTTTGCAAATCTAGTGCCCTTTCAAAGATGCCAACTGTAGTTTAAGCAAGATGATTATTCCCTCATCTTGCAAAGCTATAAACCTGCTGGGAGCTTGTGGTCATCTTGTGGTCTCCTTGTGAGGGGACATCTTGCGGTTGAGAAAATATCTTGAGTCTCCTCATGAACAGCAGCTGTCTGGAATACTTGTGGGTGATTTCAAGTCATTTCCTCATCTGAAGAAGAATTATTGAAGAGCTGGTCTACCCATCAAGTCTTCATGCTGATGCAGTCATCAACTCTGCTTTTCACAGCACTGCCTTCATGTCTTCCCCAGAAGTCCCATATTTTTAACAGAAGAATCATTCTGTATTTGCTGGCTAACCTTTTTACTTTCTGAGGGTAAATGTTTGTACTTAGCTGAAAACGCAGGGAGTATACCTTCACTCTTTGCTTTTCTTTTGTTTTCCTGAGCTTCCTAGAAACATTGGGGGATCATTCTTAATTTTTTAAAAGCATTATTCAAAAAAGTTTAGAATATTAACAGAGTCTGAAGGAAGTCTAAAATACTTGCCCATTACAGTTTTCAGTGTACAATAGAAACATTTGTCCCAAAGGTGCTTTTTCATGAGACAACTAGACTTTCTTGTTTTTCTTTGAACTGTTTTGCTTCTTATCCAGGAAGCTTCTTCAGCTCTGACTGGATAGTGGGAAATGGAAGGATTTATATTCCTTGCAGACAGCTGGTCAATAGCATTCTTTCAGAGAAGAGCTTTTCAACCTTTTCATAGATTGTACCGCTTTTAGGCCATGACAATATTCGAGTAAAACCAGTGGCTTAGCAAGGTATCAAAAACTTAATGACCCCCCCCAAAAAAGGAAAAAAGTGATAAAGTACACCCACTTACCACACTTTTAATGGGAAACTTGTGCCTGTTTCTCTGAATTAAGTCAGATTCCAGCTGAAGACAATTCCTTTCCTTAGTTTATGAAGAAAATACCTTCTTGCACAAGTATGTGGAACCAAATGGCAGTAACGCTATGATAGCTTTTCCCCCCACTTCCGGGCACAGTTTTGCAACTTGGCTCCAGAACTCGGTCAGTGTTTTTTCATTAAAAAGTTCCTTCAAACTGTGGTTTGATGTCAATTCCAGAAGTGCTTCTTGCTCTTGAGAGGAAAGATCAGAGTATACAACATTGTCCATAATGAAGGGCGATGCAGCCCAACGAATTCCAGTATCACATCTTCTTGACATGAATGGAAAATACAACACAAACTCGGTGTGCAATTTTTCCAAGTGATTTTTGATGGCAGTTTCAATGTCTTCAGTATCAACAACAGAATTTAGTTCAATAAAGTCTGACACATTGCGAAATGATGCAATATTTCCTTTCTTTACATGGCCTATCCACAGGGAGATTTTCTTGTAGAGTACACAAATTTTGTCTTCCATAATAAACACGTTATGACTGTGGCCTTGCAGCGACCAATTAAGTTCATTTAGCTTTTTAAATATGTCAGCCAAATAGGCAAGGCAGGACACTCAGAAGACATCTTCAAACTTTTCTGCTAGGGGTGATGAAACATTCCTCAGGAACATTTGTCAGAAACATTCATCTCTTAGCTCGAATAATCTCGATAATGTTTCACCTCTTGACAACCAACGTACTTCTGTATGAAAGAGAAGAGTGCTGTGCTCAGAATCCAAATCCTTGCATAATTGTCGGAATAAACATCCACTCAATGGCCGACTTTTGATGAAATTTATTATTTTTGCAGCATCCTCCAAAATCTCATGTAACAATGGGCTCATCCGTTTAGAAGCAAGCGCATGTCTATGCAAGATGCAATGATTTGAAACAATGGAACTGTTTCTTGTCTTAGCTCATACTATCACACCCGCAGTTCTTCCTGTAATAGCTGCTGCACCATCAGAACAAATTGCTACACACCAAGTCCATAATATTCCATGTTCACTGAAAAAATTGTCGATTATTGTGAATATTTCTTCCCTAGTCATTCTGCCAGGTAGTGGATGGCAAAATAATACGTGTTCCAGTATATTGTCCGAATCAGGGACATGCACAAAGACAATTAATTGCACTTCACCAGTGATGTCAGTGCTTTCGTCCAATTGAAATGCAATTTTTTCTACTGTTCTGATCTTTTCCACCACTTGTTGAATAACATCTGTGGCCATATCTTGTATTCGTCTTTGGACGGTGTTATCAGAACACGGAATATTACGAATAGCATCAGCCATTTTTCACCAAAGAGAATTGAAGAAAGTGCAATGGCAGAGGGAACCATGACTTCTTCAACGATGGTGTGAGGCTTATTTCATTTAGCTGCTATCAAGGACAATTCATAAGATGCTTCCAGATACTTTTTCGAGATGGTTGTGGACTTCACAAAAGTAGCACGGCATTTTATAAATTTGTCTCTCTTCTTCATGAAAAATGCTACTAGCTTTTCGGTGTGCTCTGTATGTTTTGTTGTAAAATGTCTCTGGAGCGAAGAAGACTTCATGGAATGCTTGGATAATACTTCATTGCAGATAACACAAACAGGAAGCTGCTGATCGTTTTCTTCCACGAAATAAAATCAAAACTTCAAATAATCTTCACTGTATTTTCCATTCAGTGCCAGTTTTAATTTCTTTGGTGGCTGTTCCTTTGCTGAATCACTTTCCCTTTGCACTGATGAACGTATAATGAATTTCTCCATATTTATTAATATGCACCACTACCTTGGTGGTCAGGTAGCTAGTCAGCCCTGATTCCTCTCTCCCTCTCCTCTCTCTTTTTCCTCACCCTTCTCTCACAAAAGCTCCCTCCTCTCTTTCTCACCCTTCGCTCACAAAAGCCCCCCTCTCACCCTTCACTCACAAAAGGCCCTCACTCTCTCTCACCCTTTGCTCACAAAACCCCCTTTCTCTCTCTCTCACCCTTTGCTCTCAAACCCCCTCTCTCCCTTCGCTCACAAAAGCTTCTTGCTCTCTCACTCTCTTCTTACCCTTCGCTCACAAAAGCCCCTTGCTCTCTCACTCTCTCTTTTTCACCCTTTGCTCACAAAAGCTCCCCTCTCTCTCTCACCCTTCACTCACAACAGCCCCTCATTTTTTCTCTCTTTCTCTCTCACCCTTCGCTCACAAAAGCCCCTCGCTCTCTCACTCTCTTTCTTACCCTTCGCTCACAAAAGCCCCTTGCTCTCTCACTCTCTCTTTTTCACCCTTTGCTCACAAAAGCCCCTCTCTCTTGCTCTCTCCTCACTACTTCACTCACAAAAGCCTCTTCTCTATCTCTTTCTCAATGTGTTTTTTTCTCTCTCCTGCCAAAATCTGCTCCTTTTATAGCCTCTCCTCTCTCTGCCCTCCTCCTTCTTTTCTCTTCTGGGTGTGTCGGTAGCTCCGATCATCATGTAGCCGCAGGTGCCGATCCTGGGGCTTCTGCCAAGCCCCAACAGCCTGCAGCTCCAGCTGATCTCCCCCAGGCCTATGCAGCGCTGCTTTCGCTCATTCGCTCCCCAGCTAAACTTGGCTAGGGGTCGTGTACCACCTGCCAGGTGCTAAAGTACCACCGGTTGAAAAGCCCTGTTTTAGAGAGTCCTTGAGGCCACTTTAAGTTTACCTGTGTCCTCAGGGTCACCTGAGTAGTACAAATATGTGTGATGCCTTTTTGGCTGCAGAATGTTTTCTGCTCTGTGTCCCTTCACTGTTGAAGACAGGCACAGGTTATTGGGGATGAGTTTGTGTTGTGTTCAAAGAAAAAAACAAGAAAGTTCAGTTGCCCCCTGAAAAAGCACCTTTGGGATGATGATGACTGGGATGACTGAGAATGTTCATAGATTAATAGAAATATCTGTATTTCTATACATAAATCCTTTCTTCAGAATGTTTTCTTACAAGCTAACTGGGGCAAGATTCAGAGAACATCTTACGCACCAAGAATACAGTTTCACAAGCCTTTGAAGTATACCTGCTACTCACACTAATATATAATATATTGACCTTTTTCTTTAGCTATCTGATGATAATCATAGTTTGGAACATTCATAATTCATTTCAAAACTTACTGCTAGTGGCTGTTCTCAATTCACTCTCTGTGCTTCTTTGGGGGTCATTGCTTTCTATATCTTTCAGTGTCGGTAGAGTAAAAGAAAGCTGAACAGATGAGATAAACATAATGGGATTTGTAGAGTCTAAACTGAAAAAGTGACCCACAGTTTAGGCATGCTTCCTTTTGTTATAGAAAATCTAACAGTGAAGTCACAGTATATATAAAAAACAAGTTTCAATGAAATAGCATATATGTTGCTTAGCATTGAACTGTGAAGTCCTTGCAGACATTTCATTATCTGAATAGGTAACACCAATGATGTTAGCAAATAACCAAGCTTGGAGAGTGCTATGGACTCCACAAACAATCAGTTTGTTGTGAATTAAGAAACAACTTCGCTTTGTGCCCTTCTGACACAATTGGCAGTAAACATGCAATTTTTATAAGATGGAAATCTATGGAGTAATGGTTTCCCATGAGTTTTATTCATTGCTGAGACATACAGTTTCTGAACTAAGCATCCATCTTTAATCAGCATTTTGTGAAGTTCCCAATACTTGACATGTGTGATTTTTCAATTGTCCCATTCATTCCAACAGGAATGGAATTGAGGCTAGTAGTCTCAACCAGTGTATAACCAATTATACTGTAATTTTGTATTCATTTACAGCAAATCAAATCTCATAATTACTCAGAAATATATGGTGGAAGATTGTGAAGACTACTCTGCTCCTCTTTATGGTTGGGGCATATTTGATTGCACTTGTATAAATTGTAAATTTCAGAAAGTGATTTTTCTGCTCATAGTAATTTTTTTTTAATTGATTATATTAGCCACAGCCATTTTTTAAAGTTTATGTTTGGCCCATTCAGGTGCACTTTTACCAATAAATAACATAATAAATATTATCTGACTAGTGATCCATCAATCCCTCCATCCAGTGATATATAATCAGTTGTGGCATACTGTAAAACAGTGCTATCTGTGCTGTTATAGTTACATACAAGAATTTAGCATTTTCATGGTTTACCTTCAGAAGTTTAAAGACAGAACTGGTGGTTTTGTCAGCAACAGCAACAAGCAAAGTATCTTCCCTTCAAACAAAAATATTCCCAGGAACATATGATCAGATTCCCCAGGAATGATCATAAAGTTTCATATTCTGAAAATAATTTTCAGAATGCAATGCAGTCTATCTGGGACTGCTCTTGAAAAGTATCCAGAAACTTCAATTGGATTAAAATGTGGCAGCCCTCGTGATTTTATGCAAATATAGATTTGCATAGTCACATCTCTTGTGAGAACTGCAATTTGCTTTTGGGTCCAATTCAAGGTGCTGATTGCCACCTTTAAAGCCCTATATCAGTCATGTCAAACTCGCGATGTCACGTGACGTCGTGCGATGTATTGGAGCTTTTTCCCCATTGCCGGCAATGGGGTGGGCGCGGTTTCGTTGTGACACATCCGGTCCGCAGGCCGGCAGTTTGACACCCCTGCTCTATATGAAGTGGGGTCAGGTTATTTAAAGGACCATCTTATCCCAGTTAAATCTACCTGGCCATCAAAGCGAGGAGGCAGGGTATGTTACATGTCCCTTCTCTTAAAGAAGTCCATTTAGTGGGACCAAGAAGAGGGGTCTTCTTGGTGGTGGCTCCCTCCCTGTGGAACACCATCCTTATGGAAATAAGATTGGCCCCCATTTTGACAGGCCCTGAAGACATAGTTTTTCCAGCAGGCCTAAGGACCCAGGAAGCCCATTAAGGAGTTGGTTTATTGTTGCCACCAGTGGGGTGGAAATTTGTTGGTTTTATATTGGAGTTTTATTTCTTAAGCCATCCAGAGTCACCATGAGTGAATTACAAGGCTAAATACATTTCCTTAATAAATAAATACATTTAACAATGAAAGATTTCAATTCAGAACATGCCTATAAATAAATGAGATATCAAAACATTCCAGACTTTGTAAACAATAGGATTTAGATTTGTATTTCTGATACTGGATGGAGCAAGAACTGGCAAGTATTTCTTAATGAATGTGGTGCATTTAATATTCCAGTAGGATGATCTTGGCTAGGGCCCAAATCATACAAACACAAAACGTTAAAATTCAAAGCAAAAAACTGGTTATCTTATTGTGTACTAGGTTACTGAGCCAGCTTTGCCTATCTGCTCCTACTGTTGCTACTCTGAAGAGAGTTTCAGGCAGATCCCGGGAATGGAACTAGGCACAAATGGGCTGCTTCCCCCGGAAAATGGAGAATGTCTCAGAATAGTAACTGAGGGGAAAAGCTTATATAGACTCACTCCCAAACTGATTAAGGCCCATTTGGCTTCTTATCTGAAGCATTTTACATTTTGGCAAAGTAAACTAGGATTTCTTTTCTTCTTTTTTGTTTTTCTCCAAAGATTACGTGCTGAAAAAATCTTAAAAAAAGAATTGTAAAACTGATTATCTGCTCCTAGCCTGAAGTATTGATTCAATAGGCTTGTAAATCTCATATGTCCAAGTCATAGTTTTTGCTATTTGTACAGTACGTCACTTTCTGCATGTTTTTTTATCTATTAGTTAATCACTCTGCAGAAGGCGATGGACAGTCATGTCTGAAACTGCAAATGCTGGAGAGATTGGTGACCCCCACAGCCAAAACAGCGAAGGGATGCAGGCGGTGGCCCTCTGCGATCCGGCAGTCATCTCTCCGCCAATGGTTGAAGTCTGTCCACCTCTTCTTCCTCGGAGTCTTCTCCTGAGGCCTCACACGCAGCTTCTTGGTGGACAGGGGCGGCCGCTGGATGAAACTTCATAGACCGCAAGGCCTTCACCGCACCGCTGGCTGCTTCTTCTGCTGCAATTTCTCTTAATGCGTCTTGAAAAGTGACATCCACCTTTGCAAACAGCTTCTGCTGCACCTCGCAGCTTTGCAACCCGCACACCAGTCTATCTCGGAGCCTTTCCTCCAAATCTTTAAACGCACATGGTCGTGCGGCCTGCCTCAAGGCCGCGATGAAATCTGCAGCTGATTCACCGGGCCGCTGGTCCCTCTGCTCGAACTGATGCCTCCAAGCTATTATTGAGAGCTTGGGCTCGAAATGTTCACGCAGCATCTTCTTTAGATCGGCATACGCGATCGATTCCAACGGTGCTGGGGCGACAAGATTTTCAGAAATTTCAAAAGTCTCTTACCCACAGACACACAGTAAGGTAGCCGCTTTCAGGCCGTCTTCCTGGACTCCATTTACCCGGAAATAGTTTTCAACGCGAGCTGCATACGAGCTCCAGCGTTCCGGGTGTGAGATGTTGAATTCGCCGAGACGGCCCAGCTTGGACATCTTCTTTACAGATGGCCTTGTCCATGTCTCTCGCCGCAAGGAATGGAGAAGGGGTCCGACGAAGCCAAGCCCGCCTCCAGCATATGTGTGCTGGCCGGCGGCTGCTCCTCCTGGACGCCGCGCTTCTCTTCCCTTCCAGGCCTAGGTGAGTAGGCCTAATTCTGCTTCTTCGGGATTCCAAACGGCGAATCCCACCTTCGTCGCCAATGTTCTGTTCGCACATCAGACATGGAGGCGAGGCAGTTGATCCAAAAGATGTTTCTTTATTGGTACATTCACTGAACAGAAGCAAGTGAACAATGGCAACAAGCCCTTTTATACTCCCCTTGCAAAGGGGATTCTCAACCAATGAATGCAGGCTATTATTCTGCCTCGCGCATGCGCGCGAGGCTGGAGACAGCCTGTCTGGGTCCCGGGCAGACACGTGGTCTGCCCGGGACTCTGCACCCGGTCCCGGGCAAACACGTGGTCTGCCCGGGTCTCTGCAACCATCTGCAGAGTTCCTGAGCCTTGCTGAATGACTCAGCAAGGCCCAGGACACAACAGTGTCAATGGGGAGAAAGCAAAAATGCAAAGTGGTTGGAGCAGAGAGGTTGCTGAGAAATGAAGCAGAATGATGGAAGCGGAACATGCAAAGCTGCCATCGCTTTAAAGAGGCAGCTGGGTGGTTCAAGAAGATGATAGATGACAAAATTAGGGAGGTTGGGGGACGCACCAGGCAGTTGGAAAGAAAGTAATGTCAGTGAAGCGGATGGGTAGAAATCTGCAGTTGCAGTTTCAGAAGATAAAATTAGCTAGTGCACAGGGACTCTTCCCCTTCTTAAGTACATTAATGATGCTTTTGGAAATGCCCCACTCAACATGAGAATAACTTCCCACATGTGGGAAGTTACATGAGCAAAAGCCTAATCAAACTGTGCTCATGAACTTCTAAAAAGCTTTGTTTAAGTGAAGTGGGAAATTATCTCTGGCACCAATGAGACATTTTGCTATGGAAATGTCACTATGTGTCATAACTTTGCCACCACTCTTCAGGCACTTTGAAGTTTCTAGATGATTCCTTGAGGAAAAAAAGAGTCGGGAGTGAGCGGAAGAATCTAATAGTAGGTGTACCAAAAGTCATGCCAATCACAATATCTTTTACTAATGCGTTTTTTCCCCCCAGAGAAAATGTTACTGTACTTAGGAATGTTTAACACCAAGGAAGTGTTTAGAAGAAAAGGGCAACCAATTCAAACTTTTAATGTAATTTACCTAATAAATTGTCTATAAGGCCTGACTTTTGGTAAAGCCTGTATATTAGGCTTTTGAAAAGACACCATACGTATACAGATCAACCAAAATCCACTTAGATTTCTGTGGAGTTTGTGGTATATAACCTGAATTGCATAAGGTGATCCAGAGTCAAGAGTCCAGTCAGTGACAAGGACATTTTTGTTTTGTGATGTGACAATGGATCATTTGGTTTCTTCCAGCACCATCCAACCTATCATTTCAAAAAGTATAATTCTGATTGAGAGAAGTTATAAAACATTTGATGTCATCTGATTTCAAAGCTTTCTCCTAAGCTGCAGCCAGAAATAAATGAGAATTTGGCTCACGTTAAAAAAAAAGACAAATTTAATTTATTTCATAACAGAATGCAATGAACTTAATAACTAAAAAAAGAAATCATAAACATGGAGAAAAAGGAAATGACAATTTATTTGTCCAACTCTATCAACAGGTAGAGATATAGTACACTGTGATAAGCACCAATGTGGAAATCACCTTATGCGATTAGATTTTCTTTACTCTCAAACTTCTTTTTTTCTTGAACAAAGTCGTATAACTCAGAATTCCCTTTCTAAAATAGGTGCAGTACTTTCCATTTTGAGGAAAGCAATAATTATTCTCCTCCTATTCTTGATCACTGACATCACACAAGAATAATACAATCCAACACTTTTTAAAATCTATGCTACTGAGTACCCTGTTTGTACTCATGACACCTTACTTATTAATAAAAATACTTTGTATTTTGTACATCCTTATATGAAATGTTTTGATCAGCACCTCCTGGCAACATAACTATTCAATGGATTAAATACTTCTCTGAATTTTGCAATTCTTAGCAATATAAATATACGTGCACTAAAGGGTTTTTTAAATAGGAAATTTAATTTAATTTACATATTCCAAGTGATAAATCATAAAAAAAAAGAAAAAAATTAAAGGAATTTGACAAAATCTAGTTTAAATCCTTAGAGGTATTTTTAGATGATAAAGAATTGCACTGGAACAATGAAGCCAGAAGGTGGAACTATGGAGAACAATTCAAATCACTTCCATGTCATTGTCAAGAAAACTGCATGAAAAAGTCGCCATAGAGATCATCTGGAATCAAGCATTCTTTGGGATCCCAATTCTTTCCTTCTCTTGTAGCAGCTTTCCCTAGTTCAGGGGTAGGCAACCTTGGCTCTTTTATGACTCGTGGACTTCAACTCCCAGAATTCCTGAGCCAGCCAAGCTGGCTCAGGAATTCTGGGAGTTGAAGTCCACGAGTCATAAAAGAGCCAAGGTTGCCTACCCCTGCCCTAGTTGATGGTCTTCAAATGTATAGGACTACAACTCCCAGGACCACTCCCTCGCACGATTAGTCGTACACTGTCATATATCTTAAATAAATAATTTTAAAAATGATATGGTAGGGATTCTTCCTTATATATTTTTTTTTTCATGCAGGGCAAGTTTAAAAGTACTTCAGCTGAACTGGACCACAGAAGGGTGGTAGTTCCTTAAGAAGTCTGGCAGGCAGATGCGGCTATGGGCAACTAAGGGATGAAGCTGAAACAGTTGCCTGCCTCTATCATTCCATCACTCCATCCTTGAGACAGTTTGTCATATGTGTCTCTAGCAGATGGGATTAGGGGGATGGCAGGTCCATCCAGAGGCTAACAGGATGGTTTAGTTAGGTAATGAGCAGGTTGGGCCAAGTCCACTTGTAAGCCAACGTAGCCTGCAATTGATAGATTAATACAATTTGTTCTTTTTACTGCACAGTGAATAGTGCTGTTGTATTCTTGAATGATATTGTCGGTGCGTAAGGCTCTTTCCTCTAACAAACACATTCTCTCTTTTTCCTCTTCTGCTTCACTCGGCTGAATTAATCAAGAGATCTTTGCACAGGGTGCTCCCAAATTTGGTAGCGTGCGGGTCTACCAAATTCCTTAAATGTCAATCTTTCACGCAGAAAATGGCCAAACTCTGACAAATTGAATCTGATAAGGTAGAAACCCTTTGGCTGCACATAGCCTTCAAAAGCGTATATGCCCTGGAGCTGCTCTGAACATTGTTACAAAATTAAAATTTTAATGAAAAAGATGCAATCATATAGATTTGCATGTAATATAATGAAATGTAAATGAAAGAAAGTCCAATTTAATTTTGTCATCTCCTATATTGGAGAGAGAGAGTGAGTGAGATTATAACTATATTACACCCCCTCCACCCCCACACATACCCTCAAACAAACACAAGGACTGGCATACCAGTCTCAGCTACATACAGTAGTTATATCTAAGATAGCGTGAGAATTTCTATGCCCTGCTTTTTATACCTAATATGCTGTCATTTCCTACTCTAAATGCTGTGGAGCAATGGATATATATATATATATATATATATATATATATATTTAATTAGAGCTCTAGATTATTGCACGTTCTGCCAAGAAGAGATAATGTGATGATTAGAAAAGAACATGATGTAGTAGAGAATTCATTATAAGCCTTGCCAATATCTTGGTCAAATTGAGATTCAGTTTGTAAGAGGTTTAGAGAGGGGGATATCGGAAAAGCAAAGTTCTCTAATGAGGAGTCCCAGCTCAGAGAAATAATTTGTGGTGAACTTGTTGAAACTTCAGTAAAAACATGAAAAATGACGACATCACATAAAAGCCTCTGGGTATCCACATGGAGATTTCTGCTGGCTTTTCTCTGAAAAAAATTACCTCTGTTCCACTCCTCTCCTACACACATTCACAGAAATATTATTTTGTATATTTGAAGAACAAGTGATGGTTCTTATTTTCAGAAACATGGACACCCTATTATGTGTCTGTCACGTAACAGCTCTTTCTAAGAAATGGCAGATGAAGGAACACTTGAAAAGCCCATGTTACACAATGTGGAGATGAGCCTGTTCGTACACTGCGACTGTCGTAATTAAGGGGCAAGATTTTATCCTAGAAATTGATGTTAATTGGTCAAATGGAAATCTGTTCCAGGCAATTTCTGAAATAATTTCATCAAATAGGCCTGTAAAAATGTAGGGCAGAAAAAAATATATGATCTGATGACTAGAATCTATGTGAGTGTTTCACCTATGGCAAATGCTTTATAGAAAAAGAGAGAAGAGATTATAGTGATATATGCATTTAAAAAAACACACACACATAAAACAGACAATTATTGGTCATATTGGTCCATTGAAATGGGGGAAGAGACTCCCCCTCTTTCAAAATCATAGCGGGGTGTTATCTTTATTAGGAATAATTAGCACAAAACAGTATGAAAGTTTTCACTTTGTTAAGAAGGAGGGAATGTTTTTTTTAGCAGTCAACAAAACTAAAAAATGTTAAGTATGTAATAGTGAAATTTGCCAATTTTAGTGTTTGTCAACTTTGAGACTTTTTCTTTAAAGGTCTAAACAGCTATAATCTACTAATGAGTATTTCTCCTAATAAGCATTTTTTATACCTCATTATGCCTAATGTATACATTTTCAACTGATTCTGATGAGCTATTTTTGTCTTCTATTTTTTATTAAAAACAAGAAACATCGATACACACTTCCCATTATGGATCTTTATGGTGTTTTAATCCTAAAATTCAGAAAAAGAAGACTGGAGCAAATAGAACGTGTAGCATTTTTTACCTGGGCTCTCTTTTCCTTCAAAGAGAGCAAGCAGGAAGACCCTCTCTGCATTAATGACAACATCTCCTCTCTTCCAGCTGCTCTTGCAATATGCCACTGTGGTTAGTGACATAAGGAAAGTCACTGGTTGCAAAACTGCTGAAATGATAACATTAGATCTTCAGAAGGTTTTACATAAAATATTGATATGTGGCTTGGATGTTTCCTTATAACAACAGCTACACATAATTTCCCACTGTAGCCACATGGAAGAACGATGCAGAGTTTACCAGTTTCCCCCCCCCTTTTGTATGGAATGGGGGTCTCTAAGTAACTAAACTTACTTAGAGCGAATTTGGTAGATCCCAGGTGAGGTATCTGTGGCCATATTGCATTGGGGCTCTCAGTCTTAGGCAAAGAAAATATGGTAGGTTACAAGAGGTCCCTCTGGAGTTGTGTAGAAGGGGAAATGGATGAGTTCTTCATCCAGTGGAAAAGCAGACTGTCCTATTTATGGCATTGCCTCCTTCTACAGAATTATTGACCAACAGGTTCCCTGCCTTCCTCCAGATCTGGCCATCTTAAATTTGTCACTGACTTTCTTATCTTGATTGAGAAACCCAACATTCAGAAGTAAATGCTTGTTCTGGAAAAGGAGGAAGAGGCTGTGGGTGAAATATGGGAAGAGGGACAGAAACTCTCAAGACACACATGCATATTGTCCTTTTCAAGATTACAGTGTTGTTTATTGTTACAGTGCTTTCACGGAAATAATAATGGGTGCTTATTTCTAGTATATGTAGTAACCTTAGCTTCTATATAAAATTATCTTCTCACCCATATGGGTAGTATGTCTCTTCCTCAATGGTGGGTTCTCTACCCGAGGCCTGAAAGTTGGAGCATCTTAGCACAGGATCTTAGCTGTTCCCAGCACTGCCCTCTTCTGTACAGAGAACTCTGATGTCATTCCTGGGATCTGTTGGAGCCACTTTCCCAGCTTAGGAGTCACAGCCCTGAGTGCTCTTACCACCACTGGGACCACTTTGGCCTTTACTTTCCACATTCTTTTTACTTTCTACTTCAGGCCCTGGTACTTCTTCAGATTTTCACACTCCTTCTTCCCGGTGTTGCTGTCACTTGGCATTACTACATATATACCACTTCTGTTTTCTGGTTCTCATCTACTACCATGGGGTCTGGTTCATTGGCTAGTACCTGCCTGCCTGTCTGGATGTGGAAGTCCCACAGGATCTTAGCCATGTTATATTCTCCACAACCTTCTGTGAGATCTTCCCTCTGGACTTGCGAGGGTCTAGTCTTACACTGTGCAGATGTTCCTGTACACAATGCCAGCTACTGGGTTGTGCTGTTCAGTGTATGCCATTTTTGCCTGCATCTTACCCCCTGCCTCTATGTGTTGGATTGATCCCGAGGATATGACTTACAACTGGTCTTCACACTTACCACTATCACAGCATCCCCAGAGTCACTTGTTCAAAATTCAGGCACTTGGTAACTAGCATGTATTTATGCAGTTGCAGCATTCTGAGGTCACATGATTGCTATTTGCGTCCTTCCCAGGGGCCTTCCAAAAAGGAGAGTTAATGGGGGAAGATGGATTCATTTAATGAGTACAGCAAGAAAAGTCATAAAATTGGGCATGGCTCACTTAATGACTGCATCACTTAGCAACGGAAGTTTCAATTCAACCCCAATTGTGGCTGTACCTGTACATAAATGACTGGCACTGCCTGGTGCTCCATCAGTTTCATGATGCTACAATAATGCACACAAATTAATGTAAAGAGTGTAATATATATGCTAGTTTATAAAATAGCTGGTTCATGCATATTAGAAGAGTACATCTTGTAAAAATCTCTCTGTCTCTTTAGCCTCTTTGAATTTTACATTGCATTAAGTCATGCAATCGCTGCCATGGGAAATGGAAATAGAACTCTTTGGTGCAGCTTGTTAGTCAATATTATATCTCCACATAGAGCAGGCTTCTACTTTCTCAGGTTTCACTCTCTTGTTAAAGAAGAGAAATCCTACAATTTTTCAGAGATGCAGGTAAGGGGAAGCGATGCTGCCTTTCAGCAATGAAAATACATGAGGTCTGCAAAAAACAGGATATATTTGCTTTGTAACCAATTTCATCTTTAATGCAGGATAATGAAGGAATAATAAAAAGGCAACCAGTAATATTGCAGTTCTATGATTTCTCTGTCAGCGAATATTATTCCTGCCTCCTGAATTATCATAAATTCAGATAACTGAATACCTCACGTTACTCAATCTGTACTAAAATGTTGACTCTGCTTAGCTCATTTAAATATCAGTTTTCTTGTGGGAGGACTTCTTTGTAAGATCTGTTAGTGTCGCTTCTGGAATGGGATTTTTTTTTGGTTTAGATTGAGAATTTTAAATAAAAACCTTTAGAATTGCCATTACTCATTCTATACAGGCAAATATGTCCATTAGTAGAATTTTCCCTAATATTTCCCTTCTAAGACAGCAGCTGGTAAAATATTAAATCATATTAGTGTCAATGCCTGTCTATATTTAGATATTTCAATCTGTCTCACTATCTGGCCAAGCTGAATTTGAAGGGTTCAGCCCCTGAGTAGACCACTACTGTCACATAAGAATAAACTTCGTGGCTTTATCCATTATTCTCTGTTTTAGCAGGGTTTTGGTGTAGTCAGGGCATAAGGCTACTATATGCCTTGCAACCCAGTACTTGCATGTAACCCAGTGGTGGGATTCAGCCAGTTTGCACCAGTTCGGCAGAACCGGTAGCTAATTTTTTGTTGCCCAGGCCCAGAATGGACTTCCGGAAACGGCATCCATACAAAGAACTGGTTGTTCACATATTTGAATCCCACCACTGATGTAACCCCAGTGATTCCACTTCTGCAGAATGGAGTATTCCCACTTGCTAGTACATTTATTAAGAAATAGGAGATACCTAAACCTGATTTTAGACACTAATTCATTTTATTAAGCCACAATGCAGTTTCAATCTTATTTATGCCAACTTTCAGGTGGAGAACAATATCTGGGACATATCATAATGCCTGAAGAATGCAGATAATGAGAATTCCACTCAATGAGATAATTTTATAGTGTCCTGTTTGTGCACTATGTATATGTTTCACTTTACCAATAGATAGTTTAATTGCTGTTCTGACATATAATGATCCCCAAGATCTTTAAAGAGTTAATTGCCAAAGCTATCTATCCATTCTGTAGGGTGTACTCTAGATGTACATTCCAGTTTCCTGTAGCATGAAAGACTACTCTCAAATGTTCAAATAGCTACTGACGTTTGATGAACAGGGAGGAAAACAAAGCCAGGGGAATTCATCAATCTGTATCTTGAATCTCACTGAATACCATAAATAAGGACTGCACCATTTGGCACTAATGTCCCTGTAGTAGGATAGGGAAACTAATGGAGTCATAATGTTATGTTGGTATAGACTTCTGCTGGCTCAAGTACTGTTAACTACCATTTTCACCTAGTCACGAAGAACAATCTTGCTGCTCTCCTTGCAATCTAATTTGTTCTTCCTATCTGGAACATCCTATTTTCTTCACCAGAGCATCCATATTCTTATTTTTTTCCAAGTCCTTGGGGCCCCTATTGTACCCATTTCCCTCCCATGTTCTCTTTTTTAAATGTTATTTTGGCAGCAGAGGGCTGAATGTCAAAAAGAGAGCATCACCAAGATTGCTTTAACATCTCTTTCTCTTTCTGAAGGTGTATATATCGACTGCAGAAGGTCTCCCATCCCATTAAAATCATCAAAACAGTTGGTCAGAGATGATGCCAGGCACTTGCCAGCTGGCAGCCTGGCGCAAAACAAATGACTAAAGCTTAGGAGAAGTTGAGTGCTTGCCTTCTGGGTGGAACTTCCTCTGAACGAGAAGAATTTCTCAGATGTTTCTGGCATCCAGTCAATATTTGTCCAAGTAAATGAACTAATTTGTGAAGTTGGAAGAACTTCTTTGCCCCTTGTTCATGAGTGTAACAATGGCTCCTATACCATGTGAGATATGAACTTTAACAGAAAAAGAGTGCCCGCATTTCCCTTGCATTAATTACTTCATGGGAATGTTTATATCGTACGACCATGCATATTTTAGCATATATATTTTTTTGCATATTGAGATAGGTGGTCCCTGCTTGATTGACATTGGGATAGTCAGAGAAACTTCTTCACCTCCCTCACACCTCCCTCACATATTATGTGAGAACAAATGCGCGTTTGCCATTGTAGAAAATCAGAGAGATGATCTTGAGGGAAATAGGCAAGAACTGTAGAAACATTCCTTAAATTCCAAGAAATATAATGTTTGAAAGAGACTCAGGAAGGCTCCTTCCTCATTCATTGGGGAATATGGAGGAGGAGAGATAAAATGCAATCAGACATGCAAGATCTTCCAGTTATAGCCCATCTCAGTATACAGTTCTAGTTCTAGTTGCATGCTAGTCCATTCCAGTCATAGTTCTAATCTTCCTGTGGAACGTTTTCTGATCTGGCCTACCCCAGGGGGCTAATGACAATCTTGAAACCTCATTGTGGTTTACCTCCCCTCCATCTTATACCCCAACTGAACCATGGAGGATCCTGCCTGAATCTTTTCCAAACATAACCTTATTTCCCAGGACTTACAGAAAGTTTCTAACCCACTTCGCTTATATAACAGCTCCTGCTTATTTCCCTGAAGGTCATGTCCCCGATTCTCTACAGACATGCTATTTATGCACACAGCTATTGGAGCTATGGGAAGCTTCTCACCTGTCAAATAGCCAAGTCGGAAAAACGCACACACAGAATCTCATTCTGTGTTTACTTTGGAACAATATATTGTATTAACTTTATGGTACTTGAAATGTGTTAGACCCCAAATTTTTGCTCCAGTGTGCATTTCTTCATGTTTTCATGAAACTGGATTTGCCATTTGGTTAACCAACATATATCCAATTTAAAAAAGCCCTTTTGGAAGATGATCGCTTTTGATTTTCATCACCTTAAATATTATTTACATATTTGTTTATTTATTTATTTTATGATTTCTGTAGCCTGCCTTAATCTGAATGCTCTAAATTAAATCAAGGAGACACCCACTTCACCTTGAGATTAAAAATCACCTACAAATAATAAAATCCATCCATAAAAATTTAATGCATCACAGGCATTATTCAATTAAACTTATCTCAGAGTCAAATTCCTGCTGGAACGATGCTGGTTTGACTAGTTTCCAAAATGCCCATGACACAGAGGCCATCTGTGCTGGTAAGAGCTGCTGAGAAGGCTGGACCCTGGCCCATGACTCATGAACCTTCAGAAGAGGGGGACCTGTAACAGGCTGTCTGTAGGTGATCAGGCAGGCAGATTAGATTTTAGTAAAGTATTGCCTGTTATATGCCAGTGCTATCCTAGGAAGGGCTTTCAAGGTGGTAGAAAGACTGTTGACCTGGCCTTGGGAATGGAGACAAATGAATGAACCACTAAGGGGGGAGCTTCCTGAAAGGTTATCCAGTTTTGAAAAAAAAGGAAAACGTGAGAAGAAAGCCAAATAACCTTGCCTTGATTTGTGTAGTTTAAGATGGGGCAGAGAGAAACTCTGACAGACTTTTAAGGTTTGGCTATTCTCTCCTACAACAACAAAGAACATTTCTATTGCTCTATTCTCTCCCTACTTTTGTTTAACATCTATGTGAAGCTGCTGGGTGAGGGCACAAGATGAAGTATCAGTATACTTGGTACAACTAGGCAATAGTATCAGGGTCATTTCCCAGTCCTCTGGAGAATATTGGGGCTTGGATGGGGAAGAATAGACTGCTTCTATCCTAGCAAGACTAAGTGACTGAATTTTGGGCTCCTTTGAACCTGGAACTAGAGATTTTCTATTACTGGTTCTGGAGATGTTGTCTTCCCTACTCAGAACCAATTTGGGGATCCTCATGGACTCCTAGCTCCTGTTCAAACAGCTGGTAGTTGCTATGGCCTTTGCTATGATAGTTGCTATGGCCTTTGCATAACTCTATCTTGGAGTCTTCCCATTTGATCCAATGCAGGACACTCTATAGGGGGTTACCCTTGAAGACATCCTGAAGCTCCAGTTGGTCCAGAAGGCAGTAACCTCAGTATGCTGATGTACTATCACTACTTTGTGAACTGCACTGGCTTCCAGTAGGCTTCTGGATGCAGCTCAAGGTGCTGGTTATGACCTATAAAGCCCTATATGACACAGATCTGTTATTTGTGGGACCACCTGTCTCCATCTCCCTGTCCTGTATGCTCCCATAGGATAAGCATGTTCCAGGTCCTCTTCTTGAGGGAACAGCCAATCGCACCTAAGAGGCATGCATTTTCTGTTGAGACACCTGCCCTTTGGATTAAATACTAGAGATATCCCCAATCTTTCTGGCTCAATGGACTGACAGCTGTGGTGGCAGTGGGGGTGGAGGGGACGGTTTCACACGCTTGCCTGACACTTACACTGCCCGGTTCCCAACAGACCACAAAACGGTAGTGGTTTGTGGACCAGGGGTTGGGGACCCCTGAAGTAGAGGACATGGAATAATAAATTTAAACTATTCTGAACAGCTAAATCTATCAGCAAGAGGAGCTCAATAATGGAAATAAATGGTGACCTTCCTGTTACTCGATATGTTGAAGGCTAGAAAGTCATCCATCAAGATTTCTTTAATTTGTATTCTTGCACTGAGAAGAAGGTTGATCTCAATGGCCTAAGTGCCCTCTTCCAACTATTCTTGCACTGTTCCCAAATTAATTAAAAAGCCTTACAGAGCAGTATTATAAATCATAGACAAATTGGATATTATAAGTAACAAAATCCTAAACAAAGCTGGAATCCTAATTATTTTCTAAATGGCATTTTGGATCTGAAGGCAAGAGAAGAAGCAGGAGGAGGAGGAGGAGGAGGAGGAGGAGGAGGAGGAGGAGGAGGAGGAGGAGGATTGTCTACAAAAGCAAAAGGTTCTTTTAGGACATCTAAAGCCTAAAGCTTTAGATGAAAGCCCAGTTCATCAACATAAAAAACAATGAGATTTGTAAATCAGATTATTTTCTGGCACTAGTATATCAGACAAAATGAAATTTTTGATATTGACTTGAAAAGGGTAGCAGGTGAATGAAAGGAGAAAACTAGCAAATGAAGACTGGACAGGAGAGTGTATTACAGGTGAAGGAGATGAGGTGTCAGGAAGGCCTCAAAGTCCCATCATTGTGAGAACAATTGTAGATTTATTTTCCCCTATTTGTCTGTCCAGAACTGCTGATGTTGGATGTTCTGCATGTGAACAGAGTGGCAACAGGGGGATTCTGATATATGCTGATCAAAGTCAAAAGATGCAGCTTTATAAATTCTGTAGAGATTTATTTATTTTTTAACTTGGTCCCTCTGGGTAATTGCAAGGAGCTTTATGCATTTTTAAAGCCTTCCATCTTCTTTGGCTCTGCAGGAAATTATATTATTTTTATGTCACCATAGGGAGCTGACTGTCAAATGAATAAACTGTAAATAATGTAATGTCTTTAATGAATAACCACAGCCAAATCATGCTGAAAACAGACTGTGGCAATGGTTAATTGCTAGCCAACAAGGCAATGTGTGGGTTAGAAAGTCCAGTATTTCATAGAGGAATGGAATTTGTCTGCAATTCATTAATTTTGGCTTTTCTCTTTTATTTGAGACAAGCAAGAATAATGGGAAATGGAACTTTTCAGTTTGGCTTTGGTGAGATATAATTTAGTTCTGCTATTCCCCCCCCCCCAGTAGACTCCGTTACCTGCTATGCTTCTTATTATTTCCACTCCCCACCAGGTGTCAGTACCCAAAACTAGAGAGACATCTGAGATTCAGCAGGCTTCTGTCCTTTCAGCACCAGGCAATGAATGGTTGATTCCTAGTCCTAAAATGCCAGATGCAATCAGATATTTTGAACAACACTTGGTGGCTAATATATCTTAAAAGCAATAAACAAAGGATGCAGTTCTAAGATGTAGACGAAGCATCAGCATTCAGTAGAGTGGGTCAAATGACAGAGACCACAAGCCTTTGAGGACCCACCAGGACCCATTTCCATTCTCCTCCTGCTTTTCCTCTTTAGTAGCCCCTTGTTGCTCAGTAGATTAGTAGGAGTAGCCAGGCTTTACTGTCAGAATGCCTCTGATTTTGCAACACCACATGTAGCATTTGGGGATAAGAAAGATGGAAGCAGTCCCTTCTGCCACTTTGCTAATTGCTTCGCTGCTCTGCTGAACACCAGGCTGAGTGCCTGCAGTTGTTCAATCTTGACTGTCATGCTTTTAGGAGATGCAGGATGGACAGTGAGCAGGCCATGACAGAGGAAGTTAGGGAAATCCTAACATCTGCCACACTTACCATGATGACTTCCTGACTAGGGCAGTCCCTGACATGAAGCTGAGGGAGAAGATGAAGACCCTTCTCAGATCTGATGCCTGTCCTAGAGCAAATCATCAAAGCAACAGGCCAGGTAATATAATAATATAATGATACGGATTGGCGTTTCACGGCACACCAGGATAAAGGCGAATGAACCATGAAAGATTGCATTCTTATTTCTGAATATTTGAAGGGAACAAGAGAGTGCTTTACAGCATCCTCACTTTGTAGTATTTGCATGCTCATCCCATTACGTAATGGAGTAAAAAAATCAATTCAACCAATTGTCCTCCCTCTGAGAATCATTTCACTGTTGCTGAAGTAGCATATTAGTTTTTCTACCAGATAGGCAGATCAATTCCTGAGCTGCAGCAAGAGGGTAATACACCTAGTGGCTAGTTTATCATTTTCTCCTCCTCTCCTCTGCCCCAGTAATGCTTTGGCTTAAAATAGTTATTACACTGATTTATTACAAAGTGGCAAAAAGAAAATGTACTAAAATGGCCAGTGTTTGTCTACATTATGGCCAATGAGATAGAATTGTCTTGGCCACTAATGTGATGGTATCTAGCTTTTAAACTAAATGCACTTAGCCATAATGGTATATATAGGATTTTGACAAAACTCTACCTAATCATGGGCAATGTGAGTGAGGAAACATGAATTTGCTGAAATAACAGAAAGTGGGATGAGCTGATTGTGATTGGTTAATTTGTCCTTTCATGTTTCTTTTGTGTTTCAAAGAATAGCTGGGGAGAAATGATTGAAAACGCATGCACAACTGGTTTACTGTTGAGAACCTCTAGTTTCTTCAAAGGGACAGAAATATTTTTTAAATAGGGAAGGATTAAATGTATCTAATATGAATACTATTACTTTTATCTCATTTGAATAATTAATTGTTACATCTTTAAGGGGTCTTCTTTGCATCTATTAGTTAAAGAGATAATGGTAATTGCCCTGGGTAATTTTCTTGTCTGCCGTATCCTCTTGACGTTAAAGGTGTCCTTAGTTGTTCCAATTTTAAACTAATGTTTTCTCTCCCAAAGATGCTTTTTCAAGAGGCACCTGGACTTTCTTGTTTTTCTTTGAAAATGTTTTTCTTCTCATCAAAGAAGTTTCTCTAGCTTCTCCAGCTCTGACTGGATGGTGGGGAATGGAAGGATTTAGATGATGCCTTATCCCTCCCCCTCTGTTGAGAGAGGGCTGTTCAGTTTTGACATAGATGGTCTCTTTGACCCCACTTTCAAACCAGCGGTCCTCTCTGTCCAAAATGTGGACTTTGCTGTCTTCAAAAGAGTGGGATTTGTCTTTTAAATGCAGTTGGACTGCTGAATCTTGTCCTGATGGGTTTGTTCTCCTATGTTGTGCATGCGTTTATGAAGTGGTTGTTTTGTTTCCCCAATGTACAGATCTGTACATGGCTCACTGCACTGTACTGCATATATCACATTCCTCAGTTTGTGTCTGGGTGTTTTATCCTTGGGGTGGACAAGCTTCTGCCTTATTCTTGGGTTTAAAGTGTGTGTGTATGTTGTGTTGGCTGAAGATCCTCCTGACATCATCTATCTCAAATCTATAGCACAGTCCTCTCAGCAGTTCCAAGAAGGCTCCACACCCATTTGCACTACTCAGGTGACCCTGAGGACACAGATAAACCTCCAAAAGGCCTCAACGACTCTCTAAAAGAATGCAAAGGACCAGCTGTCTGCAAGGAATATAAATCCTTCCATTCCCCACCATCCAGTCAGAGCTGAAGAAGCTTCTTGGATGAGAAGCAAAATGTCTTCAAAGAAAAACAAGAAAGTCCAGTTGCCTCTTGAAAAAGCACCTTTGGGACAACCATGACTTAGATGATTGAGAATCTCCATAGATAATGTTCTCTCTCCTTTCCTGACAAAATTTATGTTGTGCCTATGTGCTTAGCATGCTTCACTGATGACAAGGTTGCTGACATGGTCCAGAGTCTGGCTCTGCCTAGCTCCTATTGGCTACTTTAGGCTATTGCTGGGGCATCCCATTCACTCTGGTTGTTGGGAACTACCTTCCAAATCATTTTAGTTTGATGCCGAAGGAGAAACAAGCCATCTGGCTCCTGCAGAGGTTTAAAAAATAAAAATAAAATAATGCCTGATAAGTATTTTCCACAATCCTTGAGCGGTCTTCTATCAGCTTTTTATTAATATGGATTTATGGCTCTTTTGAAAGTTCTGGAACAAAAAGTAGTTCTCAATGGGGAAAGAAAAGCTGATTCTGCCAGCTGTGTGTTGTTAATTTGTCACCATTGGTTGGCTTACAGGACCACTGGTTCTTCTGCCAAGAATGGATTTAGTCTGGCCATACTTTTTACTGTTTTATTGCTTTGTTGGGAAGGCTGCCTTTGTTTGTCTACTCGAGTTTGGGTTCTCATTGCAAAGTTAGACCTGGATTTCTTGACTGCTGATTGCCAGCACTATAGCACTGGTTTGCAGCATAATTTCAGGATGCAGTTTACTCCCTGCCTTCTGCTTCACTTCACCCCTCTCCTCTGTGCCTCTCAGCAGATGGCCTGCCTATGTTCAGAAATAACTCAACTGACAGGTCACAGTTGTGCTAAGCTGGAACATCAGGGGTGCTCCCTTCTGTTTCCTCCCACACACCTCTTGGTGCCTGTGTAACCTATTAGCTGGCAACTTGATAGCTGTCTAAACTTGCCACTCTAAGCAGCCTCCCACTCTGCTCTCTCTGCTCAGGAGAATGATTGGTGGCTGTTTCCCCCCTGGAGAATCTAAACTTGGAGAATCCACCAAGCTTTGTCCTTAATTTGCCCTGCAGTAGGTGGGTGTCAAGCCAGCAGCCTTTACCAGCTCTATTCCTTTTGCACTTTAGGGATGTGCCACAGGACAGCCCAGTTTATGGCAGCATACTTCTCTTGTGAATAACACTTTAATGTGATCATGAATTGCCTATGGATAATCTCTATTCCTCCACACTTTAATTGACTCTGAATTTTAAAGTAAACGACACAGCAAAACAACAACAGTAGCAACCAAGCTTATCTCATGTGCCTGTTTTCCAAGACTTGTGAACACAAAGAAGATATTTCAGGAAAAATCTGAAACATAAGAGTTTGGATCAATAGAAGCCATGGGAATGTCATAAAAGTTAAGATGGAAATCAGGTTGACACAATTGAAATCCTACTGCTTTGTACGTGTATGCATATACAAACGGTGGGGCCTTGACTGCATAGTTGTGGCCAGCATGTTGACACCTCCCCACCCATGGACACTCCTGGACTTGTTGCTGGTGGGAAAAGAATCTGGGCACACCTTAGTTGCTGAAGATTTGCATATGAGTAACAGAATAACAGAGTTGGAAGGGACCTTGGAGTTCTTCTAGTCCAACCCCTTGCTCAAGCAGGAGACCCTATACCATTCCAGACAAGTGGCTGTCCAGTCTCTTCTTAAAAGCCTCCAGTGATGAGACACCAACAACTTCTGAAGGCAAACCATTACACTGTTAATTATTCTTACTGTTAGTAAATTTCTCCTTAGTTCTACGTTGCTTCTGTCATTTAATATAGTTTCCATCCATTGTTTCTCGTCTTGCCTTCTGGTGCTTTGGAAAATAGGTTGACCCCTTCTTCTCAGCTTCTCAAATATTGGAACACTGCTATCATGTCACTCCTAATCCTTCTTTTCATTAGACTAGACTTACCCAATTCCTGCAACCGTTCTTCATATGTTTTAGTCTCCACCACCTAATCATCTTTGCTGCTCTTTTCTGCACTCTTTCCAGAGTCTCAATATCTTTTTTATAATGTGGTGACCAAAACTGGATGGAGTATTCTTACTATGGCTTTATAAAGATCATACTTCATGTGATCTTGATTCTATTCCTCTGTTAATGCAACCTAGGATTGCACTGGCTTTTTTGTCTGCTGCCACACACAATCATATTTAAGTGCTTGTTCACTAGAACTCCAAGATCCCTCTCACAGTTACTGCTACTGAGCCATGTTTCACCTAATCTGTACCTGTACATTTGGTTTTTCTTGTCTAAGTGTAGAACCTTACTTTTGTCTACACTGAATTTCATTTTGTTAAATAGGGCCCAGTGTTCAAGTCTGTTGAGTTCCATCTGGATCTTGTGCCTATCTTCTGGGGTGTTGTCTATTCCTTCCAGTTTAGTGTCATCTGCAAATTTGAGTTTCCCTTCTATTCCCTCATCTAAATCATTTATGAAAATGTTGAAGAGTACTGGGTCTAAAAACATGACTTCTGGTACATCAGTTAAAAGGCCACAGAGGAATTCTTAAAGAAAGAATTGAGTGCAAAAGTGGTGAGCCATAACAATGTACATTAGATGCCTTTTTCAAACCCCAGCCCTCCCCCAATATCTTTCTAGTTCCTAGAACAAATAAGCAAATTGTCTGTGACCTCACTGTTTTAGAGAGTAATGATATAAACCAGGAATGCAATATATATATAAAAGTTGCCAACATCGAGAAACCCTGCTCTAGAATTTTAGCCTGAATAGAATGAGGGAAGCTGGGAAATGCACCAAGAGATTTTCTCCCACACACTTCCCTGCATGTTTTAAGATCTAGATAAATATGGAAGAACAAAAAATACAATTGTGAAATCCTTCAGAGAACACTTGTGGGAAATGTAGTACAATAGTGTACATTTCATATTCAATTTGGAGAGAGAAGGGATAGGAAAGCAATTTCAAGTTTCCTATCAGATAAAATTAGTATAGACCACCTTTAATTGCTGAGTTTGTTGAGATGTTATGACATACTGTGATTTTAACTATTATGTATGTCTAGAGCTTTTTTGCCAAAGCTATTCCTACTGTCATACACTAGTGAGGATTAGCAAAACTCAACCTTTCCTGTGGTGAGAGAAAAAACTGCTGGGGTTAATGGGATCTCATCCTGACTCTCCTTCTCTGAGTATGCAGTTGAGCAAGGAACAGCACAAGTTTGCATATAAAAATGACCTAAGAAGAGACAAGGCATCAATCACATTCTTTGTACATTACTACTGGAGAGAGGCTTATGGTCTACAGTTCTACTCACTTTTAATATCTTGAAATAAAAGGCCTTACAGTAATGAATCCTTTGAATTGAGCCTAACTTTTGGTGATTTCTTGCATAATTGTCTAGTTTGCCATTGCCTTCTTCAGGGATATTTTTTGACTTCCTGGTCTAGTCTTCAACTCTGGTATTCCAGGAAAGTTTTCCATAGCAGGCAGGTCCAAACTTGCTCATCTTCCAAGCCCAGACAAAGTGCTGCTCCAAAATCCACTTTTTATGGTTTTAAGACAGGAATAAAATCCCCAATCACGTCTCCCAATCAAGGGAATGGGGAGGAAAAACCTGGACCTATGCATTTGTATGATACAACTCCACTTAATTTGGATCACTTCTCATCAGAAAATATGTAAAACTTTCAGCTACTCAAAAGATGCCCACTGTTGACATAAATAATAGCTGCTTTAGTTTACTGCTTTGTTACAAGTCGGAACAATGGCTAGTCAATTAATTAGATCACTCAACCTGGAAATGATGCTGCTTTGTCTCTAAATGAGGCATGACATTTCTTGTTTTCCTTTGAAATATTAAATGCCATTTAAACCAGGTTGCAGATGACAGACTAAATCTCCTGGAATATGCCACTCAGAGAGCGTTTTCAGACTTGACCCCCACAGAAAGTAACAGAGATAAAGGGTTTTAGATCTGCCCTTTTCTACTGATGTTGAGAAATGTTTTCATGAAGCTACTAAACTAAATGGCACTACTGTTTCACTGCAATTTCTGACAATCTCATTAATTTGGTCCCAGAGGCTACTGATTGCAACTATCAAAAGTAAGGCAGGATGGATTCCTCTGCCAGTCTATTAGGGAATTTGAATACAAAGAAAATCAAGTTTCATCACATGAACTAGCTTTTCTGGAAGATCACAGAGGTGTATTTATTTATTTCCCACCTTTTTCATTTTTACAAATAACTCAAGGCAGTGAACCTATCCAACATACCTTCCTCCTCCTATTTTCCCCACAACAACTTTCCTATGAGGTGAACTGAGGTGTAAGAGAGTGACTGGCCCAGGTCATCCAGCTGGCTTTCATGGTTAAGGTGGGAATTGAACTCATTGCCTCCCGCTTTCTAGCCTGGTGCCTTAACCACTGAACCAAACTGGCTTTATATCATAACACATAAGGCTACCAGATCTAGATTTACAAATAGCCATTCAACCACTGCAAGGTAGCAAAGAGTAAAATTTTCTTGTCTAGTTTTTGCAGCCCAAATCTGGTATCCTTTATCTCTTTAATCATGACCTCAATTTTAATTGAGTCACTTTTCTTAAATTTATTAAAGAAAGTCATGTGTGAATTTTTAAAGAAATATTCTGTTAATCATTGATTTTAGACAACAAAGACAATCAAGAGTTTCAATTGTTTTTTCACGTTTTTATAGATTAAACCATCTATGCAGTTTTAATTTGTACAAAGTATGTACAAGCTACAGTACACATGGACTCAGGGTTGAATTAGTTGGTAAGCTAAACAAGTTCTAAGTTCTGAAACTCTGGCTGAAACAATTCGATGATCCATATTTATTTTCATAGACTATAGACGCATCATCATGGCCATAGGACTTATATTGATGCATCCCATACAAACTTAAGACTGAATTCTATGTATGCAGATAAAAATGCACACTAAAATACAGTTTTCCTTTCAGTCGGTGAAGAAGACAACTATTTTGTGTAATAATCAGTGATGTTTTAAAGACTGCATTATCCTAGTTTCAGTTTTCTCCCTCAATAGTTTCTTGCTTCAGTATCTAGAACAGCCTTTCCCAACTTGGTGCTATCCTGATATATTGCAATACAAATTGCTAATGGAAGCTGTAGTCCCAAGGGCTTTGGAGTGCATGAGGTTGAGTAAGAGCCATTTATCAAAATATTTAAGCCTCACTTATTCAGGGCCTGTCCAGAAGTGCTATTTGATACTTTCTTTTTAGTACTGGAAAGCTGATTTTTGATAATCTAATAACTGGTAGGAATGTGGTACAAGGAGAGAGGCCCTTGAATCCTTTGCCCATGAATACTTCCCAAATCACTTCTCTTTCCATTACTGGTATTCAGATTGAGATGAATGTTTCCATTAGCACCAGTTGGTATTTTCTTTCCATTCTGCCTAGCAAGAGGAGCATTGTAACTGGGTCTGTGACAACAGGGAAGGATAAAGCCTCTCTCCCCAATTTTGCTCAGGAGATATGAATTCATTGTTCAAAGGGGGAAATCGGCCATACAATATAAAAGGATCTGTTTTATCTGGTTTGATTCTTGTCTAATCATTCAGTTAAGAACAAATGATGTAAATTATGTCATTTGTGTTGTTTCCTCAACAATGGCCTAATGCATCTGATGCAAGGTAAAGAATTCATAGCTTTTGCACCATAATGTCATGGGATACATGATGCCATTCTAGCTTCTACCGAATGCCTATGCACGTAACTCAAAACATTTCAATTATTTAAAAATCCTGTAAAACAGAATGTTGGAACAACATACCCTCAAAACAATTCCAAGTATGCTTCCCGAACCACAGTATGTAGTATTTAAGGCAGGGGACTAGGAACAAGAAGTCCTCCTTTAGATATAGAAGCTGGTTGGGTGATTCTGAGCCTAATATGTTCTCAACCCTAAACTGGGAAGTCAAGAAACATCAACCCACCAGCCTTCTTTTGATTTATATGGTAGATTATGGTTTATAACTTTCAGGAAAGAGGCTTTGATCCTGCAGTAGATTTATTTGGGATGATGATAATGATGTTGATATTCTGAAAGGCAACATATACTTAAACCAAGATCTACAGTCTGCAAGACAGTCATTGGTATTAGTGAATCTCTTTCTAGCCATGGAGAATAGGAAATAGACCTACAAAAAGTTAATTGAATTGACATCTATGCAGCACTGAGCGAGAAAGCCTAATAATGGTGCTTTACAGTAAAGTATTCCAGCACAATACTGAATTGTGCCTTTCTAATGTCCCTTAGTCTTAGATTGCATAGGGAGCATTTTCATTATTATCCAGAACACAGGTGTATTGTACATGAGTAGGCAGACACCCACCTGAAGGAATGAAATGAATGGCTGATCGGAGTACTGATAAAATTCAACTTCTCTATCTTGGCCTGACTCAAACATCATGACAAACTATGCTGCTAACAAGAGCCGGCATACTCTCAGGGTAATGGAAGTAGCATATTCTATTTGTGTGTTACCTAATGAAACAATAGCACATTTCAAGAATAGGGGGTGCAAGTTACATTTGGAAAATATTTTGCTTTTATAATGGTAAACAAACAGGTAACTGGAATCAGTTTTCAAAGGAGCTGCATGAACTTTGCAAACATTATGGCTTTTTAACCTTGGAGAGCCCTTTACTCATGCTAAAGAATTTTGCAAATATCCCTTGCCTGTATTGATTGAATGAACCTTTATTATCAAAGTATAACATGTATACAGTGAGATTGGCTGAGCCTCCCTCCATGCCCCCCCCACAACTCACAGTGACTACAAACCCCCAACTTATTACACCCTGTGAGCTAATTGCACAGCATGCCGGCCTCTCGGGTCTGGGTAAACCTATAATTACTTTCGAGGTTCATGAATCTTGAACTCCAGATGTTCTTTATTCACAAGCCTAATTAATCAAGTGTAGAACTTTATAAACAAATTTTATATTTAATGTTCCTCATGTTGAAATTATTAACTTTTTACTCTGTAGCAAGAAAATACTCAGATGTACAATCCTGACTGAAAGTATCTAATCTAATCTAATCTAATCTAATCTAATCTAATCTAATCTAATCTAATCTAATCTAATCTAATCTAATCTAATCTAATCTAATCTAATCTAATCCAATCCAATCCAATCCAATCCAATCCAATCCAATCCAATCCAATCCAATCTAATCTGGAGTTCATTTGATAACAGCCACTCCTCTCCACATGCCATTTCTAACCTTACGACAAACCTGTCAAATAATTTTGGCTAAGGAGGAAAAAAATTAATCAAGGCCCTCAAGCAAATGTCACATCTGTTGGGTAACATTAATCTTTAATAACCTTAATTATTAGATTTGGTTGAAAACACATTAATCATTTACAGTAGGAAAACTAGAATTCCAGTGTAGAAAATAGCCTTTTTTTCTGGAAATGGGAAGACTGTATTAGCCTCCCTCCAAATACAAGAAAGTAAAAGAAAAGTGGGAGACAAATGAGGGCAAATTACATAAGAATTCCAGGAAGACAGAATAGTTAAGAAGCTAGCCAACCTAGCCAATAATGGCTGATTTCAAGAAGCAGGGTGATAGGCTAGAATGGGGAAAATAGCAATAGCAATAGCACTTAGACTTATATACCACTTCATAGTGCTAACTTTAAGGTGCTTTACTAAGTCAGTTGCCCCCAACAATCTGGGTTCTCATTTTACTGACCTCGGAAGGGTTGAAGGCGGAGTCAACCTTGAACCGGTCAGGATCAAACTCCTGGCAGTGGGCAGAGTAAAACTGCAATACTGCATTCAAACCACTGCCCCACCACAGCTCAAAATATATCCTTGTGTGTTCATTCCAAAAGAAAACAATGGAAAACCATTTGCATATTGCTGCAAAGAATGATATATGGCTGTGTCCATGAAATTACTGAAGTTGACTGAGACTTGAAGGAAACTTTACTTTTAATGTCATAAATGCTGGAAGCAATGTTTAAAATACCTGTTTGTACCTGTTGCTATCTAGACAGAAAGTAGTCAATTTATATACCAAAATCTTAGCTTTTTAAAATGATAACATCTCTTTAAGAATAATTTCAGACAGGTAAGGCAGCAAGTAATTTTTGAGGGATCCAATTTTTACATTTCACAAAGGGTTTCTATTTTGGGAGGTTTTCACAATGACTGTGAAAACTGTAGCAGTTTTGCAAACTTTACCCATGAAAGTCTATGGAGATTCTCAGTCATGCTGGTCATGGTTGTCCCAAAGGTGCATTTCAAAAGGCAACTGGACTGTCTTTGTTTTTTCCTTGAAGACATTTTGCTTCTCATCCAAGAAGCCAGAACTGAAGAAGTAAGTCAGAACTGAACAAGCTTTTTGGATGAGAAGCAAAACAAAGAAGAGGGAGTCAAGCTATTCTCCAAAGCACCTGAAGGCAGGACAAGAAGCAATGGATGGAAACTAACCAAAGAGAGAAGCAACCTAGAACTAAGGAGAAACTTCCTGACAGTTAGAACAATTAACCAGTGGAACAACCTGCCTCCAGAAGTTGTGAATGCTCCAACCCTGGAAGTCTTTAAGAAGAGATTGGACAGCCATTTGTCTGAAATGGTATAGGGTTTCCTACCTGAGCAAGGGGTTGGACTAGATGACCTCCAAGGTCCCTTCCAACTTCTTCTTCTTCTTCTTCTTCTTCTTCTTCTTCTTCTTCTTCTTATTCTTCTTCTTCTTTTTCTTCTTCTTCATCATTCTCATCATCATCATCATCATCATCATCATCATTACTATATTATTAATTAAAAATTATTATTATTATTATTATTATATTATTATTATTATTATTATTATTATTATTATTATTATTATTATTATTATTATTATTATTATTATTATTATTATTATTATTATTATTATTATTATTATTATTATTATTATTATTATTAATCTTCAAGGAAAAAACAAAGAAAGTCCAGTTGCCTTTTGAAAAGCACCTTTGGGTCTGACCATGAAAGCAGGAAATGGTAAATTACATGGCTGTTGTTTAAAAAGCAGAAATAATCTTCTTTTTGCAATAAAACAGCACCAAGTGGAGAGGACATGGTTGAAGGCAGCTTATTTTGCAGCAGAACTTTTTCTTCTTTTTTCATCATACAGATCTGAAGAAGGCAGAATTGTTCTCAGTAAATGGTTGTTAGATCATTTCTGAGGCTGTCTGTATTGTTGTTGTTACTGTTATGACTATTTCTTTGTCACTTCATACAAAACATAATTCAAACATATATGATTTCAGTCAGCATCAAAGAAACATGGTCCATTAAATTTAAACAGTGGCAGGAGCAATATCTTGAGGGATGTAGGCTTGGAAAGTTGTTCCACTGCAGGCAACAATCTTACTTCAAGACATTTGTATATGGACAGGCAGATAGCTTTAATTTCCAGACATTAAATGGACTTGAGAAACTTTGGTTATTCAGTATCTTTGCATTGTGACTGAGATGAACAGCCTCATCTTCTTCACCATGTCCTTCTTATATGTGGTCTCATCCACTTCTTTGTTAATGAATATTACGTCTAGTGAAGCTGCTTTTTCCATTTCTCTGCAAGGGACACCAAGAAACTGTTGGGCTTCCGACTTGTTACAGAGTTTGATTCCCAGTTGATATTGCGGTAGCTGAAATCTTTCGTTACTCCAGTAGGGTGTTCCCTTGACATCTTGGCCATCTGACTTGTCCCAGGATACTCTAGAACTATGCAATTTATTCCAAATGAGTTAATTCCATTTTTTTCTCTTATCCTTGCTACCTTCATATTAGGTTTTATGTTTCTTTCTGTCACTTCCAATAGAAGGAGAGAATGGTAGAACTCTTGTGAATTTCAGAAAAGGAGGAGGAGGAGGAGGAGGAGGAGGAAGAAGAAGAAGAAGGAAGAAGAAGAAGAAGAAGAGGAGGAGGAGGAGGAGGAGGAGGAGGATGATGATTGTCTACAAAAGCAAAAGGTTCTTTTAGCACATCTATCTCAAAGTCCAGTTCATCAACATAAAAAACAATGAGATTTGTAAATCAGATTATTTTCTGGCACTAGTATATCAGACAAAATGAAATTTTTGATATTGACTTGAAAAGGGTAGCAGGTGAATGAAAGGAGAAAACTAGCAAATGAAGACTGGACAGGAGAGTGTATTACAGGTGAAGGAGATGAGGTGTCAGGAAGGCCTCAAAGTCCCATCATTGTGAGAACAATTGTAGATTTATTTTCCCCTATTTGTCTGTCCAGAACTGCTGATGTTGGATGTTCTGCATGTGAACAGAGTGGCAACAGGGGGATTCTGATATATGCTGATCAAAGTCAAAAGATGCAGCTTTATAAATTCTGTAGAGATTTATTTAATTTCTAACGATCCATAACAACAACAACAACAACAAAATAATAATAATAAAATAATAATAACAACAACAACAACAACAGCAGCAGCAGCAGCAGCAGCCATCATTTCACTAATTGGCCCGGACTTCAGACGTTCACTGATTTTTTTCTGAGCAAGTATCCCTTTTCCTAAACATAAATAACACCTGTAAAACTGTTGCATGTGCAAGACGGAAATGGTGACCCAGTGTTTCAGAACACTACTTACCAGAGATACAAAAAGAATCAATGTAATTCCTAAAACCTGCCTTAAAAAATCACCAGGATTCAGACTTTAATCAGCCATGTTCTTCTCCTCAGTTTCAGACATACTGAAAATGGCTGAGGAGACAGTGACCACTGATAGGAGAGGAATGGGCATATGGGCAGCTCCATATTAGTGAGCAATAGGAGCACTCATGTTTCCCAGTGATGTTGTCCTTCACAACCTCTCAGCCTGACTGCTGAAGCCTTGCCAGCTGCCCTTAGCAGGTATTTGGAACAGTCCATCTCTGATTTTATGGATTTGTTTTAAATACAGACACCCACCTTTGGGGGATGATCTTAGGGAGATACTTTGTCTTTGCACTAAGGCGTGGATTTTAATAGGAGGGCTAGGACAAAGAAGTGAGTGCTGCCTAGACCAAAAATTAAGTCTGATTTCAATTAAACAATTTAAATACAATTCCCCTCTTCTGTCACATTACAATTTGGTGCCACTTTTGGAGTGGTTTGGATTGCGCTTAATTTTTTTTTTCTTCAGACAGCACACATGTGGCCTTGGATTGCTTCTCTGATTTGAAACAGCTTTATACTGTTGTTACATATTCATCACAACTGGAATGTGCCAAATCTGTCGATGTACACTATTTAACATCACCATACTACTATTCCACATGCAGAATTAAAATACTAAAGGCAATGAAGCGCAGAATTATTGTACAATGGGTGTTTGAGTTTTTTGGGTATGACTCCGTGGCAGATTTTTCTCCCTTAAAGCAGAGGAACACGAGCTGAATGTTAAGACTTTCTTGATGCGTCAAGAGAGAAGGAAAATGTCATGCTGCCATAAGGACACATGGCTGTTTTACAACAGCTTGAATTAGTAGGCTCACTGATTGGCTGTTGCTATGGTTTGTGGCATTTGTAAATATACCCAGAAATCTATTTAACTTTCCTGAAATAACTGTGAACATACATTATGGGTAAAGGATTAGCTGATTTGTATGAAGAAGACTTAAGGTACCTATATAGTTTTGCTAAAATATTTTGAAAGACAAGTGCAACAGGAAGTTCCTTTCCTGCAAACAAGCTTTACTTGAACCCTGCTACGATAGGACTCGCTGTATGAACTTCTTCCAATTTTATTCCCAAGGGAAAAAAAAAAAAGAAAGGCTGCAAGACATTCTTCTTAGGACCAATGTAAAATCAAGAATATACAGGTCATCCTTGGCTTATGTCCACAATTGAGCCCAAAATTTCTGTTGCTAAGTGAGACATTTGTTAAGTGAGTTTTGCCCCATTTTATGACTTTTCTTGCCGCGGTTATTAAGTGAATCACTGCAGCTGATTTAGTAACACAGTTGTTAAACGAATCTGGCTTCCCCATTGGCTTTGCTTGTTGGAAGGTTGCAAAAGGTGATCACATGACCCTGGGACACTGCAACCGTCATAAATATGAGTCAATTGCCAAGCCTCTGAATTTTGATCATATGACCATGGGGATGCCGCAACAGTTGTAACTGTGAAAAACGGTCATATGTCACTTTTTTCAATGCTGTTGTAACTTTGAGCTGTCACTAAAGGAACTGTTGTAAGTTGATGATTACCAGTATTTTGTTATTGTGGGATGCCAATATTAGAAGACTCTGACTGATTCTATTAGGTGAGCTGTGGCCTGTAGCAAATGTTGACATTTATTCTTTATTTCCTTCCATTGTTTTGTCTTCCTGCTCTTTCTAATTATTTGGTTATTTGTTTTTATATTGAAAAGGAAAAGGAAGAAATATTGGTTGGATTTATGCTTTGATTGATGGTGTTCAGATATAGATCTCTCTTGGATAAGACTTTTTCATCACTATGGATTTATACAATGGAGTAGATTAAATTGGAAACTGCATTCTCAAGATCTTTAAACACAAAGATATGATATGGAGCACTTCCATTTTCTTATCTCCAGATGCCCGTGGTTGAATTCTGGGTGGTCAACAGGAGTTCAAACTTTAGTTACTTTTACTTAGAACTAGAGAGTTTGTGTGTTCCCAAGCTATAATAATATGTGGTGTTCTAATGGACATAGGAATGAAGTTTGTGCCTTTGGGTTGCTCTCCTCTGAGTTGCAAGTCCAGTGTAAAATGCATGTAGGTTTCTGGTCTCTCCTTGTAATGGATAGGTACAAGCTGCCTGCTATCAATTCACATTTGTGTTTTAATTAAGCTGGAATTGTCTGCACTTTTATTTGGGAATAAATCCTACTCATGGCATGGATCCCGTCTGCTAAAGAATTCTAATGGACAGGGTCAAGGAGTAGAGCCTTTTCTGCTTGTGGCCTCATCCCTGTGGAACACTCTAACACTGGAAGTGAGAACTGCTCCCAATACTTTTGGCCTTCTGGAAGGGATTTAAATCTTGGTTTTGTCGGTTGGCTTAGGGCACCGAGCAGCGCTGTGACTGTTGGAAGTGGTTGGTGGGATAAGAAGGCCTTATCCCTGGGCCATCCATCTCTTAATTTTGGTTCTCGTATAGTTTTAAAATTTTAACTTGTATAGTTTTATATTTTAGTTATTTTCTATTTGTCTTTTTATAATTGATAAGGCACTCGGAGTCTTAGGGGAGATGGGTGGCATAAAAATCTAATAAATAAAACATTCAAGAGGAATTCTGCAGTAGGATCCAACAGTATAATTATGTTGTGAGGATATAATGATGTGATGTTAGATAAAACTGCTGGCTGCAAATACAGCACCCGGGTTTTCCTGGCTAGCAGATTGTATATATTGGAAATCAGATGTAGTGATCTTCCCCACAATCAACCTTCCTAGTTAATATGATATAGTGGGGGATGTATCAATTGAATTTTACTGGTTGCGGTATTCAAAGTTAAGTTTATTTTGCACAGTACATTATAGTGACAAAGTAAGTTTAGGAATGCAAGAAATTGTATACCACTCTGCAGATTTCTAATGCATCCCTTAAAACAGAGGTCCCCAATCTGTGGGTCCTGTCCCACTACCGGGCCATGGCCTATTTGTAACCGGGCCACATGAGCGGTGGGCCGGCATGCACACATACGCTTGCAGCCCCACTCACACAAGCAGCAGGCACCAGCCTTTGCAGCCCCACTTGCATGAGTGGTAAGTGCACACACCACTCACACAAATGAAGTTGTGTGCATGATTGCCTACCCCTTGCACAAAACCATCCCCTCTTCTCCCCTCCCTCCCTGCCAGGCTGCAAACCTGCAAAGATTGGGAAATGCTACCTTAAAAAGTCAGCCCTAATTCAAGTTTACCTACAATTAAGATTTCCATTATTTCAAACTATAGCCAGTCACTCTTTTTCAGCCCATCTTACTCTGAAGGATTGTTGTTGAGGGGAAAAAAGCAGGATAAATATGTTCACAGCCTTGAGTTATTAAACAAATAATAATAGTAGGATATCAATCAATCAATCAATCAATCCCATTTATTTTAGTGGGATGCCCACCCGCTCATTCAAACATAAACTTGCCAAGACAGAGACGGAGTAATTGAATAAATGGTATCTTGATGGCACTGTTAATGTTGATATAATCTTTGTCATCTACTTATCACAGACCTATACCTTTCTGTATCTTCTTGAAAATAAATACACTGGGCAAAAAAAGTTGATATATGTAGGAGCTATGTCATAGCTGATGAAGCCATTTTTCTTGCCTCCTTATAATGGATAGTTGCTAGCCCAGCCTTCCCTAAACTAGAACTTTCCAGATGTGCCGCAAGTCAACTTTCAGATTGAAGTTCAGCCCATCTTTCCAGTTTGCCTGGGCTGGTTAGGCAATACTAGTCCTCCAGAATTCAAATAAATTCTTGATTCAAGATTAAATAAGAATTCATATAAAGTCATGACTCAACATGAAATGAGAATTAGGTGACTTTGTGGTGCTAAAGAGGATCGACTCCACAAGGGCAGAGTTGTGCTTTGGAAAGCATTTGAAGAAGCTTTTCTTGGCTATTATTGGCAATGAAAAATCATATGGCACCTGCAAAATTAACACGTTTCTTGCATCGTTATATTTTTAATTATATTTTAATGCATTCATGAGTTCATCTGGAAGTAGCCTTATTGTTTTTCAGTAAGTGACTAACACAGTTCTCTGTTGGAAATCATCACAGCCAGGTTTCTCACAGGGCAAATTCAGCGACATGCTTCAAAGAAAAGTTGACGAGCCAATTATCCATATGAAACTTGCATAAAGCACAGTCATTTTGTCTTAAATCAACAATTTAGATGCAAAATAAAAATAAGTAAAGGGTTATTTTTCTCACCTTAGCTTTAGTGGAATGTAAATTTGGTTCACTAATTGGTGTCTAAAAAGTGTGCATCTAAAAAAAGGAGATAGAAGATAGAAAGTCAAACTCTGTCTCTCAAAATAACTGTAAAATCTATCAACATCTATCAGCATACAAATTATGCAACTCTCCTATTTGGCTTCCTAAGTGTTCTTGATCAACCCAAAATCCAAAGAAATATTGCTTTTTAAAAATTCCCTACATGTTTCTTGACCCACCTACATAAGACCACCTCCTATTTATAACTGCTGAAAATTGTCCTGCAGTTTCCTGGCTATTTTCTTCCTCTACGAAAGATGCTTCTCTTTTGATTCTTATTGCCAGAGGCCTTTAATGTGAATCTAAGTTACTTTTGATTGTGACCTTGGGAGTACTTCATTGTTGCAAGGTAGTTGAATTTCCTTCCCCATCATTTTTTAAAAGCTCATAGTTCCTGACATGGAAAAGGTCCATTGGAGGAATTTTCTCATATGTCTTCCCTGAGCTATAATTAGAAGGTAAGCAATCAAGTGAGCTGCAGACTTCTGGAGAGATGATTTGTAATAAGGAGACAGGACACTGCATTCTGCTTCCACTCTTCAATTCCTAATAAATTAGCTTGACACTTATCAGCAATCATCTCATCTTGTCACTTTTGGTATTTTCAGCAAAGGCAAGGAATACCAAGAGCTTCCTCTAGTGATCAAGATGAGAATGAGAAATCAATCAATCAATCAATCAATCAATCAATCAATCAATCAATCAATCAATCAATCGATGGTCTCCTCCCTATAAAGTGGGAGGATGTATGTTTCTTTACAGTGACCTAAACATAAATCACCTCACTTTCCTTTAGGGGTGAAGGGACTGGAAGAAAGTGTCCATCCAGTTTTTACTACTTATTGTGTGGCTTGGTCTGGCAGCTTGTTGTAACATCTCATCAACTGACGGTGGAAGTTGATTACAAAGCTTCCTTTGCTTCCCTTTATATGAAATTCATTTTGAAGAGTGATGTTTTAATAACAGTATTTTGGCACGTCTTGCAACCAGGAGCTGCAATCATCATGAAAGTGCCTGGAAAGAGCAGATACCTGCTAAACAGTATGCATCAGGGACAACTTCCTGTAGCTCTATAGCAAGGGAAGAAATTTTGCCTTGAGCCTATGAACTGGGCAAGAATTCCCACCAACAGGAAACCAGGTTACTCACAGACCCAATGGGTTCTATAAAAAGGCCACCAGCTTTGAGCTGATCTCAGATAATCTGGCATGAGTCAAGAAAAAAAAAATCAAATCAGGGTTCTAAATAGCCTGAGTTCATATGATCAGGCAGAATCAGAATTGGTTCCAGTCTGGTAGAAAACTCTCAGGTGCAGATACAACTGTAAAAAAATTCCACATCCCATTTTGTTTACACACTTATGCACTTTTAAAAATGTTCTGTGGGCGCAAAGAAATAGGGTGGCAGTATAATTTTTGCATACATTATTTAACTGCTGACCAAGCTAGTAGCACAGAAAACAAGACCTCCAAGGATAAAAATTGGCAGCTCCTTGTTGGAGAACTCTCCTCAAAGACAAGACTTGAAAGCTGTTCAGAGCAAACAGGATAGTAAAGGTAGAGATTATATAGCAGTCAGTCTTTCAGAGACTATTTTATTGCAGATGAAATATAATTTGGAATGTGTCCCCAAATGTTAATGTAGTCATATCATAAAAAAATGACCTAAACCCAGATAAGAATCTATATCCTTATAAAACCACAAGCTTTGTCAGAATGAATAAATTTGAAATTTGTGTATAATTGCGCTTTTTAGTTTATATGTGGGCATGCCAAAATGTATCCAGAATACAATTGTTTAGAATTTATAATCTCAATCTTATTTTAATCATTCCAGGTCTCTCTAAAGAAAAAAAACATGCTCACTGCAGTGTTTTCTCTCATTGTTCACCCTGTTTATAATATTTTCCATGTTTTATATAGTTGGACCTCCATTAGCAAGGACACTTGCTACCATTTTTTTTATTAAGCAACTAACAGCTTCATAATTAATTCAGATGATAGTCCCCCCTGATTTTTAACTAATTGCTAGGAAATAGCAAGTTTTGTGTGTAGATCGTCACTTCTGATTGACACACAGGAAGGCGTCCGTGCCTCAGCAGACACAAACTGAAACATGAACAGATGGAGCCTCTCGGTATTTCTAAAAGTGGCATCCAAATGTGCAGGAAGTCTGGCTGATTTTGCATTTCAAGTTTTGTCTAGACGTAGTTGTCAAAATGAATGGTGACAAAAGTAAACTCCAGCAACCTTTCACATTGTTTCATATTTAAAGGCAGCTGGTTTGCAGACGTTAGAAAAAATGAGTATATTCAAGATAAAAATGGAACGCGTGCTTCTTCAAAATGAATATATTATATGAATGAATATAAATATAATATTTATCAGGCTAATTCAGTGCAAGTACTTTCTTGGCAGGCCTACATAACTAATCTTCATTGATCTCATGTGCAAAGTGGAAATTTGACCTCCTTTATACATACAAAGTGTGGTGCGGTAGTTAGGTGCTGGACGTCCAGGAAGATGGTAAGTGGTAGTCTTCCCTTAGGTATGAAAGATGGCAGGGTGATTTGCCAGTCACTGTCTCCCAGGCCTTGACTGGCAAGTCAAAAACATCTGTCTCTCAACCTGCATGGGATACTGTAATCTGTAATTGTCAATGAACAGACCTTCATATTGAATATTGCACATTCAGGCTGACTATAGATATTTATAGGTATCTAATTTCAGTGAAGTTTAGCTCATTGTCATCAGAAGCAAATAGCATGAATGGAGATAAGATGCTGCCCTCTTAGACAGCAGTAATTATAATAATAATTTCATAACTCCATAACTGACAGTTTTTTTCACCCTCAAAATGCCATTGTTTTATTTGTACATCAAAAATGAAAACTTAACAAGACTACCAGACAAGAGCACTCTGGAGAGCGTCTAGATGTGTTTTTTCTGGGAAGGAATTGCTGAATAGTGTTATAATCTGTAACTAGTGACCATATCCTTGTATATTAGCAAATATGATATGTGCCAAGTGTGTGAGGTATTTTTTTTTATTGTTATAAAATAAATTAATGGTCATCTCCAAACTGTATTCACTTCTTTTTATGTCTACTGAAGTGGGAGAGTCAAATGAAACTTTCAACAGAAGAGACAGACTTTTATTTTCCATGCTACAAAATTCTCTTTCAGTTTATGTTGTGTGAAATAAAAATGAATAACTTAAGAAAATGATTATTTTCAAATCCCTATCTTAATTTGTTTTTAAGATCTTTTTCTCTCTCCTTTAGAAATACAGAACTCTTAATTCTGTTGCTTAGTTATTGCTGTTCCTATTAACGCGTCTCCTGGGGCAATACCTTCTTTTTCCCATCTGTTACTTTGGAAAGTAAAATGATAAATCCCACACGACTTCTTTTAGAAAATAGATAACATTGTTTATAAATCAGTGGATTATTTACAGGTGTTACAAATGACACCAACACCATTTAGCACTCAGACAAACAGATTTTTTCCCCCTTCCAGAAAATAAAACATTTTATTTAGAGAAAACTGCATTGCACCCATGAGCCTTATTTAAGTTCTGTTAGACGACTGAACCTGAAAGATTGCTTTTTCTGAGAGAAAACTCTTCTACATATCTTCAACTTGATTAATTTCCTCTCACACCAGGATATTTGGAAGGTGAAGATGCGCACACAGAGGCTGGTTATATTAATTAAACCCAAACTTTGTACTGGACCATATATTAAGTTCTAGTTAAAGTTTATTGCTCAAGCCTTCACATAACAATCCAGTCAACTAACACTCAGCACTAAATTGATGCTAGATAAGAATCAATGTAATTTAAGAGGGGCTGGAATTGGAGTGTTTGTGGACACACAATGATTCTAGGCTGAGTCCCTTCTTGACTCCACCCCCAGGCTCTGTCTCTTCTTCTCCTACTATTGTGCATGGATATTTATTTCCATAGTCAATGTCTCTGGTTCATCATTCTGAGCTCAGTCTATTAATACACAGATTTTTAAGAAGAACATACAGTATACTGTTTAGCACATTCTCCAGTTTAATAGAAAAACCAATTATCCCAAATATTTGCTTTTATGTACCATAGGAAAGGTTTTGGAAGGCAATAGCGATGAATTCAGAATCTTGCAACCTATCTCTTTGTACTAAACAGAGAGCTTCTTTTTAGATTTAAGATATATTGGTTCAGTCAACTTACCCCCAAATAATGTATCTGAAAATATCCTGGAGTGCTTTTGCACAAAGGTTCTTCTTAGTTAAAGGACTTATAGTTCAACTGCTTAGAGTTGATTGTTAAGAATGTGCGTGTTAGAGAGCTGATTCCAGAATAATAATAAAAAATGCTCCTGGGTACTTTCAATTGCATCTGGGACTACTTAGGACTTTCATCTTTATTTTTATTGCAGCCTTACAGCCAGAAGAAGAGTACCCAGTTCTTACTTTTCCTATGTGGAACTGTCTCTAAAAAAAAGTTGACACGATTCACTTGGAGAAATAACTAGATTAGGTGAACCTGCCCTTAGATGCCATGATTCTGTTTTGTTCTGACATCGCTGGTGGTTGGAACTATGACATTTCCAGTAGGGAAAAGAAAATGAATAGTGGACAATGAAAAAGACCTTCTTTTTTCTTTAGTACTAGAGTTCTTCAGTGTCAGAACACACAATATTGAAGTAAACAGATAAATAATCTGACTTGGGATAAAGCAGTTTTTTCTTCATTATGCATGCTTTGGTCTGACTGAACAGTATGGCCCAGATATCTTTGAGATCCCTCCTTACTTTAAAAGATGGATTGATTAAAAAAAAGTTAACAATTTAGTTTTACAAGGAAATTAAGCTGAACTGTGGAATGAAGAATTAGAATATCCAATTGAAAATCAATGGATCCTGATTTTTAGAAATACAAAACAAATTAATTCATCAGAAAGATTCATTATTATACATCTATTGGTTCCCCCATCCCAAGAATATTTTAGAAGGCTGCATATCTGATTTTTCTTGTGCTAGCCTTGTAAAAAAAATTGAGGAATCTAACTCGTATGATTTGGTTTTGCCCAATTTGATTTAAAAACATAGCATATATTAACATGACTTTGAAAAGAAATGTAATAGTTAAGGATGCAATTGTGATATTGAACTATTTTGGTGAAATATGGAATTTATCATTTTATGACTAGCTTGAGGTCTACCAAGGCTGGATCTCATCAAAGAAGATAATAAACAAATAAAAAGGAACTTGTCCTTCAAATAGTAAGAAATGGATCCAGGATATGAGATTGTTTTCTATTTCTGAAAAGTCTTTATGTTCCAAAAATGAGAAGATGAAGCAATATGTTTCCATATGGTCTGGATTTCATTATAGTTTAAGGATTAAATTAGTTCTATTTGAATACTTAATGGATATTTATGGATCTTAATTTTGTGTTTCTTTTTAATTAGTTTTTTCCTTTGTAGTTTTACTATGTTTAGGTTATTTTAATTGCTACAATGTATGTAGGTTCTTTTCTCACTATATAACTGCTTCTCGTTTTTTTTCTGATGGTGGAGTTATAAACAAAGTAATAATAAAAAGGGACATTCATGCTTTAGTTTTCCAGTTAATGGTGTTGCTGGAAAAATGGGATCAGGAGGACTAATGCCCTCTCAGTTACACTTTTGTCTGGTTGCATTCATACTTGGTCATTCTTTGCAGATTCTTTTTTGTGAATGGAAGCAGATGTCACTACCATAATCTTTTGAAGGCCATGGACCAAGAAGCTGATTGTCCTGCATAAAATGGCATTCTCTGGCAGTTGGAAGAATTGGCAGAAACTGCTTAGTTCTCATTCTTTTGTTGCAACCCTACAGGACCATTCTAGGATAAGGTTACATAATGTCCCAGGGATTTTACTCTAATTTCTGCTCTATCATGCTGTCTAAGGAAAAATGCTGATTGTCACCAGTATTTTATAAATCCAGCCAAAAACCCAACCAGACAAGCTAAAGAAAAAAAAACCCCAAACAAAAACTCAAAGGAATTTTTAGAAGTTCTTGAGTAGAAGAAATAACACCCAAACCACACTACTCCCACCCCCCCCCAAAAAAAAAACACAAGCAGAAACTCAAACATGTTTTTAGAAACTTGTGAGTAAGGTCTAGTGAAGCTGAGTGGAATGGAGGAATTATAAAGTACTTGGGGTTTATGAGGATGAATGGGATGAGGAAAATGATTCCGGGTTACAACATGTTGGTTACTGATTGAAGTGTGTGTACTTTTAGTAAGTAAGTTTCCTGAGCCAAATGACATTGTACAGCAAGAGATTAAAAAAAAATATTATACAGCCAGATTGGAATAGATTGATTGGAATAGAGTATGCTATATTTTACTTTGTCTGTTACCATTGCATTGGAAAGATGCAAATGGCCTTAGGAGAATATATAATGCTTTCAAATTTTACAAATCCCCAAAAACTTTTCCCAACTTATACACATAGCTTCTTTTGTCAATTATTTTATAACCTAAAAATGTTGGACCTAATTTAATTTACATCAATCCTGCCATGGAACATTGGTATGAAAACAAATTAAGGAAGGATCAGGGGTGTCAAATTCACCACGTCACATGACGTGTCGTGACATATTGCGACTTTTTTGCCATTGCTGGAGCTGGGGTGGGCACGGCTTCCGCGTGACACATCCGACCCGTGGGCCGGAAGTTTGACACCCTTGATCTAGATGTTCTTCGACAGTTTATTATCAATGAAGTTTATGGTCAAATTCTTGGTTCTTTTTTCCATCAATCATATTAAGATCTTTTTCATACTTTTTGGCACAACATTATTTGAGTTCACACTACTTTCAGGCACAAGCAACCAGATCCACCCATGTAAAGTTCAGACTAACTACTTTATTGTATTCAGCTTATTATACAGGAATCTACCCAGACAGTTTGCCTACTCTTGGGAACAGATAGATAAGGCTCTATGGAGCTTAGTGGTGGAGGTCAGTTCTGGATCTCTTGCAGCTGGGCATGGGTTCAAGGCTAATTCTCCACTTGAGATCTCCTCCCTACCTTACTGGGCATTTCCCAACACCTACATACTGTTGCAGGGCAGTGCGGTGGATCAGTGGTTAAGATGCTGCGTTTGTCAGCTGGAAAGCTAACAGCCCAGGTTGAGACCCGAGCAGACATGTGGCGATGGGGTGAGCTCCCATCCTCGCTCCAATTCCTGCCAACTTAGCAGTTCAAAAGGATGCAAATGCGAGTAGATAAATAGATACCACTTTGTTGGGAAGGTACCAGTGCTTCATGACGTCAAGTTGGCCACATGACTGCAGAAATGTCTTTGGATAGCGCTGGCTCAATATCCTTGAAACGAAGATGAGCATTGCCCCCTATAGTTGTCAACGACTAGAGGAGCAAAATCCTCAGGGAGTCCTTTACCTTTATATACTGTTGCATTTCCATGCACCTTGGGTTCAGATACTGTATGAACTTTATTTGATTAAGTATTCATCATATAACCCATTATGTAATCCATCATGATCACTAGAAAATGTCACTTGCAAGGCAAGCCTGTATTCCATTCAAACATGGATTGTCTCAGCTAGCCTTTGGTTTTTATATATCCATAGTACCCTCCCAACAGTATATCAAACTTTTATTTACTTACAGGGCATGCAGCAATAGGGAAAAGCTATTCTAACAGAAATTCTTTTGTTGGCCTCTAAACCAAAAATTGCTCAGCTCACCAGGAAAATGAATGACAACAGAAAGTTTTCCTTGTAGCAGAAGCAGACCCTAATGCCAGGATTCGGTCAAAATACATAGTTCAATTCAATTCAATGTGACTTGGTATGTACTATGAATAGAATGATTTTAGTGTTAGTTCCCATGAAGTCTTCCCCATAGATATTTTGCACTGATGATGAAACAAAGAACACATAAGAACACACTTTGTGATCCCCTGTAATTGCTGCATTTGAAGGATTTATGGGTTTTTATTTGTGTAATTCACTGGATGCTGCTTGAGTGAACTTTGTAAAGAACAACTTCAGCATAGATATAAAACTACATAGTATTAGAAATGTATAGACTTCTGTTTTGTATTCTGAATCTTCTTGAACTTGCAGAAGTTGATTTGTGATATGGTTCAAGTTGTTTTCATTAACTCTTTGACAAACTGCAAGATTTGAAGGATTATGAGAATTTCAACAAAATTGAAACTGATATAAAGATTATTGCAGAAGAAATAAAATGAAAACTAAAGACAATTTGATGTATTTCAAAGCTTCAAAACTATGTTATTCTTATATTTGATACAAGAGGATTTATACGTCTAAACCCTCACTGTGATTTTAAAGTAAAGCTGTTGCTTCCCATTTGTGATTATACCATCAATGGACTTAAACCAGTTCTTGTAGTCCTAAGACCCCAAGACACTCTAAGGGATATGCAAAATCAGAATTACTTGCCAGCTTATGTTGAAAAATGATATATTAAACTCCCATAAAAATCGTGCAAGGTGGTAACGACAGAAAAAGCATCAATTTCAATTTCCAATATATTAAATATTTATAAATATATCCCATACAAATAGAAGCGCTTTTGGAGTCCTCCATACTTTTTAAAGGTGGGAAGGGACAGAGAGAGAGAAAAAAATAAGAAATACTGACTTAAACAATACTTTATGGACAAATCATGTGTTTTAAGTGCAGTTGGTACACTCAGCCCAAAGTGCCATTATTTTTTTGATTCCGAGAAACTTATATCATTGGCAAGACTTTACAGTAATGATAGGGATGGATCTGATAAAGAACTGAAACAATTTACAAACATTCTCAACACTATGGACGTGAGAGAGAAGAGAAAATTGCTACACTGAAACACGGAAAATGGCTTTCAGAGTTCCATCAGTTGTGTGCTATTGTCATCACATTGCCCCCATTAAGTATAGGCTGTGAACAAACATGTTCATGTCTGTGTCAAATAAAGACCTATTGGAGGAACAGTATGGGTAATGAATACACTAAGTAACACTATCATATTGGCAACAGAAAAGAAACTCTCCAAACCCTTAATTTGGAAGCTGTGTTGACAGCTTTGCAGAACTGAGAATGAATCAGCAGATTCAACTTCTGTAGTTATTGATATTAGGTATTTTGCCTCCATTCTTCCTCTCCTTGACTTCTCCACTTGATCAAAGTGATCGACCAGTTTGATCAACCACATTCTGGGCAAACAACAGTATGTCTTCATATCTGACCAGAAGTTGTCCTGGCTCAGTTTGATACTCAGCTTCCTCTTAATGAATATATTCCTGGAGATGTCCGTACTAGTACTTGCTCAAAAATAAGCAGAAATAAAGAAATCCATTACTAATGGGTTTTGTGCTGCCTAATTTGTACATAAAAAAATGCCTAACATTTTTATCTGGAAGTAAAACTGTTTGGGAACCTGTTTTCTTTAGTGTAACTTAGAATTTGGTTAGTAAATACTTGCTTGCATTATAAAGAGCAAATTACTATGCCACCTAAATTCACTTGAAACAATAGAATTTATTTCAGAGGATATAAATTTAGAATAAATGCTTGCCTATCTTAAAACTCACTGTATCCCCTCTATTTTCCCTCCCCCTTAACATAGCTGAAGCTGCCTCTGATACCAGTGTTTTTAATATATAGAAAGGTGAGGCAACATTGTAATAAAGATATGCAACATATATATGTGACACTTTCAGGAGATTCATCTTAAGACACGAGAACATGAAAATAGCCACCCAAGATCAAACCAAGGTCTTTCCCCAAAGTCCAGCCAGATATTTATGGGAACCCCCAACCTTATATTCCTCAGGAACATCAAATCAGATGCCTACCACTTCTTGGGCAAGAGGTAATATATAATAGTTATGATGACCTGTAGCTGCTGACAGCCTTGTTCTACATGAATTTGTCTAATCTCTCCTTAAAATCATCATTCCATTGATGTAAATTACTGTATCCTACGGTTGTGAAGAAGTGCTTCAACCATTGCTATCTTTCCTTATAGGGGAATTGCTTAGCAATTCCAAATTATTATTCCCTTCCTTCATTCTTTTTCAGCTCTTACAATATACTTTCTGAGTAATGACCAGCAGCAAGTAGTACTGAATATATTGGATATATTATTCCAAGGGTCTTTGCAATATAGATAGGTCTAAAAACATTAGAGTTGGCAGTTTTTAAAGTTCTTCAATTAAAGCAAAACAGCTGTAATGCACAGGAAAGTTTCTGAAGAATTACAAGACAACAGTAGAAAATTGTGATTGAAGTGGAAAAAAGAAATGAACCGGCAGATCTTGCAGGGTACTCTGTGGTTACAATGCCAATCACAAAGGACTAAAGCTATAAAACATTCCAGTGCATCAGGGTTAATTGGATTATATGAAGCAAAGACATTCTATTTAAATTCACTGTACCAGTTCAGCTCTTTTCAAGTATAAACAATGTATGATTTGTCACCACTGAACGCGGATCAGAATGCTTCTTGAAATATACATGATCTTAAAATGATGCAGTGTGGATTGTCTTTTCACTGAAGTGCACTTGAAGGCATATCCCGAAGTGTTTTTGAGCACATACTAATACTGGAAGCATTTTGAGCAAGGAACCCCAATTTATGTCATATTATCTGAATCATGAGTGGAATCCAACCATTGGCTTCCATTAGCATAAGCAGTTTTGACTTATGATTAAGGTGGCCTTGCAACCAAGGAGCTTCAACACATTCTCATGCTCACTGAAACATCATCCCCACCCCCACCATCTAATCACCACTTATTAAAATCAGAAACAGCTGATTATATTCTTTTTTAAGTCATAAGGACGGGTTGTTTTTTTTTTTTTTGACATCCAAGAAATGCCAGCCATCCTTTGCCATGTCCCAATGACAGACCAAGAAAGCTGATTCAATTCCTGTTTTTATGGAGATGCAAAAGGACATAAAAAGTTATTGAAGTTATTGTTAATACTAAAGGTACTGGACTGAATGCAGCTGGGAGCAGAATATCTCAGTTGGAAGACTGTGGGAAGTCTGCTGAAACATCCATAATTGAATTATCAAAGGCTAATAAAATCCTTCAGGCTGAAGTAATGTCTTTCAAATCTCTGCTTCGCTGGCTGGAATTCCAGAGCAAGAGGAGAAGAGACAGTTGGATTTCTTTATGGAAGCCCTAATAATATGTGAAAGATTGTCTCTTCCAGGAGATTGTCAGCTGGATGTTAAGAGAGCTTGTGTTCCAGTCCCTTCTTATTGTCAGGGCTATAAGCTTCAGCTATTTATTGTGAACTTTCCTAGATTTATCATGAAAAATAGCAAAGCATGCTACAAAAAAGCACAATCGATGGGGAGAAAATAAATCTGGCTTTGTGTCGTCCCCCCCGATTTTACTAAGAAAATTCAAGATCATAAAATAAAGTTTGCTGCTACAACAACAACAGCTACAAGGCTCATGAGAGAAACGTATGTATTTGAATCTGCACTTTGCCTGATTTTTAGTTGTCTTTGTTCTCATACAATCAAGTGGAATCCAGAAATTTATTAACAGTCCTAGAGAAACCAAAACAATCCCTACATGTTAAAATTCCGCTTTCCATTTTCAGAAGGCTGGACATTTTTCCTATTTTGCCACTGGGCCTGCTTCCAACCGCAGGGTACCAAACCTCTAGTCTTTAGCTTCTAATTATTTTATTGCTTGTTTAATGCATTTATTTACTTTTGCAGTATTAACTACCCCAGTCTCAAAGGCCTTTGAGAGGTGTACATCATTATCATCAACAACAATAACAACAAACCAAAAACTAACAATAAATTGGTGAATCAGAACAGTGTCAAAATAATAATAAAAAAAGAATCATAGAAAGCAAAGGTAAAACTCAAGTTGGGTGCACGCAGTCAATCAGCTGAAACTGGATGCACATTGATATAAAACATCTTAATCCTATTTTCGGCACTGTAGCAAAGTGGGGGCTATACAAAATTCTTGGGAGGAAGTTCCACAAGGTTTTTCAATATTTCCACTGTTGCAAAGAAAGACTGCTGCCTCACCCATGTCCCTGGGGTCTTTTGAGGGGAGGAAACTTTAAGCAGGCCCTTTCTTGATGACCAAACCAGATTCTGGCAAGGCATTGCCTGAGGTAACTTGGTGCTGGCTAGCCAAAATGATACAACATTTATAGCCAAACGCTTAATTGAACCGCTGTTCTTTTGTGACCCCCCCCCCAATTTTTTACCTCTTCTAATTTAGTTCTTTGACCAAGGAAAAGAAAGTAAAATATTTCTTTAATCCTTATTGTTGCCATTCGCTAGATGATTGCTCCGAATAATTATCTTTAGTTGTTTCTAAAGTCTATCCAAATGCAGTTATGCTATCCTTATTTGGCAACAAACTAGAATTAAGTTTCTTTTACATGTTATGGCTGATAATCATATCACTTCAAGCTGGAGTATGATCTATAGCCTTCATATTTCTAACTACCACAGAAAAAAGCATAAAACATTACATAAATGGATATGAGTCAATCCTACTTACAGAAGTGCACCTGGTGAAGAAAATAATAAATGTGATCCAGAAGTTCACCTGAGTCATTTTTTTTTTTTAAAGTCATATGTTTCAGCAGCTTTAAATGAATAAAGAAGAGAGCTGCTTTTTATTTTCCAAATAACTCTAAACAAAACCATGATTTCCAAACAAGACTAATATAAACAAAATGTGCTATGCTCTTCTATGCAAAACAAACCCCAAAACAAATCAGAGCAGTTAATAAAGATATTGCCTCCCTCTACATCATCTTATTATTTAAAGTGAATACATAAGTTCCAAATGTGTTTAAGATGTTTACGGTGTAAGTTTCAATTGTTTTCAGAAAAATTGCATTTAACTTTCCATTCTGAAAGATTACCTTTCAATTTTAATTTTTCAGGGGTTTTATCTATTGGTTGAAACAGAGAGTCTACAATTTGAATCTTTGAATATTATTTTTTGATTCATGAAAAGCTCACACAATGGAATAACCCTAACTTTAAAATAGCAAGTAAATCTATTTTGGAAAACAGGGCTTCTCATACTATTATTATTTTGATTTGATTTACAGTGGTACAGTTGATATTCAACTGCTTTGAAACTCACCGAATTGGTACTTAGCACATTTTGAAGTACAATTTTTATCCTGGTACTCATCGTTGGTTTGATACTCAATGCACAAATTAGAACTTGTCGGTGTTGACTTGCCTTGTGACTCATTATATTATTCCTTAGGGGAAAAAATTGTTTAGTACTCATTGTTTTGGTAGTCACTGTGCCTCCTGGAACCAATTAATGATGAGTACCAAGGTACTGAAAAAGATTTTCAAAATTTTGTACAACCATATTAACACCACACATTGTAGATCTTGGCAATTTATTCAATTTAAACATTTGTTACTTAGATTATTTGGTTCTGGTTCCAAGATTGCTTCTAAATCTTCAAATCTGTTAGTGAATAAGATGTCTTCTGGAAGTCAATAATTCATTTTTTCACAAAACTGATGGAATTGTTTAATTGATATTAATTATTGATGAGACTTTTGAAATAATGAGCTTGAAATTCCTGATCCTGTAAATCCATAGACAGTCTTTAAAGATTGTAAAATTCGTCTTCTTTAATCTTAGAATCAGGTTGCTATAAGAATTTGTTTTGCTGACTACATGTTATACATTCCTCAATGGATATTAAAGATGTATAGTATTATATGCTCAGGATTTGGGCCCTATTAAGGCATCAAGAATTATAGGCGTTTTACATATGGAAGATGGCCAAAAGTATTAAAAAAAACTGCAAAGGTAAATCTGTATATGAATTTCAGCAATAGATTATTGAAATTTGTTGTTTTGTAGTACTTTTTTTCCAATAAAGGGGAAAGGAAAGGAACATTAACAATCAATCAATCAGAATAGAGCTGGAAGGGACCTTGGAGGACTTCTATTTCAACCCCTTGCTCAAGCAGGAGACCCTATACCATTTCAGACAAATGACAGTCCAGTCTCTTAAAAACCTTCAGTGACGAAGCACCCACAACTTCTGAAGGCAAGCTGTTCTATTTGTTAATTGTTCTCACTGTTAGGAAGTTTCTCCTTAATTCCAAGTTGCTTCTCTTGTTGATTAGTTTCAATCCATTGTTTCTTGTCTTGCCTTCTGGTGCTTTGGAAAATAAGTTGACCCCTTCTTCTTTGTAGCAGCCCCTCAGATACTGGAACACTGCTCTCATGTCACCCCTAATTCTTCTTTTCTTTCTTTACCCAATTCCTGCAACTGTTCTTCATATGTTTTAGTCTCTAGGCCTTTAATCATCTTAGCTGCTCTTTTCTAAGATGATTAAAGGCCTGGAGACAATTTGGGTAAAATATCCAGATTTTTTTTAAAAAAGATTTTCCCTTTCCCCTTTCCTTTCCTTTCCTTTCCTTTCCTTTCCTTTCCTTTCCTTTCCTTTCCTTTCCTTTCCTTTCCTTTCCTTTCCTTTCCTTTATATTATTAATAAAGTGATGTGTAGTTGTGAAACTTTGATTTAACAAACTAGTAGGGGGGAATTGGAATCCATTGATCCTGATAGTCCATTAAAGAGACTATTCCTGCAGCAATGTTATTACACCTATGATGTAAATTATATTATTTTACATCCTAAGCATAATAATATCCTTACACAAATAACAAAAAAATACATATTTGCAATGGAAATTTTGTCTGTTGTGTCTGAGGTTTGTTGAATCAAGGATTCATTGCATGTAAATATTTTTGGTAACTTTTCAGTTATTTTGACATACCCTAAAGGCAATCTTTTTGACAGAATAGAACGTGGGCAAATAAACCATTAATAATCTGTGCAGGAAGGTGTCCCATACTCTGTTTTGAAGATGTGTGGGGATTTTGGAGAGGAAGAGGAAGAAAAAGTCAGCTGTGTAGCAGTAGATTCCACAGCATTAGAAAGGAGTCTGCAAAATATATGTAAGGTTGTATTATAAAAAAATATTTTTTAAAAAGAATTTTACTTCTTGTACAGAAATGGGGGGAATGGTTTGCAGATATTTTTTGCAATGTCCAGGCATAGTATGTGAAAAACAACAATGCCATTGCTAGGAATGAAAGTGAGAACAATCAACCAATGGAACAGCTTGCCTTCAGAAATTGTGGGAGCTTCATCACTGGAAGCTTTCAAGAAGATACTGGATTGACATCTGTCAGAAACGGTGTAGGGTCTCCTGCTTGGGTGGGGGGTTGGACTAGATGACTTACAAGGTCCCTTCTGTTATCCTGTTCTGCTCTATTCTAACCAGCAGTAACGTTACGATAGCTCAGATATTCATTTTAACTGAATGTAGCAGCTAACCCTACAGTGTATACAGGTAGCCCTTGATTTATGGGATCAGAATTTCTGTTGCTAAAAGCAAGGCAGTTTTTAAGTGAGTCTTGCCTGGTTTTATAACCATTTTGACATAGTTGTTAAGTGATTCGCTGCGTTTGCTAAGGAAATCATGCAGTTGTTAAGTGAACCCAGCTTTCCCCATTGACTTTTCTGGGAAGGTCGCAAATGATGATCACATGATCCCAGGGATGCTGCAACCATTGTGAACATGTGCCAATTGCCAAGCACCCAAAATATGATCCTATGACTTTAGGGATGCTGCAATTGTCTTAAGTGCGGAGTCTGATCATAAGTCACTTTTTTCAGTGCTGTTGTAATTTAAACAAATAGTTGTCAGTTGAAAATTACTTGTGCATCTTTTCTGTACAGTGTATCTTCCTCCATGTGTTTTCCATCAAGTACCAGTTTATGTTTCATATTTCGGTAAATCTGCAATTTTAAAAAATCTTTTGATCATTATACATTTTCTAAACACCAAGAAGATCAAACTATCCAAATGTTTGTAAAAAAAAAAAAAACATATGAAGGAAATTATGCACAAATGTAGACATGTTTATGCAAAATAAATATATTAGCATGCATGTTACTGATTTCTCTGAAACACTTTGCTTAATTAGAGTTTTGATGACCAGAAATGTGGATCAGCTTGGCTCCCGTTCCAGATTATTTATTCAAAAAGCACAGATTCTGATAATTATAAGAATGTGTGAAGTGATATATGGAGGCATATTTGCCAACTAGAGCAGTAAAACAAGTAGGCAGTAAGCCACATTTGTTTCCAGCACCCCTGAAGTAACATCAAGCATCCTGCCAAGACTTACTATTTTCTTTGACAAATATGAAAGTGCCTTATTAGCAGAAATGCTTGTGATGAGGCTGCTGCCCATTGCGCCAAAGCAGAATCAATGAGCACTCTAGACTAGGAGCTTGATCAGCAAGAAGAGTAAATTTGTCCAGAAAAGGATCAAACATCACCTGCAGTGGCAAATGAATCACTTACAATTGTCTCTAGCAATCTTGATTTTTATTGGTTTATACCCAGTCTATGATTGATTACATTTTCACAGCTTCACCTAAAAGAAGGGTGGCACAATGGCCAATTTTCAGCAGAGAAAAATGTGAAAAGAAATCTGATAATTGGCTGATAGCATTCCTCTCTGAATTCAGTAACTGAATTCATATTGGAATTAATATAGAATTCATATTTAAAAGAAAGTGACATTCACTCTATTCTTCTTTGATTTCTGTGACCTCTTTATCACTTTCTTTGCTTCTTTGCTAAGATATACACCATGTAAGGTGCTATTCTTAAAATACACTTAACTCAGTCAGCCATTAACCCGGTTAAATCTCTTTAACCTATGAATAAGAGGATGCAGTGGTGCAATAGCTTAATGAAACTGTAACTACCAGCCAGAAATAGTCTGTACTCTGCTGGTTTGAGCCTGACTCTGTGAGATGGAGTGAGCCCCTGTCGCTCGATCCCTGGTTCCTGCCCACCCAGCAGTTTGATAGCATGCAATATTGCAAGTAGATAAATGAGTACCACTTCAGTGAGAAAAACCTAGCTGCATTTGTGTGTGTGGAGAGTGGAAGCTGGTGCTGGACCTAGCCACATGTGAGACATTGTGACCCAAGGCAAGACCAGCAGAGGAAGCCAGAAGAGCCAGTCCCCCCCCCCCCACTGCAGTGCACCAAGGATAGGCGTGCAAGTGCCAAACAGAATGAACTAGCAATCTAGGCTGTCAGGACTGCATTGTGTGTTTGGCATGTGTAGATTTCCCTGACATTGTATGTCATAAGCTAAATAAACAAATAACCTATGAATGTGGCAGAACACAATAACAATAACTGGGTAAAAATTAACATATCAGAAATATAGAATTCCTGTTCACTTTCTACAGGTAACGCTAGTGGAGGATACTTTTAAGACTCCATGGACATCGCTATCATCTTTATCGTTGGCTAGTCAGGCAGCAGGAGATATTCTGAAGTGTGTTACTTGTGGCCAGGTCTTGCCAAAACTTTGTGCAATAGAGAAGCTTATTTTTGTGGTCACTTTTTGTCTCCAACTTTTTTTTCCTGAAAGACAAGACAGGCAGAAAGAAGCAAAGGACCAGGTTTTAGTGTAACCACAGTATTGTTAAGTGAAGTGATTTTAAATATATGCAGGTCCAAGCTTATTAAGGATAAATCTATGTCCCTTGGGTTGGGGTTACTTAATTAATTGGGTTAGTTGACTCCTTTTTAATGTTCCCACAAAACAGTAACCTTCCAATTGACCCTATTCAGCATATTAGTGATTACGGTGTATGATTTATTCTCGGCTGCTATGTATTTTAATTTTTATATTATTGAAACTGTTTTTAATTTTGTTCCCTGCCCATAGTCACTTATTGAGATGGGTGGCCATACAAATTGAATGAATGAATGAATGAATGAATAAATATTGTGGGATCAGGAGCTGAATATAAGACTTGATTCTATGAATTACACATGCTTGTGTGCCACTTCCAGAGCTGATCCAGTTTGCCATGTAACATTCTTTCCTGAACCCCTTCCACTCTGACGGGAAGATTAACTAACTTAATCAGCAGGTTCCTCTTCAGCCTTTACTTGAGGTTTACTTGCTCTAGAAAGGCCTTCACTTGATGGAAAGCAGATCTCCTTCCATTCTTCCAGAGAGAGTAGGAGCTGCATCCATCTACAGGGCAATAGATTAATGCAGTTTTGGAATTTTGAATCCACGGCCTTGTTTGTCATTCAACCATTATGAGCTACTTGTTCCCTGCTGCCAGGTCCTCTACGGGGGAGGCTAAGTGTTCAACGCAAGTCTTTTTTATTATTACTGCTGGAGAAGTTAGTGTGATGATTATCCCTTATGCTTCACTAATTTTAAACACACCTTGGACTAAGTGCTGTAGCAAAGAGAACATTAACATAATAGTTCAGGTAGGGAAGATAGCAAGAGGTAAGGAGTGTGGGTTGACATTTTATGTCTTTTAAAATGTTGACCTTTTGGAAATATCACTGTGTACATTTTAAATATTAATAAAGGAGCTGCCTGTTAGATGGCAGAGTGGCTGTTTGTCAGGGGGTGACCTTTCATTGAAGCAAAAGCAAATTGACAGTTTTATTAGTGTAGAGGACCATGGGGTGGGAAAGCAGGAGGGAGGAGAACCTACCACTTTAATTAGTTAAACAAGCTATATATTCCAAATGAATCATAGTTTAAGGCTGAGCTTTGAAGCTCCTGAAGGCACAAATCAGGCTTTTTTTATGTGTGATCTTTTTGAGCAAATATTTGCTTTGCTAATAAGACATCTTTACTCATCTTGTTCTCTTGGACTGAAAAATCATATTGAACACTAGCTCTTACTATTTTATCAAACCACGGATCCAGAAATAATTCCAGGGGCTCATCTTAAAGCAGAAGAACTAGAGTGTTAAGCATCTCTTCCATCTTCAGCACCAAATATATAGGAGGTGGGCTTCGTATGCTCACTTTATGTTTGACTCAATATTCTCTAGTTACCCTAGTTTTCCTTCTAGCCACTCTTCCTTTCTTGTGAAAAACTAGAATTCAGAATAATCTACGCCTAAGCAGAGTCTCATATTAATCTTTCCTGAACATGGAACTATCAGCAGCAGGTGTTTAATATAACTTTCTAGGTAGGTTGAGGTGTTTTAGGTAACCAATACTGGCAGGATAGAAGCAGGAATCCTTCATCTCAGCAAATTATCTATCCAATATTACCTGCCCAAAGCACTCTAGAGTTCTTCTTTAGCCCACTTTAATGTATTGTTCTCTGAGACTGAGGGAGTAACAGAAATTCTTTTGTAGAGTAAAATTGCCTCATGACATGGAGGAGACTGAGCCTCTAGCTCATGAGTTCCTTCAATGTTCTTGTTACAATTATTTATTACCTACCTTTGTAATTCCACTTGCTAATAGCCACCTCTTCTAAGGATAATTCCATTTGCATGTTACTGTCCAACTAGAATCTTAACTTCTTTAGAAAAATTGAAAACGTATTCTCAAGTGCCATTGCTTTACACACACAAACAACCCCCCCCACTCCTAATTTTAGAATTGTATAAAAAAAGGAGTTCCTGCAGGTTTTTCTCTGCTAATCTATAGCTGACTTTAGGGTGCAGTGCTCATCTCAGTTTCTAGGCCATTGAGCCAGCACCGTCTGAAGACATTTCAGCAGTCACATGGCCAGCATGACATCACACCACAGACCAGAGCATACAACAAAACATGAAACATTGTTAGCGTCCCACTGAAGTGGTACCTCTTTATCTATTTGCATTTACATGCTTTCCAACTGCTAGGTTGGCAGGAGCTGAGGCAAGTGACAGGCGCTTACTCCGTCATGCGATGGTAGGACTTGAACTGCCGGAGCATAAACCTTCTCTGGCATCTTTTAAGCCACTGAGCTACATGCCTCTTAGGATTGTAGAAATATACATTGTTTTTCGAAAGCGTCTTATGTTTTACTCTAAAACAAATTAAAAGACAGAAATGTTATAATTTACTATATTTAATAGTTCTTATTTGCAGAGGCTTTGTACAACTTGGTTTGCAACCTTTGACATAGGAAATTGAGTTATATAACTCCCAAAAGAGGCAACTAAAAGTTATTGATTTTTTTTAAACTGAGGTCATATTAACATCTAAAGAATGAATGAATGAATAAATAAATAAATAAATAACATTTAAAATAATTTTAAATAACTAAACAAATAATAAATCTCATTAACTGGTTCTTAGAAACTTTCCCTTTATTTTAAGAAAAAAAGAACAATGAAACTAGCATGAATCTTTCTGAAGAGCATGATGTTGCTGACAAACAAGACCATATGAACCCAGCTATAGACATAGCCAAAGAAATGCTGGAGTTTACAGTTTTGGTAGAGGATCCCTAAACAAACAAACAAATGGAACCTATCTTTTGATGAGATGCATCCTTATCAGCTAGATTTATTATGGAATAACAGCTGGAAGGGACCTTGGAGGTCTTCTAGTCCAGCCCCCTGCTCAAGCAGAAGACCCTATACCATTTCTGAGAAGTGGCTGTCCACTTTATTACTTCTCAGCAAAGAACTTACAACTCAGTGTTGGATATTCTAGAGCAACTTGAAACAATCTATTAATAAATTAAATATGAAATGGGATGCAAAATTGCACATTATCAAAACCTTTTCATCTGAGTATAAAGACCTTGTGGCTTACTCTTACTAAATTGGCTGAACAAATGATGAAAAGGGAGACATATGACACAGCCAAAAGATCAAAGAAAAAAAAAACTTTTTACAAAGTCCAAAGCTAACAAACCCATCGATTGCAAGAAAAGAAACTGCAGATCCAAGTGACTCTGACACAAAGAAGTTATTTAAAAAGTAAATTGAAACAAGGGAAGCAGAAGAAAAAGAAAAATTTAAAAAAATAATTACCATGTAAGCAAATTAGCCAGGGAGCTAAAATTTAATAGCAGGTTTAATATTATGCAAATACTGCCAAATGTACATCAGTCCTGCAAGCCTAAAGACTAGCTAGCTAAACTACCACGGAAAATAATTAATCAAACAAATCAGACAACAAAATCTGATAACTTGATGTTTTCCTTTCTCACTAAAGCAAATTGTTTAGCAACAGAAACAAAGACATTATCAAATAAAAATTAATATTGGATTTGTTTCAAACTAGCAACAAATGAGATACTTGAAGGCCAATGACCTAAATGATAATTCAGACAATTTGGTAGTCTTTACAAATGAAGATCCAAGGTCTGTCAAGAACTTGCTGGTGAACAATTTTAGAAGCAAGAATCAATGTGGTATTCCTGACAAGGATGGATTATTAAACCACACTGATGTGGAAGGTTGGTTATTTCTGGAATACTGCCCCAATCTTTCCACTTTGAAATTAATTTTCTGGAATAATCCTGGTTGATTTAATAAATGTGATGATACAGTATTTTTTTACTCAATATTTAAGAAGTGTCATTCACTTCGTAGTTTAATAATTTAGTATTTTTAGAATTTCAGTATTGTATTCATAAATTAATTTAAAATTCAGTGTCAACTTTAAAATTTTTTAAAACCTCACCTGGAGCCATTAATGTCATGGTTCCAACAGACAGAGAGAAATAAAGCAGAACTCCGAGGCTTGCATTAATAATTCAGGGTATTACTTTTAAGTACTCAAATATTTTTGTATTCTGTTTCTACACTTTTATTTATAACATAGTTTAGCTTGATCCATTTTATTTCTATCAGCCATTTGGAAAATATTTATATTTGATTTCTCTAACAAAATACTTGATGTCTGATTTCTATATACAAAATAAATAAAAATCTTAAATATTTATCTTAAATAAATATTAAAATTTATTCAGATTTTGGATTCTATACCTAATGCAGAATCTACTAGAAAGGCCTGGAAAAATGTCAGGGAAAGGCCTGGGGAAGAAGTTGCATTGCAAATATTTCTTGCTGGTGGGCCTCTGAGAAAATTCTCATTATTCCTTTAAAGAACCTGGGAGGCATCTTACCTGACATCTGCCTTGAATGCAGTGAAGATATAACTTTTTTAAAAGAAATTGTTTCCCACATGTTTTTTTAAAACATCTCTTTGGAATAGGGGGTTTTATATTGAAGCCTATAATCTCCTTTTTTAAGTTTCAAATTTGTTATTAATTTATCAAAATATAAAATACAGAAATACAAAGAAAAGTGAAGACAAGGGTAAAATAAGGGAGGGAAGAGGGAAGAGAGAAAAGTGTGGTGTAGAAGGAAGAAAAAAAAAGCATTGACTTTTGGTGCAGTAGAATAAGGTAATAATATGAAACTTCAACTTTTTAGTTTTATATAATAATATATACTAGCCATTTCTATAACAACAAACCTTTCAGCAAAAGCCAAAATCAAAGTTTCATTTCTTTCCACCTCAAGCACCAAGTCCAAAAGTGGTTTCCAAGTAGAAATAAAATTGTGTTCTTCTTTTCTCTAATTAAAGCAGTCAGTTTAGCCATTTCTGCTAACTCCATCAACTTTTGCAGCCATTTCTCCATTGTGGGAATCACAATGTCCTTCCATTTTTGCGCATAAAGTAATCTTGCTACGTCAACATATATAACATCAAAGTTCCAATTTTTTTTCAGGCTCTTTGTCCATTAGGCCTAGAAGAAAAGTCTCTTTTTTATATTTATATTCACTTTAAGAATGTTCTGTATTAAGATGTGGATCCTACTCCAATATTTCTTTGCTTTATCACAAGTCCACCATAAATGATAAAAGTTGATAAAAAGTTCTTTCTTTACATTTACCACATTCATTTGAGATACCTTTATACATTCTTGACAACTGAAACCTACAATCTCAAATAAATAGAATAGAATAGAATATTTTAATTGTCATTGTGTATCTCACAACGAAATTAAGTGCTGTCCACAGTGCACACTACACACAAGTAAAAACATGCATTATATACACACATCCTTCACATTCTATTCACCATTGCACTACCCCTTCAATGTTGCACTATACAGTGGTATTTAATATGGTTACAACTCTGGGATAAAAACAATTTTCCAGTCTATTTGTCTTTGTTTTTATTATCCTGTACCGTTTATTATCCTATACTGTAACTATTTTGGACAAATTACATAATTACAAGAGCTGTGACTGATGAAAATGACTTGGGTGCTCATGATATTATTTGGACCTTGACAGACAGTGTTAATTTAATAAGTGTCTAAGGTTCAAGATACAGAGGTCTTACAAAGAGAAGAAGCCAACCTGGAATGAGCTGAATGCCTCATTCCCTTTATCTTGTGTGAACTGAACATCAATTTACTGGTCCTTTTCCAGCTTATTATTGATCCCAGGCAATGATTCAGGACGAAATATGAAGTCACCTCGTGATGATTTTATCAAATGTGCTTAACGTCTTGTCATAAATTAATCTGATTGAATTTATCATTTTACTGAGATCTGTGGCTTTTGCTTTATATACCATATAAAGCAACTATATACTGAGTTCATCAAAAGACAACCTTTTCAACAAAATACTCCCACAATGTGAAAAAAATGGGCAAGAGTAATTTTTTTAAAATTTGAAGTAATGGGAAATATATCATTTGCAAACTGGACAAAACAATGAGGTTCAACAGATGTGGATTAAGAAGTAGAACTGTACCCTGAGAATGAGCTGCCTGATAAATTATGAGTTTAACTCTGTCTAAAACTAATAAAGTTGTGTAAGATCAAAGATAGCTCTAGAAGGCAATTTTACAAATTATGGGTATATTTGATCTATAAATGAACACTGATACACTCAAGCCAACTGCTAGTGCATGAATTTCACAGCCTGGCTGTCCTCCAGATGTGTGGACAGTCTAGTTTCTACCTTTTTGCTTCTTTTTTTTCTTTAAGCATATTATAATTAGATGCTGCAGGTTAATTTGCAAAAGGCTTAATGGGCAGTGCCCTGGAGATGCCCTGGAGATTCACTAGCACGTGTGCATAATAAAATATTTTTGTGATTGTTCCAGATTATAAATTCAAGCTTCCCCCTCCTCATTTCTCTCTCCCCCCACATTTAGAACTATCAAATACTCTGACTGGGTGGGGATTGGTTGCAACTTCCTAATGCTATTGATAGCAACTACTATGTTTAACATTCAACAAAGGTTACCAATGAACTCCTCTATATCTAGAATTATAGACAGCTGAACAGGCAAAGAAGGATATGGACAATTGGAAAGGAGGACAAATGGGGTGGGAGGAAAGGAGGACAAACTCTTTAACATTCTTGGAATTTGCAACAAAAAATAGAGTGAAATAAATTGCAAAAAACAAAAAAAAACCACCAGAACCAAAAGTATTTAGCTCTGCATGTATATGACATTACTTGTCAGCATTGTTTTTTTCAGTCATAATATTTTTCCAACAAATCTTTATTAAAGAAAAACATGTTACTGATTATATAGAATCAATGACCGGCTTTTCAAATTTCACCATAGAAACATCTGTGGTCTATAGACTACAGTGATCATCGATTTGAATGGGCTTGATTGCAATCAATTGCTGGAATCAGGAAATAATTTAATAACATACATCTAGGTTGCCAAGTCTGTTGACAGACAACGGAAAAAAATGATGCATGCCCTCCTTTTTGCCAGACGTCTGATAAAACTATCAATATCCTCTGAATCTTCTCTTATTCCATCTATTGTCTTTGTGATAAAAGTAGTGGATGTTCTATTTATATTGGTATCCTAAACCATATTTGGAACTGCCCTATACTGAAACTAGAGGGACAGAATTTAATTAGGTCTTCCTTCATACTGATATATACAGCATTGGTACAGGTCTTTGCTGTAATACTATTCCCATGTAAAAATATAATTGTGTAGGTGAATCAAATATTCCTCTAGGTGGAAATACATTTCCTATATAAATAGCATCACATTGGGAGTAAAAAGTAGTTCCATTATGTCAGAGAGTGATCACTCCAAAATTTGGTACTTAACTAGCAACTTGAAGGAACTCAAAGAGAGAACTAATGCATACCCACAAAATCTACATACCTTCCCTGTACCATTGTTTTAAATGTAACGTCAGAGCACATCATTTCAATGGCAGTGTTTGCTTGGATGGATATTTTCTCTAATGGTATGGAATCAAAGAAACAGCTTCTACAGTACTGTGTGTGTGTGTGTGTGTGTGTGTGAGAGAGAGAGAGAGAGAGAGAGAGAGAGAGAGAGAGAGAGAGAGAGAGAGAGGAGGATTTAGACTAATTAGGCAAATTTGGTCGTACTGTATATTCATTGTATTCGGAGTAGCAAAGTACACTTTCAACTTTTCCTAGCCACTACATAAAAAACTTTGTACCAACAAATGAGAATCAACTTTTTTTTTTTGCTTGTGCATTTTAAAATTTATACATGCACAACAGGAGAGTTGTGCCTTCAGCTATCATCACCTTGTCTAGGCATGGAAACACATAGTCAAAATGCCAGTGGGTCCCAGTAGCCATGGACTTCATAATGTCACCTTCTGTTTCCAGTTGTTACTTCTGGAGGCACAAAGAGAAATATAACACGTTATGGTTTGTCAGTGTTCACACTTTCACACATCAGCAAGATTTAATGAGGTATAAGGGTGGTGCAAAACTCAGAAGAAACTTTGCTACCAGTAGCACTAATTAAAGATTCTCTGATGCAAGATGGGGGCATTACTGTGGTGTATAACTGATGATTTCTTGGCAGTATTTTTTTTGTTAAATACTTTAATCAATATTAAAGAATGGCTACACATTTGGGGAGGGGGACTGCCCTACATTTCAGAAAGGAATAAGGAACCCATTTAGGAACAAAGCTAAGTGCAAATAGAAGGTCAGTGGTTTCCTAATCTGAAGTTTCAACTTTTCCTCGACCCAGTGGTCTTTGCAGCACTCATGCTCCCAGCATTCCAGTCTTTGGTGGCTAATTTGAAGCTGGGGGGGCGGTGAGATAAGTGATGGTCTGGAAAATAATAGGCAACGAATGAGGCTAGCTGGGATTTTCAACTTCCCACTAGCTTTTGGAGGGCAGGGTTTGTATGCTTTGTTTTATTTAAAACAATTTTAGGGTTTATATCACTGTGTTGGATATTTTGCCCAACAAATGTTCATCCCTCTGCCTTTTTCTGGAGAATCCCCTTGATTTTTTTAAAAAAGGAACAAGAAATAAAATAACGTAAGTAAAGGCCAGACTACCCTCTTAATCGGTTAACATAAGTCTTTCAACTGTGTTATCATTCACGGGGCAAAACTTTCCAGTTACCCAGCCATAATCTCCTTGGGCACAATGTTGAAGGCTGCCTAAATTGTTCTCTGGGCAAGGCAGATAAACCAACAATCCATCTTGAACATACAAAGCTATACCAAACTATTGGAGAAGTGAGACTCTATTATTTAAGCTGAGTTCTCTGTGGGTCTTCCATGCTGTGGGACTTGCCAGCTTATTCTGTGTTTATAAATCAGAGGCAGATTTCATGCTGTACACACAGAAGGCATCACTTTTCGTGCTTGGCATTTCCAGATAAAAAAGATGAGTAGCAATCTTGATAATGACCTCACTTTATGGAGGAAGAAGGGGTCTTAGAAAGCAAAGGGACCAGAGTATTTGCACAACTTTTATGTTATCAGATAGTCTTTAAAAGCCTAGCTTTTGTAAAAGAAACTAGAACATATTTGACAAATTTAAGTCTACTGACTGTGATAGCTTAATAGATCATGTAGGTTCACATGTGGTTGCTGCCAGGGCACAAAATGTCACAGGAAGGTTTTCATTTTTGTACCTTATGTTGTTGGCTTTCCTGAGACACTGCTGGAATGAGGTTGGTGGACAAGTTGGATTCTTGATCAATTCTAGCAGGAATCAATCTATGCCACTGGCTGTCAGCCTTGGGAAGTAGTTCAGACAAGAAGCACACCCAAGATATTAGCTCTATCTTTATTGTACATTAACAAAATCTTGAAAATCTGAAAGTACATTTCACCCCCTCACCCTTAGTTCAAGAAACTAGGGAGAGTCGCTCCTGAGACATTTATCAACTCTCTATTCCTTCTGCAGACTCATCTGCTTCTTGTCTGACCATTGTGTAGTCAGTAGCATTTCCTCCTGTCTCCCAAGGTCATTCCCACATCCCATTCTGTTGGCATTATCCAGAGGATTGAAAAGGCATTAGTCAGGAACACGATGATTATAAAGCCTGTAGCTTTTTCACTTCTTGAGAGGGCAACTACACACTAGCAGTTCACTTATTCAGGTTTGGGCATCTGCGCAGAATCCTGTGGTTGATTTATTTTAACTTTGTTTAAGTTGTGTCACTAGCTAGGCTAACTCAGACCTTTAATTCAATGTATATAGTTCAACACATGGTACAAATCCAGAAAATAGGTTACAGTAATTTGGTAACCTGGTTAAATGTGAACCAAGCTACTATGAGTGGCCTTGCTCAAGTCACTACTAATGTTTCTATAAAAAACAAATAAATGTCTGTGTCCCTGGAACAATCTATGTAAAATTGCTATTTATGCAACTTTCATAAGTTACCAAGCTGATTATTACAATGGTATGAAGAAGAGTGTGTAGAAGTGTTCCCAGATATGTAACCATCACGATGTGTCTATGTCTTATTTTAATCAGCTTGATGGCTTGTCCACAAGCAGATTCTTGGAACCCTCCTCTTTATTGATACACCTTCAGCGCTCTTATTTACATTCCCTGAGCACACAGCCTCCCTCTACTTTGTAACTCTGGTGAGAAGTCAAATGCTTATTCTTTCATTCTACTTTCCTACCCTAAGGTAACAAACAGCTGAATGTTTGTAATGTGAAAATTTGCACATAAAACTCAGCATGAAGTATGATGCCAAGCTTCATGTTATTAGGGATGTTCTGCACAGCACATTAACCATGGCAGGAAGCTGCCTTGATGACATTGTCTTCATCACACCTGACTAAGGTAGCCTCTAGTCATCTTTTTCTCTTCCACTTTTAAAGTAATGTTTTCCATCTTCTGTCAACACCAATCTTGCAATGTGCACATCTGCGATACCTCTTATTGAGATGATAGGCAGGTGACCTTCCCAGATCTATTGGTTACCCTATCCTCTAGTGCAGGGCTTTTCAACCTTTTCACCCATTGTACCACTTTTAGAATATGGCAATATTCGAGTACCACCAGTCGCCTAGCAAGGTGTCAAAAACTTGACGACCAAAAAAAAAAAAAAAAGGAAAAAAGTGATAAAGTACAGGTAGTCCTTGACTTGCAACAGTTCACTTAGTGACTGTTCAAAGTTACCACGGCACTGAAAAAATTGACTTAAGACCATTTTTCACACTTATGACCATTGTAGCATCCCCAGGGTCATGTGATTTACATTCGGATGCTTGGCAACCGATTCATATTTATGATGGTCACATTGTCCCAGGGTCATGTGATCCCCTTTTGCAACCTTCTGACAAGCAAAGTCAGTGGGGAAACCAGATTCACGTAACAACCATGTTACTAATTTAACAACTGCAGTGATTCACTTAACAACTGTGGCAAGAAAAGTCATCAAATGGGGCAAAACTCATTTAACAAATTTCTCACCCCTCCTTTTATATTTTCTCTTCTCTCCCCCCTTTTATATCCTCTCTTCTCTCCCCCCTTTATATCCTCTCTTCTCTCCCCCTTTTAGATCCTCTCTTCTCTCCCCCCTCCTTTTATATCCTCTCTTCTCTCCCTCCTTCTTTTATATCCTCTCTTCTCTCCCTATTATATCCTCTCCCCCCTTTATATCTTCTCTCCTCCCTCCTTCTTTTATATCCTCTCTTCCCTCCTCCCTTCTTTTGTATCCTCTCTTGTCTCCCCCCTTTATATCCTCTGTTCTCTCCCCCTCAGCAGGACCCAGGCAACGCCTCATGCAGCTTCAGCAGAATCTCTGCCTGAAGTCTGTGTGAGGCTGTCTGCCACCCCCAATCAGCTGGAGCTGCGCACATTGATCCTAGGCTCTCAGCAGGACCCAGGCAATGCCTCGCACAGCTCCAGCTGAATCTTCACCCAAAGACTGCGTGAGGCTGCCTGCCACCCCCAAGGCCACCGCCAATCAGCTGGAGCTGTGCACATGGTCCTGGGCTCTCAGTAGAACCCAGGCAATGCCTCACGCAGTCCCAGCGGACTTTCCCACAAGCCGCTTCACCTCATCCACTTATTTTTTACACTTTTTTTTACAGTGCTGTTCAACCCATCGTTCGCGTACCACCTGCCAGGTGCTGACGTACCACTAGTGGTACGCGTACCACCAGTTGAAAAGTCCTGCTCTAGTGTCCAGCTATTGTTTTCCACAATCATATGATATCCCTTTTGGCAATGGGAGAGCCATATGTTTCCATTCTCCTGCCAGTTGTAGAGGACTGTAGATCTACCCTTCTTCAAGGGTAGAATGCAAGAATAGTTAAGTAAACATCAGCTTAACCCTTGGAAGGAAGAAGGGGTGAGAAAGAAACTCAAGAAAACTATGACTTGAACATAACAACAACAACAACAACAATAATAATAAAAATAAAAAATAAAAAAAGTTGGAAGGTACCTTGGAGGTCATCTAGTCCAACCCTCTGTCAGGCAGGAAACCCTATACCATTTCAGACAAATGGCTGTCAAGTCTCTTCTTAAAAACTTCCAGTGTTGGAGCATTCACCGCTTCTGGATGCAGGTTGTTCCCTAGTTAATTGTTCTAACTGTCAGGAAGTTTCTCCTTAGTTCTAGGTTGCTTCTCTCTTTGGTTAGTTTCCATCCATTGCTTCTTGTCCTTCCTTCAGGTGCTTTGGAGAATAGCCTGACTCCCTCTTCTTTGTAGCAGCCCCTGAGATATTGAAACACTGCTATCATGTCACCCCTAGTCCTTCTCTTCATTAAACTAGACATACGCAATTCCTGCAACTGTTCCTTGAATTTCATTTTGTTAGATAGCGCCCAATGTTCAAGTCTGTCAAGATCCATCTGTTTCTTAAGCCAGTTTGGTATATGTTTATACCATATATATTTACAATCATTGTATAAGAGGGGTTGAAGGAAACTTTGACAGGTTTTCAATATTCAATATTTCAAAATTTCAATGTTATAGTATTATATGCCACAACAATAAAGTTCCAGTAGTCTTTGTGGTATGATCTGCCCCAACTCAAAAGGCTGTTCTTTTAGGGAGGGGCTTCAAAATGCAGATTACTCTCTGCAGTGTTTAATTATTGGGAGGAACAATTTTACTGGAGGAAAGAAGAGGAGGCGTGACTTTTCTAATATCAGTTCTCGAATTTTATCAATAGATACCCCTGAGTGGCAGAAGATGGGAACAAACAAGGGAACCAAAGAGAAGCAGGGCAGAATAGCTCCTATAGTGCCAGTTCATTAAACCCTTTGAGGGATTATTTTGTGGGATCAAAATACTAACACCAGAAGTGTTGCAGTTAAGTGGCACCAAAGAAGGTGTTTCTCACCCCATTTTTCTCCTCACCCATGTGCTTTGGAATGAACCCCTGTTCTACTTTCTTGTGCTGAGGCTGAAACCTGTTGGAAATGTGGTCAGCACATCTAAGCTGGCACACAGTACTGTTGAAAGAAAAATCTTCATCAGGATCCAGTCCAAGCCAGGAATAAACAAAATGGAGACTGCTTTAGAAAGAAGGTTGTAGTTTATTGAAGAGCAGAGCCAGACAGAAATGTGGCTCTGGAGCAGCTGACCACATGTTGCTGGGAGTGGTGGGTTTTTATACCTTTTGGGGCTTTTGTGTTTGGAGTTGTTCCTATTCCTGTGGCTTTGTATTTCCTGTGTCATGTACTTTGACCTGAGTCTGAATGTGCCCCTTTTGGTAGTGGTGGGTTAATCCTATTATGTCCTAAAGGTCATGTTTCCTGTCCTCTTTGTTTTTCTAATCTCCTCAGCTCCAGCCTTCCCGCCCCCAACCTTTCTGAATAGGATTATCAAATCTGCATTTCTACAGATCTGGCCTCTGCCTGGGGAAGAGGGGCTGAACTGGTTTCTGGGGGCTGGTTTCTGTCTTTTAAGATTTTCTTTCTCCATTAATGTATTCCTTTGGGGAAATATAATATTCTGCCTTTTTAATATTCCCCAAAATATTTCCTTCTCTGGGGAGGGGGGCTTCCCACAGTACAGACTGCAGAAATCTGCAGCTTGGGTGTGTTTTAAACAACCAAGTGGCTCTACATTGCTTCTAAAGCCACTAACTCTCTCTGTGAGTTGTGTTTTTTACAAGTTTAAATGGTGGTTAAGTAATTTAGATCCTGCCTTTGTTTAGCAAATACTATAAACACAAATCAGCTTACCATTAAAAATCAAGGAAATACATCAAATGCCAAGAATGCCCTAAAAAATGCAAATGGATTTTCCTCTAGCATACCTTTGAGAGTTCTAAAACTGTATGCTTCCTCTCTAGGGGATTTGTTTACCCAGATTTTCTCTCTCTCTCTCTCTCTCTCTCTCTCTCTCTCTTTTTTAAAAAAACCCCACTAAATTTATTTTCACCATTCATTTTTCATCAGAACTGATAAAAGGGAAAAGTGTGATCTTGTCAAAGAAATCCTGATTCTTATTTTTTTTAAAAAAAGTATAACTAATATATATATAAAAGTTTGGTCTGGTGGTTAAGGCACCAGGCTAGAAACTGGGATGCTGTGAGTTTTAGTCCTGTCTTAGGCATGAAAACCAATTGGGTGACTTTGCCATTCAGTCTCTCTTACCTTACCTCACCTCACCTTGTTGTTGTGGGGAAAACAAGAGAAGGAAGGAGTATTAGATAAATTTGCTGTTTTGAGTTGTTTATAAAAATATTAAAGGTGGGAAACAAACAAACAAACAAATAAATATAAGAATAAGTTAAATATATTTCAAACTAAACAAAATGCATTCATTGATATATACAAGTATGGTAATTTATATCCTAGAAACAAAACGTGGTTATAATGCTAAAATTCATTTGACAGTTGCCATTTTAATTACCTAGAAAAAGATTAAGCTGTGGTCAAACTGAAAATACTGCTCACCCATGGCCTAGAGCAGGGGTCTTCAAACGTGGCCCTTTTATGACTGGTGGACTTCAACTCCCAGAATTCCTCAGCCAGCGTGCCTGGCTGAGGAATTCTGGGAGTTGAAGTCCACCAGTCATAAAAGGGCCACGTTTGAAGACCCCTGGCCTAGAGGGAGGTTTGATTGTATCTTGTAAGAAACTGAGTTCTTCTATATCTGATTATATCAACTTGAGCTGATCACAAAGGGAAGAGGCCAAAGCTATCTTCTTGTGTGGTTGCCTGATTATGACAGATTTTCTACCTCCCTCTCTACTCTAGGGCTGAGGCCTATTTCAGTATAACCTTTTCATAGAAATGATGATGGTTCTCTTTCTTTCCTTCCATCTCTTTCAGAAATATAGCCTATTTTCAGCATAGACTTCTGGTTTCCCCTTGTTAAGTGATTATTTATGGCTACCTGTTGAAATTTGGCACCCTCCCGATATCTACTATCTTCTAACCCTGCTTTCCAGTTTCAGTTTGATTAAATGCAAGCTTGCAAAGATAATTGCTACTTTAGCAAATGATGCACTGCTAAAACACACCTGGCTTACTTAGGAGTTCATAATTTGACTTTTTTCTCTCCTAGCTTGATGTGTTCTGCATTAATAGAATGGAACACCACATTAATATGAAACGATTCAGAAGAACAAAGAGTATTAATATTCATGGCTGTTTAAAAACAAAGCAAAACAGTGCAAAGGTTTTGTCCTGTAAGAACTAAGTTAATTGATTTTTGGCAAATTATCCAGTCAGAAAAATAGGCAAGGTAGGGTGGAGCAGCGTTATGATGTTATTTAGCATACTGTGCAAACTAACATTATCTCTGAAATTAAATGTTACATATCTCCCTAGCAGAAATCAATACCCTCATTAAAACACACACACACACACAACTCAAATTGCCATTATGTGGTATTTTCCAACAAGGAACATGACCCTGAATTTAAAATGACATTCCCCCCACCTCAAGAATACTAAAAATAGAAAAAAAATTACAAATACAAACAAAATTTTGTTTAGTGTCCCTCCCAAAGGACAAGTCCAGGACAAAAACTAAAATAGACTAATAAAATAGAAGTAATGCTATTGATTAAATTAAAATTAATTGCCTATAAAATAAAGAACCTGTTTATAAAATTAATTGAGAAGTTGCAGTTACAAGAGATGAGGGCTAAATGCAATCATGGGGTGAAATGAGAAAGCCTCTAGGAGAACAGGCGCCTGCTTAGATCATAGAACATAGAATAATGGGGGGGGGGGGGGGGGGGAAAGGGATTTTGAAGGTCTTCTAGTCCTCCAATTATTCTATGTCCTAAGCAGGAGCCTGCTCTCCTGGAGGCTTACCCACTCTACCCCATGAGTGAATCTATAACCAGGCAGCTAAGCCATGCTTTAGACATGGGTTTAGATCCCAGACCCTATACATACCATCACTAACATCATTAAGCTCAAAACTCATTTACTGTTAGAAAACTATTGTTTCACTGTTATCTTAGCAGGATTTTGATTCTTGCTAATTGTCTTTGGGCATTAAAGACTGCAAGACTAAAAAAGGAAGGTGTTGAGAAGGGAATATAAATCCAGTCCTCATTTTCATGAGCTGTTGCTACTATAGGATAACCTCAACTTGAAAATGGAGTTCTTCTGGAATTCCTGAGCAGAAAGCAGGATTAATAATTTAGATGTTTTCTGTCAATCATTAAAACATTTCATGCATTGTGAAAAACAATGTGGCTTTTAAATTAAAACATCTTTTGAACTTACAGTTTGGGGCTGATGGACTAGCAGTATCTGAATCTCCTGAACTATTAATATGATTCGGAGAATCCCAAATCTACAATTCATTTTTACATATAACTGACCAGTAGCAAGATACATGTGGGAAACTATGCATAATTTGGAATAAAGAGTTGGAATAGTCTTTTGTTAACAAACCAGAGGACTATAATTTTAAAGAAAACTAAATTAACATTAAGTTGATATCCTTTTAAGAGAGAATTATTTTTTTAAAATAGAATTTCCATTTTTTAAAATTGTTTTTATATGTTTATTCTAGGCTTCATCTATGTGTACCGGAAGTGTAATACTGGAGAAAAAAAAAACTGACATGTTTTGGGTTGCTGTGTGGTTGTATCTTTTTGGTTAAATATTCATGAGTTTGTTACTAGCTTTTCGGAAGAAAAGTAAGGATTAAAGATGTGAATGTTTTTCTCCCGTGGAAAGACTCTATTGCTTCTGATTTAAAAGCTGAAATGACAGCACTGATGATGTTACCCAGTTTGGGTAATGAAACAGCTGCAAGAAACCAACCAAGCTCAGAGAGCACCAAGGACCCCTCATGACAGTAAGTGAATACTGATTGGGTGATTATTATTATTTTTGTGTGTGTGTGCTCATTTATTGCCCAGAAAGGATTGGCACTGATTAGATGATGATAGACTAACATATAATATAACACATAATAATACTTGAGATCCAAGTAGATCTGCAATGTTACTGTCAACGCTGCTAACATTGAATGTTCTTGCTTTGACAACATATGGAGATGCAGCCATTTTCCTTAACTTGTGTGCTACTCTTAGAATTAGAATTAGATGATACTGGGGGGGAGGAGGAAGACCAATCTCAAATACCAGAAGACAAAAGAGAGTATCAACCACCCACTTGCTCAGTAGACTACTCTAAAGTCCTCTATTTGTGCTTGTATGTAGGATGGTGGTAGTGATTGGTGCTCTCTGCCATTTGAGCATACAGATAATCCTTGACTTACAATCACAACTGAGCCCAAAATTTATATTGCTGAGCAAGACATTTGTTCAGTGAATTTTGCCCTATTTTACAACCTTTCTTGCCAGAGCTGATAAGTGAATCACTGCAGTTAAGTTAGTAACACGGTTCTTAAGTGAATCTGGTTTCCCCCATTGACTTTGTTTGTCAGAAGGTCGCAAAAGGGGATCACATGACCCCGGGACACTGCAACCGTCATAAGTATGAGTCGGTTGCCAAGCGTCTGAATTTTGACCCTGTGACCATGAAAATGCTTCAATGGTCATAAGTGTGAAAAATGGTCATAAGTCACATTAAGTGACATTATAATGGTCACTAAACCAAGTGACCATTGTAAGTCAAGGACTACCTGTATACGTCCTGGTACCGTCCTATCCTAAACCTGCATTTTCTCACCCGGAGACAGTGGCCGACTTGGAAGATAACTGCGGATTGAAAAGTGATGAAAACGCCACTTTGGCTCCTTCAAAAAAAAATCAGATATGAAATGCATATAAATGCACTGAACCAGAAATTATTCTTAACTTTCAGCTAAGTGACAGAGCAACTGAACTGCAGGCTCAAGTCTTCTTCCTGTCACTGCCAGGGAAGAAGAACAGAATCAAATAGAGCATTAGCTGGCTGTGTCTGATGTTGGCCACTCTCAGTCCCAGTGGCCATCAATCACTGCTGCTGTGAGACAACATCAGCATATGGTGGTACATGGTGTATTTTTCTAAGTGATGAGAAATTTGAAGTGACAGTGTGACTGTTGTGTGTCTTCCTTTGGAGAAGAAATCACAGTAAACTTAAAAAATAATCAGAGCCATCTTGATCCGTGGGGATTCTAAAACCTGTATGACATGCTGCAAAACAACGTTCTATTGCTATGGCATCTTGTAGAGTTCTTCATCAGGCAAGAAGCCACCAAGGCAAACAAAGAAACAAATAAACAAAAAACAAAAAATAAGGGTATGGGGAAGAAACAGGAGAGTGAAAAGAAATAGATCCAACTGTAAAGTCTGCAGTTCAAAGTCCCAAAGCAGAAGTTATAGACGGAATTCATAATTAGTTCCAGATGTTATAGATACTAAGTTATAAAGCCAAAGTTATAAAGATAAAGAAAATGGCCGTTTCCCCAGCTCGAAAAAGTACAGTACAGGCAGTCCTCTACTTACAACCATTCATTTAGAGACCTTTCAAAGTTACAGTGATACTGAAAATGTGACTTATGACCAGCCCTTCCACTTGCAACTGTTGCAACATCCCCAAGATCACATGATAAAAATTTGGTTGCTTGGCAATGGGTATGTATTTACAATAATTGCAGCACCCTGGGGTCATGTGATCACCATTTGCAATCTTCTGTGCCTGCTTCCAACAAGTAAAATTAATGGGGAAAGCCCTTTCCCTGTGATGCCCTCATTTCCTAAGTCCTTTCATGTCAAATGAAGTCATAAGCAGATTTAAGATTGGGGTAAAAGAGAGAGAATTAAAAACAGTACATTCAACTGTTGGAAAGATGGTTGGGAGAGAATTTGCAAAAGAGGTTGGGGAAGTTCAGTCTAATGTGCTAAAGAATCAGATAAACCAGAAGACACCCAAAAGAGGTTACAGATCCTCAGAAAGCAGCTTGTCCAATTTCTAATCAAAGATTGAACCTCTTTCTGCTAGAAAGTCTCTTTCTGCCTTTATTATAGCTCCAATTTATTCTTCCTTAAATTGCCTCCCCAAGCATTTGTTTTGGAAATCATTTGCAATCAGTAGGAAACATTGATGTTCTATTGTCAGGTCTTATTCACATTTTTGAAAAAAACAACAATCTGAAATTCTTCAGTCACCAGTGCCTTATTACTTGTTCTCTCCTCCTGGTTCAATTTCCTCACAAAAATGGTTCACTGCATCAGAGTTCTTTTCATAGGCCATTGTTATTATCTGGAGAGATTTGCTACCACCTAGACAGTTTATTACTGGCAAATTGTTTAATAACAAAGAAATAACTGACAGAAGAGATACCTCAGCTCAAGCTGAACCATTGTAATAGTCGGCTAGGGAAAGTAAGGGGGCACTTTGTGGCAATCACAGGCTGCAGTTTAATTTTGTATTTGTGAGGGGATATTTTTTCCGGCCGTTGAGAGTTGTGCTAGGCAGGATGGTAACCAAATTATATAAACAACCTTAACATAAACAGAAACTGGGATTTCTGGGTACTTTTTGTTTGGGGAGAATTGAATTTCTTAAGAGTGCATATTCTCCCCAAACAAAAAGTACCCCAAAAGTATTCTCTCTCTCTCTCTCTAGAAAATTGTAACTCTTAACTACTGACTAGCGACTGTGACCCCATTGCCATTTCTCAGTCCAATTTATGGTTAGTCTGCAGAGAAAATGGGGAGGAAAAAAAATCACATCTGGCCCTTCGAGCAACTTGGGATATAAATATAATTGACAAAAGTGATAACATGAAACAAAAGAACAAATGAGACAAAATTTGAAATAGGGAAAATTGCACTCTGTAAGGGGCAAAGAGAAATACCTTGAAGGGATAGATTTTCATTTAAAGTCGTTTCAATGTATAATTGGTGAAAGGATGGTTATCCCTTCTGAAATAAATTGTGGTTGAGCCCCATGAAAGGGATTTAAGGCAGCACAGCTAACATCTTGCCCTTGAAGAGAGCAACCAATTTATTAACCAGAATAGATGAAAATAGCATTCCCAAACCAGGATGGGCTGGGTTACAATTCCCAGCTCCCAACTATACGACTGGCATGGTGTGTGATGCAAATCTGCCTGAAGGGTGCTAAGTTGGAAAAGTCTAAAATAATTCATCTACTATAATTTTTCCTGAAAGTTTCTATTTGGGGGATTTTGGAAACTGTTATGTAATGAACTCCCTCTACAAATGCATGGTCTGAATGGAATTAAAGGATGAGAACTGCAAAAAGCCTGAACCAATTCTTGTGCCAAGCACCATTTTGAAACTAATTAATAAGCTTGCCTACCCTGATATATTGAAAACTGGAAGTATATGATCTAAAGAGGAGCTTGTGTAAATAGTTAATGAAGTTATAACATAACATCTTTAGCGCTGATGATGTTATTAGTTGGATAATAAAATGTATGCAAGTACATCTGCAAGTTTGGATTATTCAAAATGCGCTTTACATACTTTACTTGAAGAGTATTCGAAAACTACAATTGGTCCAGAATGCAGAAATGTGGATAGTTTTGGAGGCTCCTGGGAGGGGGGCATTTATAACACCACTGTTATGTGAGCTATACAGGCTCATATTGAGAAATACCTATCCAGGCAGGGAGGAGGACTCAAGCAGGGAATTAGCCTTGAATCATTGCATAGCCACAAGAAATCCAGGACTGATTCCACCCCCCCCCCCAGTTCCACGGAATCTAATTTATCTGTTCTGAAGGGAAGGCAAGCAATCTGGGCAAATTCCTGTATTATAGGCAGAACACAATAAAGTAGCTAGCTTAAATTTTACACACATGGATCTGATTACTTGTCCCTGATACTGCTGATTTGCTTCCCGGTCCAATTCATGATATTGGTTATTACCTTTAAAGCCTTTTATGGCATGGGTCCAAGATATCTGAGGAACCATCTTTTGCCAATGGGATCAGCCAACCCCACTCATTATGGCAGAAGGGGCCTACTGTGGATCCCATCAGTCAAGGAATTTTGGCTTGTGGAATCCAGGGGAAGAGTCTTTTCTGCCACGGCCCCTATCTTTTGGAACATCTTCCCATCAGGGTGAGATCTGCCCCATCTCTTCTGGACTTCAGGAAAAGCTTTAAAACTTGGTTATACTGGCTGGCATGGAGTTCTTAAGGAGAAGCATTAACAGAGAAGGCACCCCCACCTCTCCCTCCAAATCCATGTTTTTAGTCTGTTTTAATTAATGTAATTTTAATCTGTTGTCATATTTATAGTTGTTTTGGTATCTGTATATTTCATTACATTGTAGCTGCTCAGACCCGCTTCAAACCGCAAGATGGGTGGCATATAAATTTAATAAAAATAGTAAGCAACCAACATCTATATTGCAGCATAATGGGAATAACACTTAGCATGACCCTGCCCATTACCTTTGGCTCACTTAGTTAATATAGCTAAGGAGCATTGATAGATAGATTAATGTCATTTGAGCACTTGGAAATACCCAGTTAGAAAGTTGAAACAACAATCCTATTAAGTTGCTAGGTGTGCTGGGATCAGAGGTGTGGGTTGGAAATTTTTCTGCAGAAACTGAAAGTTGGACACTTTCAAAGTTTTCAACAATGTCTCCTTCTCAAATGACTGTTCTAAACATTGAGAGACAAGGATTTCATGGCTCTCTCTGACTGTTCCATCTATGTCAGGGGTCTTCAAACTTGGCCCTTTTATGACTTGTGGACTTCAACTCCCAGAATTCCTCAGCCAGCATGGCTGGCTGAGGAATTCTGGGAGTTGAAATCCACAAGTCATAAAAGAGCCAAGTTTGAAGACCCCTGATCTATGTCAAAATTGAACAGCCCTCTCTCAACGGAGGGGGAGGGATCCAACATCATCTATCTGCAGTCTACAACACAGTCCTTTCAGCAGTTCCAAGAAGGCTCCACACCCATTTGCACTACTCAGGTGACCCTGAAGACACAGATAAGCCTCCAGGTAGCACTAACAACTCTCTAAAAGAATGCATATGAATAGCTGTCTGCAGGAGTATAAATCCTTCCATTCCCCACCATCCAGTAAGAGCTGAAGAAGCTTCTTGGATGAGAAGCGAAATGTCTTCAAAGAAAAACAAAGTCCAGTTGCCTCGTGAAAAAGCATCTTTGGGATAACTGTGACCTGGATGACTGAGAATCTCCACAGACATTCCAGTGGCTGGGAGAGAAGAGAAGAGAGACACATCTAGAGAAGCTGCTGAGAAATGAGAAAAGCATCTCTTGTTCTTCTCTGTAGCCTCCATGAAGCCACAATAAAATTGCCACATGGAAGTTTTCCTGCATTCTTCTCAGAAGTAGGTAAAGCCTTAGTCTAATATCAACTGACCAATTGTAGATATTCAGATCATCTCTACCCAAAAGAGAAGAAATAAGAAGAAAAAGTACTACATTTGTTTACTGACAGATCTCCAACCTGATTTTCTTGGTGTGCTAAAAGTACATTGCAATTGCATATTGCTGCCTAATGCCCAATATTGTTTCCAATTTTCTAATAAAAATATTTTGTCTCCGCACACCAATCCTTTCAATTTCTTTAACTATCTTGTTCAGTCCTCATCGAAAGAGGCTACATTTAATGCTTCCCTCCCCACTTCAAATAATATAGCTTAAATGCTTGGTTAGACTATGACATTGAGATGAATTTGCTAATCGTGCAAATTCATGCTCCTTTTCATAAGAAAAAAAAATCCACTTCAAAATTTTCCAGAAAATCTACAACCTTGGGCTGAAAGAGCTGGAAACTTCTGAAGTTTTCTCCCATCCCTTTACAAAAATGAAGTGACATTAAGCCTATATAAAACGCTGAATTTTTAACATGGTATTAGCTTCATAAACAACATTTGCGTATACAACATCATCCCAATAGATTATACATGAAAGATGAAATGTTTTTCACACAAGCTATCAAACAAATGGTTGAACGAGAAGAAAATGTTTATGGAATGATAATCATTCTATTATTAACTACTGGTTTGCATACATGCCTCCAATTAATGATAGAAAATGGGATGCAAGTCAGTTGAATCCTAATTACCATCATAACACTTTGTTGATTATGAGCACTGTAACAGTAAATTGAGTCTGCTTTATTTGCATAACAACTCAGTAGGGTGTCAGTCATTGCTCTGTCACCCAGAGGTTTTTTTCCCCCACAGCAGTAACTTTGGGAAAATATGCTCAATGCTTCTTGCCACTCACAATTTCTTTCTTTCTTTCTTTCTTTCTTTCTTTCTTTCTTTCTTTCTTTCTTTCTTTCTTTCTTTCTTTCTTTCTTTCTTTCTTTCTTTCTTTCTTTCTTTCTTTCTTTCTTTCTTTCTTTCTTTCTTTCTTTCTTTCTTTCTTTCTTTCTCTCTCTCTCTCTCTCTCTCTCTCTCCCTCCTTCCTTCCTTCCTTCCTTCCTTCCTTCCTTCCTTCCTTCCTTCCTTCCTTCCTTCCTTCCTTCCTTCCTTCCTTCCTTCCTTCCTTCCTTCCTTCCTGTTTAAGATTGTGATGGAAGTTACTGATTAAGTAAGGATAAAAAAAATCAAGGATCCCAAGCTAGCAGGAACAACAACTAACGTACGTGGAATATTGTGACTACTGGATGCTAATGAATTTGTAAATGGCTTTGTTTCATGAAGTTACGGGAAATGAAATATTTGCAATTCATTCATAGCCAGGAAGTTTGATTTGCTGTATGATGCTGAATCAAAATACAAAACCTGCTGTTCAATTTTATGTTTCCTTGGGGGCATTTTAGAATTGTGACCTAGTCCAGCACAGTGACCAAGTTTAGCGTGTTGGGGTTTGTTTCCTGAAGACTGCATAGGCTTGGCTGATTAGTGACGGACCTTGAGTGACATCAGGTGTTGGAGATTGAAGTCTCTGAATTGATCAGGAAATCAGCAGAGACAATGAGAGTAATATGAGAACCCAAGAGACAGTTAGGTCATCTCTCCAGGCTAGGGTTATTTATATCCTGATGGAGAAGTGGGCAGAAAAATTTGGTGAGAGGAAAAAATAGCAAGACAATGCAAATGTGAAAGAAAAATATGTGTGTTGAGAAGTGACAACAGCAGGACACAAGGAGTGAAATGGGAGAAGAAACTAATGTAATCCAGACCTACAAGTGTTAAGGAGAAACAGGGTGACAACTAGTAATCCAGTTGTGATTGTATAAGTGACCCAGATGTGGGACCCTTGAAGTTCTTACTGCATCTTCCAATTTAGCCTAATTTAGTGTCCTCTGCAGATGTTGGACTAAATCTAGTGAATAATCTAGATCATGGGTATCAAACTCGTGACATCACGTGTTGTGACATATCATGACTTTCCCCCCATTGCTGGCAATGGGCGCGATTTTGGCGTGATGCATCTGGCTCGTGGGCCGGCAGTTTGACACCCCTGATCTAGATATATCCATCCCCAGATTTTCATTTCTTGGCATGTGAAAGAACAACAGAACAAAATTTAGTTTTGAACCCAACACTTGTCAAATGGCATTTGCTATTATGTCTTGCTCTTGTTGAAGGATTTTTGCATTCTCACTGTGCTCGCTACACCCCATATTTTGCAGAAGGTTCACGGATATTGTTGAGTTGAATGAAATCATCTGAGAATAGAAAGGCTCCTTGCTGGATATATTTTATGAACCTGTCGTTGTTACATAGAGACAATCATTTCCAATTTTTTAACTGTGTCAGCAGCCCTGATGTTTGTGAATCCATTCTTTCTGATCTTTCTCTATGTTTCTAGAAATTCAGATGAAGTTTTGTTAGGAATTCATGATGCTTTTTATAGGAGGAGTGAATGTAACACTCTTTCCAGTGTTACAAGGATTTTCTCCCACTGGGGAGATTTCTAAATGTCATGAAATTAGATTTGAGGGAGCAAAACAGGTGCAGGCTCACAAGGAAAATGCACAGCTGTGTTGAGCTACAGACACACACTACTCTGTAATTCAAATCATTTTCTCAAAAACAAGCCCTCCTGGAAGAGATTTATTCCCATCTCCACAAAAGACCAGCTGAGGTGTTTGTGATTGATACTTCAGGTAGCAGATGGCAGTAAGGTTTGAGTATCCATATGTGCATGTAAGAATACTTTCTATTCTTTGATATAGAAAAGTGGCATAAGGGTTAGGCAGAATCCATTTTTCATTGGTGTTTTTTCTTATGTAGAAAAATTACTACAATGTATTTTAACACAGGAAGTTGTTAAGAAGTCATCAGTTAGGGTTGGAACCCCTTCAAAAATACTTTGAAAGAAAGCTTTAGACCTTGTGTAGCCCAGCACTTCTACAGCCAGGCTTCTTTCAGACTTCATTCTGAGCCTGAAGGAAAAAAATAAACTGCTGCTTCTTGTTAACTATAATGATTGGTTTCCTTCAAGCAGCAATTTTCAATGCTGGGGGTTCTCAAATTTTGTGATGTATGATCTCCTAAAATTATAAATAAACTTGTACAAACCTGCATGAAATAAAACCCTGAATGATTCCACTGGGGTTACAATTGGGCAAGAAATAAATGTACCAAGTGGCAACTCAAGGGTATATGGCACACCCTAAGCCATTTTCATTTGTTTATTTAATTTACATAGTTGCCCACCTTACCTGCATGTAACTCTGGGAATCATGCATAGTCACAACAAAAAGAACAATATATCCATTAAAGCAGTTAAAAATAATTAAAAGCTATAATAACAAGGCAGGGAAGAATGGAGTCAAATGTTTATCAGCCATTTAATGGGCTCCATGCTTCCATGGGCTCCACAGGCCCAGTGGCAAAATCAAGTTCTGAGGGTCTTCCTTAAGGCCAACTGGATGGGGGCCAACCTCACCTCTGGGGGGGGACTATGTTCCAAAGGGCAGGTGCCACAACAGAAAAGGCTGTTCACCTGAGCCCTATTAAATGAAGCTCCTTGGCTGATGGGACCCACAACATGCCTCCCCTGCTGGAACTGATGGGATGGGTGGATGTAATATTGACTAATGGTCCCACCTAACACCCAGGCAAAGATGTTGCATTTTTAGAATGATTTGGTAGAAGGATGGCCTTGATGCCCCCTAAGCTTTGTTGCCTTAAGCTAGTGCCTATTTGGCCCTGGCTCAAAGCTGATCCTTACTATATTTATTAAAGTTTGATCTATATAACAAATGCTGTAATACAGTGACAGAAAGTTGTGGCTGTAGAGCAGGGGTGTCAAACTCGCAATGTCACGTGACGTGTCGCGATGTATCGTGACTTTTTCGCTATGATGCATCCGGCCCATGGGCCGGCAGTCTGACACCCCTGCTGTAGAGCATGACTTGTTTCCAGATGTTGTTTTAATTTATTTGGCTTCATACATTCAGTAGACAGCATGTTATGACAAAAAACACAACATTTCTCAGTAACAACATACTTGTGAAACCAACAAGTGTACAATTTTTGCCAAACTTCAGTGGCATGCTTGGGAGAGGGGTGTTAAAATTTTCAAGGTGGCAAGGTTATTGTCACAATTAAATTTCGTATCTGTAACACATGTATAAGAGTGGTTGGTTTTTGTAGATTTTTTGTTTGGGGAAGAGTTGGAGGAATCTTAGAAGGATTCATTTGTTACAAAGCTGTCCTGTAGAGCAGAGCAGAATGAGAGCAAGAAGATGCACTTCAAAGAAAAAGGGTGAATGGGTTGATGGCCTTCCAGTGTTGGAGAGACCAGCACTTGCGTAGATGATTTAGCTACACCTGCCACATTTCCACTCAGAACAAGGAGGTGTAGACGTGACTTGTTTTAGTGTTGGATGCCTATTAAAAAAAAAATGCTGCTTTGAGTGGTGCAGCTTACTGGAAGGAGTCATAGCAGCAGGAAAGTTGGTGTCTGGAACAGACCATCCTTCAAGGAGCACCTTGCTGTGTTTTACTGACTAGCTGGGGCAGTGGGAGCCACACCAGGTAGGAGTGCAAGCATTGGACCTGCCTGAGCCTTGCAGCTGCCCAGGCATAGTCCTTCAGCGAGTGCTATATTTCAAGAAGAACTTTTTTGTGATAGAGGTAGCCCTCATGTTAGAACCACTCATCCACTGAATGTTCAAAATTACGTTAGTGCTGAATAAGGGGGAATTATGGCCAGTCTGTTAAGTTGCGACCATTGCAGTATCTCCACAAACCTGTGTTCATGATTCGGGCACTTGGCAACTGGCTTGCATTATAATGGCTGCAGCATCCCATGGTCACATGATTGCACAGTGACATTTCCTGTCGGCTTCCCACAAGCAAAGTCCATAGGGAAGCTGACAGGAGGTTGCAAATTGCTCCTGCTTCTGTTGCTTCCCACCTGCCTCCTTACCCACCCTCGATAGCATCCATTCACTTCTCTACACTCCAAAGCAATCACCTGCAGCATCCACCCATGGCACTTGCACTCCCGCCCTGCCTCTTGCTACATCATAATCGTCAAGTGAGGTCCTTGCTTAATGACCTTCATGGTCCTGAGGTCATGATGGCAACCAGGACTGCTGGGGCTGCCATTGTTAACCGATGCAGCCATGTGACATTGTGCTTTACGACTACATCACTTAGCAATAGAAATACTGGTCTTAATTGCCATTATAACCAGAAGACTACCTGTACGTAGCCATCCACTCAACACTTTGGGTCCTGCATGGAATATAGATGTGTAAGATAACCCCCTGTCTAAACTATGCAATTATGTAAGAAACTATGTGAAGCTATGCACTTTGTAGGATGATTACAGTCTCCACAGAAACAAGTTTCAACACCTTTGTCTTAGCAGAGGCTAAGAAGAAGAAACTTAAATATAGTTTTGCATGCTTACATAAGAGTAAAGAAGAATCTTGTTATACTTTTATAAATCAAAACCTAGTCTGAGGAAATGTAGCCTTCAGGTTTTACTAGTTTAGTTTAGTTTAGTATATTAATAGATGTTTATTACACAGTAGAAATATAAGTGGGAAACTTTCCTTCATTCATTTCCTCTTAAACAGAGTTCCTTGTCATATTGTATGTCAATAAACTGCAGTAAGCCTCATTCACATGCTGTCCTATTTATTTCCAGTTTTCTTTCAACAGCCACACTTCTAAACACATGCTATGTTTTCTGCCTACCAGTGTCACTCTGAAGGACACTTTTCACTCAGCCGTTCACGGGGCTTAGGTGTTAGATGGCTTCAAGAAGTTCATCTTGGATTATTATTATTTTTTTAATTGGAAGTTTGACAATGTGGTTTGGTTTTATTTCAGTTGCTAACCCTGCTGGAAGTAGGGGCTGGCAAAAGGGTAAGGGATGTGTAGGGTAGTAATGTGTGGATAGCCTTTATGAGAAACCTAGTTTTCCCACACCAATTGAGTGTGCCATGGCAATCACTGTATGGGAAATTGTACCAATAGAAGAGAATATGTGTGGCTCAGGTCCCGGTGCTCTCTGAGCTTGGTTGTTTTCTTGCAGACATTTCATGGCAACCAGGTATGATCTTCAGTAAACAACCAAGCTCAGAGTGCACCAAGGATCCTAGAGTATGTATGTGCATGTATGTAGGTATTTCTGTTTTTTTAAATGTTGTATTCATTTAAATTGTGTGCTGCTCAGAATCTGGGTGGAGTAGGCTTTATCAGTTATCAGTTATAAACAAACAATGCTACTTCTTTCTTTGCCACTAGAAATGCCAGATACCTACAAATATTTCTGAGAGAAGTCAAACCCAAATATTAGTGATCCCTATCTGTAGTTCATCATTGTCTGGTAATAGTTTGTCCTGTGTTCAATAGATGTCATGCTAAGCTGGTAACAACAGCTCCTGACCAAGGAAGTAAGAGCTTTGCAGAGTCTCATTAATCAGGTTTCACATAGGACATTTATAGAATCTTGGAAACTTAATAATAAAATTGAAGCCTTCATTTATAAGCATATGAGCATATTCATGATAGCAATAGCACTTAGACTTATATACCGCTTCATAGTGCTTTGCAGCTTTCTCTAAGCGGTTTACAGAGTCAGCCTATTGCCCCCAACAATCTGGGTCCTCATTTTACCGACCTCAGAAGAATGGAAGGCTGAGTCAGACTTGAGCCTATGAGGATCGAACACCTGGCAATCAGCAGAATTAGCCTGCAATACTGCATTCTAACCACTGCACCACCACGGCTCTTAATGGGGGTGGGTGGGTGGGGTTGTGAGTTTCTTCAATTTCTAAGTTCCCTAGCTGAGGACTTGCTTAAGAGATTAGGTTGAAATGTCCATTTGTTCCTCATTTGCCATATTTTTGAACTACTTCCTCCCCCCCCCAAGATTAGAAGAATTTGCTTCTAGTAGATATCATTTATTAATCCTTTTTTTAAACAGAAGTTTGGTTCACTTCAACTACCTTAAAAACTCCAGTTCACGAAAGGCCTCTGTTTTAAAAGCAAATTACAAATCTTTACTGACACTTTTGACAGGATTGATTTAAATAGACATACTTTTCAATATTAAAAAGTACACTTCAAAATGTTAAAGCCCCATCCCCCTCAATGTGGAATACCTGAATCCAGAATGCTGCAGTCACAATTTCAAATTATTCATTCATCTTTCATAGACAGTGGTGCAAGGACAGAGGGATGTGTGGGAGATGAGGGTTAAACTTGGTTTCCAACCTAGGAAATACAGTGGAACCAAGAAACCTCTAGGGGTATGAAGTGAATAATAAAGTCCACATTTCTAGCGTTATGAGATGAGGGAGAGCAGTTGGTTATGAATAATTCATCCTTTGATAAATGTAATGTCACTTTGCGATATATGCATAAACAGGGCATACCACCGTTCGTTTTGTGCATCTCACCACTAAACAGGCCAAAGGTCAGTTTGTGTCAGTGGCATTTACAGCCCACAACTTAATGGGAAGGAACAATGTAAAAGGATATTTATGGAAAAGATGTATATTTAAGAAAATTAGAGCAAGCATTTCAGCTGGGAACCAGGATATTGCTAACAGTCTACATATTAGGAACCTTTTGCTAAGATGAGCTATTTCATGTCCCTAATGTAAACATAAATGCATTTAATATCCAATACTTTATTAGGCAATGTCTCACATAGGGAATAGGAAAGATTTTCAAGCTGGAATTACTGGTATCACCTGAAAAGAGGGTTCTTTCTAGAGAAAAGCTATAAGGCTTTCAACAAATACAAATGCACACGCATACACAAAGAGCTTGCATTCATATTTTAGGAATGCTTTGGAAGTAAAAGTTGATTAAGTTATTGGAAAACACTCAACATTTTCTCACTAGTTTCCTACTTTCTTTTGTTAATTAATTGAGAAGCACTCAGGCGAGATCTTGAGATGTTATAGCTATGTTCACTACACTTGTCATGCCATTTTTCTTCTCAGAGATACAAGCAAAATTCACCCTGATCAGGTATCAGTACATTTCTATGAGTAGCCATGTCAATACTATTATAGAGTTTGACAAAAAATGTCCATTCTTTTTCATATTCAGGTGATGTATTTTTGTGGGAATTAAGATGGCCAAAGAGGACAAAGGTAATTTGATGCAGCTGACTCTTCCTTATTCCTTACTTCTGTGTCAAATGCTACCGTAGGGCCACAGTTTCGGAAAGGAGGCCAGTTACATATTACTTTAATAATGTAACTGGTAAGTAGGCCATGCAAAATGAAACCTGGTTTCCAGACAGGACTATTCCCAGAACATGTAGCCCACTTCACATTTGGAATAGCCTGGGTTGAGATTGGAATGACCTGTCCTGCGGCTGGACAACTTCTAAAACAGTGGGAAGAGACAATCCAGGTCAGAACATTTTATGACTGAATATTTGCCATACCAACAATCAAAGTTCTCTAAGGCATTATATGAAGTGCAGTTTGACTGGAAGGAGATTTTACTTTTAAAAATGTAATTAACTTGTCCATATTTCAAGGGATGTACAGTTATGTCAATTCAATAACCTCTTACTTTTAGATTCCAAGAAACTGTGTCAAAACCCAAGTGAGTATTCTGTTCCAAGCCTCCTTCCTCTTAGGAGGAAGGTAATCTTTCCTACTTAAAATACTCATCATAGTAGCTAACCTTACGTTTCTAAAATATATATTCCCAGGGGTCAGCATTAGGTTAGTTTTGTGTGTGTGTGTGTGTGTGTCCGTCCCCTTTGAGTCTGTGTTGACTCCTAGCCACTGCTTGGACTAGTCTTTGCAGTTTTTTTGCCAAGGTTCTTAGGAATTGGTTTGCCATGGCTTTCTTCTCCTTAGGGCTAAGAGAGAATGAGTGGACAAAAGTCACTCAGCTGGCTACATATCTAAAGTGGGACTAGAACTCATGGACTCTGGTTTCTCGCCTGATGCCTTAATCGCTACACTAAACTTTATACATCCCTTAAGTTCTTTTCATCAGTTTAATTATCACACACATTATATGCTGACAACATATCATACAGGTTGCCCTTTGACAAGACTGCTGTAGTGATGGGTCCCCATAAGCTACTTGCAACCTAGTTTCGATGTTACAGACGCTGTAGCACCCCACATTATCATTTGTTCTTGCATGCAGGGATGCTGCAGCACCCCCTTGCCTATCTTGCCCCCATCCACATTGGGGAGAGCAGGGGCGGGGTCATGTAGTTGCCTTGCTTAATGACTACCATGACTTATGATCATAATAGGCAGGCTCCATTACAGTCGGGAGTTGAGGACTGTTTATAGTCTTCATTTATCATAAGAGGACAGATGTACTCTTCTGTCCTTTTTCCTGATGTTACACTATGGGTATCCCTTTCCAAGTGGCTTGGTGGGGAACTGGATGTATTCCTACTGTGCTGAGACTAAACATGGCAAGATAGATCATTGTGCTTCGTTCTAATCATTCCATTGCTTCTTTTTCTGTCCCCTCTTTCTGTATTTAGGGCTGACAGCCAAGGCCCTTCTCAATGGTGAGGAACCCAGGAATCTAAATCAGTGGAGGATATTCTTTAAAGCCCTTCATTGATAAAACCATCCAAATGGGTAACTTTAATTAAAGAATGTGTGTAGAATCTTCAGTTCTATACAATGACAGTAAAGCAGCTGGTTCATATTCTTGTCATCTCACATCTGGATTACTTCATCAGTCTGTTGACTAAATTATCCAGTACCTTTTCTCTCTCCTAATCCCCTAATCAAGGTCTAGAACAGCACAGTTCCTATTTTAGACTTGCCCCATCTCCTTCTGTTGTCAATCCTTATGTTGACTTAGAATTTGGAGAATGTGTCAATTTAAGCTGTTGGTATTACCTCATCAAATCTTGTGCACTGCTGTATCTGGTTATTTGTAAAAGGTGGTTATAGTTCATGTGCCAGTCTGATTGGCCTGATCATCTAACCAGGATTGACTGGTACTTGCTGAAGTTGTGACTCCAATGGTGCGCTTTTCAGCACCTCATGACCTACTGAACACAAGGGGGCGGTGGTGTCTAGCTGTCAAGGATTTACGGTACTCCTGTCTATTGCCCAGGAGAGATTTGTCTTAAGAGGTTGCAAATCTGAGGTCACTTCCTTCTGGCTTTTCCCCCAGGCCCATGTACTTGGGGCATATGCTCTCTGATTCTCCTCCTAGACATTGCCTATCTGCATAATATAATTTCTGTCATTAAATCTCCTTTCTGTTACAATTATAAACCTTTTTTTTTTGCCAATAATGGTTTAGATCGCGTTCTGTTTTCAGGAATGCTTACATGCACATACAAAATATTTCAAATTGGGCTTCCTTGTATTAAAATAGCCACATTGCATTTTCCCCCCATCAAGTGCCAGTCCACCGGAAATTTACCTAGAGTCTCATTTATAAAAAGTCAAACTAACACACCACACAAACAGTCTTTCTTTTCTTTTCTTTTAAACAACAACAGTCCTTTGTGCAGCTGATTTTAAGTATCACTTCTTTCTACAGTAATGTATTTTATTTAGATAGAGGTTTTGGCTATTGCTTTAAATATTACGGGCTACACAGGTTACTGAGGCCCAATATTTTAGATATAATTTTGAACTGGATCTACCAAAACTATTGTATCAATTTCTTGATATTGTATTTTATTGTTTTGTGCTGTTTCTAGTTACAGATGCATGACAAATAAAACTAATATTATTATTACATTCTATTTTTCATTTGTTGGTTGGTTTTATTGTATTTAATTTAGAAGCTGCCCAACTCCCAAATGATTCCAGTGACTTACAGCTCAAAAGTATGAAACAGTAAAATAATTATATACGTTTAGATTTTAAAAAAAACCCCCACCACATCATATTTTCTCTCAATGGAAGTTCAACAACCCATCTCCAGTCATAGAAGCAAAGCCAGGATTTCACAAAGTTGTGGAACAATTCTTCAATGGGAATCTTATGGCTCTCCAGACAGAAGCCTTACAGATCTCCCAAACAAAAAAGGTGTGATTCCTAGATACTGATAGATGTCATTGTTCAATTGAAGGGATCTGGAATATGCTTACTTTGCCCTCCCTTACTGGATGAGCAGAAACTATTAGAGACGGCTGATTCTCAGATAACTGTGAAAGACTTTACGGTGATAACCAGCATCTTAAATTCTGGGTTTAGGACAACTTACTGCGGCCTACTCACCATGGCCAACTTTCCATAGCCAACTTGTCATGGGACAATTCACCACGGCCAGCTTGCTGTGGGACAACTCGCTGAGGGACAAGAGTTACACTAATATCGAAGAAATTGTGGAATAGAATAATTAAGGAAAGGATGCAAAAGGAGGGACAAAATGAAATATGAATGACAAAAATTAAAATAATTTTTAATTATTTTAAATGATTGAATTGTTGAATTGTCTTGCAATGAGTTGTCCCATGGCAAGTTGGCTGTGGCGAGTTAGCTGCGTGAATTGTCCCATTCCATTAAATTGCTGCCAGAAACTCACTGGTAATCAAAGTAGTAATGACACATGGGCATAATGAGGAACACCTGTTGTTGCCTGCACCACTGCATTATGGGCCAGCTGTAGTTTCGGAGTGCTCTTCAAAGGCAGCTCCATACAGAGCACATATAATGTATGTTATATAATGTATGTTCTTATTTGTGGTTTTTACTTGTGTGTAGTGTGCACTGTGGACAGCACTTAATTTCGTTGTGAGTTACACAATGACAATAAAGGTATTCTATTCTACTCCACTCTACTCTACTCCACTCTACTCTACTCTACTCTACTCTACTCTACTCTACTCTACTCTACTCTACTCTACTCACTTTATGAAGTGTTTGAAGCATGAGTGACTGTCTGAAGGGCCTTCCATTCTAGAAATAGGCACAACTAGTGCCAGATCCAAACAGAAACCATACAGCATACATGATTTATGTTTAGGTTTTGCTGGCACATCTGCCTTTGCTTATGCCATTTTCTCCATCTTTCTCCAGATTAGGGAGAAAACAAGTTGCCATAGGGCTCTTTTTCCTCTTAGTTTGTTTTTTTTTGTTTGATTTGGGTTTTTTTTGTTACTAAAAGGGGAAATAACTGGACGAATGATTTTTTCTTCTCTTTGTAGTTTTGCTAAAATTGGATCTTGCTGTGATTTAAGCTTTGGATGGAAGACAAGGCAGGAGGTGCAAATTGAAACTTCTGCAGCTGATGAGGAAGGTTTCAAAGTCGATTTGCTCGTCATGTTTGCATCTTTGAAATTGGCAGTCTCAAATGTGTTGGTTTAAGGAGTTTCAGGATTATTAGAAGCTCTAATTATTCCCATTCCAATTAATGGCTGAACTCCCACTGGGTTAATTTTAAAGTTTTTATCTGTGAATTTCAGAAAGTGCATAAATCACAATGTGAAAGAATCATACTGAGATGTACAATAATTGTTTGTGATTATCAGGCGGTTCTTGGTCTAATGGAAAAGTTATTGCAAAAAACTTGTGCTTTGTTGTTATTATTTTAGATCTACAATATCTGACTTGCAATAATCTAGACAACTAATGGTGACAAAGAATTAGAGTTTTCTGTATCACTTTGCATTCATCCTGATGTTTGCAACCAAGATATGACAGACTTATTTATTTGATAAATCAGAAAATGGATTAAAGTCAAAAGCTGTAATCCTGTGCATTTTATTTATATATATCGGGATATGAAGCAGGTCCCATAAAACATTTCTTGTCTCCCTTATCACCTCACTTTGTTTCCTTGGTTTTTAGTATTTTTACTGTTTTTAGTAAGCAAAGTCTTTTGCGTTCTGAGCAACAATTGATCATTCTACAATGCTGAATATCCACTATTTTGACTTTTTTTCAGAATTTCAGATTGACATTGACTCATGCTGCCAGGTTAACCATACTGGCTGGTTAAAAAAAATAGATGCTGCTTAATAGGAGAAGGAATTTTGAAGAGAACCCAAATCAGAAAAAGGAAATGTCTTCTCAATGGAAAGTGGTCTAAGTACAACCCATTCAATATTTACTTAAATTATTAGTCTTCATAAAGAGATATGGATCACAAATATAAATTTAGAGAAAGAAAAGAGTTTGAGTTGATGATGAGTTGATAATTATAACTGCACTGCTACAGATCCTACATAATAAATATACAGTCTTGCAAAAATTTAAGAAAAATGGGGTATTACAAATAAGAGATAATTTGCTATTTAGACTGTAATAGTTATAATATTTAGATATTGTATTTTAAAAGGCTCTAGCAATAATCTGATTCTATGCTGTATATAGTGAATATCTATTTTAGACAATTCTTCAGCAGGATGAAATCTATCTATGAAACATTGACAAAATTCAGATTGTCATGTTGCCCCTTGGTTCCATCTTTGATAAAGTATTTTATAATACTTTATGGGTCAAGGAAGTGACATTACTTCCATTTTTTCTTTTTGTTTCTTTGTGTCTGCAGTTCTTTCAGCAAGATTTTCAATGTTGATTTGCGCTTGCCTTCTTTTTACTAGGGCTGGATGAGAGGGACTGGCCCAAGATCACCCAGCTAGGGCAGGACTAAAACTCATGGACTCCTGGTTTGTAGCCTGATGCTTTAACCATTACATTAAACTTTATATATCCCTTAAGTTTTATTTTATCAGAACCTTAACTTCTTTTTATTAGTTTAATTATCACACACATGCTATTATCACATAATGTTACAACAGTAATTATCACACACACTATATATACTCTTTACTGTAGTACCTCGGTACTTGTGTTTAATTGGTTCTGGGAGGCACGACGTGTACTAAAAAGGAAGAATAGCAAACAAACCATGTGACTTACCACATGACCCTTTGTTTCATCTGGGAAGGACTTCCTGTCTGTCCCTTATGTCAGCAATCTTCTCAACAAGCAGTTCCCCGCTTTCTTTTGCAGCAACCTTCCCAGCATGGCCGACTTCCTGTCTGCCCTCTGCAGCTGTCCCCCACTTCCTTTTGCAGCACATCAAGTACCAAACAAAGAAGAGTACCAGGACATTTTCTTGTCAAAATGTGTTGAGTGTCAAATTCAAGTTTTGAAGCAGTCGAGTACCGAGGTATCAGTATATTTTCCATAAAAGGACAGAAGCACTCTGCTGTCCTTATTCTACATGTCACACTCTGGATATCCCTTTCCCAGTGCCTTGATCCCACATAGTCCACAAGGCTAAAGGCAAGTCCACAAGGCTAAAGGCAGGTCCACAAGGCAAAATACAGTCTACAAGGTAAAGGCAAGGCACAGACAAGAGCACCAGCAAAGCCAGGGGAAGGTAAGCCAAAACAAACAATTGTTCCTGACAAAGACAAACTTCCCCTAGCTTCTCCTTAAGTCAACCCAGGCCAGGTGTTCCTTGTGAAGAGAGGCAGGGTGACCTTCTCCCGAGTAGCTTTGTAGCCCTCCTTTGAGCTTGCCTCCACTCTACTCTCTGTGCCCTTGGATGCAGTGGGGGAGGCAGCTGTTCTTCATCAGAGGGGATCTTCTGACATTCAGCACCGTTGCCTGTCTGCAGCCAATTCTCCCTTGTGTCTGTGAGGACAGGCAGCTCTCTGTCCAGTCGACCACCTCCCCCAATGCCTGAGGGGCATGGGACGGTATCATCCCCAGTCCCTGGCCTTCCCAAACATTCCAAAGGAGACCTGCCATCCCTGTCAGATGGTCCTGGTTCCAACTCTTCCTCCTCCTCCGAACTGGGCTCTGATGGGGCCAAGATACCCTCCCTAGTTCACACAGAGATAAAGACAGGGAGCAGCAAAGCACTTTCAGACTTGCAAGATTTTACTATGTATAACTGTTACAATAAAAGTAGTCCTGACTTTTATGAACAGATGCCATTGAAGGAAACAATGGTTGGGACCAATTAACCATTGGGATCCTCAATTCTTAGAATTGATCCCTGCAGTAGCTATTCCATTTAAAATTACACAAATCTGCTACAAATAACATTAATAAGTAATTCCTGAAATACCCACGTATTTCCCCTTCCTCTAAGTTATGCCTTCTGGACCATTTTCAAAAGGCAGTGTTTTTGTTTGTTGCAGCAAAAATAGCATTTTGTAATACTTTAAAGGCTAACACATTTATTACAATATAAATTTTTGTGCAATATCCACTTCATCATAATTGTAACAAGTAAATTATATGACAGCTTTGGCAGAAAAGCAATATACACATGTAGTAAATCAGTGCACAAATAATGAGTAAGTTATATGAAATAGTAACCTTAAATTCTTCCTCTCTCCCATCCCCATGGATGACCTTTACTGTAAAACTAAGCTCTGGCAGTTGATTGTGAAGATATTTTGAAAGTGTTATGTGCTTTTCTTCTTTGTAAAGTATTTCCCATTTCTATTTACTATTAATAGTTTCTATTTTGTTGCCGCTAGAGGTTACCTAGAATGACAATAAAATGACCCGGAGGAACGAACAAATATAATGTAGCATAATCCCATCAATACTTATTCAGAAGTGTGCTGCAGGGGATGTGTTAAGAATGTAAAGACCAATGACACAGTACTCTGCCTCCAGAATCTGCCTATTTTCTCTTAGGAAATCCCATTTTCCTCCAGGGAATGGGCTGGTCTGAATGTTCCAAAGATGGTTTGTATATTTCTAGGATTCTCTAGAAGGGTAAATATTCATGGCATTCTGGTTATAAGCTGAACATGAGTCCAAACTGGTTCCAGCTTTGGAGAATTCATTTCCAAAGGACATAAAACACCACTGCAATGATTTGATTGTCCTGCTTCCCAGGAAAAAGCAGGCACTATAGGAGAAAATGAACAGTTTCAGAACTAGAATATACACTTCACACAGCTCTGGAAATAGTCCTTTTGGAGTAATGATGGCAGAGGGAGCACTTAAGAGTAAGAGGTCTAAATATATGCAATAAAGGGTCATACATAATGCAGGCTCAATTCATATTGTTTAGCAGCTAAGCAGGAATGAAGTTTGTTGTTCAACATGGACTTCCAATATAGGAATTTCTTTTTCATCTTTCTGCACCAAATCTGCCTTACTCTGCACTGTTGGACTTTCAGAAAACTGAGGCTTAAAAAAAAAAAAAGAATAGAACAAAGGCTATCCTTTTTAAGTCTCTTGACCATGAAGTTTTAAGCCAAGTTTAACAGCATCCAAGATGCGTAAGCAGACATATTATACTATGTGTACTGGGCTTGTGCGTTTAGTATAAGTTTGACATTTGCATATTTTCCTACTATATGGAACATTTGTACATAATTATTAAGATACATTTCCCCAGATTATTAAATTGCATATCTTTGTATTGTTTTACTCATGTTTGAGAGAAAATGGAAAGAACTTAATGATAAGCCCTTATAATTATTAAAGATAATTTTGGCAGGATGACTGTTTCCCCATATGAAAATGCAAATGTAAATGCCTTCCAGGGTCAATATCCATGAGAGATTTCCCAGAAAGAGAAGCTGTGATCATCACACATTTTATTAAAAGTAAATACTTACAGGAGTAAACCTGTAATGCTCCCTGGGGTGGACACAGGGTATGTATACAATGTTCCGCCGTGACATGTCCAGCAGTTGGGCTTGTAAAGCTTTTATACACAACACACTGAACATTCATTAATCATGGGTTCAACATAGACTGTCAATTAGAAATGTGTGAGAAAGTAACTTTTCAGCTTGTGAAATGCCTTCCCTGGGAACTCCACAGTGTCTCTGCAACTGGCATTACCTTCCTGTATATTCTTAAGTTGTGGCATGCATCTATTGTTTTTTACACTAGAAGCTCGCGCAGTGGTTAAATATGGTACGAGCTTGGCCCAGGATATAGTGTGTCTTCAGCAAAGAAAGAAAGTTCCAGAGGATATGAAAAATTACTGGAATTAACAGAGAAGTTGAGTGCCCATGAAAATTCAGTTTTGAAAAATGAGAGAAAGAAAGATCTTGGAGAGGTGAAACCTTGGGAAAAAAATACTGTATATGAAAGTGATTTATGTTCTGAATTGTATAAGAGAAAGGATAAAGGTGTTTTGGCCAGGTATGAAAATATAAATAGAGTCACTGATACAAGCATGCAAGATATTTAAATCCCAGCTGATTTGTAAGATGACTTGGGTGATTGAGACTGTTCTTAAACTCATCTCTTCTTTTTAGCAAAGTTCATTTGGTTCCTTGATTGGCAAAGGCTGGAGTCTAAATGGAGAATGTCTTTGCAGATCAAATATTCATTGGAGCCATCTGAGATTTTAAACCATGGCAGTCTGTGGATATGATAGAGCGCTTCCTGTACTTCTCTGCCTCGGCTGGATCTGGACAGAACTGGTCAGAAATGCCTTCCCGTATTGTGTGCCATCTTCTCCATAATCATGTTGAGGAGGGAGCCAGAATAGTCAGAGGCTCATTCTTTGAAGATAAAATAAATTGGGGGTGTACTTTGGCTTGGATTCCATTGTAGAGGGTGATCACAAGAAAGCAACTTTGGAATGGCTTATCCTGTTCATGTGGAATCTTTTGAACTTGTACATCAGAGTCATATAGGATACAGGGTGACTGATAACCACCAGACTATCACCTGCTTGCTTGCTGAGTACCCTTTTAGAGGATTAAATCAGATGGGACAGGAATGGCCCCATGATTAAGGAAGGCAGATAATACCACTAAGGAAGGATGTGGCAGATCCCTGCTTGCTTAAATTATACAACCTTTATTTAAAAAAGCTCTCCCTTTACCTGAATGTTCTCTATGATTATAGGTCAGACTGAAATATTCCATTCCTCTGTAAATTGGAATGTGGTGGCTTTCCGCCAGATACTTTGGAATAATTACCTGGACTCATTTCCATCAGGGGTTTTAGGCTATAGAATATAGCACTGAGACTACTTTGGTCACCTTGATGAATGAAACTAAATGAAGGGAATGCAGAGCTGCTAATGAACTGGACCTTTGGGCAGCTTTTGACAGACCTTTCGTTGCCACTAGAGTTTAAGTTGTCTACTGCAAGGGAAAGGGTCTTCTCCTTTTTCCTCTGACTATGGAATGCTCTCCCAATGTTTAATTCACCTCTCCCAAGGTTTAGGACAAAGGCCGATTCGTAAAACTTTTGATTGCTTTTATAATAATAATAATAATATTAATAATAATAAAGTTGGAAGGGACCTTGGAGGTCATCGAGTCCAACCCCCTGCTCAGGCAGGAAACCTTATACCATTTCAGAGAAATTGTTGTCCAGTCTCTTCTTAAAAACTTCCAGTGTTGGAGCATTCACCGCTTCTGGAGGCAGGTTATTCCACTGGTTAATTGTTCTAACTGTCAGGAAGTTTCTCCTCAGTTCCAGGTTGCTTCTCTCCTTGACTAGTTTCATTGCTTTTAAATTTATATGTGGAGTGCTTTATTTTCATTGTGATATAAACTGTTTGAGTGTTCATATAAATAGAAAAAAACAGAGCATAAAAAATAAATGAAAAATATGTGTAAATTTGTAGTGTTATTTTTCTCCTCCAAAATAAAGAGGCTGGGATATTTAAATGATCTCAACAGTTCTGACCTATTCCTGAGTGTTATCATGTCTTTAAAAAATAATATACCATTAAGGTTTTGAAATTGTACTGCCTCTTGGTATAAAAAATGAACATAAGCAGACTGTTGTATTAATTTATATAATACTGGGAGGCCTAAAGCTTTATACTGGCACTGAGAGAAGCAAGAAATGGATTTAGTGTACTATGAAAAAAAATTCTCCCACCTTTAATCTAATTTGTGTACGTTCTTTATTTTATAAGTCATTCATACATCCAGCTATACATCTGAGCTTCAGATTTCCAGGTCCATTTTTTCCCATAAATTGCCTCCTAGCTAAGGCTCTTCATGGTCTCTAAAATAGTTTTCACCATTAATCTATTCCTTCTTGCTAATGGAATTTCTGCAAAGGACCTAATTTAAAGAAGCAGGTTGAAAGCCTTGGGTATTTTAAAATTTCAAAGACAGCAGATTTGTCAGCATCTGTCACTGGGCAACCCCCCCCCCGTATGTGTCTCTCTCTGTGTGTGTGTGTGCACATATGTGTAGGTGTGTTTTTATTATTGTCAATTTGGGATTTCAACCAACTTATAAGAAAAAAAATATCTGAAATTGTTGAAGAAAGTCATTTAGAATTGGTTGGGTATATGCCATATAAATAATTACAATCAATCAATCAACCAACCAACCAATTGTATTGAATATGTACCCACACTCCACCTCAGCAAGAGGTATGCAAATTACCAGCCTTCAATGAAGTTCTGGAACTGTATTTTACAATGCAATAACTCTCTGAAGTACTTGGGGAACAACACTGGACAGATCACTAACCTTCCGGCAACACCTGGAAAAAAAAAGCTGCAAAATTGAAAAGCCACAACTATTTACTGAACAGACTGGCTGTTAACAACAGCCTTGGCTTAGGTTTATTCCACAGCTGTATATTGTACCAGTGTGTGGCTTAACAGCATCCCCACCCAAATGGTCGATGTCCAACTCTGCCAGACCGTGTGTATCATCTCTGGCTCATTGCATCCCACTCCTGTGCACTGGTTACCAGTGCTTAAGCAATCTCATACTGCCCCACATTAGAAGACAACAAGCTCTCATTCAGCTATGGTCAAGGATGCTGAACAACAAGGCCCTCTCTCTTCACCAGGACAATGCGCAGCCCATCACAAGATCAAAATCTTGCAAGCCAGCTTGGAAAACTGTTATTCACTTAACATCTCCCCAGTTTAATCCCGAGAATACGCAATTAATGTTGCTAGTTTCTGGGCAAGATTTCTCTAACTTGTACATATTTTAATCTTGTATTTTATATTTTAAATGTTATGTTGTATTAGTATGCCTCATTTTCATTGTGACGCTTCTGACACAAATAAATAAACCCTGAGAATGCCCCTGAGAGAGGAATGGTGCAAGGTAACTTCTTGTGGCCATTAGTGAACCCTCTTACCAAACCACCTGGTTTTGACCTGCCTCGCTTTGTCTTATTGAAATTGAACAGCATTAGATGTGACACTGGAAGAAATGCCTCTGCCCAATAACAGTGGGGATGGAAAGATTCCCCTTGTTGTGATTGTGGTGCTGATATGCAAACTATTAAACATATTGTGCAAGATTGCCCACGAGATGCATTCTCTGGTTCCCTAGAATATCTGCATGAAGCAACGCCAGAGGTAGCAATAGCAATAGCACTTAGACTTATATACTGCTTCACAGTGCTTTATAGCCCTCTCAAAGCAGTTTACAGAGTTGACATATTGCCCCCAACAATCTGGGTCCTCATTTTACTGACCTCAGAAGGATGGAAGGCTGAGTCGACCTTGAGCGGGTGAGAATCGAACTCCTGGCAGTCAGCAGAATTAGCCTGCAATACTGCATTCTAACCACTGTGCCACCATGGCTCTTAATTGCCTGTATAGCTTGATTAGACATCCAGTTATGAGACCACTGCCATACTCCCATGTAAGTTTTACTTATAGTTACATGGATTGTGTATATAGGTTTACTTTTCTTCTGTCATGTTCTCATCATAAGCTAAATAACACTAATCAATTGCATCTAGAGCTAAAAATGTAATACTTTTCTTTAGGGTCATCCTTGTTAACAAACTCATGGCCATGGTAACATCTCTAGCCTTTAAGCCAGCAGAAAAATATGCCAGCATAAATTGTGCTGGTATATGATCTGGCATTAGTTTGGTTCAGTAATGAGGATTATGAATAGCCTTGTCCTTAGAGCTTTAATGGAGATCATTTTAAGAAAAGTAATTGGTGACTTCTTTTGGCTTCATTTCCCCACCCACCGAATGTCACCACTAGCAGGAAAACATCCTCTAATCACTCTTGTTAATAGAAAGGAGGAGAGTTCTGACAGATGGCTTGGCTGGTGGGTTTAGCCATCTCTGAAAACGTGTTCAGGTTTTACACAAGCGTTTTGTGTGGGTGATTTAAAAGGAGCTATCAGGACTTATTAGATGGGGCTTATGGCTAGATTGTGGAAGAGCACTTTTCTGAAAGAGCAGTAACCACATGTTTTAAAAAAAAACCTCTACAAGGTGACAGGTGGTCCTGAAATAAAAGAGAAGAAATTCTCATGTTTTACTCCATCACTCCAGCCCCTTCCACCTATCTCTACTTCTGTGAGCATGGGATAATATAGATTCTCTAAGGGATATGCTACATATATGTACAGTATCTTTTTCTCTTTGCATAACTGTATATGCTGTATGTGTTGATATGTTCGTTCCCTTTTTTGCTTTGTTGACAGAATAATTTCAAATGTCAGAAGCAGCAGCGGAAACTTTAAACGATACGCTGAAATTTTTATGCACTTTTGTTTGATCAGTAGTTTCCCATCTGAATCTCAATTCAATGATGTTAGGAATGTTAGAAATATAGCTTCCAGTTGGATCACCTCAATACTATCCTAGGAATTAAATCTGATTTGCTATAAAGCCATATATATTGGCTGGAAATATTATTCACTCAATTCAGGATATGTCACAGGGAACTACTATGATTTTGCTCCAGGTACCACAATAGTGAGCACTGTTAATGTCTGTTCTTTGTAGGGATGCCACTGAGAAATTAATGTACAGATTTGTAAGCTCTACTAGACAACCCATAACTAATGGGCAATCATTTCAGAGAAATTTCCCAAATTTTATTCCCACGGGAATAATGGGTCCTGGCATTCTGTAAATTAGCCCATTTGAGATATGTTGGTTCAATAATTTTTGCCCCATGATGCACCATTTTGCTCAAATGACAGTTACAACCAGACACAAGAGTTTTAGTAGTACATAGATATATGTCTTTAGTAAATCTTGGGCTTGGCCCACTTAGTAGATCTATCCAATGGTATATCTGCTCCCTAATTGCCCCTAAACATGGAGATATCAGGGTGATCTACAGCTTAGTTATATTTGAGACAACGGTAATGCATTCTAAAAAGGACTGCCTTGTACTACTGCTTAAGAACTTTAATTGGTCTAAAATACTGCATCCACCAACTATTAAATAAACTTGTTGTGGAAAATGTTTAACAACCTTATTAAAGGAAATCCCCTGGGTATCTATGTTTTTAGATAAAATTGAGAAGCCTGTTTATGCTTCATAAAAGTGCTGCATGTCCTAGGACCAGGCTAAGTTATAATAAAGTTTTCTGAGACCTGCCAGGGCTTTAAGAAATCCAGCAGACAACCTTCTTTCAGTTGACCACTATCAAAGGCACATTTGGTAGAATGTGAGAAAAGGCTTGTCAGAAGCTCCTATCAAAAGAATTTGGTCTCCCTCCCTCTCTCTTCTGCATTTTTTCCCCAGTTTAGTGTTTAACATTTGCCTGCAGAAAGTTTTTTATTTTTTTTGCGAGATATGTGCATGGGAATAAAATGTTCAGGCAAATCCCAAAACATTCTGTTCCTTCTCCTGACTACATTGATCCAACTATTTCAGGGGTAGACCAAATGCTGGTTGGTAGTTCATTCTCCAAACAGGGAACTGTTTGTGATGTTTTATGAGAAATGTTGATTCAGTTTTCAGGTTATCTCCAGGCTTTGCCTGTATGTCGCACAGAATAGATTTTGTTATCTTTCCATGAAAAAATACTAATTTCCGAGTACATGTGCTAAAAGGAGATATGTACGTCATAATCAACCTCAGTTCCTCCAATTCTGCCTCATCACGACCAGTTTGCTGCACTACCAAGAGACTAGATAGTAACATTCTCTTCTGGAGAGTTGTTTTCCTATGTTGTGACCTTCATGCTTGACAAAGTGTGAAGGAGAATGCTTGATTACTTTGGAGGTGAGCATAGTTCGGTATGGTTACTATCCCTCTCTTTGCAATGTCTGTATATGATAATGGTGAGTTTCATCAGCATGCATGTATGGAATGTTAAATATATGGAACTCAGGAAAATGATATTTTTTTTATAAGTAAGGACTTAAAAATACTAGGAAGTTATCATATGCTCCTATTCAATATAGCCATTCAAAAAGCCTGGAATTTTTTTTTTTTTTTTTAGTAATCAATACCCACTCTGGAATTTTAAAAAGATTTTTGAAAACTTCTTTGGTTCAGAAAAAAACAAAACAGGAACTTTTTTCTCTATGTGATGATCACTCATTGGCTAAAACTATTGAAAGGTAGGAACAAAATTTCTTTGATTCTTCTCATGAGATTCTTCAAACTTTAACAAATCTCTTTTGCAAGTCCAATATAGAAAAATTATCTAAGTCGTTAAAAAAATTAAACAATAATTAGATAATTAAACAATATGGTTATTGTTTGTATGTCCCTTTTAATTATAAAACATCAGCCAGTTTCTTCTGTATGTCCAGTATGTCCATCTTTTCCATGCCATCCTTGTAGCCTATCATTGGGTTATTCACTCGTCTCTGAGTTGGCAGGTAAAACTTGCTTCTTGTCCGTAAGATCTTTTTAATGCAGTCTATCCATAATGATAGATATTGCTGTCGACATGATTAATATTAATTTCTGATTCCAATTTTCAAAAGTATCCTTCAATATTTTCCAGTATTAGAATATTTTGTGTCATAAGGTAATCATTAGTCAAATTTATGTGTTCTCCTCCTGGATTGAATTGAACTAGTCCCCTCTAGTGTCTAGTTTAAAAATACTTTGAGGTTTTTAAATTCAAAACAAAAGCATGTTCCTCATGGGAAGGATTCTTCATAATTAATTCCAAAATTGTATCTTAAATTTATCAGGATCCTTAGTTTGTCTGTAGCTTTTAAAGAAGTCTTTTTTTAAAAAAATAAGTTTGTAGTTAAGAATTTATTTTATTAAGGATTGAAGGCAGACTCACTTGGTTCTTTTAGATTTGTCTTTCCATAGGTTTTAGATAACTGAAAAGTGGTTAACAAGCAATTTCTGAAAATGATTAGAAAAGGAAGTATGTGAGTTTAGTGACTTTTTAAAGGGACTGATCACAGTTTGAGCATAGTGGCAATTCTCTCATCTCCCAGTGCTCAAAGCCTGCTGGAGACTGCTTTCTTGATGTTTCCTTGTGAGTAGAAGCTGTCTGGAGCACTTGTGGGCAATCTCCAGTTCTCTCTTTGTCTAGAGAGATCAAAGAGCCAGACTATTCACCAGATCTTCATTCTTTGCCATGGTCATCGGCTCTGCTTTTCATGGAGTTTTCTTCAGTCTGTCATTTCTTGAGACTTGTTGAAGCTTTGAACAATCTTGAAGGGACAAAGAAGAAATGAAATCAAGTTATATAACATTATTTAAAAGGACTAAAGATTAAGTTTGTTAGAAGTAAAGGGAAGGAATATAAAGTTGGTTGGTTTGATCAAGGTCAAAATACATTATTTCTTGTAACCCTTAATAGACGTTTGCTGACACTAGGACTGAAATGACGATGCTTTATGGATTTGATTATAGATAAGAGGGAGGATATGGGAATAAGAGCATTTTTGTAATTTAAGAAGAAGTGAAAAGTTACTAAAATTGTTTATACTTGTGATGAAGAGTGGGAGTCATTTTATGTATTTTCTTTTTTTACTATATTCTTACTTTCCTTTTTTTCCTTCTACTCTATCTTTTCTTTTTCTCTTTGCACCTTTGATTCTTTCTGTTTTACAAAACTCATGAGCAGAATAGTGACCACACATTTTGCACCATATCTTGGCTTGTAGAAGGCCTGAAGGTCAGTTTGATGTAGGGGTTAAGGCACCAGAATAGGAAACCAGGAGACTTTGAATTCTAGTCCCATCTTTGTCATGAATGCCTGCTGAGTGACTGACCAGTCACTTTGTCTCAGCCCAACCTGCCTCACAGGATTGTTGTTGTGGGGGGAAAAGAGGAGGAGCAAGGCATATTAGGTATGTTTGCCACTTTGAGTTATTTATAGAATAATAAAGGAGGGATACAAAGCTAATAAATAAAGGCATGCTCTTTTGATAAAATGAAAGCTAGGAGTCTAAGAATTATAGTTTATTCAAGGTAGCAAGAGGATGAAAGTTGTATTACCTGCTTCCCCTCTGTGGGCACCCTTATAACCACCAAATAATAAATCTCAATACCAGTGAGATATTCCTGTGAAACAGCATCTTGAATCAATATATTAATTTTAAAAACATAGCCGGGAGAAATGCATAAGGGACTCCAAAAACATAAGAACTATATATATTCTTGTAAAGGAGAAAATATTATGCAATGACAGTAGAGGCAAAATGGTAGAATGTTATCCCAACTGAACTGGATCATCATGCAGTAACAAAAAAGTTGGCTGTCACAAAAAAGTATGTGAGACAAAAAAGGACCTTAAGTGAAATATTATGATTATCCTTAAAACAGACTAAAGAAAAATGTGGAAATTCTATTATCAAAGAGGAAATAAGGACAACTCACAGGATCTAAAGGAATTACAGTAACTGAGATAAGACCAAGCAGTATTAATGTTAAAATGATGGGGAAAATGCCATAAAGTGTACATTAGCAACGAAATATAGTTGGGAAAGCAGATTATAGAGACAGAAATGAAGAAACGTATTGAACAGGTATGTGTTAATGGGATAAGAAAGAGAAACGGGGAAAACTACACAATGACAGAACTGCAAACTAAATGAAGCATTACCTCAAAACTCATCCTAATTTGTTGAAACATTAACACGTCCTGAAAGAACAAACAAAAAAGAAAGGTCTTATGAGATTTAGGTTTTGGATTATCATATGCTTTATGAGGAGACCAGTTGAATAATGACACAAAATTGTTTTTGAAAATAAAAATATTATGGTTAATGGAAGTTCAGAAGAAAGTTTTCAAACTTTCAAAGAAAGGCATACTTAGCTGGAGAAAAAAATAAGCTAGAAAAAATAAAAGGGATAAAAGGATAAATAAAAATGTAAAGGCGGGTGCAGTCTTTAGATGTCCTATTCGTGTTCGTATTGCTTGGCTATCCTCAAGACAAGAAAGAAGCTAGGAAACAGAAGGGAAAAACTTGCATTCAAGGAACTATAAATAGAAAGGGAAAGTATGTACTTTCTGCTCCATAAATCTCAGTGCAAACATTGACAAAAGTTTCCCTGCTCTCCAATAGCACAATAAATTAAGGCTTACACTATGAGAAGAATAGAAATGAAGGATGGAAAAGCTACCCCAGACATTTACAGAGAGCTGAATCAAAGAAGAACTTCAAATGTTTCTGATGTGGTGTTCTTCCATTAAACTGGAAAAACTGCAGAGCGGTGTTTTTCCTAGCAGGACAGACAAGGTCACAGCAGAGGCTGATGGGATTGTATTCAATCAGAATTTTGCCTTTGAAAAAAAGATCTTTCATTTGTGTAACATGGCTATACCTTGATGGTTACCAGCCTTCTACCCACTGAGTTTTGAAAATGTATTGAGTTTTTTTTTTTCCTATTCTGGAAGATGCACAAACCTGACAGCAGCTGAGAAGCTTAAGAAGGTGACATGGATTGGGGTCTCAATCCTTGTCACAGGTCCTATTATATGCCCCAAAGTGTTTCTATTCTCAGGTAAGTCTCATGGGATCAATGGTGCATACGTCCAGGAAACCGAGATTAGGATTTTTATTGGAAAGTTTTTTTATCAAGTTCAATATCATTTAATTCTTGTTTTCCTCCAGTGATATAAATGCAAACTGGGAAATGTCACCTAAAAAAGAAAAGCACCAAATTGTATATGTTGAGGCGTATCACTGAAAGCAATTTCAAGGCTAAAGAACTTGAAAATAAGCATTCTGCTACCATTGTCAGGTACGTCATTTCAGCCACAGAAAAAATGATATTAGTCCTAAAATAAGTACACCTGGAAAAGACAATATAAACACAACCTTTGAAGGAACTGGAAGAAAAAGAGCAATGCTAAGATAAAACATCACATTTGCTTGTTTTGGACATATATTGCACAACACAGATTAGATTGCAGTGCAATGAACATCAAACTTTAGACAATATGTCATGGTTAAAACATATGGTTATTTTTTGTACTGTATATACTGCTAGAGTTCAACTGAAAGGTATTCTGTGAATTTGTTAATGTTAATCACTACAATTTTAAAAATTCATTATAAAACTAAATGCCAGCCTTTCAGCTGTTTAAAGAATTCTCTAATTTTTGAAAAATCTCTTATTTCTCAAATAGCATATCCTGACAGGATTAATTCTGTTTTGAACATCCATTTGATTATGTGCTATCAAATCAGTTATGACTCTTATTGACCACACAGACAGATTTTCTCCATGATTAGCTGTTCCTAACTTGGTCTTGCAGGTGTTCTAAAGGTGCACTTATTGCCACTGTAACTGTGTTCATCCACCTTGCTGCTGGTCATCCATTTCTTCTCTTTTCTTCTAACTTTCCCATAATTAGGACCTTCTCCAGAGACCTACTGTACGTCTTCATATAATGTGTCCGAAATAGGATCTCATGTGCTTCAAGTAATAACTCTGGGTTGATGACCTATTTGCTTGATTTTCTTGGTTCTTCATAGAGTTCTCAGGAGTCTGCTCCAACATCAGCATTCAAAAGTGTCAATACTCTTCATATCCTGCTTCTTCAATGTCTAACTTTCGCTTTCATAAAGTGTCATAGGGAATAACATGGCTTGCATGATTCTGATATTTGTGAGTGGGTATAACATCACAGCATTTGAATATCTCTTCCAAAGCCTTCACGGCTGCTTTATGAACTCCTAATCTGTGGTGTATTTCTTTATTGTATTCTTTATTGTTGGTGGTTGATTGTAAAAAACAGAAGCTATCATTTTAGCATCTTCATTGTGAGCTCTAAGGCTGGATATTGTACTTGTTGACATTAGTTTGGTCTTATTTACATTTAATTTTATTCTTTTTTCTACACTGCTCCTTGACCTTTATTGCTAGAGCTTGCAGATCCATTGCATTTTTGGCTATCAGAGTAGTGTCATCAGCATATGACATGTTACTGATGTTTCTTCCTTCACTTTTAAAGCCATGCTCGTCTTCTTCCAATCCAGGTTCCCATAATATAAATTCAGCATATGGGTTAAATAACTAAGGAGGGAATTTGCAGCTCTATCTCACTCCTTTTCCAGTCTGCAGCCAGTCTGTTTTGTCATGTTCTGTTCCTATTATGGATTCCTGACCTGTATATATTGTAGATTTCATATGAGGGCACTGAGATATTTTGGGGCTTGGGGAATTTTCCTAACTGCATTCCACTGTTTAATGTAATTTACACTATCAAAAATCTTTATATAAACAATGAAACACATATTGACTTCTTTTTGATATTGTTTATCTTTCTTAATTATCCAGTGTGCATCAGCAATAATGTCTCTTGTTCCTCAGCCTTTTCTAAAGCCAGTTTAAAACATCTGGCATCTCCTTTTCCATGTAGGCTCTAATCTGCATTAGGTGATCCTAAACATTTTTTCTGCTAGCATGTAAAATTAAGGATAGAATAATATAGCACTTTTTAATTTGGTATTCTTATGTTTTTTAATAAAATTATCTATCTATCTATCTATCTATCTATCTATCTATCTATCTATCTATCTATCTATCTATCTATCTATCTATCTATCTATCTATCTATCTATCTATCTATCTATCTATCTATCTATCTATCTATCTATCTATCTATCTGATAAATATTTAAAATGTGTTCAAAGCTGAAAATAGACAGGTGTTCATTTCTCAAAATAGAACTTTAGCTGCACTAATTAAATGTTTTCATCTCTTTCTACTGTTGATCTCATGTGTTTGTTGTGATGGTATTAAATTTTTGTGAATTGTTAACAGTTGGTATTGTTAACATGAAAAAGATGTCAAAATGCAAATCAGGTTAATTTGCATATTGGTTTAACATGTGTAATATATAAATTAAGGTGCCCAACTTTGAGGTTTGGAATATGACAATCCTATACAGTATATAAAAAAGTACTACGAGTTAAGTCTTTGCTTTATAGTATGGTTTTTCATCCTGTGTGTGGGTGTATTTGTGTGTGTTTATTTGTGTGTGTGTGTGTGAGAATCACAGATGAATCTAATGAAAACTCCCCTGAAAAATGAATATAAATATGCAGACACAATTTTTTGCAATTTATTTTATTACATTATAAATATCCTTTATGTAGACAAAGTATCAAAGCAATCTTTACAAAGAATTATGTCTTTCTCTTGTTTTTTCATGAAAAATTAATAGCCATTTTTGAAAAAATAAGGGGAAAAAGGTGTGCAAATATATATTTATTTTTTAAAATAACTTTTAATGTTGCTCAACAAAAAATTCAGTTGAAATTGTGGGTGGTCTTTGACCAAGAAATTAGACATGTCATCTTGGGCATCCAATCAATGTTGATGTTTCATTTTGATGGCAACTAGTGCGGAAACTCTTGACTTACAAAAGTGCATAATAGCAGATGGATTCAGAGCTCCTACAGCTTTCTCTGCTAGACAAAGGCCACCAGGAGGTAATACACATTGGTTTAATCCTTGTTAGGCAAGTACCTCATGTAGGAAAGCCTGGTTGGTGTAGTGGTTAAGCACCAGGCTTGAAACCGGGAGTCTATGAGTTCTAGTCCCATCAGCTAGATCAGGGGTCCCCAACCCCCGGTCCGTGGACCAGTACTGGGCCACTGCATGCCAGCAACTGGTCCGCACAAACAAGAAACCCCATCCACAAGATGCAGGCAGCACACAAAACCATGTACCCTCTGGTCTGTGGAAAAACCTCTTCCCACGGAACGGGTTCCTGGTGGCCAAAAGGTTGAGGACCTCTGAACTAGATGACTTGAGCCAGTCTGTCTGTCTCAGCCCTAGGGAGAAGACAATGGCAACTGTTTCTGAAATCTTGCCAAGAAAACTGCAGGAACTTGTCCAGACAATCATCAGGAGTCAACTTTGGCTCAAAGATATGAAAAAAAAAACCTTATACATGAGGGCATGTCATAATATAATTTCTGTATTTCTCTGCCTTTGGGAACTTAGAAGAAGGTGGACTGTGCATACCATTCAGAAGGATTTGATAGATTGCCAGCCAAGATCTAGTAGTTTTCTGCCAAGGAGCATTAGAATTCTCCATGATTCTTTGAGTTGAATGTGTTTCATCATTTATTTTCTCTAAATAAGTCACTGAGGATATGTTTGACAAGGTCTGCATTATTAATGCTGCAATATACACAAGGGAAACCCATGCTTCCATTTTAAGGTCATGGATAACCTTGAAAAGAGTTATGCAGTGTTTCCATCTGTCTGCAGATATCTTCCTGCAGAGAAATGCTTTGTCACTCTCACTGCAGTTTGCAGAAGTCTAGCATTGGAAAGTTCACATAGTTGTCCACCTTCAGTCTCTACTTTTAGAGTTGCAGCTAGGCCAAAAAATCCAGCCATTTCCCCACAATATCCATAAGGGGGGTGGGCGGGGCTTTGAAAGATTTGCCTCATTCATTGGCCAGAATAACCGCTGAGTAAGGCAAGCAATTGATGGACTTTCTCTTTCAAATTATTCCAAGGATTTCCTTTTGTCTCTCAATCAGAAAAGTGAAAGTTCTGCCTTAAATTCAGTGAAGCAGTTCAAGATTTGTCTTTTGGAAAGCCAGTGAGGTAGAGAAGAACTAAACTTTGTGCTCTCCTGTCTTAACAGACAGAGGTTCAAGGCCCCGTATCTGATGGAACTGATTTTCATGGCAATAGATTAGACTTATTTCACCAATACATGTCACTATAGAGTGCAGTGAATCACCGTGACATAGGGAGCTTCTTTTTCAGCAAAGCAGTAAAATCAGATGTGTTGCTAAGCACCACAAGGGTGTCATCTGTGCAGAGAATAGCAAATTTTCTTTTTCTGATCAAAATTTGGTTTGCCAATATATCTTTCACCATTTCAAAGAGACTGATGGTCTTGATCATTTCCAAAAGTTGCTCGCAAGATAGGGGTGATTTAATGGGATCGGCAAGCACGCAATGAATGAAACTCAGAAGGTTGCTGCACTGAGAAACATCAATAGTTTCATCTAGTTTCATGCTGAAAGGAAATGATGCAAGTGTCAATTTCCTCCATACATATTTGCAAAATTTCAGAAGAAATGCCAGCCAGTCTGGAGTGGATGATATCGGTTGGCAAAAGCCCGTCTTTGATTTTTTTTTAAAAAAAGAATGTTCCAAGCCTCAGACCAGTTTGAGGTGGTATCAACAGTCTGCATGAATTTTTTTTAAAAAAAATTGGCAATGATAAGCAATTTTAGGATGCTTCAAGATGAAACTTTTGGTTGGGGCAAGGAATGCTTAGCCTTTTGAAATCTTCTTCTCGTGAAACAAAGCCACACTGTAGTTTCAAGGTTAAACAGCCTTCAACTTGTATAAGAAAAGATGGATGTCCATTACCATATAATTTTAATTTCTATCAAATGGAACCTATTCTAGACATCCTAGCATAGTGACAATGATTCTACACTACCTGACCACATGGGTAATATCTTCTTATTCCACCTCACAATACCTTAAGCTCTTATTTGACTTCTGTTTCCATTTTATAAAGACAAACTAACAGGTAGGAAATCAAACACCCCCTTTTTGTTTACACCAGTTCATCGATCCCTATTTATGGACCATAGGTCCCATGTTTGATCTAAAGTTTTCTTTCAATTTCTGAATTTTATTTTCTTTCTCTGTGACAGACCAGTAATTTACACTGTTTTAAGAAACAGAAAGGGGCCCTGTGATTGGGATAATGTTCTGATTGTTAGATGAAACAAAGTCATTAATGCAATTAAAGTGTATGTAATTTTTTTCATTGGCTCCTTCCTAAAAGTAATGAGTAGTGTCTGGTTGAATAAATTGTGTAATTGCAGCTCTTCTAATACCCCTTTTATAGAAGCCACATTCTCTTTCTTTTCCCTCCAAGTTAGGAAAATTCACACCGGTCATTCAAACATAGATTAAAATAATTTGTTAAATAAGGTCTCCTCTTTTGTGATTATTGAAAGCTGAAAATGATTTTATCCTTAGTTGAAAAGGGTCACAAATTCAATATGTAACTTATTACTAAAATATAATTTAAATACTGCAGTTGATGCATAAAGAGCTTTGTACTTCTTTCCTCATTTAGCCATTTAAGAATCTATATGAGAGAGGTAAGTATAATTTCAGTACAATTTCATTCTGAAAACAGAGCTGAAAGTGTATGACTTTCTAAATCAGTGAATATATCATTGTTTTCTCAGAATGTGCCTTGATGGGGAAAGGCTGATCTTGCTTAATTAGGAACTACATGGAACGTCCATGTCAACATCTGTCTCTTCTAGTCCTTAACCCATACAGTAAGAGCTCGTTCATCCAGCAGATGAAGGATGGCAATAGTTGATGGGGGAGTCTAATCACATGCATTGATCTTTTGGCACTAAGAAAGATGGTGATAGCTTGCTTCAGGAGACAACAAAGAATGGATTCAAGCAGTAGTGGGATTCAAATATGTGAACAACCGGTTCTCTGTGTGGATGCCGCTTCTGGAAGTCCATTCTGGGCCTGGGCAACAAAAAATTGGCTACTGGTTCTGCCAAAGTGGTGCGAACCGGCTGAATCCCACCACTGGATTCAAGTCTATCAACTATCGCTAGTCAACATGGTTGTACAGACTACTTTTAAAGTCCCAGTCCACTGGCTAATACTGAAGTAAATTGTGTCTGTGACTCTAATAGACCACAACTTTCCCAAGTTCTTCCATTGGCCATACTGGCTCTAGTCCCAAGACATTAATTTGGGAAAGACCGTAGTAGCACACAATATGAAGAAACCATGATGAGCCATTAGCAATACCAATAAAGTACCACAAGTTATAAATAGGTTATTATGCTATGAAAATAATAGTATATATTGAGATGAAGAGTTTTAGTAGTGTGGCATGTTAGCCCTGTAAAAATAAATGCACACACACACACACACACACACATATAGACATTCATCCATGGAACAGTAATCAATTACTGAGTTGCCAAATAAATACAGTTCCCCGGAGTGAAGGCTGGACATATAACACATTGGAGATGATTAACCTGAATAGATTTGTTTTATAAACCAACCACTTTCAAGTTTGGATAGCATTCATAGTCTTTATCATTTGGATATTTTGAACATTAATTTTATTAATATTGAATTATAGTAATGCAAAATAGCAATACAAAATAACTTGCATTAATTCATGCATGCTCAGAGCGTGAAGCAGCTGGAAGATGGACGAAGATATTTTAGTACTAGCCTGAGAAATGGATCTTGGAAGGACTTCTCAACTGCTCATGCTTCTCAGATTCATACATCAGAATAGTCACATATTTCAAAGATGAGCATCTTTGGCTGCTTTCCCACAGCTGCACAGATGAGTTTGGTTATTGGCCGGTCACAGTTTTCCAACACACACACAAAAGTATAACCCTAATTTGCATCGTTATTCTGACTGCAAATAATAAAAGAGCCATCGCATAGAGTGCGCTGGATTTGTTGCACTCATATCTGACAGCTTAGAACAATTGATAAGTAAATGAAGCATTTTGCAGTCCAATCTATCGCAGCTGGAATCATCAAAACAAATAAACATGGACACTCTGACTCGGTAAACAACAATAAAAAGCTTTTGTCATTTGATGGCTCATTGAGGACCAACTGAATATTTCATAGAGGGACTGAAGAGGATCTGGCAGCTCATCGCTTTATGCCTTGCCCTTGAACGGAAGGCAGCAATTATGCACACAGTTGGCATGCTCAGATCTGACTGATTTCTCTCATGCAGTTCCATGATGGAATTTACATATAATATTCATTCGTTGTAGAATTAATCTTATTTATAGGCCATATGGTTGCTAATAGAACCTGACTCCTTTTTAAGGGGAGAAAGATTTAGCCCAAGAACAATACAAAGAGAGAAGCAAAAAGTATTTCCAAGTTGCAAATGTAATGGTCATCAGTGATGCCTGATGATACTTATGTTGAGATTAATCTTTAATACAGATAATGCATCAAGGCATGATATTTCAGTAGGAGCAAAGTTCTAAAAAAAGGATTGAAGTAGTCTTCATCAATGTTTACCCTGAACCAAAAACACTACATGCTACTGTTTCTTGTGGAAATTGTTACAGCAAAACATTGTTACCCATACCTGGGATATTTAATCCCTATGGATCCAATCATAAATATACAGTAACTTGCACAGTATCATGCATGGTGTAAAATCATACATGCCTTTGGATATTGTATTTAGCACTCAGGAGCCATGGCGGCACAGTGGTTAGAATGCAGTATTGCAGGCTAACTCTGCCCATAGCCAGGAGTTCGATCCTGTTGGGGTTCAAGGTTGACTCAGCCTTCCATGCTTCCGAGGTTGGTAAAATGACGACCCAGATTGTTGGGGGCAATAGGCTGACTCTGTAAACCGCTTAGAGAGCACTATAAAGCACTAGGAGTGGTATACAAGTCTAAGTGCTATATCTATTGTTATATAATGAGAAACTAATGCATCCCTCACCCATAGGTTGGTATGTTTATATTATCAATCAGATTTTTCCTTCTAAATGAACAAGCTTACCGTGGGGGGAAAAATTCCTAAAAACATTCAAGTAAATGTTTCATTGTGGTGTGTGTGTGTGTGTGTAGAGTGAAGTTTGGGGAGGTATATCCTTCAAAAAACTGATCCATGCATATATACATGTACATACACACACAAACCCAAAACCCCACACATATAATGAGGCACACATTTGAATGCTTTCAGGTTTTCTTCATGCTACGTCTAAAGCTGAAAGAGAGTCTCACTGATTGATTGATTTAGGTGAGAGTCTATTTCAATTAATTTGAGTTTTGTCTCATTTTACTTGCAGTTCTGCTGTTTTGTATAATCTGGGATACGTAGACCTGAATTCAGGTAGTAGTGTGGAACGACCAGGCAAATGCACCTAGGCTTTACTTCCTTACTGTGTACAAGGTTCTCCTTAAAGCAGAGGTCTCCAACCTTTTGGGCACCAGGGACCGGTGCCATGGAGAAAGGTTTTTCTGAGGACCAGGGTGTGTGTGGTTTTGAATACTGCCTGCATCCCGAGGATGGAGCTTTGTTTGTTTGTGTGGCCCGCTTGCTGGCATGCTGCGGATTGGTGCCGATCCATGGACCGGGGGTTGGGGACCCCTGCCTTAAAGCTTCAGCAGCTTTGGCTTCAACTCAAGCAAAGAAGGTCTCAAAGGGCATCAGTGGCCTCTCTTTGTAACTGAGATCCTGATAAAGAGAACTTTTTTCTAGCACTCTCAGAATCAATGGGGAAGAGTAAAGGTCTGTGGCTGCTATTGCTCATAAAAGTAATTAACTCCACCTCCTCCCTTTACCCTTCTCTCATTTTTTTAGATAATGAAAATTGCTGTAGTTTAACACTAAAATGGAAGACATGGTTTTTCCCCCTGCAATTCTCCAGAAAGATTGAGGGTAAAATATTGTTGTGTTGATGACCTGATTTGTCCTGGCTGACTTCCTTGGAAGTGTCTCTTTTCATAGCATGGATTGTGAGAGGAAGAGGGGAAGTCTCTCGAAAGCCATTTTGCTTTATTATCTAATCCATTTAAGAATCCAGAAGGTTTCCAGGGAAGATTAAAGAATTTACAGAGAAATGGAGTGAGGTTTGGAGGGGGGAAGGTATCCTTCACTTAAAGGAGCATTAAATTGAGATTTTCCTACTAACAACCAGCTATGTTATGAGCCGTCCATATCAGAGACAAAGAGAGAGTCAGAATGTTTTTTAGTCATAGCCATATGATTAGCCCCAGGGGCCTTATGGGATACTTTTTAAAGAGCATGTCAAGTAAAAAGAAGAGAAAAGAAAGAATAATCAGCACAAGTCCGAAAGTGATTGGTGATAAAGTTATGTGACTTAAAAGCTATCTCCTTCTCCTTCTCGCTGAATGCTACCTAGATAAAAATATAATTGGGGCAGATTGCCACTAAAGAGGATGTTGCTTCCAGCTGGAGGGAGCTAATGAATATTAAAAAAAAATGTGTCGAATTCTCTCAAATTATATCTGCAGGTCCTTTTTTTTTTTTTTTTTAAACAACTGAGCGGATTAGAAATCACAGACCTGTCAGGAAACACTGAGAAGTATTGAGCACAATCAGTGTCAAAGATAAGCAAGAAGAGAGAAAATAACACAAAACTGTCAATTAAACATAATAGTCAAGAGTATCCAACTTCCTTCAGTAGAATAGATTTTTCACACAGATTTCTCTCACAGATTTGCCCTTAGATATTTATAATGGATAATTTTACACTTTCTTGTTATAACTGTATGCATCCATTTCTCCAACTATATGTACACTTCTGCACACTGTGATACTTTTCTTTGGTTTAGAAATTTAATTAATTGGCATGTTCTTGAAAATGTGAATCAGAGGAGTGAGTGCATTGACAAGTGTGACAAGCAGCAGAAGTATCCTGTCATTTCAGCTCTGCTGAAAACAAAACAAGTCAATGTTTATGTGACTGATGTAATGTACCTAGTTTTGGATGTTCATTGTGTTATTAAAATATCTATAAGCTGCTTGAAATACGGCGCTAGGCAAAGGCAGGGAAAGGACTGGCCCAGTTTCCCTTCTGAGCTCCTGCCTTAAATTCCCCTCCAAACGCAGGATTGAATAGTAAGAAGAGTAGGAGGAACTTCACCTTAAAAGGTTAGATGTCTCCCAACCTGCTCCTCTAAAGGAAGGATGACAAGCTGTTTTTCTTCTTGCTACTGAAGTGTATCTGGATTTGATTTACTGGAGGGACCACTATTAAGCATATAATTAATTAATTAATTAATTCATGAACTGTGGTGGAACAGCGGTTAGAATGCAGTACTGCAGGCTGACTCTGTCCACTACCAGGAGTTCGATCCTGACCGGCTCCTGATTGACTCAGCCTTCCATCCTTCTGAGGTTGGTAAAATGTGGACCCAGATTGTTGGGGGGCAATATCCAGACTCTGTAAACCACTTAGTGAGGGCTGTAAAGCACTATGAAGCAGTGTATAAGTTTAATGCTATTGCTATTGCTATTGCTATTGCCATTCATTCATTCATTCATTCATTCATTCATTCATTCATTCATTCATTCATTCATTCATTCATTCATTCATTCATTCATAGGAATCAGTGATTTAATCCCACTTTCAGCCAAGTCTTTTCCTGTTCAGTTACAGCTTGCCAGGGTTGCTGTGAGTTAAGGAAATGCGAGGTAGTACTTTGTGTATAGAGTGACCCACAGAGCAGCTAATGGATATCTCGTCTTTATTTATCTTACAGGAGGTTTTTTTTTTTTTTTTTGCAGCCCAGGCTATTTTACTGAGGATTGTTTCTCTTTGTTTCTGGTTTTTTTTTGCATTTGGTCTTATTGTCTATAAATGTTACGAGACTCCAGGCTGCGTGTTAAGGACAAGATTGTGATAAGACTGCTAGCCAGCAAATGGAGCAATGGTCATCATTTATATTAAAGAAACACCTTGCTTGTCTCTTGACACAATAGGAAACATTTCTTGATATAATAACAGCACCTAAGGCGAGCAATTACATTTTTCAATTGTATTATTAGATAGTTCTCCTGGAATCAAAAATTGTTGCAAAGTTTTTGGTACTGTATAGATAATTGGTATTATTGAAAGAAGAAAAGGAAAAATAACTATAGAATTCTACACGCATCATAGGAGAAATAAAGAACTTTAATCAAGTGGGTTTAAAAAAAAAGTCTGCAAGAGGATTCTATATTAGACAAAATTATTTATGAAAAGCTGCATCTTTTATTATTGTAAATGTGAACTGCCCAGAGTCCAACTGATTATCATGGGTGCAAATTGGATTGATGGATGGATAGTTAGAAAGATTGATAGACAGATAACTCAGAGCTGTCTTTCTGCTAAGCCTATTTTGCTGAAACTTTGAATTTGCAGTCTGATAACTCATTATCCAATGTAGCCTTCAGCCATCCCAGATCATGATCCCCAGATTTTCATTTTATAATCTTCTTTTTCATAGGAATAAACCTACTTTATTCCTATGAAAAACATTATAATCCATAGCATGGTTGGGTGAATGGCAATTCTTCTACTTGAGCCTAAATATGACTCACGTATCTCCTCCCTGTTTGCAGTCTTCAGGATAATCTGAATACAAAGTTAGATGTGCCAACTGAATATCACATGTAAAGACCCAAAGATGCTTTTTTCCAAAGGCAACTGAACTTGTTTTTTTTTTCCTTTGACAAAGTTTCGCTTCTCATCCAAGAAGCTTCTTTTGTTCTAACTGAGTGGTGGGGAATGGAAGGATTTCTATTCCTAGCCATCATCTGGTTGTTAGCTCTCTGAGAGTCATAGAGGCCACTTGGGGCTTTATCTGTATCCTCAGAGTCACCTGAATCAGAGTGTAAACAGGTGTGGAACCTTCTTAGGACTGCTGAAAGGACTGCATTGTAAGAACCAAGCAATAATTTTACTGGAAACATTTATTTTATTCTTATTTATCTATTACATTTATTGTCGTCACCAGATTCTTGATGATCCAGTGTTAAAGTAAAACAATTAATAAGCCATTAGAACAGACTGGAAGAAAGGTACTAAAAATAGATGTCCTCCTTTTAAAAGCTTCCTCTATTGTCTAATTTGTGTATCAGGTGTGTAGTTATTTTGGGAAATGCTGAATGAAAGACCGTTGTCCTCAGGGATAATTCTATGAGCTTTGGCAATAGTACACAGCATGACTTAAAAGACTTCATTTTAATTTCATGAAAACATTAAAGATACAGAAAATAAATAAATAAATTGTTAACTAATAATAAAATGAAATAATCTTGCTTCTGAACTGCCAAAAAGTAAAGTAAAACAGAACAGAATAAAATAAAATAATAAAATAAAATCTACCAAGCGCTGATGGACTATTGGAATTCTATGGAAGATTTTTAATTGCATGGAATGCCTGTGTGATACTCCAGGTAAGCAGAATCTAGTTCCAAGAATCCAATTCTATGCAGGACAGAACACCATTTGTCTTATTTTGCAAAATTCAGACTGAAGCCTCCGCCTTTCTTGGTTCTTTTGTCAAAATCAATTCATACCTTCATTCATTGTACTTGGGGGGGATGAATGGATGCAGTTTTCATGTCAGACATCTGTAATAGTTGATCCCATTATTTTCCTTTTCCATTGAAATAAACCTAATGCAACTGATTTTCTACACAAGGCTTGGGTCTCAGGGGGCTTACACTGGAGTAGACCTATCAAAAGAAAAAGGGTGCCTTACAGGTGAATGGCTTTTTAGGATTACAATTACACTCCAAGAGACACAATAAGAGACCATCAGGATATAGAAAGAGAAGCAAAGGGCAAGGCCAGCCGTCTATATAGAAGAAGAGCTTTTAGTAACAGGCTGACAAGCATCTGCAAAGAAAAAGTGAACTAAGATTGGTAGGTCTTTTTCAAGGAATCCTATCCTATCATACATTTCTTATTTGTACAGTATTTCAAGCTAGCAAAGAGAGACAGAGCTAAAATGGTAGGAAGGTTTTCCTTATGTTTTTAATGGATTTTATTTTTTTAAAAAAATATTTTTGACTCATCCCAGCCCCACATCGCTGTTAATTTAATATGAATTGGGAGGTTACTGGCAAACAGTAGCGTTTAAGGAAAACCTACATGCAAGATTTAAATGTGGGGGAGGGAGAAAGAATGTGGACGACCTGCTGAATGGCTGCCATTCAAAAGAAAGGAGGAAGGAGGAGATTAAAGAGGAAGGTTGTTTTGTGGATGCCTTGATCAGTTTTCTCCTCCTTTCTTCCTGGGTTTGGCCCTTGACATTTGGGGTTGTCCTTGAACATTAATATCCTCACTGCTAAATCACACCTTTTTACACTTTACTATTCTCTTGGTCCTGCTGAAGTATTAGATATCAATCTGAAGCATTTGCATTGCTCTGTAAAGACTGGTTAGGGTTCAGGAATATATTTCTACTTTTAGATTAATGGCCCTCTCATGTATTAATAAGTGTCTTTATTTAAACCAAGGTACTGTAATATCTAGGAAAGTCTTCCTTTATCTAATATAAATAGTTCGTAAGCACAGACAAACACAGAGACCCAATATTAACTTCTAACAGGTAGCTCTTGTTGATTAGGCTGAACTAATCAGACTATGTTAGGTTTTTTTTAGAAATTCAAGGAACAGAAATTAGAGAGGATTTTGTTCAGCAGTTATGACTCAAAATAAGTCATATTTCAGTGACAGATTTTTGCTAAGATAGATGACCAGACTGGACAGACAACAATAGTTGCAGACTCCAGGAACAGTTTTAAAAAAATAGACATTGCTTAAATGGCAGATGAAAGAGGGATCTTCATGAAGGCTGAGTGATATTAAATTCAGTGGACCCTAAGAAAGTGGCATATGGTTCAATGGGTACTAATATGGTGGGAGTTCACAGCCTCCAAGACCATTCAGCCTAGTATAGAGATAATATCACATAATGAAAAATAAATGTTGTACATCACAAAAATACCTCTTGAGAGGACAAGAAATGCTTTGGGTGTCTTCAAGAGTTTCAAAGAATTTCTTTATTCTTTGAATGGAACTTCTTTGGATTTGATGGAAAACTTTGATTCTAAAATATGAGCTTGATTGTTGATATTCCTAAGGATCTAGACCAGATGGCTCTTGTTATTATGTTTCACACATCATATAACTTGTAACCCCCTCTCTCTATGTATTCCTTTTCACACCTTCCCCCCCACCAGCATATGTGTTGGTGCCCTTTCTACATATGTCAGGTGCACCACAAGATCTCCAAATTCTATGGACTGTCATAAGTGGGATACTGTTGTTTTCTGAGGTTATCAAGATGAGATGAAGTTGGGATTTTCTTTAAAATTCTCTTCTCCCTCATTCTAGCTAAATTTTAGAGAAAGTATTAAAGAATAGATTTAACAACCTCTTTAATTTTATTCAGGTGAATCTGTAAGCATTTTTCTGGGTCACAAAGATAAATGACTGTATAGACTGTGTAAAGCTTACAAGAAACCTACTTCAGTCCAGTTGCTAAAGGAGACATACGCCTATGATCAAGCTAGTTTGTTTCAGTCTAAAGCATCCAGATGGAGTGTCTTGAGATACCACCACCAGAATGGATCAAGGTGATGATGACCTGAAATAAAGAAAACTATAGGCATAGGCCTAGAGAGTGTAATTTGCTCATGTGTTTGCACAACATTCCAACACAACTTTATTTTTTTTCTCCTTATGTATCTTGCTAATTCATATCTTACACCGTACAGCAACTGTAAGAGTGAATTGGATATTTTCTGGAAACACCATATTTGCCATAATTGTGACAAATATTGCCAGAAAAGTGTTGGTAGATGAATATGTGCATGATAAGCTGCTTTATACTGAGTCAGTGTAGATGAAGAGAGGGCCTTGATGAAGAGGAGATCTGTTACCAAAGCAACATGAGGGAAAACATTGCTTAACCCAAAGATTGATGTCAGCCCCAAGATGGAGACAAGACCAAGAAATCAAGTCCATACTAAGACCAAAACTACTTTAATTAAGATTGGCTACAGTAATAGGATCTTGCAAATTTGATTATATGAATTAGACATTTTTACATTCCACTTTCATTTGTTGCACTTAAGCAATGTTTTCTTTCTCATTGCTATGTTAAGGGATTTCTCCTCTCTTTGTCAGGGCCATCTTCTTTACTCTCTACAGTCAGACCCTAATTTTGTCTATATTTTTGGGCTCAGTCTTAATACTAAGACATGATTTGTTTTCAGATACCATAGTTGTTGGGTATAATCCAACTAAAATCTAAAACATGATTTCTAAACCACAGCACCTAGATTCACACAAGTCAAAAACAAGCACAGTATATCATAGCTTGCTGTGATATGTGAATCCAACTATAGACTAGCAGCAGCTTTCTCAGCTCTCCTGGAAAGTGAGATTAGTTCCTCTTATGGTACCTTTATTCAATCATCTATCTGACATTTACAGTTTGTCTGTGGAAAGGAGTCCTGCTGCTTCAATAATGATTTCTTTAATTATCATCTTCTATTGAACTTTATTTTTGGGGTCTAGGATTAGGGAGACCTGGGTTCAAATCTAAGCTACCCCAAAGGATTGTTGTTGGGAGAGGGGGATTAAGCTAATGAAATGAATTTAAAATGCGCTAAGAATCTGAACCCCACATTTGAATTTTTTTTCCATCATATTTTCTTCCCCCTTGGTTTGGCTTCAGATTTCTATTTTTGAGGATATATTCCTTTTTTCTAAGGATAGAAAGAGAGTTAATTATTGTGAAAAATAGTTGTTTTTTTAAAAAAAGAAAAGGTGCATTTCAGGTAGTAGCATCCTTCTGACATTTTGCTCATTTCTCTTTTATTTCTCCCTGCACGAAATCAGTGCCCTTCAGACTCCTGAAATAAATTAGACTTGATAATTTCCTTCTAGTTTGCCATTAAAGACATCAAAAATGCTGCAGGCTAGCAGTGGCCTTACCGCTGATGAAATGACCCTGGCAAGTTTTAATTACAATGTGATCTGGAGGTGTGGGGGGGTGTTAGATAACAATAGTTCCCTTTTTGGTACTATTTGTTTCAGTTTTCCTGCAAGGTTAGATAAGGAGACAGTCCTTTTTCCCTTTCCAGGTTAGGACTGCTGACAATCTAGATGCTAATGACATTTCACTGCTGTCGGGCAAAAAGTTGTGATAGATGGACCCTGCTTGAAAAAAGTAAAACTTTGGGATGTTCAGCTTGCTTTGGGTATTTTTTTGGGGGGGGGGGATATTTAATGTTGAGAGCATCCACCTGCAGCTCGGTTCCTATTTCATTGGCTTTAAATAAAGGAGGAACCTGCTGTCTCAGAGAATTCTAAAATCCATTATGGAGATTCCAAGTGTACTGCTGTATGGGATCCCCTTATTCCATATTGCTATTGGAAGCAGCAACATTTGCAGAGCAATATAAATTGGTCGAGGCATCAAACAAAGGTTACTCAAGCAGGTATTGATTATTAGGTTTCCATAGTCCAGCTGTCTGTAACTCAGCAGCTGGTACACCTTTTGGTACCGAAACTCTCAGCATTCTCAACAAGCCATGATCTTTGCAATTCTACCAGTGGTGCCAAAACATCCCCAGAGTATGAAGTAGGCAATTTGCTGCCTTCTCAAAAACTAATCAACATAAGCAGAAGATGTTCATTCAATAGTGAATTCCCTTGATCGTATTTGCAAAAATTCAGTTACATAGCTGCTGCTGCTGCTGCTATTAGGACTACTACTGCTACTACCAATAGTACTTCTACTGCTACTGCTGACTGCTAATCTGAAAAATCAAGATCTTGCACTACTGCAGGGGTGTGAAACTCGCAACGTCACGTGACGTGTTGCGATGTATCGCAACTTTTTTGCCATTGCCGGCAATGAGATGGGCGCGGTCTTGCTATGATGCATCCAGCCCGCGGGCCAGCAGTTTGACACCCCTGCACTACTGATATTCAGCCTGCTACATTATCTCCTTCTTAGGCTACTTGACAGACCAATGTGGTTGATCCAAGACATTTTACAGCTGAAACACTTAAGGCAGGAGGCTGAATGCAAGGATAGGTGGTGCATGGACAAAACAGATTAGATATTTGAGCAAACATCTGGGGAGTTTCTGACAACTGCCAATACTGTGCTTCCGAGTCTACTTCCTGAGACAGATGCCCTGTCTAATGATAGGGTCATTAACAAGTCTTCGGTAGTTTTTTGGGGAAAGAATTATGCCTCTTGTCTCCTCAAACATGAATAAATATGCAAGGCATCTAGCTTTCACGAATGACACACATGGATGACAAGACCATGAATTATGCTGGAAATTCTATGGGATTTTTATAATTTATTAGCACTGAAATAGGAAGGTATGTAAGAAAGCATATAAATGTGAATGTAAGAGACTAGAAATACAACACACAAAAAACTGAGGAATGAAAATATACTGACTGGAACTGAAACAGCAGCTTCTCTAGGGCCATGTAGAAATCTGATGCATATTCTTTAGATGTAAAAGTGCCATTTTTTGAATTTCTGCAAAATTACAGGCAATCTAAATCATGTCTTGTCTACTCAGAAAAGAAAAGAAAAGACCATTTTAAAAACTCCACAGCTCTTTATATGCAGTGTGTTCAAATAAGTCAGGGAACAAGCTATGTATGGTGTGTGTGTGTATGTTTATGTGGTGTGTGTGTGTGTGTGTCTTTTGTATCGTCCCATGTGATCTCTCTTTTCTGCAAAATTACAGGCAATCTAAATCATGTCTTGCCTACTCAGAAAAGAAAAAGAAAAGACCATTTTAAAAACTCCATAGCTCTTTATATGCAGTGTGTTCAAATAAGTCAGGGAACAAGCTACGTATGGTGTGTCTCTGTGTGTGTGTTTATGTGGTGTGTGTGTGTGTCTTTTGTATCGTCCCATGTGATTTCTCTTTTAGGAGATATGGGTTTTCCCATGTACTATATTCTTTAGACATACTGCAAATTCTAGCTTAAATTCTCATTTTTTCTTGTATCTTATGTAGATCCAGGACTGTCATTCAAGGACAGGGCACATCTGTCAAGGACTTGTCAATGGAGTATGACAAATCTTCTTGTGTTAAATGCCCACTGCGGTGCCTCATTACAACTAAATACCCCAAGAGCTAAGCTGAAACATGAATTTGGTGACATATTTCCACCCCTCCCTCCTTTTCACTCTCCCTTGCATTCTTTGAAGGAAGTGGATACAATTTCCTTCTTAGCTGGAGGGATGAAACTTTCATTTTTATAACAATAACATTAGCAGATGCTCTGACCCCGAGCAGGACAGTAGGTGTCCCTGAGTATCGCTGAGAAGAAGCTGGGAGGAGGCAGATTTTACACAATATGACTCTTCTTCTTGAGAGCCTGGAATCCTTAATGAACTGGCATGAATTATGTATTACTCAAGGATTGTAATTAGACACCGTGTGACAAATGAAGAGCCCTCCATTGAAGGACCTCTTGATTTTATTGGAAGAAGTTAGAAAGTAAGATTGAATGTGTTATATTTGTTATTAATCAGTCCCGCAGCAGTTTAGTACCCTAATAGTACCTTATATTTGGTTTGCATATGAAATGGGATTCTCCATCCCACTCCATCCCCTGAATATGACAGCCTCTCCCCCAACCCTTCTCACCTTTAGGAAAGCCACCAAGACTGATTTGTCCCCAGCTTTTAGGAGCCAGTTGAATGGTAGCCCTCATCCCTGCCCCCATGGTAATTTTGTTGTGTACTTGGTCACTATTTTATATTTTGTATTAGTATAATTGTCTATTGTTATATGATTTTGAGGTTTTTTTCCTTTTTGATTTATTCCATGTTTATGCTATATATTACCCAGATTCACTGAGTTGGCCAGCCTTATAAATCTTGAAAATAAACAAATAAATATAGATGGGATGTTTTCAGTGGGATAGGTAATGCTGAAAATCATATAGATACTTCCGTGCCATTCTATGGTATGATTATATTTTCCCTTGGTCTTACCTTAGGGCAGTGATGGTGAACCTTTTAGAGACTGAGTGCCCAAACTGCAACCCAAAACCCACTTATGCATCGTCGAATGCCAGGTGGGTGTGGCTCATTGGCTGGGTGTGGCCCATTGGCTGGGCATGGCCAATTGGGTGGGCATGGCTGCCGTGGTAACGGCAGACAGGGTGGGACTAAAAAGTTCAATCAATCAATTCCAACTTTGCAAGATCTTTTTTTTTTCCGCACGAAGTTGAAATTGACTGATTGAACCTTTTTTCTTTTTGCACACGGCGGCGGAGGCCTAAAGCGAAAAGGTTTTATAAAACCCAGTTGAAGGCCTAGGACTGGGGCGACGGCGTGCGTGCCCACAGAGAGGGCTCTGAGTGCCGCCTCTGGCACCTGTGCCATAGGTTCGCCACCACTGCCTTAGGGTTTTTGTTTAATGAGGCAATACCAATACAATCCTTCTTTTGGTTTTTCTTCTGCAATGTTTGTCAAGAAATCAGGAAGAAGTTCCTGGTGATGGCAAAGATATTTGAAATCTAACTTGGCTTTTTGTACATGCCAGCTGATGAAGCCACTGTTCAGATTAAAAAAAAAGAATAAAGACAATTAGCAAAGCTTTATTGATTAATTCTGTATACTCACATGGAAGAAACATTTTCACCATCAGTTGTGGAGGGTACAAAGATCAGGAGAACCACATGTATTGGGCTGTCTTTTGGACATGTTTTATTGGCCTTCAATCTCTTCTCCATCTCTGGAATTATTTAGATTGCTTTGGGGGAAATAAATCAGAAAAGGGCTGCAGAGTTGGCATCAGCAAGGAAAAGTTACATAGTTGTGGGGTAGAGTTAAGCATTTAACAAGGAGTGGATGTCTAATTAAGGCAAAGGTGAAAAATAATTAATTGGAGTCAGAGGAAAGGGTATTATCTTCTGGCTTACAAAGTGAGTACATATGTCTTTATGGAGAAAACAAGAAAGAAGCTAGCTTGAATAAAGAATTTTTCATGTATGGGTCAAAAATGTCATTCATTCACAGTTCAGATGCATACGCATACACTGAAATGAATAATCAGTTTACAGGGCCAGCATTACTAGCAATTCACTGTTCCCTTAGGATCAGGAAGCACAAAAGCAGAAACGTTGCTATCCATTCCAAATACAATGATATTCTTATCATGAAGAAAACAAGAGATTTGCAATGAAATATTGCATAATTCATTTATAGAGTTTACATCCTATATTTTAAAATATTTCTTCCATCTTATTTAATTTCAAAATATTAAAGAAGTTTTATATATCTTCAAAATATTTATCTCTCTCTGTGTGTGTGTGTGTGTGTGTGTGTGTGAGAGAGAGAGAGACAAAGGAACACAATTTGGGATAAAACTAAATTCGTAGTAACTAAGCCCTTTGTATCTCTCTGGTATCTTCACACAAGTAACGTATAAAAATGGTTTGAAGACTAGGTTATACTTTCCTGCATTTTACTATTTGAAAAACACAGTCAAATGGATATTCAATTTTTCCAAGACCAGCCAAAATTTATTTCCTGACCAGAAACTGGATGATTACCTTCTACAGTACTCAAAATATTTAAATAATTTAAAAATGAATAGAAGTAAAGAATAATGGGGTGAGTACCAAATAGTACACAGAGAGAGAAAAAGTTGAGTGCTACCTCCTAGAAAATATTCAAAGAATGCACCTAAGAAGGCAGTATTGCAGGCTAACTCTGCCGACTGCCAGCAGTTCGATCCTGATAAGCTCAAGGTTGACTCAGCATTCCATCCTTCCGAAGTTGATAAACTGAGGACCCGGATTGTGGGGGGCAATGTGCTGATATTATAAACTGCCCAGAGAGTGCTACAGCATAAAGCACAATGAAGCGGCATATAAGTCTAAGTACTATTGCTATTGCTACTTCTGGCGTTGCTTCATGCAGATATTCTAGGGAACCAGAGAATGCACCTCATGGGCAATCTTGCACAATATGTTAACAGTTTGCATATCAGCACCACAATTGCAACAAGGGGAATCTTTCCATCTCCACCGATACTGGGCAGAAGCATTTCTTCCAGTATCACATCTAATGCTGTTCAATTTCAGCCAGACAAAGCGAGGCAGTCAAAACCAGGTGGTTTGGTAAGGTCAGGCCACAGTAAGTTACTTTGCACTATTCCTCTTGCCAGATACATTCTTAGTGCTATTGCTAATCAGTAGTTCTAACTAATGCATCTCAGATTCATAGCCTTCCCAAAGTTCAGGATTAATAATGTGAGATAACTATGGCTTTGTCAAATCATCCTAGGATCATTTTTGGGGTGTGTGTGTGTTATAACATAAAAGAATATCCTTTGAATTTATAAAAACGTAATACCAGCTGAATATCTAAATTAAATTAAGCAGATGGCATTTATTCTATTAGCTGTTTTGTGTTTGCATAGAGATATTTACACTGATGTTTTTAATGCCTCTTTAAACATGTTCCTTGAGATTTTTGAACAATTGCTGCAGCAACAACAACCTCCCCCCCAATCTGTTATTATTTATATCTGAACAGTTCAAAACAAATCAGAACATGAAGAATGGTTGCAGGAATTGAGTATGTCTAGTCTAGTGAAAAGAAGAAATAGGGGAGACATGATAGCAGTGGTCCAATATTGGAGGGGCTGCCACAAAGATGAGGGGGTCAATCTATTCTCCAAAGCAACTGAAGGCAGGACAATAGATGGAAACTAATCAAGGAGAAAGGCAACCTAGAACTAAGGAGAAATTTCCTGACAGAACAATTAATCAGTGGAACAGTTTGCCTTTAGAAGTTGAGGGTGCTCCACCACTGAAGGCTTTTAAGAAGAGACTGGACAGCCACTTGTCTGGAATGGTATAGGGCAGTGGTGGCGAACCTATGGCACACGTGCCAGAGACAGCACTCAGAGCCCTCTCTGTGGGCATGCACGCCATCACTCCAGCCCCGCTTCCCCCTGTGGCTTCCTCCTCACCAGCAGCCCCCCCTGGAGGAGAGTCGCCCCCAGGCGCAGGCCGCATGGAGCAGCACAGCCAAGAACATGGCAGCTGGGCAGCAGGGACAAGACTCCGCCCTTTCACATGCAGATGATGCTGCGGGGCGTGGGTGGGGTGTGTGGCCGCCATGGTTCTGCAGGGCCGCCTGGGTGATCTCCTGCGGCGGGCTGTGGAGGTGGTGGGTGGCCCTGTGGGCAGGTGGGGGGTGGGGCAGAGTGGGGGCAGGTCAGGGGGTGGGGCGGTTTTGGGGCACTCGGTCTCTAAAAGGTTCACCATCACTGGTATAGGGTCTCCTGTTTGAGCAGTGGGTGGGACTAGAAGACCTCCAAGGTCCCTTCCAACTCTGTTATTCTGATATAAGCAAAGGGTTGTGGAATGTTTTTTTTCTGTTTATACATTTTAGAAAAGCAGATTTGGACTGTAATAATTGCAGCCTTCTAATATTTTTTCTCTTATGAGGCAATTGCTGTGGGATGTCTGCTAATATTTCTTCTCTCCTCATTGCAAATCCATTTTAGCATGATGCCCATTACTCAGAGTGAAAGCTAATGCTTTCATAACAACTCTTTTTTTTTGTCTCTTTTCAAGCTATGTTTGGGCTGGAACTAAAATCTAGCACATCCATCTGTCAGAAGAAAAGAAAGGCAGCCTAAATTTTCCTCATGGATGCTGTTACACTGGGGAGGAAGGATATATGCAACTTGTTGCAGAAAAAATATGCATTTCATTTTTTTCTTATTTGCAAATCATATTTAGACTTGGCTTGCTCTGGTTTTTATGAATAAAAATACAGCAGAATAGATACCATTGAACACTCTGCACACTAATAAGATGTAGTTTCCATTACAAATAATCAAAAACCACAGAAGGCAAAGTGCAGAGCAATATATTATATGTATCCAAGTTTTTTTTCTTTTAAATAAGGTACATTGTGAAAAGCAAATACCACATTTGGAGAATTACAAACATTCAATCACTTTTGATATTTTGGCACATAGTGCCAATAATATGCATTTTAGCAGTTCATAATAACAGCAATAGACTAGTGTTAACAATCTGAATGCAAAGAACTATTCTAATTCAATTTTTACTTTGAACAACCCACCAGGTTTTTGAAATTCTAAACATTTTTTTTAAGTAATAAGGGGGGTGCTGGGCTAGAAACCAGGAGATTGTGAGTTCTAGTCCTGCTTTAGGCGTGAAAGCCAGCTGGGTGACTTTGGGCCAGTCATCTCTCTCAGCCCAACCCACCTTATAGGGTTGTTGTTGTGGGGAAAGTGGGATGAGGAAGGAGTATTAGATATGAGTTATTTATTTAAAAAATAATAAAGGTGGGATGAATAATAAATACATTAAAATAAATAATAAATTAATTAAAATAACCATGCAAAGCGAGACAAAAATTGAAATGTTCAGAATATTTATAAAAATGATGAGAATAAGAAAGAGCAGTATTATATTTCTGAGTCCAGACCATCCTGGATATACCAGAGAGCTCTTTTTTATATAGCTTCAAGGGATCTATAGGGGTCTTCAAAAAGTGCTTCTGGAAACTTCCCTGCCTCATTATTTTTCAAATGTTTTACATATCCATTTATTTATTTTTTAAAAAATGGGATGCTTGGATATTTCAAAGTAAAGCACTACCCTCTGGCATGATCTATGTTACCAAGAATCACTGTGAACCCCTAAAAGACCCACTAGGCATCCTTACAAACCTGGAAACATCTGAGCAGTGCCTGAAATTGCATGATGATATTAGATACTCCCACAGCAGTGAGAAGTCCCAGGTGCAACCGAGCAGAGTTTAAATTGGATGGAAGAATATAAGGTTTTTCCAATAGAAGAGAGTATCTGTAGCTTACCGTTAAACTGTAGCGCTCTTGTGTTCTCTGAGCATAGTTGTTTTCATGCAGATATTTCATTACCCAACTAGGTAACACGATCAGTGAGAGTCAGTGTGAAGTTTGCTACCTGTTTATATATGATAGCTCACCTTGTCAATTTTGGAGAGGATTTGGTTTTCTCTTTGGTGGTTCCTTAACTGCAGTACAGGTAATCCTCAACTTACATCACTTATTCAGTGTTCAACGTTACAATTGCACTGAACAAGTGGTACTTATGATGGGTCCTCAAAGTTCTGGCGGTCACAGCAATTCTGCAGTCGTATGATTGCAGTTTGGGCCCTTGGGAACCAGCTCACCCTTATGCTGGTTGTAACATCCCATGGTCACATAACTGCTATTTGTGATCTTCCCTGCCAGCTTCTCACAAGTGATTCCAGGGATCTCGTACTTCACAGCATCTACACATTCACCTGCACTCTGAGTCACCACCTGCCTGCAGCATTCCCTCACCCATCTGTGTCACCTACTAACTTGCCTGTGATCCTTGCCAGTCTGCCTGCACTGCCTAGTGCTTGGCTGCAACCTTTGCCAGCCTGCCTGTGCTCCCTAGCACAAGCCCACAGACTTCAGCGGCCTGCCTGCAGCCCCTGCCAGCCATCGGTACTCCCAAATGCCACCCACAGCACTCCTATCCATCTGTAATACCCATGCACCTCCCATATTCTTTGCCTGGGACTCCCACCTCCCTTTGTTTGGCAGCCCATATGGTCCTGAGGTTATGAAGGCAAGCAGGACTTGCTGTTGCTAAGCAGTGCAGCTCTGTGACATCATGCTTTATGACCACATCACTTAGCGATGAAAATTCTGGTCACAATTGCCATCACCCAGATTGTTGGGGGGGGGGAGGGGCCCATATGCTGACTCTGTTAAACTGCTTAGAGAGGGCTGTAAAGCACTGTGAAGTGATATATAAGTCTAAGTGCTATTGCTATAAACAAAAGAATACTTGTATTATTTTCAGCCAGGCAGAAAAGGAAACATCAAAAAGGAAACCACAATCCAGCCAAAACTGGCAGGGTAAGTTATTATATATGAAACCTTTATTATAGTTGCTTTTTAAAAAATAAATAAAATAGAGTGCAATAGTAAAGGCACATAAGGTTTCCAACAAGCAGATCTGCAGAGAATTTTAAGAATGTTGACCTTAAAGGCTATACCATTGTCTCCGGTAAATCCTGCTAGAACTATCTCTCTCTCTCTTCCCCCATGCTGTCTCTATCCATTCATTCAATTCTGTTATTCTGTTCAATATCAGATCAATCTTATGAGTTATCAATTTCCAGTCAACTCTCCCCCTTTCAGCAGAGCATATGTCTCAAATGCTACACTAATTGGTGAATTGCTTTTGCAGAATATTGTAAAATTGTTAAGATATGTTAACATTTTTGTCAAGGTCCAAGGCTCTTACCTTCAGTGATCAAATCCTCAACATTTCTGAAGTGTAAATGAGATTGGTAAGAGAATAATACGTTTTCCATTAGCCTAGATTCTGCAGTCTATATTTTGTATCTTTCTGCTTCTATATAACCATCACACTCCCAAACTTCAGAATCTCTACCCTGGTTTTTTTCTATCAGCCCCGCTTTCAAGACAGCTATTATTAAATATGCATGTTCAAAATTCAGTGAATTCTTCGTGATTTAAACGGCAGAATGTTAACAAGATTTGGACACATTGATGGCAAACAGAAAGTTTTATACTTTCTAGGGTGGCAAACACCTGTTTTTTTGAGATGCAAAATGTACATAATCTTTCTCTAAGGGTCCTACGATATCTACAGAACACTATAAACAACAAAAAGTTCTTGTGACCTGAGAGTCAATAGCTAAAATAACAGAAGACACGGTCAGCTAAAACACACTGGAGAAGGAAATAACTTTTAAACTAATTGTGCCATATGAAAGAAGTTGGATGTTATAAGTTCTTTCCCCATAGTTTGGGACTGCACAGCTTTTGCCTGTCATTATTTAAAATGACTGGGAGATCCTTCTTAGCTATTCTGATAGCATCAAAAAAAATCTTCTGTTTTCATGCTCTGATCCTTCCTGTAATATGATCTCAGAGGGACTTGATAAACCCATCACTATTTGATAATGAAGTGAAATAAAAGATGCATGAGAACAGGTCCATGGAACACTGGACATGGGTAGTAAAGTTGCTTATGGCAGGCAATGTCTTAATTACCAAATTAATTAATTACCTAAAGCTGACCATCTTCAGCCATACTCAATATAAGTAATGTTATTAGCACTCTAGCTTAAGGACATTTCTTTTCATCAAAATGTGTTTGATTATATAATTACAAGGCATTGAAGAGTTGCCAAGTATAAATGAGATAATCTTACTATGGGCTATTTAGGAATTGGGGCAAAAACTTTTTCCGTTGGGTGAACTAGAAAAGTGGTGGAATAGTGTACCACGTCACTATTTTAGAAAAGAAAAAAGGCAGAGGGAAAGAAAAATAGTCATTTACCTCCTTCCCAACATTTCTCTTGAATTTTAAACCGACAATCTTCTATTCACAATAGTTATAATGACTATGTGCTATTACAGAACTCATGATAAAAAAGAAGTTCAACTGATGTTAGAACTTATGGTAAGCATCATCATAATTGAAGAGGTATTTCTTGCCATTTCCCCCCCCCTTCCATTCAATTGTGTCCAATTCTCAGAGACTGCCTGGATAAGACCTGCAGTTTCCTTGGCATGATTTTTTCAGAAGTGGCTTGCCATGGCCTACTTCCTGGGGCTGAGAGGAAGCCCAAGGTCACCCAGCTGGCTTTTTCCTAAGGCAGGACTAGAACTCACAGTCTCCTATTTTCTAGCATGAGGCCTTAATCACTATATCAAAGTGGCTCGCTCAAATTTCTTCCATTAGAAAGCATCAAATGAATTGCTGGCGCTAGTCCACAGGGAAGAAAAGTGCTCCATCCTAAACAGACAAGAGCGCTGAAATTGTCCTAAGAGGAAAAGACTACTTTTGAACTACAGCAGGCAAATACATCTGGAGGCTGAATTTGTGTTGCAGAGAATTGAACTCATGTCTTCCAAAAATTGTCCCTGTCTCATTCTGGCCATGACAACCAGGCAGGCAGATAAACCCTATACCTCATGAATCAGTAAAGAAATAAAATTTACTACTATGTAGTAAATGTTTTTTTTAAAATGTGGACAGTAAATTTAGAATTTAGTGTTTGTAATCTGCAAGTAATTAAACATTTGAACTAACATTCTAAGCATTCATACATAAATATTATTAAAGGTAAACTGATTTACCTTAAATGTCATTTGATTATTGTGTAAGCATATTATTCACTCAGTTGGATCACTGTGCTACTTGGAAACGATGCATTTAGTCTAATTGGATGGCTCAAGAAGTATAGCACCTATAAAAAAAATAGCTTATTTGCACATTCTATAATTTTCAAATGGCATATGAAGAAGTACCTTGAACAAATTTAATGATCTATAGGAAGCCTTTAATTAGTCAAGTCAAATTTATTTATATACTCTTCTGCTGTAATTACTATACTCAAAGCAAATTCATCATGGATACAGATGCATAACAATTACATTCATTACAAAAATGAATAAATCATCAAAATTAACAAACATAACTCAGTATTAAATGTAATTTCTAATAATTGGGCTATCCTTACCTATTATATATAAATGGTACTTTTCCTCACCCAGGACATAATACTGAAATCTAAACAACAAAGTATAATGTTGTTAAAATTCCTTTCCTACTTTATATATAAAAAAAATCCTTTATAATTGTTTATCTGGAAGGATGATCTATTAGCTTTTGCAAAAGTCACCGTTTTGCTCTAATGTCACTTACAATTTATTCCCTAGCTTTTAATTACTTAGCGCTGTTATTGTAGCTTCTGAACAATCTTAATCACCTAGTCATTTGACTGTTAACATCAATGTGTGCATGTCATAGAAGAAGTATAAAGACGGAAAGTTCACCGAATGCACTTGGAATGCTTATTTCCTATATGGCACTTGTGCAGCATAGGTTAAGGTAAGTTCAGAAAGACAATTTGCCAAGCAAAATCCAAGTGCTGACAAGGTAACAACACTCTAATTACTGCAAATGCCACGAGAGGCGATGTGTGCAGAATGCAGCAGGAAGAATAAGCTTGGTTCCTTTATTACATGCTGAGATCTCTGCAAATGCTGGACAAAGGGCATGTCTTCCCATGGCCGTTTTACGGGATAAACAGCCTGGAGATGATGATGTTCAAATGACTTCTGTCTTCTTTCTAATTGGGAATCCAGTTTTGGCTCAAGGCTATTAGTGCAAAAGCAATTATTGCACCCACACATATTTTCCTGCCTTCCTTTATTTAAAGAATTGAATGACAACATGATGTCCATTCTTAAGAGTATCCAGGACACCGACCAATTCCTTCTTCAGATAGTATAGAGCAAGAAATAATTGCCAACTAAATTCTTTGTATATATAGTTGGAGGCAAACATACTCCTCAATTCAATGTGAGCTAGCATAGAGCTAAATAGTTATTGTGGGAATAGGATAGACACAGCACCAGAAACATGTTCTACCACAGCCACAAACATTAGAAGAATAATCAGCAGAATCTAGAAGGCTGCTATGGAATGTTCTCCTATGCTGAGCATCATTAAAAGTGGCTAAATTATTTCAGGATGAAGTCTCTGTTTTACTACATAATTACTACTCTTTTTACTACATAAACATAAACTGAAAATAAAATAAACTGGGCTGCAACAAGTCTTTCTGGTCCTAATAGGAACACTTGAAAAAGGCCAACAGTTACTTTTCCACCTGCTGAGTAGTATTGCTAGGCTTCTATATCACCTCCACATCAATCGATTCATACAATTTTTCCTAGACTCAACTTTGCTATCCCCACTAGGGGACTTACTCCAGGCAGATTTGGAATCTTTAGTTAGGTCAAAGTTAACTCCAACTTGAAGGATTTTTATTTGTTCACTGTTCTGCCCATACTTATTCCTGCAAAAAGCCAGACAGAAATGGCATTGCTGCTTCTACCTTCTATTGACTTGGTAACTTGTAATCTGGCTGCCAAATGTTTACCCAATGTTTATAAGGCGTGCCCGGGTATATACAATAGGCTGAGTGTTTAGGAGTTACGGTCGATCCAATTCATATTACTCATGAAAATCCCAAGATTTTTCCATTTTTTTTGATGAATGAAAATTGGCAGGTATTAACTTGATTCTGTCTCATTATGATGTATCTGTTCTAGAAGCAAACCTTTTAGAATCTTAGTTAACATGCCTTCATCTGTCTACAGATCTATAGGATCTATTCAGGAAACAATGAAGAGGATGTGGAAATTGTCCTCATATTTCTGCTGGATGTCTGACTCTGCAACACAAATTGCCATTGGTGGGCATTTGTGAGGCCTAGAGCAGGGGTCCCCAACCCCCGGTCCATGGACCAGCACTGGTCCGCGGCATACCATGCAAACAAGTGAAGCCCCATCCGCTGGATTCAGGCAGTACGTGAAACCACACCCCCTCTGGTCCGCGGAAAAATCTTTCTCCACAGAACCGGTCCTGGTGCCCAAAAGGTGGGGGGCCTCTGGCCTAGAGCCAACATGAACCCATCACTAATCACTTCTTAATGCTGCCTTTTTGCTTACTACTCATGCTACAGGAGTGAGTAAATCATAGAAAGAGCAAAGAAAAGAGCCACAATATTCCCTTCTATTGACTATACTGTAGATGTCAGAATAAAAGGAAGCTACTGTAGATGTCAGAATAAAAGGAAGCTCTTCACTAACTTTTACTATGAACTTATTGTCATTCCATGCATGAAAGAGAATTGAGGTGCCACAGAACTTAAGGAGCAAGAATAATAGTTCAGCCCATAACTTCTTATACTTGTAGAGATACCTTCATGTGATTTATATGTGAAAGAGGCTTGATATATTACTCTGTGGAGCATTTATTGTTAAGTATTTCTCTTTCCTTTTCTGACCACATTGGTCAGGTTGCATCTGGAATACATTATTGAGCTTTGAGCACCAAATCTGAAGTAGACATCAACACTGGAGCTTGTCCAGTAGAAGTCTATTAGGAAACAAGAGAAATGGGAAAGATCCACAAATGGGGCTTAAATAAATTTCAGAAATAACACTGGAATATATTCACATGAAACAGGAAATTGGAATGCCATATGGGACCCACATCCAATCTACCAAACAATAACAGCTTAGAACTAGAGAAAGGAGTTTCTGCTTCTGCTAAATTGCTTTTAAATGTCAAATATTACTGGTGTGAAAAGGTGCTAATATAGCTTTTGTTTTCAAATTATGAGCAATATTATTCAATGACAACAAAGGCATATACTGAATTGTGCACTGGTGGGTATGTAAACACACACACACAGATTCAATTGCCAATATAATTAGTTATGACATAATAGATATGGATAAAAGTATAAATAAAACAGATTCATTCTGAGATGTGAGCGCTTCTCTTATTGGTTTTAATTAGCAGGGATGTTTTGCAATCAAGTATACATACACATTTCATCTATGCATGTTCGTGCTTATTAACCCCCCCCCCCAATGTTATGGTATAATTTTATAATTTTATTCATTCTAGTAGATACTCTTGGTTATTTTCTTTTCAGAAATAATGGTAATTTTGTTTCATTTCAGTAAATTGATTTGTTCGTGTTCTCCCATCCTTAATATCAGTTTTATCTAGTCTCCTTCTAAGTACAGCCTCCACCAGTGGCCCTCTCTCCAAGATGCTAGGGGAGACTGTTACTCCATCAAAGAGATTGCTAGGTCACTTGCCTTTGGTCTCTTGGAATAAGCATGGGATGGCAGCAAGATCTCCTTTCACGGCCTTTCCTGGAATTTCTCTTTGGGCTTTCCCCAGTTTAGAACTCTATCATTAGAATTCAATTGACCTGGTTATACTGTCAGTTTAATCTTCTTCAATCACATACCTACCTTGTCTCGTTTTGTGAGCCTAATGACGATTTGATCCCTGTGCTTATGGTATTCAAAGTCATTCTGTCTTGGCTCTCTATATTATCCATTGTTCACTGCAGAGCAGTATATTAAATTCCAGATAACTGCATAGATTCATTTTAGAATACCCTCATGCTGAGGATCTCTAAGTTTAATTTTGTTTACTGCTAATCAGGTGCTAAGAAATGACACTGAAAATGCTACACCGATGACCTTTTGTAATTTCCTACCATGCCCAAATGAATGATTCAGTCTCTTATTTAATATTCTGTTTAGGGCTGGTGTGAAGGTTTGCAAGTCCTCATGTTGTAATTTAGAAACTACAGGAGCTGTGAATTTATTTTTTGAAGTTCCCAGGGACTATGAACTCTCTGAAAATGATCGTGGAGTTTGATGTTTTTAAACAACACTCTTGCTAATTTACATGGAGGTAACATACCTGCTCTCTGAATGCAAATCAGCAAGTAATTAACACACCGAGATTTGGGAAGATTTCCCCCTCCCTGTTACCAAATAACCTCTGATGAGAGTTAATTAAATCAATCAGCTTCTTCATCTTCTCAAACAATGTTGCAATATCGGTATCAGTCTGGCGGAATACAGATGCCATGTTTTTTTTAAATCAGGGGTCCCCAACCTCTGGGCTGTGGCTCACTACTGGGCCATGGCCTATTTGCAACCTGGCCATGTGAGCAGTGGGCCAGTGCACATATGCATGCAGCTTGACTCGCACAAGCGGTGGACTGGCATGCATGCATATGTGTGCGCAGCTCAACTTGCAGCCGAGCTGTGCATGCATGCATGTGCACGTCAGCCCACCGCTTATGTGAGTTGAGCTGTGCACATGCACGCTGATCCGCCACTCGTGTGGCCCGGTTCTCCTCTCCCTCCCTCAGTCGGGGCACCAAGCTGCAAAGGTTGGGGACTGCTGTTTTAAATAGAGACCCAAAATCATGATACCCGATTATCTTGCTGCCCTTCCAGCTTGCATCTGTTTTTCCTTTTCTTTAATTTGTCATCAGTTATCACTCTGCAAACTCCTAGCACATCTGCATGCCAATCCATCAAGTCCCTATTTCCCTATATGGTTCCCAAGCCATGGACAGATTAATATGGATTCTGAAGAATTCCAACTGCTCCTCTTAAAGAAAAAAATAATGATGCTTAGATCTATCTTTTGTATCACATATTGCACATGATTAAATGTTTTCCTTTCAGGCACTAGAGAACACCCTAGCAGTGTATTTGACAGATACAAGTAAAATTATGATGGGGAAGCTGTTCTATCTGGAAGGCCCCTAAGCATCCAATATTTTCCCTCCAGTTTGTTACTTGTGCTTTCCCTGGGAATAAACCTGACGATTAACATGCTTCTTTAAGGCTCAGTGGGGGCCTCTCATTTTGATGAGCATCTGCATAACATCTGTAGACTACCTTTATTAGGGCATGACTGCCTGGGCTGGTAATGTGATTTCTGTTCTCATAACATCCAAGTCTTCACAATATATTTTTGCCTCCAATAAAGCCTTTTCACCTTAAATGGATAAGCATCTAATGTTTAGGACAATTAAGAGGCTGTGGTTTATGGCTTTAGAGTACCAAGAGAGAGAGAGAGAGAGAGACAATAATTTCCAACAGGCTTATATAGAGTATTTTAGAGACTTAGAATATGTCTTCCATAAAATAAGAAACAAAAAAAAGGAGCAGATGAAAATTAATTGCCTTCATTAAACCTTATGAAAGTTTACCCTTCACAATGGTTTTGATGATGAAAACTCAATCAGCTTGGCACTTTATGGCTGCAGTTTACACATAATGAACAATGTACATAATTGTTATATGGTGTTATGTTCTAGGCAACAACATTATATGGCAAAATCCATTACACATTTAGGCCACACTTGATGTCTCAGGGGTGAATTGCAAAGAGAATTTTGTGGAATGTAATTAAAATAATCTACATATAATTTACAAGAACATGGTGGAGGATTTTAAAATGCATCTAGTGGGTTGCATGTATTCTATGCAATTAAATCAGAATAAAAGCCTGCAGCTATGATTTGCTTTTTATTTTAAGCCAGAGTAAAATTGTCCTTAATTCAGGACTACTTTCCTTTTGATACTCTTGCTTTTCCCTCTCTGTTTTCCTTCTGCCTGGAGAGTTTTGTCCTTTCCTTCTTCTTTGAACTTTCTTTCGGCTTTACTCATTGGGTTAAACAATGATGGTTACTGGCTTCAAACTGGCAAGCCTGAATAGCAAGCCTGTACTTCATTATGTGTGTGCCAGGTGTATGATGCATATTAAAAATGGATGGAACTTTGCTAACCTGGTTGCACCTGCCATTTTAAAGCCAGTGACTGTTGTTGTAAACTTGGTGTTAAGTCAGGTTTTGCTCAATTGCAGTTCATCCATTAGCTCTACACACAGTGGTGGGAGTCAGCCGGTTTGCACCACTTCGGCAGAACCAGTAGCTAATTTTTTGTTGCCCAGGCCCAGAACAGACTTCTGGAAGTGGCATCCACACAGAGAACCAGTTGTTCACATATTTGAATCCCGCCACTGTCTACACATCATGCTAAACTTAAATCTCTCTCTTTCTCTCTCTCTTTATTTTTACAAATGATAGGGGCTCGATTCCCACAAAATCCTTATATAGAGCAATATTTTTAAATTGTTCGTTGTGATGCCTTTCTGTTTGTCTCCTCTAGTTCACTAAAATGAGGCCATCTCTGTAGCTGTAGAGATCAAGTGTCATACAGTGGAAACTTCAACTGATCCAGAATGCAACAGCATGCACAGTGATGGGTGCTGCTAGGTTTGCTCACATAACCCCTCTGTTGTGCAAACTGCATTGGCTTCCAGAATATTTCTGGGTGCAATTCAAAGTGCTAGTCATCACCCTTAAAGCCTTATATGGCGCAGAGCCAGGCTATTTGCAGGACCACTTTTCCCTAAAGACATTTACCTGTCCTACCAAGTCAAAGAGGGTGGGCATGCTCCTAGTCCCTTTTCCTAAATATTTTCATCTGATGGGAGCTAGAAAATGTGCCTTTTCCAGGGCAACCCTTGACTTATAGAATGCTCTGTTCCCTGAAGTTCAGCAGGCCTCTACCCTCCTGTCTTTCCCCCAAAACACTGGGAGAAGACTGGATAATCACACTTTAAAAGTTTGATTTGGCACCAGGTTTTTGCTATTTTTAATATTTTTATTAATGTGGTTTTATAATTATAATGTGATTTTATGTGTCTTTTGGTCTTTGATTGGGAGCTACCTGGTTGAATGATGGGTGGCTATATAAATGTTTTAAATAAATATACATAATACAGAAGACATATCTCCCTATTCTGTCCTCATTCCTCCATAATAGACAGCTTGCAACATGTGAATTTGTTTCAGAAGGACACAAGGTTCTAATCACTTTTGGATTTTGAAGTATTTTATTCCCCTTCACCTCTCCTACATGCATTTCTTTTTAAATAGGAAAGGGAATTGGGTCTGTTTCACATGTTATTTTCGATATGTAGTTGTCATGAGGGATCTGAGATTAATAAAAAATTGAGACTGTTTTAACTTTCAGATTTTTTTCAAACATACATTTCTCATTTCCAAATTTCTTTGGTTATTCCTTCAAAGACACTAGTGTACCTTTTAGATAGTTAACTAGAGTAATTTTGTATTCCAAACACTAAAAAAAGATACCTGACAATCTCCCTGGGCCATTAACAATCATTTTATACTTTTAAAATACAACTCACAGCAATGACATAAATTTATTATACAGCAAAACCACAATGATTTATCACTGAGTGCTTTTCTTTTTCCATAATTATGAATCAACAGCTTTTGTATCATATTACTTCAACTCAGCACTTCAAGTATAATGATATATATATATATATATATATATATATATATATATATATATATATATATATATATATATATATATCGGGTTTTCTCCGTGTAAAATTGGAAGTGTCTTGGCGACGTTCGACGAAGTCTCATTCGTCATCTTCAGGCTGGTGTCTCTTCGGCCTCGTGCTTCTAGAAGCACGAGGCCGAAGAGACACCAGCCTGAAGATGACGAATGAGACTTCGTCGAAACGTCGCCAAGACACTTCCAATTTTACACGGGAGAAAACCCGAATTACCAAAGACCTACATACTAACACCCGTGAAAACCTCAGAAAACAAATATCGTACCTCTACGGGGAGGAAATCTACCATCTGACCATTGCTTCTAGAAGCACGAGGCCGAAGAGACACCAGCCTGAAGATGACGAATGAGACTTCGTCGAAACGTCGCCAAGACACTTCCAATTTTACACGGGAGAAAACCCGAATTACCAAAGACCTACATACTAACACCCGTGAAAACCTCAGAAAACAAATATCGTACCTCTACGGGGAGGAAATCTACCATCTGACCATTGCTTCTAGAAGCACGAGGCCGAAGAGACACCAGCCTGAAGATGACGAATGAGACTTCGTCGAAACGTCGCCAAGACACTTCCAATTTTACACGGGAGAAAACCCGAATTACCAAAGACCTACATACTAACACCCGTGAAAACCTCAGAAAACAAATATATATATATATATATATATATATATATATATTCATTATATATGTATCCTGATTTTTTTTAATGCTATAAAAGATTAGATAATATTACATATACCCATGATTTGGGCCAAGAATGGATAAGAAGGTAGGTGAAAAGGTCTAATATTTAAACATAAGCAGGTCAACTAATTTTGCAATATGGTGCAGTGTTTTTCCTCCAGAGACACGGATTATACTTGGCTGCATCCAGAGTCAAAGCAGACTTTTAAAGAAGATTCAGGTAACAGGTAAACCATCAGTCAAGATGGAAAGGATTTCACTCTTATCACAAATCTTCAAGCAGAAGCTGAATAGCCCTCTGTTGATGATGCTTTCATCTTCTACTAAATTTCTTGCATTAATTCTGGGGCTTAGGTTAGATTGCCACTTAAACTAGATGGCTTACAAGCATGAGAATCTTTATGAGAATCTTATGTTTCTATAGGACAAAATGTCTAGTTTGACAGGTAGACTGACAGATCACAACTGATGGCTAGCTTGGCTGCTGCATTTTGCCAAGCTCATCTAAGGAGCGATATCTCACGTTTTGGAATTCACTTGAAGCAAAAGTGCAAAAAGGTTGCCTATCACTGTAGACAGCCCTTCCTTGAAAATTTCTTGAAAGTTTCTCTTTCTTGAAATTTCCTGCTTATGGAGTCATACTTTGATTTCTGCTTTGTTCAACTAATTTATTTCTTCTAGGAACATTCAACTTTTGAAATGTAAATTCTCCATAATGCCTCTTGTGTTTGACAGACTTGCATCATTCCTCTTGTTGTTATTTAAATGTGTAGTCCTCATTTGGTTTGGTTGTGTTTCTCAATCATTGTCAAAAAATATTATTCCATCAATACTTTTGGTGGACAACTTCTCTCTAAAGGTTTTCTTCGATGACAATGCAACAAGAGGAAGGTATATTGATGATGTTTAAGGAGTCTCCTGGGCAAATCAGCAGGATTTGAGTCCTGCACTAAATCTCTTTGGATAATTGCCTAGCCTAACTACTGAACTATGCCATAATATTCTTATACTCTTCTCTGTAGTTTCCAGTGGTGGTTGGATTATAACTTCCAAATTTTCAAAGTAATATGGTAGATCAAATGAGCATAGATTTCCCTATGATCTTAATGCACTTTGCTCTTTATTAAAAAGACCGCTTAACTAAAGGGTGGAAATGACAATATTGCCTTGCTTGGCATAAATCTATGGGAAGTAGGAAGTAATCCATGGTGTGCCTTTGGATGACTCAGCATTTAAGTTAAAAATACATATTTATAGGAAATGTATTTGTGTTGGGTTTTTTTGCAGCTGCAGCACATTGCTGGCTCATATTTAAGTGATTGTCCACTAGGACTCCAAGATCCCTCTCACAGTTGCTACTATTGTGCAAGGTACCACCTATACCAGGGGTGTCAAACTGCCGGCCCGCAGACCGGATGTGTCACGATGAAACCACGCCCATCCCGTTGCCGGCAATGGGGAAAAAGCTCCGATACGCCACGCGATGTCACGTGACGTCACGAGTTTGACATGTCTGACCTATACTATACCTGTGCATTTGGTTTTTCTTGCCTAAATGTAGAAGCTTACTTTTTTTACCATTGAATTTCATTTTGTTAGATAGAGCCCAATGTTCAAGTCTGTCAAGATCCTTCTGTATCTTAAGCCTGTCTTCTGGAGTGTTGGCTATTCCTGCCAGCTTGGTGTCGTCTGCAAATTTGATGAGTTCCCCATCTATCCCCTCATCCAAATCGTTGATGAAGATGTTGAAGAGCACTGGGCCCAGAACAGAGCCCTGGGGCACTCTACATGCTGGTACTAAAAAGCAACAACAAAGAAGAGAAAAGTAGAAGAAGTCAGGGGGGGGGGAGAAATGGACTGAAAAGGATCTAAGAAAATATTGATGTATAATAGTAATACAAAGCATAGTATAGAGGCAATCCTAATAGCAATAGTAATTTATAGCATAAATTGTCATGTAATAATATAGAGCACGGGTATCAAACTCACCGTGTCATGTGACGTGTCGCGACAGATCGTGACTTTTTTCGCATTGCTGGAGCTGGGGTGGGCACGGCCTCTGCATGATGCAACCGGCCCATGGGCTGGCAGTTTGACACCTCTGATATAAAGTAATAGTAATAGGATATGATAGAGACAATAGGAAGCACTCGCACATACATTTTTAAGTTTTACACATCACTTTCATAAAAAAAAGCCCTTGTTTTACAAAATAAAAAGTCTCCCCATCCCTTATAGGGAGATAGAGAAGAAATTATCTGGTCCTTTTGCATCTCATTTGAGCTTAGGTCAACCTAATTGGGTATGGTTTAAAAAAGAATCTACCAACTGACTCCCTTCAGTTGCCCTCAATAACTTTCAGATTGATGGATTGATTGACTGACTGAATGAATGTTGAATTAGATAAGAACCCCCAGTTAAATGAAATACTGTAGCATGGGAAGTGTTTCTGGCAGATCTGAGCAACCTCCTTGATGGCTGTTAGGGGTGAAGTTTTAACGGGTGGGTGATGATGCAAAGCAATTTTCAGAATTTGTAGACAAAAAGGGGCTGAAGGCTGCAAAAAAACAGGTTGCAGGGGCTGTACTTGGATCTAGTAGTATATCAGACAGCCAATTAATTGAAATAAGAATATACTCTCATCCTCCAAGTGATCGTTTGTACTAAGGATCATACTAGCTGTACAGTTTTGGCTACCTTTGTGTCTTTAAGTCAGTAACTCCAATGCACAAGTAACTTGCTCTTATCTATCAATATCAGTTTTTAAGAGGTTTCTACCTGGGTTGGAATATAATGCCTTGGAAAGGCTGCAGGAGTCTGAAGTCCTGTTTATTAAATAAGTATGTCTGCTCAATAAAACGGCTTCCTTTAGCTCTGACAAACATGATCAATGAAGCTCATTTCCTAGTGCGGCAAGTTCTGATGAAATTCTCAGTCTAATCCACCTAATATCATTTACTCTATGGAAATTCATGTGCTTTAAACCACTCTGTCAATTAAATGTATTTCATCAAAGAACTGTGTGCATTTCTGGTGACAAAGTGATTTGCTCAACACATCTTGACAAAAAAGATTACTTGGAGGAGAGATGGAGAATGAACCTCTCTGAAGCAGATGTTAGCAAACACAAATTATACAGTTACCAAAGAGGGAGGGGAAAAAAAAGAAAAACAAGGTGGCATAGAGGTGGGCAAGGAGGAAGAAGGTTAAGCATTACATTCTGCAGAAGATTTTATGGTGGGCAATAAACTTCTCTAAGTAACCAGAAAACAGAAAGCAGAAAGTAGAGACAGCAGATGTTTCTAGTCCACTTGTTTATACAAGCTGTAAGTTATTTATAGACAAAAATGATTGACTAGAACACAGCAGAAGTGATTTGGGAGACTCAAGAGGTGATTGTCAAAAAGCTAGTGGGGCACCTGTTGCTTGCCTCCAACAGGGAGCTGTGCTGGGGAATCATGCTGACCTTGATTCATACAATCCCACTTTTGTAGCAGGCATTGCTATGAAGATAGGTTTGGGAATTCAAAGATTGTCTTTTAAAAAAACAAAACAAAAACAAACCAACAACCCAGATTCAATTCTCCCAGTCTGGATAGAATTTACCAAAATGCTTGGGTCTTATTTTATAGGCATGCTTTATATTTTACTCAACTCAACAACATTCAGTAAGTGTTGGGGGCAATCACAACCTCTAGAGTACTTTCTATAATAAATAAAATAATAAATAAATAACCTTTATTGTCATTTTTTATATTGTGGGCACAATGGCACACATAAAAAATGAAATTTAGTTGCCCGCTCTCAAAGTGAAACATATACATGACACACACCTAAACATACTATGTACAACATATATATAGACCCACATCCCTACATATACATAGCAAATAAATAATTCTATCTGTTCCTCCTTGTGTGTTCCCCAGGATTGTATGCTGCTGAAGTTACTTCTTCTCCCCCTTTCATTCCCCTGCTTTCATTCCCATCCTGGATGGGAGACCACCTGGGTTTGCAGCCCAGGTTACTCATAACCAATGGGAGGAAAGGTGAACACACTCCCTTCTTTTTCTTTTCAAGTGGATGGTGCAATGCAGCAAAGCATCTGCTTCTGAGGATCCAGCTGCATTGGTCTCTCATCACAGTGCCTACAAATCAGACAGCTCTGCAGTCACTGTGAAATATACTTTTTTCTTTCTGGGTGCCGAGTGGAAAAGACATGTGTGCATACCTGTACTATTCTTTCATTTCTGGTTGGTAGAAAAATTGCTTCTGCATCCTAGCAGAAAACTGCCCATTTGGGGAGATCTTACTAAAGGAAATTCCCCCTCCATTACGTTGACTTGCCATGGTCTATAGGTTTGGTTGTAACAAGTTCAGTGTTTTGGACAGTGTTTTGGATTTGGTTTAGTCAATCAAATCAAATATACTTTAGTTTGGTCTTAGACCAGAAGACAACTGGAAATGCAGACAATAAAAATAAATAAAATAAACATAGTAACGACTTAAGCCCTGTTGAATAGTTTCATCCTGGTTCTACTGAAAGTTCAATGTTACCGTGTGTCCTCCTTACACGACAGCAGGATTTTGCAACTTAATCACTTTGTCTGCCAGTAAAAAGTTAGACTGAATTCACCAGGGTGAGCTTGTTGAGTTTTAAAAATAAGAATTGAATAAAACTTATCCAAATATTAGGATAAATTTATGCTATAAAGGAATCTATTTAATTGACTCAACTTCTGAATATAAAACAGAGGCCCCAACCTTTTGGGCAGCAGGGACCGGTTCCGTAGAGAGAGGTTTTTCCATGGACCGGAGGGGGCATGGTTTCACGTGCTGCCTGCATCCTGCAGATGGGGCTTCGCTTGTTTGCGTGGCCCGGTTTCTGTCATGCTGTGGACTGGTGCCGGTCCACGGACTGGGGGTTGGGGACCCTAGATATAAAGACTTTGGGATGGTAGAATATTAATATATCTATTTTTTAGACCTGCAAAGGAAAGAGAAATAGGTTTTGGTGAATATCTACAAATAGGACTTACACAATGTTTAGATAAGAGAAAGTTTGGATACCCTTCCTATTCCACCTTGCCTCCTATGACAGAGGTCCCCAACGTTTTGGGCACCAGGGACTGGTGCCATGGAGAAAGGTTTTTCCACGGACCAGAGGGGATGTGGTTTTGAATACTGCCTGCATCCCAAGGATGGAGCTTTGCTTGTTTGTGCAGCCCGCTTGCTGGCATGCTGCGGACTGGTACCAGTCCACGGACCAGGGGTTGGGGACCCCTGTCCTATGAGATGATCTTCTCCTCTGGACCAATTACGCTTTGTTCCTATACATCTTTCCAAGTATGATGTGCAAGTATCACTCAGTAAATAAATAGATTATTTCAGAGAGCTTTGGGTATTCTGGGAACAGTCTCTGCAAAGTGGTAATATCTGGCTGATCTTGTCTGAGCTCAGAGACTAAGCAGACTTGGTTCAGGCTAGTACTTGCCTGAGAGACCATTAGGAAATTCAATGTCTATCAACTAGACTGGGAAGTTAAAAAAAAAAAATCTTGGCAAGCCACATACCAGAAAAACTAACTGGAAGTTTCAATTAAGTCACCAGGAGCTGAATGCAACTGAAGAAGAATATACTACCTATACCAGGAATAATGACTTAGAACTCCTTTGTTTGGCTTGTTCTTGCCATTACTTAGTGCAGAATTTGTTCTTTCCCGTTTAGGAAATTGTATAATTTTAAGAAGAATGGCTACCATCTGTTATGGCAATGACCCCCCCCCCCAGCTAATTCTGTAGGTTCTTAACTTCCAGTGAAATTTGAAACCCTTGAATTATGCTTCCTTTTAGGGATTTGGCACTAGTGTTGTAAATCGCACTTTGTCAGAAAGACAGGAAAACAGGAAGTTGTCCTTTATTTAGCTTGCACTTTGTCCACAGTGCATTTGCTAAACAGGGTTTGTGTATTTAAGTAATGATTGTCCAGGAGTGAAATTAAATCATTTTCACTTCTCCTTGCTCTGAGACACATGAATTGGAACGGTAATAAAAGAAAAATCTCATCAACTAACCACTGGCCACCAAAGTCATTTGTCTGCTATTGATCCACAGTGTAATTTAATGGTGTGGAAAGCAGCTACAAGCAGTCTTTTGTTCCTCTCTCTGGATTAGTAAAGCCTTTGTAAAACTTGGGAAGGGAGAAAAGGGGAGGAGATGGAAGGTTACATTATTTCTCTATAATACTGAACCCTAGACTTCCATGCAGCCCTTGAAGGAGTAGCGTTTGCACTGGGAATGCGTTTGCACTGCCATGCATTGCTTTGTGTAAACTCGTGACTCAGTTTTGTAACTTACATTTCTCCTGGCCTATTTTCTCCCTTTTTGTATTTACTGAATATTTCATCCCAGTGGTAATGGAGTGCTATAAATTTTAGATCAGGACTAGAACAGAGGACAGTGGATGCGGATGAGTGAGGGAGATGAAGCATCTCATCAGAAACCATTTTGAGATACATCACTGTAAGCATAAAGGTAAGGAATTCCAACCAACCGAGGAAGAGATTATTTGATTTTTGCATTTTTATCTCCTTTTAAATTGATGCCTTGTATTTATTATATAAAATTTCTGAAACTTTTCTCCTTGCTAGGCCCACAGGCTACAAACCATTAACTCTGCTTCCTGGTCCTTCAAGATCCTAGTAAAGAAGGTTCCTATGTTGGAGGTCTTCCAATTCGGGAAGATTGTTAAGGCCAGTCTAGAAAGTACAAAGAAGAAGCAGAACAATAAGATGGTTTGGAATACATATTTCTGAGGCTAAGGCTACATCCAACATTATTTGAATGGACTTCCTCTACACAAAAATGGGATTTATTTAATTTAATTAATCAAATTTATATAGCCACGCATCCTACTTTCCCTTTTTCTGCTTTCCATATGAAACCCCAGGTCTTCTCTTATGCCAGAAATGTAAAAAAAGGATATGGGACTTGGATTGCACAGCCATCTTAACTCTCTTGAGCATCCCTCTGGGTGCCCTTGCCTGCTGGGGGTAGGTGCTCAAAAGAGAGACCAATTGTGTTTGTTTCAAGAAAGCAGCAAAAGGTTTATGTCAATGTAATAAGTCCTTTATGGTTAACGTAATCTCCTGCTATTCATACTAAATTCATTAGCTTTATAGCTTTAAGTCTTGGTGCACAAAAAAGGCAGGACATGATTAATTCAACTATGCCTTTTTGAGGACTAGTACTATGTTGTCCAATTCCCATGATGTTTTGCTTTTGAAAATAAAAGTGTCCTGTCCTTAAAAATAGATGAATTAAAAACAATCCATGTAACCAGTTTAGATCACTTCTGATTGGCATGACAGTTTAGTGATAGTTGTTTTTGAAGCACTTAGTTTCTCTGTTAAGAAAACTCTAAACACTAAAGTTCAACTAGATATTCAGGAATGACTGCTTTAAAAAAAAAAACTTGAAAAATGTGTGTTATATTACAAGATTCCCCCAAATGCAAGCTATGAGTGAAATTTATTCCTGGGGCTCAACATTTACAGGTAGAGAATTAAAAACAAAACAGAGAAAGGAAAAATAATCAGCCTGTTTTACTGCAGACAAATCTAACGGTCTGAGGTAAAAGTCTGCATTATCAACTAAAGGCATTCTACCTGCATAACAGGCAAATGCAAACCCCAGCTAGTTGTAATCCATGGGAAAGGTATGGGTTAAATATTTTGTGGACCCATGGGGGCCTCTGTGGTGTGGTAGAGAGGGATCTTGCAGAACAAGTACAATCAGAAATACAAAACTCTCAGTGGATGGTTTTAAGCAGCAGCGCATGGCGGAAACCTGTAGCTGGGGCAACTTGAATGACGCACAGGGAGTTTTGATTGAAAATGGGCTGTGAATGGATACAATTAAGGCCCCATTTCAGTTTAAAGATGAACTGACCATAGAGCAACAAATTGTGGAGCACTTATCCTGCTGAGCCATGTAATCAGGGAATGCAGCTGTAATTGGGACTCTCCTTGGTTTTGCTTCTACTGGAGAGGACGGTACAGGATTCAATTTAATAAACAATTTTCTACATGGGTCACTCCTGCTGAGTGGCAAAGAGAAGCTTTCTCACCTCATTTTTCCCTTTTCTTCACATCTCTACAGTTTCCAAACCCAGTTACACACAGTGACTGAAGGAAGACAAAACCTGGCTTTATTTGCCAGCAGGTTGTCATCACTCATGATTCCACTTGCTGCCCCTTGTTGTTAGTTCATCCCTATGACTACTCCAGAACAAATGGTTTCTGGCAAAAAAAAATTTTTAATACCTGGAAGATTCTTCTTCTTTAAACGTCGAAGCTCTATATTTATCATTTCTGTCCCTTGGATGAAGCTGTTCTTGATTTTCAGAAACTTACTCTAAATCATGGGTCTCTGACCACTTCAGTTCATAAAGCTTTTCATGAAGTTTCAGAAAATTCATCAACTTCCAAACATTTATTATATGGAAATAATTTAACATTACTTTAATATTACTAGGAGTCATCACCATCAACAATCATCTTGATAGTCCCGTCGACTCTTGAGGGTTGATATTCGTCCAGTTATTTGAAACTTGTGCTGTCTACATAAAAGAAAAGGTCTGCCAGTCAATTTAACTGGGAAAAGTTAAGGCTTAGGTAGCCTAGCTGGTCAGTTTGTGATGATCTGGATTGAACTGTCCCAGAACCAGTTTTCTTTAACCTTTAGCCATCTCTTGATCAGGAGGAATTGTAAAGGCAATTAGATTGTAAATTTAATTGAGTATTAGCTCAAGGTAAGCATGGGAAGATATAATGGCCTAATTGCCATTGATTTTTCCATGGAATTTAGTTTTTCTGTGGCAGTTTTCAGCCTATTAGGGTCTCATACATGCATACAAACCATAAATTACTAAGGAGCATCTATGCAGCTAATGATACAGGAAGGCCTGTATGTAAGAATCTAACAAGCAAAAAAGCTGTGAGAACCATCTCATTCAAGCTCATTGTAACAGCAATGCTGAACAGTCCCTTGTGTCCAGGCTGAAAATGACTTTGGCCCATTTTGATGGAAACCTATGTGCATTCCTTGATGTATTGTGCTTATTATAAAGCCCTTACTGCATTTAATGCATTCCTGAAGCAAACTCTCTGCAGGAAAAATAACGCTGCTATCGTGAATCACAGTGATTTTATGGCCCTTTTTGTTTTTGTTTTTAAAAGAGGCCAACATCTGTTCTGCCTCCAAATTGAAGCCACAAAAAGTCCTCACACACATTTTGATTTTTATCACTAGCAACAAAGCAAAGCATCGCCTCCCCCCCCTCCTTATCAGTGTTTCACTTATAAGATTAACTGAATCAAACTAGTAGTAGAACCATCTTGCCAAAGATGTCGCATCTGGATTTGATAAAACTGTTCCCATCTCAGATGTTAAGTTTCTCTTGGCATGTCCTTGAATCATAAAGGATGATGGTTTATTAGTTTATTAGCTTATGCATATTTGTAGTGTTTGTGAAATATGTCATTCAAGGAGGCTAGCAATAGCTGGATGATAATGGTGATGGTGATGGTGATGAGATAAAACATTAATTCAGCAGGTGAAATGCCTTCTTAAAAAAAAAATTTCATTTCACTGCCAAAAAGCCAAACAGAGAGGATGAGTGATGGACCTACCTTAATAAACTGTTCTACAGAAAAAAATCTCCTTTTCCTTATTTTTAGCTAACTTTTATCAGCAGTGCATTGATTAGTTTAATTAAGGTAAGTCTATTAATATTGCGAGAGAATCAGGAATCAGGAATGAACGACTTGTAGGCACCACCATCTGCAGCCCTAATTCTGCACAGGTTTTCATCCAGCTTTCGCTGAACTATGCATCTTGCTCTAATTGCTTCCCTCTAATGTAAGCTCTGTCCCTTTACCACCTTTGCGTATGTATCACAGCTCTGTTGCAATAACAGCAGAGAGGAAGGAAGCATTTATGTTACCTGGCAACTTTAGTATATGTTCCACAATTAAAACAATGATGAGGACTGTGCCTAGAGCTTGATAGTGTTTAACTACTACCATCTTGGATTTTAACAAATATATATACTATCTGGTGGACTAGTCTTGTTTCCATCTATACTAGGAAATGGAAAAATCTGAGAGAAAAACATTTTTCATACTTGGGAGTTTAAAGTTCCTAACCTCATCAATGGGGCTCAGTGGTTAAGCCGGCAGCCCAGGTTCAAGACCTGAGCTCCATGTGATGGGGTAAGCTCCCGCCCTCGCGCCAGTTCCTGCCAACCTAGCAGTTCAAAAGCATGCAAATGCAAGTAGATAAATAGGTACCACTTTGGTGGGAAGATAACAGCATTCCGTGATGTCCTCTGTACACATGACCCTGGAAATGTCCTTGGACAGCTCTGGCTCAATGGCCTTGAAATGAAGATGAGCGCCACCCCTATATGACTAGCAGAGTAAAATCTACAGGGACTCCTTTGCTATTTCATCATTAGAAAATTAGTATTTATCTAAATTAGGAAGCTCTTTCATATGTTATTTTTAATCCCTTATCCACTCTTTAAGTGTGTTTGGAGGGCACCTCAACAACAGAAGTAGCTGCCATCATTGCTGCAACAATATTCATTACTTCTGTGTAAGCTAAAATCTTCACAGTATAATTCATACTTCCATTATCAGTAGCCTGGATTACTGCAGGTACATAACTCCAAAACTACAATTTGTGCAAATGCACTGGCCCACTCTAACCATGCACACTGATTTTGCAGCTGCAACATAAGGTTCTGATAGGTGTCTGGGTACAATTCAAAGTGCTCATTTTAACACAGCCCTTCATAGCTTGGCTGTCAAAGATCTCAAGAACTATCTGAGAAATGGTCCATCCCATACCCTTGTTCCATGAATGTTCCACTCAATTGAGAGCTTGGAGAGCAGAAGCAATATCTTTCTAATACAGCCCCTGTCACTTTGGAATAGCTGCCCCTTCCCCTCAGTGCTTCATAACACATGCCTGATGTCCTTTAAGGAAGGCTATACAGTAGGGTGGTGTTAGGGAGGCTTTGATGTAATTGCACAGTCTTTTCTTTTGTATTATTATGAAAATCAATGGGAATCTTTCTGGAAAATGACAGAATAAAAATATTGCAAGTAAGTAAAGAAATATGGCAGCCTTCCCCTCTTTGTCTTTCTCTTTTATCTACCCCTTCTCCTCAAAGAGTTGCCAACTTTTGGTAGCTAGCCTTTAGTCTTGCCAAGACTTGAAGCTAGCTCAAGACATTGGCTTCTTTCTCAGGGTCTGAGTGAGAGATAAGAGAACCCATGGGGGCCACACTGTTTTCTGCTTTGCTATTAACCCTGTCCTTATGCTTATCAGACTTCACCATGAGCTTCTAGGCTCCGGTCTGCCGGAGAGCTTTTCAGCTTATGCCAGACTCCAAAGGTTTCACTCTTCCCTCCAGGATCGATATTTTGATGTTAAGCACTTCCCTTTGCTTTCAGATTCCATCACTTTTGTTGTAAGTCAGAAACTTTAGAATCTGTGTGGATTTTTCCATAGTTTATAGAAGTCGGTGGAATCAGTAGCTGTGAATCTAAGCAAGAAAAAAAACAAGATTAAAATTTCTCATTACGATCATGTTCCTTTGGCATGTAATCATAATGTTTACAGAAAAATCAACAATCTTTTCACATTTTTGAGTTCTGCCTCAGGGTTTTCCGTGTGTGTTATTTAACTGTGCTTGCATTAAAATAGATATCTAAGGGATTTTGTAGTACACAGCTACCAGATCTTGGCTGCAAGGATCCCCTTGACCACTCCCTGGTGGCAAAGAGCTGCGAAAATTATCTAATTATTTGCTGCCATCTAATGATTGTCCAGATTCCAGCTCTGGACAACCTGCTGCTCCTGAAATTCATAAAATCCAGTTTCACATGTTCATCATCATGTACAAATTCTTATACTGTATGTAAGATGTGTTGAATATGCAATAAAATAGGACACCAGGTTATAGCTTTTTCTCCTAGCTTCACTAAAACACATACACACACATAAATATATACACATACACACACACACAAACACACGTGTTTGTGTGTGTGTGTGTTTGTAGGTGTGTGTAACCTAATACACATTTGTGTCTGTGTTTGTCTGTGTGTAACCTAATCTTTTAATTCCTAAGAATAAAGATCTGGTCAAAGAAATGTTTTAGCAGCTGCAAAAGGAAGAAACTGAAGAACCCCCCCCCCCAAAGCTGTCATTTTATACATAAATATTTGGGAATAAACCTCATGGAATATACTGGAGCAGCTGATTAAGCATGCATACGATTATGCTGCAGATTACTTGACTATTGGACATATTTTGGTCTATGTACATGTGTTTTAAATAGCTTTAAATTATAGATGTCAGGCAGTAGAAATAAGGGATTTAAGAAACTGATATTTGGCTGGGGGGGGGGCTGTCATTCAAATCCATGGGGCTTATTTCTGAGTTGATACTTAGAGGTCTCCACTTTAAAGCAGATTTTCTGATGTCTTGGACCACAAATCCCATCACTTGAAGAAGGATTGGCATGGCTTTCAGGGGTGGAGTATTGAGAAATGAAGTCTACTGCTTCTTGGAGGACATCCAGTTTGTATAAACATTTCCATAACAGCTTACCCTCCATCCCATCAGTCATTTTAACAATAATAGTTCTGCTTAAATATTCTTTTGTGAAATTGTGTTTAATCTTAAATTCTGGGCAGTTGGAGGAGACACAGCTGCAGCAGCAAAATGCTCTCTTCGGGAAATTATTTCCAGCTCCCTGTTAGCAGCCACAGCAAGATGTCCCTCCCCTCTGATTTTGTCAATAACTCAAGGACCTTCAGAACCAATCGAAAAGAATTGCCTCATATTATTTCCACAACTTTTTTTTTTTTTTAACTCTGACTTTGTTCCTCTGTGATCTGGAGGTTAAACTTGATTTTTAGCTGTAACAAAGAAATGAGCCATTTCTGGTCTAGTTAAACCTGAAAAGTTAAGATCCAGAACACAGCATTTGTCTGCACAATTTAAGATCCAGAACCACTTTGAAAACTGAAACCTCGGTCTAAATGGTGATCCAACAGAAATGTTTGCTTCCCAAGTCCAATCTCTATACCCAGGTCATTTTTCCCAATACGGGATTTTTGCCTTAATCCCTTAAACCCATTGCTAATTATCACAATGGTTAAATAGGCTACAGTATATATTTATAACTAGCCCTATCTTTAACTGGTACCTTTCTCTCTTTACCACATTTCCCTTTTTTATGAATGTTCCCTTTCTTATTGTCATTCCATGTGCAAAATTCAGTATGTATATAAGCCTATAAGGAGCCTGTGATGGATTTCGGATAGTAAACAGTGGATCCTCTATAAGAAATCCAGGATTTCCTTTCCTTTCATGAAGCCTTAACAAATGCTAAATATTTAACATCGGAGCTGATTAACTGATGGGTTTGTATACTACCTATTCCAAAGATTCAAGGTGGTTTACATTTCAAAGCAATAAAACTTGAATGAAACAATCCAGCACAAAAATACAAACTTCATGAAACCAGACTGATCCTTACCCTCTTGCCTCTAATTTTATACACACACACACACACACACTAAGTGTATATATAAATATATAAACACACACACACACATACATACACACACATATATATATACATTATACATACACATAAATACATACATATATATATATACATACACACACACACACACGCACACATAAATGCATATACACACACATACATATATACATATACACACACAAACATATATTGTTACATACCTACATACATACGAACGCTAATACTACTTTTATTATAAATAGTAATAGAATCTTGCAAATCTGAATATGCTTCCCTTCTCTCTCCTTTATCTTTGTAAGGTCTAGAGAAGATTCTCATCTGAGATATTTTCTCAAATTAATTTATGATGTGGTCTCAGATTTTTTTGTATCTGATTGTTGTCTTGGTTGTAGCTCTTCCTGCTGTTCTTTTAGTCCTGCCCATTACTGAAAAAGTGATCCAAATGAACTTGAGAATATCTTTTTACTCTTGAGCTGGGTCATAAGTAATATGAAATTTTGAGGTTTTACCTTATTTATGGAAATTTAAAGCCTGTAAAATCCAACCATGTGCAATGGAGAGATTGCTGCAACAATTTTTAAGAGTCATCTCCCCTTCTGAGATACCTTGGTTAGATTATCAATAAAAAAATGTATTGGAAGACTTGATCCTCTGCTTTAATAATTCTGGATTTCCATTACAAAATTGCTAGCCGAGATAAGATCAGAGATGATATAATGTTAGAGGGGTAGAGAAATTTATTTCCAGGACTGCTGAAATTACAATACAGAAGGGATTATTGGAGTGTCAATGAACAATGCAGTAGTATCTCACAAAACACCTTCACATCTGCATATATAGATATTTTAAAAAAGTGAAGTGTTTGTGATTTAGATCCAAATCACAGCACTGAAGGGAAGTTATTAATGATGTGGCTGTGATTCTGATGAAAATCCTGCCCAGCTTACTGTTTACCACAGGTGAGAAATTGTTACCAATATTAATAACTTGCCCCCAGGGACAAATGACAGCTTACAGCATTGGGATAAGATGGGAATATTGATAGCTTGGTTGCTAAGTAATTATACTCATCTTTCAAAATTCTTCCATGAATAGGCATGGTTGAAATATATTACTTTTCTATATGCTCCTTGTTTCCACTTTTGACATTCTGTCTAGAATTGCACTTTATGCATAATAGTAAGTTAACCTATTTTACTCTGAATATTATTAGCATATAGTGCTTAATTATAGTTTATATATATACATATGGACATTTATTTCTGATAAGTATCTTAATTAACTAAATACATGGGATGTACAGATGTACAACATGGATATCAATTTAATGCTATAAAATCTGCAATGGGTTCAGTAATGTATATTATTCCATGTCATCATCAATATTGAACTCATATTGTATAACATTACAACCCACTATTGTATGCTCCTTAATTATGAATAAACTTCTGTAAAACATATCCATATATATGATATTGCTAGTGAGTATTCTCTCTCTCAGCCTTTCTCTCTCTCTCTTTGCTGTCTCTCTTTTTTTTGTGTGTTTCACTCAAACCTTCATTGGGTGAAGTCTTACAATTTTGCCTGCACATCAACTAGATCTCTGAAAACGATGAAGGAATTAGAATGCCTATGAAATAAATTCTGCTTCACCTTTTTTTTTTTTTTTTTTTTTTGAGTAGTGTCAATTCCTCTGATCTTATAGCAGCTTGTCCTCCAGCAAGCCACGAACAGGTTCTGTCTTCCAAAATGTCTAATTGGCTGTGATCTCTTTCATTAAAATATCATCTGTGTTGGGGGGAATAACTACCTTGGGATACATTGTAATGGATGGTGATCTTCACTGTCAAAAATATTATTAAGGCCACACAAAAACAGGATGGAATAAAATATATAACTACCTAGAGAATTGGATAAAATACAACAGAGAAAAATGCCAGTAGAGTTCCCTTTCGCCCTGGAGAAAATCAGATATTTAAAAAGCCCATTAAACTATGCTCTAGTTAATCAAGTCTATTACTTGCCAAAGGCTACGATCAATGCCAGGTAATTCTAATGCATCCAGTGAAATGCCCCTCCTCAGCACTAAGGCATATGGAGTCTCAAGTGAGGAATATGTGCAGATGAAACCCCCAGCCAGCTTAACGCACTGAAATTCAGCCTTCGTTTGCACATTCACTCTCATTTTCAAGGAATGAAATTCATCAGATCCAATTATGTAAATAAATTATTGACACAGCAGATGTTATTGAAGATTAAAAAGTATTGACGAACAGCTTATTCAATAAGATGGATACACTTCGGGGGGTGGGGAAATGGGAAAAGGAGCCTTCCAATATTATGTTAGGTAGAATTTTTTTGGAATAGGATTTGCCCTTCTTCTCTTCCCTACAACTACTGCATGTTCCTAAATTTGGTGGTATCAAGGAAGGTGGAGCCCTTTCTTTGGGAAGGAGTTCTTCCATCACTGGAAGAACACAATAAAATACAACACACAGTATAAAAAAATGCAATTACAACTTCTCTAAAGTTGGCAAATTGTGTCTTCTTTTCTCTGCCCTTTTTTTGCCCTTTCTATGAATGTCTGTGTATCAATCACATAAACAAATAAGTGAAAACAAGATACCTCTACAATCTAATATAAAATCCATAAAAGTCATGCTTCGGGTCCTTCTTACTCTTCCGTCAGAAAGGGCGAAGATGTGAAATCAAATGAGAAAAATGCAAATATCATCTGACTCCTAGGGCAGTTAATACCTAATACAGGACAGCAAAAAGCAACAAGAAAGTAACTATTTAGAAAGGAATGCCCGATATAAAGTGCAGAGGAGTAATGAGTGAAACTTTTCTGAGCTCTTATGATAAAGCTTTGGGAACAACCGGGCCTTTTGTGGTTGTTGCTTGATTGTTTAATGCTGTCTGAAAGCTCAGCCAAATTGGGCACAAGAGAGACCTTTTGCACCCCACGGCTATCACCAGCTTTTTCTGCAGCTGCTTTCTACTTTTCCCCCATTTCTCAAACTTGTCCTGAGAGCAGAAGGCAAAACAAGGAAAGCACTGAAAGACTTTCAGTGACATTACAAAAGTCTTAGAAAAATATTAAGCCATTTGTTTTTTTTGTTTTCCCCCCTTAGAGTAAGCAAGAAGATAATAAAGGACTAAGAAAGCTCTGTCTCATTTGTGGCCTTAAAGAGAACTTTTCTCATAAGAGAATTGGCAAACCCTAGCCTCAGACTCAATTCCTCTCAAATATAGGAGGTAAAGGGTGGGCAGTTGATGAAATATGTACCAGGACATTTGGGATGAAAATTCTGCTTCTTATATACTTGCATGTGACATCACAATGCAAATATGCAAAGTGATTCACAAGGGTCACTTTGGCTTCAGAACTGATGCCAAGACTTTCATCAATCTTTATGACATCACAGTGGCTGGTCTTTTTGAGGGCCACTATCTGTGGGGTTCAGAAAGCCTGCCAAGTAGCAGTGAAGAGATACTCTCATTCTTGGCTCCCATCTAGTGATTATCCAGATGTTTGCAGCCCATACAAGAGTCGTATTTTTCCTCTCTCAGAAATGAGGAAACATCAAAACAGAGCTTGAAAAGAGCCTCTCAGACCAGCATTATTGGAATTGGGAGGGGGGAGCTGTCATGTATTTTTTTTAATGGTTGTTTTAACTCCCAGCTGTCTTGTTTTGATTTGGTCTAAGTTTTAAATTGTTTTAATTTAGTGTTATATTTGTAAACCACCCAGAGTCTGCTAGAGTGAGCAGCTATAATAAATGTAGTGAAATAAAGGAAGGCTATGTGAAGCCCACTCTTTGCTAGCAGATGATTCGAAGCTGCAGTCAGGCAGGATCACCTAATCTTGTGGGCAAAATGATTCCCCTCCCTCCTTCTCTCCCTCTCCTCCTCCCTCCAGAGAAACATAGGACAGCATGTGGGCAAAGAAGCAGAGAAAGCTTTGAAGAGCAGAGTTGGATTTAGATTTCTGCTTGTACAGATCCTTGTGCTAGAGAGAAAGGAGGTGGGAACATAGACAGTGGCAGCATGCCAGAGCCAAAGCTTGCAGGTTGGTAGAAAAGCAGCCAGCCATTCTCCAACATTTCAGATCAGGCAAGCTTCCACTTTCCTCGTGGAATGACAATTTAGCAGGAGATGAAAAGGACCCGATTGTCCTTGCCAGCCTCTTTCCTTCAGACATGAGATTACCTTTATTTGACCCACAGCTCTCAATCGGAACAGTCCTAAAATCATCCTCACCTGCACTCATATTCAAGTAGCATTTTTTCCTTATTCCTGTAATATAAAAAGGCACGTCAACATGTCTAACATCTTTTAGGCTTTGTCGGACGTTTATCTTGTATTCTAATTTATTAGTTTTATTCATTTATAACATAAAATGTGAAAATACAAAAGCAAACAGTAGGGGACAACAGTAGAAAAAAGGAAACAAAAAAGGTGTGAAGAAAGGAAGAGGAAGAAACAAAAGGCACTGGTTTCCGACTCTGTTGCAGGAAAATCAGACATTAAAATCAAATCTCAACTTTTTACATTTCTATAGTAGTATGCACTAGCCACTTCTGTATCGGCAAATCAGTCTAATCGGTAAAACCCAAAATCATAATATCATTTTTTTCCACCTCAAGCACAAAGTCCAGAAGAGGTTTCCAAGTAGAAACAAAAGTACTTATGTTCTTTTCTTTTATCAGCACAGTCAATTTGGCCATCTCTGCTAATTCCATCAGCTTTTGTAGCCATTCGTCCACGGTGGGAATCGAGGCATCCTTCCACTTTTGTGCATAGAGCAGTCTTGCTGCCGTCACCATATATAAAATCAGAGTTCCAATTTTTTCCCCCAGTTCTCTTTCCATTAGGCTCAGAAGGAAAGTTTCTGGTTTAATCTTTATGTTCACTTTAAGAATTTTCTGCATTAATATATGAATCCTACTCCAATATTTCTTTGCCTTATCACATGTCCACCATAAATGATAAAAAGTCCCTTCTTTACATTTACATTTCCAGACATTTATCTTGTAGAGAATGGAGGCAACTGCTATGACTTAAAGCCAAGACAATAGAGGCAGGATAAGGATGAACAGATGGGGAGAATTCTGTGCTGACTCAGACATGGCTAAAAAGTCTTTTATGTTTTTTTTACTTATAGTAAGACTAACCTGCTATAATATAAAGAAAAGCTGAAAGGGGAGACCAGACATAATTGCAAGATGGTGCAGGCTCTCTCAGAACAATAGAGAAAAATCTGGAGGTTATTACTGGGTGGAACAAGCAGCAGTGCCTCTCCAAGATAGATGAAGAAGGAATGAGACACACATTAGGATATGGACAGAGGCGTGGGAAGTAGATGCAAGTGTTGCCTAGCACACCAGGACCAGAGGCTTCCTCTTGCAGGTGGGCCTCTAGGGAGAGGGAGAGGGAGGAAGGCAGTGGCTCGTGGGTGCAGGAATTCTAAAATCAGAAAGAGGGAGGTTGGAACCAGACTGAGTGTGGGAGGAGAGAAAGAGGACTGCAATTGTTCATGCAGGTATTGGCAATAAGCCACTCCAAGTCCTTACTCGAGATATCAACAGCCTTTAGGGGAAAGGAACAATTGAGAAGGACTGACTCAGAAGCAGTCTATGGCAGGAAAGTTCAATGACTAAAGCCACAGGAGCAATACAAAACGAAATCTGAAAGCAATAAAACCAGTGCTTTTTTTGTAAAAAAAAAAAAAAAGGTGCCGGAACTCACACACATCATACAACCCGCCTTGCCTACCCTACAAGGTTCCATCCAAAAAAGGTGCCGGAACTCCGTTCTGGGCGTTCTTTGACAAAAAAAGCCCTGAGTAAAACTAAGAAGAAAAGCTGAAACTAAGTGCAACAATGAGTGGGTTTAGAATCAAATTCTAATTAAGGAAGCAAATATTAGAGGAAAACAAATGAAACCTACTGAATTAATTATTCAAAGCAATTAAAGACTTCCCACTGCCCTTCCCCCATATCTCATTGTCTGGGTTTTTTGTTTTGTTTCCTCTACACATCAATGCTTCTTGAAGAGAGGAATTCTTCTGTTGTCTTCTCTTTTCTGATACTCTTCATCGTAGATATTTTAATAAATGGATACAGATAAAAATGGATACAGATATTCTTTGTATCAAGAGGAGGTGTTATGGTCTCCAAAAGTCCAAGAGGAGAAGTGTCTTCTTCAAGAATTCTGGACTGGATTGGAGATGCTCTAGTCCAAAGATAATCATGATGCCATGGGCTGGATTGATTTTTGACATCATTTCACCTGTTCGTTTGGCAATTCTAGTTAGTCCCACCTCATCTGAACTAAAGCTCAGACTTCTCCATCATGGCACATGTTAAAAAGGGTGGAGCCTCAATCTCAAGATTGTGATCGCCATCTTGACTTTTTTGACAATCTCCCTGTAGATACCTCTACTTGTTGGATAAGCAGGCAACCATTCTTTACCATCTGATTGCACTGTTTCCTGGCATGAGAAAAGACATACTATGAAGACCAAGCAAATCAAAGTTCAAAAAGCATTTTCTCCTTGGCTAGAGAACAACACCTGGTTCATAAGCATTTATTACCTGGCTTAGAAGGGATAAAAAACAGAAGCAAAAAAGTAATATTCCATTGAAAGAATAGGTCCATTTGGAGATGCTTTTCTGCATTTTCCCCCTATAAGGACAGAATTGCAATTATTTACAGTGTTTGTGCCATCTGAATATGTACAGGAAAGAGAGAGAATACAAAAATACTTCATCTTAAGTTTGTGTCCCAAATTTCCAACAACATAAACAGGGCGAGGAAGGTAAGCTATTAATTTTAAGGTCTGAAGTCTTTATTTCTATGCATATGTGCTTTCTTTGATATTAGAAGCAACTTTTTAAGCAAAGCTTTTTTAGTTTTGTGCTATAATAAAACACAGGTTTGGATTGCTCTTATTTCCAATCAGTTGTTAATATTGCATCAACTTATTTCTCTGTGATATCAACCTCCTGCACCCTAATGCTTTCTAGATATGAATAAAGCTGGTGGGTAGCAGGATGGGTAAAGCCATAGTTCATGCTGCTGGAGCAGGAAGTTTCAGGAAGAGAATTGGCCTTCTTTCTTGTACAATGTTTATTAACAGCTTAATGAAAATATCAATGCTCATTTCAATAGTAACCTACTGAATTATTTGATCTGTTTCTCCTCATTTTTTTTCTCTCCCTTTCCCCACTTTTAATTAAGTTCATTTGAAATGCCTCCAATGGTGATTTATTTTTTTTTACACAATGGAACTCCTTCTGCACTAAGAGAGGCATCATGTATTTTCTGGCTATCCTGACAAAAAAGATATCTTAATTTATACGTAATCCTCTAAATCCAACTTAGATGTAAATCTGTTGAGTTCAGTAGAGAATGTAGTTGTCAGAGAATAAGTCTTCTTCTTCTTCTTCTTCTTCTTCTTCTTCTTCTTCTTCTTCTTCTTCTTCTTCTTCTTCTTCTTCTTCTTCTTCTTCTTCTTCTTCTTCTTCTTCTTCTTCTTCTTCTTCTTCTTCCTTCTTCCTTCTTCCTTCTTCTTCTTCTTCTTCTTCTTCTTCTTCTTCTTCTTCCCTTCTTCTTCTCTTCTTCTTCTTTCTTCTTTTCTTCTTCTTTCTTCCTTCTCTCCTCCTCCCCCCTCCTCCCCCCCTCCTCCTCCTTCCTCCTTTCTTCTTCCTCCTTCCTCCTTTCTTCTTCTTATGGCTTTGTGTTCTACCTTGACATGTGCAGGATTGTGTGGCCATTTACTGATCCTAATTAAGACAGTCCAGGGATACTGTGAAAAGGCAGCTATGGGATAAAAGTTAAGATTTCGCTTAGGTTTTTCAACAAGTAGCCTTAATTCTATGATTTGTTTTCCTTCAACTCAACCTTGAATCCTAGTGGGTGTCTGGACTAGTCCCAGCTGTTTTTTTGGCAGCATTTTATTTTGGAAATATTTTTTTTAGTGCCTTCTTCCTAAAGCTGTGAAAAGTGACTGATTCAAAGTTAGCTAGATTATTTATTCCTTGAACAGGCTTCTGGTTTTTAGCTTGTTGCCTTACCCTCTACATCAAGCTGGCTGTCGCGACTATGTTTATGTGAAGGTCAAAGGAATTAGATTTAAAATATTCTTAGTTAATTACAACACTATGTAACTAATTTGATTGACATAATCTGCTCCAACCTAGCTCTTTACTGCTTCAAAAAGGGCATCCATCTCTTCTAAATAAGTTCATCCACCTTTCCCAGCATTACTGACTTTTCAAGAGAGCTAGATTTTGCATAACATGTCCAAAATATAACAGAGTGAGAACCATGGATTTGTTTTATGATCCATGTATTTGTTTTCTTGGTTATCCATGGCAATCTCAGGTGGCCTTTCCAATACAATATTTTTTTGTATTCTGCTTCTTCAAAGTCTAAGTTTCACTTCCATTGAATGTCACAGGGGAAAAACCATAGCCTGCACAGTTCAGATCTTTATAGGTATAGGCGTATCAGTGAGTATTTCAAGATCTTTTCAAAGCCTTCATTGCCACCCTACCAATTGCCACACTATGCTATTTTTTCTTGACTGTTGGTATGTGGGAATGACTTTGAGGCATGAGGGGAAGAGATGCTGCTTAGCGAATGATCAGACAAAAAACGGAGGAGCCCACAGTTACTTAAGGATCAGAGAAAATTTTTTAGGAAGGACCTGCCCTAGTTGATCAGGCTGTTATCTGTACTTCCAGACTTGCAAGATTCTGTTAATGTAACCTTAAATAAAGTAGAAATAGCATATCTGGTTATGTTTCTTTTTGATATCCCTGGGAGGGCTGGCAACTATCCATCACTTCAGTATCTTCACTGTCAGTTCTAAGGCTGGTGGCTGCATCTGTTGTCATTAGTTTGATCTTTTTAATATTTAATCTTAGTCCTATTTTTCCACTGTACTCTTTGACTTTCACTGCTAGAGCTTGCAGATCATTTACATTTTCAGCTATCCAAGTACTGTCATCAGCATAGTAGAAGTTTAAAACCACCCTTTAAAACAGGGGTGTCAAATTCACAATGTCACGTGACGTGTTGCGACGTATCATGACTTTTTCCCCCCATTGCTGGCAATGGGGTGGGTGCGGTTTTGGCATGACACATCCAGCCCACGGGCCGGCAGTTTGACACCCCTGCTTTAAAACCACACTCATCTTCTTCCAATTCTGACTCTCTCAATATATTTTCAACAGATAGGGTGAATAAACGAGAGAGTATATGTAAATCATAAGGATATATAAACTGCAGTAAAAATTCCATCTAAAACTAGTTCAAATTGCTTCTTTAAGTTCTTTAAACTCTGTCCTTCTTTAGCAACCACAATCCATTCCTTAAATTGAAAGTGAAATGGCCACTAAATGAAATATGTGTTTGGGTGTGTGTGTCTGTGTGTGTGTGTGTGTGAGAGAGAGAGAGAGACAGACAGACAGACAGACATGTTGTGAAAATCATTGATTGCTTCCATCTCATCTACTGGTTCTAGGTTTCCCCCCAGAAGGGTCATCCCCATTTCTTTTGATCTTTAGTTCAATGTTCTGATCCACCAATTTTGCCAGCATACTGCTTCTTTGGTAGTGCAGTAGTACAGTTTCATCCATAAATTAATATTTTATCTAAACCTGTGAACTATGTTCTCAGAATGTCATCCTTGCAACTTTAATTTACTGGCATCCCTCCAATCTGTAACCAATTCTACGCAATGTGCCAGCACCTTTACAGGCCTGCCTGATTAATCTGATTTCTCAGACTAGGAGAATTGGAGGTTGCCTCATTAAGTGAAAATGCTGGAGAAGAAATTGTTAAAACGAATCCTCCCCCCTCCCCCACCATACATGTTCTGTTACTAACTGTACTCTCCCGCAATGATTTTTAATTTTGTTATGAAACAAAAAAGAAATCCAGATGGTTGCACAAACTTCTGCTTGTTGCTTAGTCTGACCTCAGAACGGTTCCACGAAATCAAGGCGGTAAATCAACTTAAGATCAGTGTAATTTTTTAATATTAAAGTTGTCCATATCTTCATAGACACACATGACCTTACCTCTATTACAAAATAAATTATTGTGAGGGAACCTCAAACAACTACAGTACGTAGTTAAATTATCAATTTATTAAATATTTGCCTGGCAAATATTTCAGCAGAAGGTAGGTAAAGAGTTGGAACAAAATTCCTCTTGGCTGAACAAACATTTGGCAATGTGCTGCGGAAAAACCCATCTGCCTTGGAGGTATCAAACATGAGATGTTGTTAGTGCTATAAATACCTTCCTGATCACAGCATTTAAAAACCTGCATAGTTAAAAAAAAAAATCAACACAGAGAATGCATACAGTTGTTAGGGAAAGGTAGACCAAATCCAGCCAAAGGTAAGCTTTTTCAGTTCTTATTAATTCAATGACAATACATCCATTGATACCAATAGGACTTAAAAAGATTTTATTCCTGCACAGAGAAAGAGCAAATAAGAAGATAATAAAAGAGCGAAGTACAAGCAGACCCACAGGTAAAAAAACATTAAGATGATGGTCATAGCAGCATCTGTACAGGTACATGTGTGCGACATTAACACACAAGCCACAGGTAATTCATGCTTCCATGACTGATCTTGACTTTTTTCATTCTCTTCTAGATGCTGCTAAACCAGTCTTCAGTGTGAACATTCCATAATTCAAGCCTATACACATTATTACACAATTTCTCTAAATCCACAATTATGCAGTATTCTTTCTTGATTACATTCATATGATTCTTAATGGCCCACTAATCACACACACACAAACACACACACACAAAATTGGTCTCTATTTTACTCATGGTTACCTCTCATACACTTTTGCATCTGAACATGCATACTTCTCTGGCATACTTAAACTAAACTCTCCTTAGTTTTTGCATTTACTTCTGTTATTTTTCTCTTGGTGTAAGGAAATAATGGCATTTTAGAAAATGTCAGATTCAAGTGTAATCTCTCTCTCTCTCTCTCTCTCTCTCTCTCTCTCTCTCTCTTTATCTATCATCTATCTCATCTATCTATATCTGTCTGTCTGTCTGTCTATCTATCTATCATCTATCTAGTAATATATATATGTATATGTGTATATGTGTATGTGTATGTGTATGTGTATGTGTATGTGTATATGTATATGTATATGTATATGTATATGTATGAACTCAGCTGCTTTGCTGCTGTACCTTCCCAACTTTCCATTCCAGTAAATAGTGGTCAATCATCTTCTTTTCTCTGGGTAGGGTTTTATTGGATACATACATACATACATGTATATATGTGCATATATGGGTGTGTGTGTATATATATGTCCATTGTCACCAAATTTAGATATCCATGTATGCAAAGGAATACCCGTCCTCAATTCTCTCCTTTAGAATTGTCAGATTAAAAAGCAGGTAGAATTTTTGCAGTGCATGTCTAGCATTCTGAATTCCAGCAATAATAAAGCTTTGTTGATTTGAAATGTTAAATGTCCACCCACTCGCACAGATTCTCACCCATGTGTCACAGCATATGTCGGCCTGAGAAAAGTGGGGGGAATCCTGCCCGGAACAAAAGTCCTCTGCCTTTGTTTCTGACTCTTTTATAGTTTGCTGAATGCTAGGCAGGTATTTGCCACACACTGTGCTAATTAATTTATTTTCACTCATTTGTTTATTTCTTCTGTCAGGTATTTGCTTCTTCTCTCCATTTCTCCTGGGAATGCATATGTGGATTGCTCCCATTCATATCATAGGGCTTTAAAGCATTTTATTGCTTTTCTCGAAAGAAACTGGCACAAGCCATTTTAGAGAAATCTGTTTTAACACAAATACATATGTAAAGTTAAATTATGTGTTTGCATGTGGGTGTAGTGAAATAATGTGTATGTTACAGAGCGATATTCTTGCCACTTTGCAGCATCCAATCAAACTGCCGGGATTTGGCAGGAACAAAATGAAGTGCACCGTGCAAATAGGACAGGGCTTGTATTGATACAAATCAGAAAACACTACTTTCAACTCACAGTAGGGGAAGCTAGTAGGTCAGAGCTAAGGTAGTCTTTCCTTATCCTCCAGAAACTGCTGGTGGCCCATATTCATGATGGGGAAACATAGCAGTGCACATATGACCTAATTTTCTTGCTTTCGTCAAAAAAAAAATTCCAATAATTGTACAAGATCAGACCACTTATATTCAGATCTATCACACTGTTCTCCTTTCTCTTAGACACAGACATTTATTTTCTCCTTTGTTTCAGTTAATTAATTATCTTTACTTTTTATTCCTTTTATATTCCAAGTTGCAATCTTCCATATGCCAGAATTATCACCAAATAATTTTAATTGACCTCAGGCCTTCAGTGGTGAATTGCTGTTATTGTACAATGATTTAATTAAGATAGATAAGGAATAGGCTACACCAGCAGCTGTGTCATGATACACCTAACAGTACAGTCAGGCCCAGTTAATTCTGGCAGATTTTGACCAGTATGCTAAAAGCACAACTGAAATCCAGTGGTGTCCTTAGCATCCTCAGACTATTCAATACAAGCTAGGATTTTATCCAGACATTTACCTTGAAGTACAACAACTTTACAATAATACAACATATTGAAGTGAACAAATCCACTCAGGATGTACTTCTTTAAAAGGGGTATATTCTACATTTCTGATTTTTCACCATCCAAAGATGTGATCAATCTCCTCATTGCATCAACAACCTGTAGACCTGGCTCCTGAGTTCCCATCTTAGGAGGGAGGTTAACTACTTGTCTCCGGGGATTAACCTAAATACATTGAAAGCAGTATTATTACATTATGGCTTGTTCATTATGCTTTCCTGCAAAGGTCAGAGGAGTGAAAGATCATTTAAATGTCACTGCGAATTAGAGAAACTGAGATGACTGAAACTGGTAGGAATTGTTGACAGAGAGATACATGGCTGACTGTAAACTTCAAAGAAAAATTCTCCTGCATTTTTTCTGTCAGTACCCATTCAATTTGATAGAAGTGAATTTGCTTTTGATCTTTTCTTCCCCAAAGGAAAAAAAATAGAATTTTGGATAAATTCTTATAGGTGGAATGTGATGCTCGTGCCTTATGTAATTGTGTGGTGCCTTGGTGAAAGCATTATCATCCTTTCTTCATTGTAAAATAATCTCTCCAATTGTCATCAACCTCCATGATTTTCTTGTGTTTCAATTGAATTAAGAGGAAATGTATGAGATATTCATTATAGACTCTCTTGATCCTAATTAATAAAATGGTCAAATATGGGGTGGCCAATACATCTGTTAGGTAGATTCATATTTGGCTGAATTATTGCATTTTTACATGGCTCTACTTCAGCTTGGACAGTTTTATCCTGTGGAATGTGATAGGGCTCTATCTGGTGCCCAATATTTTTATTAATAAAGTGGTGGGAAGAGATTGAGGAGATGATTCACAAGTTTTTATGACTAGAAGTTATGGCTAACATTTTAGAAGAGAAAAAAATGGAAAAGGTCAAGACAGGCTTGAATAAACTAAATGAAATTGAACACAGAGTAAACCTACACTTGGAAAACCAAGGAAAGAGCGAAATACCAACTATGCACACCTGGCTTGACAAAGATTTGGGTATTTTAGTAGGGTACAAGTGGAACACGTGCCAGTGTATGGTGCAGCTGCTAAAAGGTAAATGCTATTTTGGGATCTCTTAATGGGAACATTGAGTGCAGACTAGAGTGAATAATTGTTCCACTCTCATCAACCTCAATCCAATTGTGTTTAATTCCATTGACCGATGAAATGAATTTAGAAGAGGGCTATTGAGAGTGCTGGAAATTATATCCCATACAGAATAGTTTAAAGGACTAGGGTTTGTTTTTACTGCAGAACAGAAGAGTGGGAGGACTGATGATAGGGTCTTTAGATATCTAAATAGCTATCATATAGAGGAGAGAAAAGATTACCAAAGGGTGGAAAATAAAGGAAGGAGATTCAGATGAAATATTAGGGAAAAAATTCCTGATGGCAAAAGCTGTTAACCAATAGAATAGTTGCCTCATGCAGCAGTATGTTCTCTTTCACTGGAGGTCTTCAAAGGCTGGGTAGCCATCTAAATGGTTTAGCAGATCCTGCATTAAGCAAAGGGTAAACTAGATAACCTAAAAAAGACACTTCCAAATGTTCAGGTTTGAGCTTCTGTGACTTCCAGTATATTTTTTTAGAATGGGAAATGTGGATAGTCAGGAGTCTTTGGGATCATGAAATAGAGCTGTAACAAAATACCATTTACTTTGATGGAGAACATCGATGCTGGCATCAAAGTAAATGGTGTTTGGATCAACAATTTAAGATATGCTGATGATACAGTTCTGCTTGCCAGTAAGCATGAAGACCTTCAGCTCCTCATCAACAGAGTCACAGAAATAACTGAAAAATACAGCTTGAAGCTTAACACCTCAAAAACCAAGATCATGGTCATCAGCAAACAACCCGTTAATTTACCACCAATAAATTCAGAAGGAATACCATTAGAAAAAGTTGAAAAGATCACGCATCTCAGTTCTAATTTACATGAAAGCTGGGACATGACCACTGAAGTAAAGACAAGGATAGAGAAAGTTTGAACAGCATTCTTCAAAATGAAAAAGGTCTTCTGCAGTCATGACATAAGCCTAAGACTGAAAATCAGGCTTGTCAGATGCTATATTTTTTCTATCCTGCTCTATGGAGTAGAGAGTTGGTCTCTGACAGAAGGCCACCTGAAGAGACTAGAAGCATTTGAAATGTGGATTTACAGGCGGCTGTTACGTATAAGCTGGGTGGACAAAATCAGAAATGAGGAGGTGATAAGCTGCCTGGGAAAGCCAAGGGAAATCATCAAAACAATTAAAAAATGAAACTTAGAATATTTCGGACATGTGATGCGACACCCAGAAAAATACGGCATACTCCATTTAATCCTCCAGGGAAAGATTGAAGGCAAACGAGGTCCAGGCAGAAGAAGAACATCATGGCTTCAAAATCTAAGGGACTGGTTTGGACAAAACTCAGCAGCACTTTTTCGTGCGGCTGCTGATAAAAACATGATCGCCAACATGATCGCCAATGTCCGATAATGGATATGGCACAAGAAGAAGAAGAACAGAATACCACAATGGTTAACAACACAAAAGGCTCAACCACTCAAGCAAGACAAATTGGCAAAGAGTTCTGCAGCAACCTGGGAAAAAGAGAAAAATGGACAGCTCTTTCTTAGGGAACAAAAATTGGGGGGAAAAGGCAAGGCAGATTTCCTCACTGTATTAATTTAAATGGTCACCTTTCTTTCCCATTACAGAAGTGCCATCAAGGCTGAGACCAAATAATTCCTTTAATAAGTGATTTCATTTGCAAATGACAAACAGGGAAAATAATTTGTCAGAATATTTTATTGCCTGGTGACAAAGAGGTGGTGGGTCCATTCACCTTAAGACTGGGTCCTTCTGTCCTGACAGTTGCATCTGGTGGTTGCAGGGAAAATTTGCTTTCTAACAGCCACAATTTCATTTTCCCCACCATTGTTGCTTAGACACCCTCATATTGTCCCTCTATGTTATGTGAGCGCAACTTCTATTTTCTTCATTTCAAGGACATATTTTAGGGGTGAATCATTTTCTTGCTACTGTGATTAAATAATTGTGAGTCTTGGGCTAATCTTTACAGATCTCTGGCGCATCTGGTTGGCACAAAATTGTAGACCAGGAATTTGAAAGAACGAAAGGAAAGCCTGGGATTGAAAAAGGATTTTCCATATTGAAAGATTTTAGAAAACCATGTGCTTATGGGCCAACAGAATTGTCCTTTTTACAGTCTGAAAGAACTAGCATAGCCAGTTCTAAACTTGTTTCTCTTTCTGTCTTTCATCCAGCCTTGTTAACCTAATTCTCAACTATTTCTGGTGTTACAGTTTAGGTGTTGGAACGAGGCTAAGAAGATCTAGGTTTGATCCTCACAAAACTGTGGAATAAAGGGAATGGCAGCATATCTCAGTTTAACCTGCCTCATTTCTTATTCTTGTGAGAATAAGATCAAGGGAGAAGACTTATACTCTGTGTCTTCAGCTTTTAGGAAAAGGAGTAGATTTCTATAATGAATGTATCAACAATTCATCTCATGTGTGCATCTACCTCATCTTGCAGGTAGAACAAAAACAGGGATTGGGGAAAGAATTTGTAGGGGTGGGGGGAGAAGGAAAAGAAAGATTACGGAGAGATGGGAGTGTGAGAAAAAGAAAAAGAGCACTGAGAAAGAAGATGAAAGGAATTGAAGTACAATGAAGCAAGGAACAATTAATCAGTGGAACAACTTGCCTCCAGAAGTTGTGAATGCTCCAACACTGGAAGTTTTTAAGAAGAGATTGGAGCAGGGGGTTGGACTAGAAGACTTCCAAGGTCCCTTCCAACTCTGTTATTCTATTCTATTCTATTCTATTCTATTCTATTCTATTCTATTCTATTCTATTCTATTCTATTCTATTCTATTCTATTCTATTCTATTCTATTCTATTCTATTCTATTCTCAAGAAGAGGGTAGAATAACATGTTTCCCCCCCAATATTGGTAGTTTGATGGTCTGAACAAAAAAGAAGGGTTACCTGAGAGAAAAGTTCAGCAGGGCTGACAAGAGGGAAGAGCAAAAGGAACCACTAAGTCCTAGTAGAGAGGATTGTAAAAGAACAGGTTGAAAAGAAAGCTGTTAAGCTTTTGACATGCAGCAGTTAATACCGATATGGAGCCCTCAGTCAAAAATTCAACATTGGCTCTTCCTGGCATTTCACTTGTGGGCATCTCTGGCTTTTTACAAACATAAAGGAGGGGAAGGAAGGTCAAAGCGACTCGTGTGAACATGCCCTGTTATATTGCTATCATTTGCCACATTGTGGATTTCACATAAGGACAGATATGCAAAGTGTTTCTGCCAGGGAAAATTTGCATAATCTCAATTGCCTAGAAAACATATTAAACCTGATGTAGTTAATTCCAGAAGATAACAACAGTCTCTTCCAACATCTCATGGGAGCCTATGATAAATTGCTAAATCTGTGGAGGGGATTAACTATTTCTGTCCTCCTAAAACAGCAGTATTTTCTCATGAAAGAAAATACCATTTGAGAAAGGACCATATCTCAGCGGGAAAATCCATACCTTTGCATTTGGAAAAGAGGCAGAATATTAGGAACTGAATTAGCATAGAGCAGAAACATCTTCCAGTGTTTGCTGTCATGCAGATTAAAAAGAATTTGCTTGAGAAATTATTTCAGAAGTGAAGAGAATTTCTGAGACGTTTTAATGCATGGAATGCTTTTGTGCAGTTTACTTTGGATGTGCCCCAAGGAGGTGTAGGTGCGAATGTCCTGACTTTTATTGTATAACCATTTCCTCACTGATTTGCATATCTATATCTCATAAATCCCAAGAGGGTATTCTTTCAATGAGCCTTTTTTGAAGAAGCAACATTGGCAAAAATAACTATCCAATTTCTGAGCCCACAAATTGGGTGTAGAATTTTGAAGTCATTTATACTGAGCTCTAATGAAATTTGAGACCCACTTCAAGCCAGAGTAGTCTTAACTTCCCCTAACAATTACCTTACAGATGAAGTGGTATTTCATTTCCCAAAATTATTAGCCAATATTTTGGAAGCTGGAGGGCACCAGGCTGGATAAGATTATAGAATGCTAGAAAATAGGTAGCTTGGCCAGATGGTTGATACCTCATCTTCTAATTTTAGGAAAATAAAATCTTTTCCTAGTCTTTCCTAGTGGCAGGCAATACACACATGTGAAGAGTATCATTATTGAATGATCCGGTGAAACAGGTGAATGTGTGAATTCATTTAGTTAAAAAGCATTGCATGTGAACGATGCAAAGATTCAATACATTGAAAAGGCTATCTGATAGCTTATTCACATATAAATGGATGGAGTTGCTGGCCAAGAAATTTTCAGGGATGAACTAGTCTTAGCCTGCAGTTCACCTATGTCTGGGCTGTACTATTGAAATAGCAATAGTACTTAGACTTATGTACCACTTCATAGTGCTTTACAGCTCTCTCTAAGCAATTTACAGAGTCAGCTTATTGCCCCCAGCAATCTGGGTCCTCATTTTACCAACCGGAAGGATGGAAGGCTGAGTCAACCTTGAGCCGGTGAGAACCGAACTGCCTGCCGGTAGCCAGCAGTCAGCAGAATTAGCCTGCAATATTGCACTCTAACCACTGTGCCACCACGGTTCTATGTCATGCTGTAGATGAGGATCCACACATGACTAAAACTGCTTCTTGCATAAAATATTTTATCTGCATAGATATAGTGAAAAAGTGGTCCTAAGATCCCAAACGTTTAGATTTGCCTAAAAATAAGCTCCACTGAACACGGTGGGACTTAATTTGAGTATTCACAGGATTGAACTAGAAAGATTTCCTCTAATTTTATACATTTATATGGATGTATTTTTTATGTTGATGAAGCAACCAATTATACGTAGTTTAAATGCATGTTATTTAAACTGTTAAATCTATTTCTTACAGACTTATGCTTAGTCTGTATATGATTGAATACAACTACAGCAACAATCACAGGAATCTTCCATATAGAAAGTACCCAAGGAGAAATCTCATGTTTTATTCAACCCTATAAATACAGAATATTCAGATTACTCTCCACTTTAACTAGCCCCATACATTTGCATTCTTCATAATGTTCCTTTTCATGGCAAGGCTGCAGTTAATTCTAACTTTCCTAGAAATTTTGTTTTGATAACTCCAAGTAGAGAGTTGATTGGACCAGCCAGAATGGGTAAATCTTTCTTCTCTGATGCTGTTGTTTTATAACGGTTTTGATTATGATGGTTATTGAATTTTTTTTTTTAAGTATCCCGAAGTGTGAGCAATGTGGGTTACACGTTAATACAGTTAGGGTGAGAATGTATAAAGGCTGATAATAAAAATGTGGCAATGAAAAGCCTGAGGTCAGTTTGGACATTTGGTGGATTCTGAAAAACAGAATTATTTGTACCTCAGGGTTGAAATGAGAGGTCCCTGGTGCTCTTTGAGCTTGGTTGTTTTCTTGCAGATGTTTCATTACCCAAACTAGGTAGTCAGTGTGCTAGTCACTGATAATGTTACCTAGTTTGAGAAATGAAATGTCTGCAAGAAAACAACCAAGCTCGGAAAGCACCAGGGACCCCTCAAGCAGAATTTCAAGTGATTGCCATAATGTTCTTTCTTTCTTTCTTTCTTTCTTTCTTTCTTTCTTTCTTTCTTTCTTTCTTTCTTTCTTTCTTTCTTTTTTTCTTTCTTTCTTTCTTTCTTTCTTTCTTTCTTTCTTTCTTTCTTTCTTTCTTTCTTTCTTTCTTTCTTTCTTTCTTTCTTTCTTTCTTTCTTTCTTTCTTTCTCAGCAATGGAATTGTTACTCAAAGATGCCTAAGGGCATCATACTGGAAAATAGAATAGAATTACAGAATCAGTGCTGATTATGGGGATGAACAAACACCTGCTCAAGCTGCAGAGAACCCTGGAAACAGCTGGTAATCCTGTTTTTGCCATTGTGCTTGGCACTTTGACTTAGCTTGAAGCCAGTTAATTGTCCTAGGGACAATTAGGGAGCCTTATTCCTTTTCTTGCTTCTTGCTTCTATTCCTTGTTCTTGCTCCTATATAACATAAAACTTGTTCTTTGTGATTTGGCACATGCCCATATTCTGTTTCTTTCAGGCTGTTTTGATTCATATTTATGAACCTGTAAGAGTTTTATGTTCCTCATGTAGTTGACAGCCTGAAGCCTAACAATTTAAGGTACATAGGATATATGGTCAATACCTACATATTCTTGGGTAAAGCACATCCTGGTTCTGTTTGGCACTTACTTTGAATGTGATTCCTTCCATTCGCTTTCTACAGTCCATTCAAGTTCCAATGAAATTAGCCTTCGCTTTTAAATATATTTGATCATAATTCACATGAATCTATATTTAATCAAACTGAAATTTTCCTCCATTTTATAAATTGTTCCTTTGATTATCTTGAAAACGAGCCAGTCTGGTGATATGGCTAAGGCACCAAGCTAGAAAGGTGACAATGGGTTCTAGTCTCACCTTAGGCATGAAGCCAGCTGGCTGACCTTGAAAGCTGGCTTTGTTTCAGCCCTAGGAAGGAAGCAATTGAAACCACTTCTGAAATCTTGTCAAAATAACTGCATGAGCTTGACCAAGGAGTCATCTGGAGTCAACACTGACTCAAAGGTAACAACAGTGATGACGACAAAACAATAAAATTATATACTAATCAACTTTTACAGTATAATTATACTTCTGTGTTTCCCTTTGCCAGCAAATTCCTGGATAGGATGCAAATATTATGCAGCTTTTGTTCCTGTGGTTTGCACCAAGTTAATCGTAATCAGGATTAAACTTGACCTCCTAGTGCACATTGACACACATCATGTACAACAGAATAAGGGAAAGCCCTTATCAGTAAATGTTTTATGCACCTGCATTGTTGGAAGGATTCATTTTGGAGTTTGTAGATTATTGTTTGGTATATAAGCATTCATTTCAGACTCATTGATCCTGATTCCTAGTGAAGGAGATATCCTAAAGGGCATTGTCTGGGCATGGTTGCTGACTTTCTGTAAAATGGGATTGTAGAGTACAGTATTATGACTTTTGCATAGGTTTTGCTGTATTCTTAGTGTGGTTTTAAAGAAGCAACCTTTTATTGTTTTATTTGTGTATGTGGGTTTTGTTAAGGATATCAGTATTATTTCATGAATTTTAATGGAATTGCTTAAGTTAATGTGTTGTTTTGTGTTTCCATTTTACTTATATAGACTTGGATACATTAAGAGGAATGAGATATACATTTCATTTAAAAATAAGCAAATAAAATTTTGTTGCTTGAGCTATACAAACTGTAAGTAGGTTTAACGTTATCCTGTGAAAATTTATTTCTTACCGTGTCTAATTTAGATGCAGGCTGTAAAGTTCCAGCCTAACTGAGCTTTCAGAAAATTGGCTTCCTCCTATAATAACTATTCTCTAAAGTAAACATTCTCATCTTTGTTGTCAAGAAATCTTTTCCAAGTTTCTTAGATCTACTGACTGAGCATAATCACAGGCATATTCCCTGTAGCTACATATTAATGTATTGGAGGAGTTGGATAAAAGGTCAACAAGTTTCATTCCTGAAGGACTAGGAAAAATGTAAATTCTAGCAGAGGATACTTTACTGAGGCATTGGTTGGAAGCATGAACACCGCTCTCTTCCTTTCCAGCTCACAATGTTATGAGATTTTAGTCTGTCCAAGCTAGCCCTGGGATCTCTGCCACCAGCCCTCTGGCTATCTTCTTTCATGGTTCTTTTGGCAGCTGCCATCATTGTTATCAGAGCTAGCTCTGAGGCTAAAAGATTGGGAAGACAGCATCAGTAAGACACTGGTATGGTAATCAAAGTCAAAAAGGTTGAGGAAAGCTTTTTTATTAGTACATTCCAAACCAAGTCTGTTAATTTTATTTTGGGAAGGAAGAAAGGGGGGGAGGGAGGGAGGGAGGGAGGGAGGGAGGGAGGGAAGGAAGGAAGGAAGGAAGGAAGGAAGGAAGGAAGGATAAGGGTGATGAGTAATCTTGATGATTCTTTCATTTTGATTCTTTCATGGAGCAGGGAGTGTAAACTGATGGCTCCAATGGACTCATCCAGTTCTAAGACACAGAACGGACAATGCCAGAGTTGTATGAAAACAATACTGTGAGCTGACAAAAAGGAATAGGCTTAAAAAGCTCTTTTGCAAACGTTCTTAAGGCATTTGATAGAAAATTAAAGCTGTTGAATGGGTGACCTGTTTCTTTCCTTAGTTGTGTGATTGCCCAGATGTGTATCTGAATGTTGCATCTTTTGGATCTGCAGCTTCTTTAACTGCCCGCCTTCAGTTCAATACCGATGGGTGGAAGATAACTTGGGAGGGGGGGCTCTTCAAACATGAAAATTCAGACCAGGAAGTGGCGTGAGTAGCCAAGAATACTGCAGGCAATGAAGAAAAGTGTATTAGGGTACAGGGTGGGGAGGAAGGGAACAGAAAAATAAGAATGCCTTCTCTTACAACATCCAAGCTCCCAAACTCCACCAAAAGAATTGTGAAAGTTAAGTCGAAACTATTATAAGAATGAAGGTGGTGGTGGTGCCGGGGGGGGTGGGGGGAGAGGGGAGGAAGCTGCTTTCAAAGTGGAAGAAAACGTTTTGGAAAGTGGAGGATAAATTTCCAGCCAGTATTTAAAAGGATGGTTTGAAATGAACATTGAACCTCCTGGCCCCTCAGAGTCTTTAAAAAGTTCTGCTACATCTTGCTCAAAACAAAATCCTCTTTGGTTAATCCATGACAAAGCTGACAAACCTCACTCTTAATTTAAACTACATTTCAAAACCTTAAATCCATCTGGGTATCATAGATAGAGGTGGAGGAGAATTTGGAATGGATTTGTGTAAATATATATATATATATATTCCACACTTTTCAGTGGCTTGTGATGTGGCTTGCGAGCAACTAATACTGCCAGTAATGTATATATTAAGAAAAAATACACATAAAAAAGATTATTTTGAGAGATAAAAAAAGTATTAAGTAAAAATGGATTACAAAATTCATACACGTTAGGAAAAATATATCAAAATGGACATTAGGAGAATGCACACTACTTTTGGGTGGGTGGGTGACCAGATTCACAAACTAATGCAGAAGCTAAATGATGAGCAAAATAAGAAACTGAACGAAGCTAACATGAAGTTTCAGCCATTTTTAGAGCAGTCCTAATCATCAGGACAAAAGTTAATTTTGTGTCAGAGACTCTCCATATGTGAATATATCAACTACAGATGGCACAATATGTGGTTTTATTCCACATAGCTTATGCAACAAGCCTTGTTTCCCCCCCCCCCCAAATTTCTTTTTCTATCAAATATTATTTTATGGATCTCTTTTTTTTTTCAATCAAGCCATCGTTGTTTTTTGTGCCTTCAGGTCAGTGTTGATTCCTGATGACTGTCTGAACCAGTCCCTGCAGTTTTCTTGGCATCATTTTAGAAATAGTTTGCTATTCCTTTCTAGAGTTGAGACAGAGTGACTGGCTCAAGGTCACCAAGCTGGATTCATAGCTACGATGGGTCTAGCACTCATAGTCTTCTGATTTTTAGCCTAGTGCCTTAACCACAACACCAAACTGGCTATCTTAATTAGCACCATAAGACTGCACAAAGCACTGAAAAGTGCTTTTACAAAGGACATTCAGAGAAGTGAAGCATTGTTTCAAAGCTGCGTCCTCCTGAAACTTGTCACATTTGCAGGAACTGGGCTCCATTTTCCGTCTGTGCATGCTCACAGATGCAGAGACAATTTTGAAGCACCAATTGCCAACACTGCATTATCGCTTCAAGAAGAGGGTCTTCACTTGTGCCCAAAACCTTGTTAAATGCTTCAATTGCTTTATCTTTGCTTTTGATGGAAGGTATGTCCGAAGTAAGTAGAGGTTTTTATTTGGATCAGAGACAGAGAAACATTTCCCCTTGTATAACAATCACTGGTGTAAATGTTTCTCCAGTGGTTTGTTGCTACCATGATTTTCTCAAAAGTCTCCCCGTCTTCTTCCCCATCTTCTATTGAGTTGGGCTGTGATGAACAAAGCAGCTATATTTCATATTTATTTAGGTTTGTATTTATTTTGGGGAAATGGAAATGCAGAAGATAAAGCCTGTCATATTCAGGAAGTCTTTGACTTACGCCCAAAAGTGACCCCAAAGTTTCTGCTGATAAGTGAGGCTGTTATGGTTCCGATAGATGAAACCAATTAAAAGAACTTCAAGGCAAAGATTTCTTCCTTAAAGAATATTTTATTCAGGAAACAAAGTATCGGCATTTACATAGTTGAACCCAAGACTAAAGTTCCCTCCCCCTGATACAAAGCAACAAGTTGCAATTCCCTCCCCAGAAAGGCTGTCATAAATCACATTCACCAATTATTCTAACACATGTCTCTTCCCAACTTTTCAACCCGCCAAAATTTTATCTAACATTGACCTTGATTCTTACCCAGCTGCAATTGTTATGGCTAACAGAAAACGCTCAAGCATTCCCCCCTTCCCCCCTTCTACATCTGAGAATCCCAAACAACAGAAAAAAGTACAGGGAAAGCAAAAGGTAAAATGGCTGCAGTTTCTCAATTGTCGCAGCGCCGACAGAGGCATTTGTTAAGTGAGTTTTGCCCCGTTTTAAGTCTTTCCTTGCCACAGTTTGTTAAGTGACTCTGGCTGCTCCATTCACTTTGCATGTCAGAAGGATGCAAAGGGTGATCACATGACTCCAGGACAGTGCAACTGTCATAAATATGAGTCACTTGCCAAAGGTCTGAATTTGGATCACATACCATTGGGCCATGGGGATGCTGCAATGGTTGAAAGTGTGAAAAACTCACTGCTGTTGCAACTTTGAATGGTCACTAAACAAACTGTTGTAAGTCAAGGACTACCTGTAGAGGAAGAGCTAGGCAGGAAAAGAGACATTGACTTTAGCAGATCAAGCCAGCATAATATACAAGAAGCAGAAGAATCCTCCTCACTAGCTTGTTCCTGCAGTGAGCTGCAAAACATATTCATATGTCACTGTTGTTCAAAGTAATGCTAAGACATATTGTAGATTCTTTGATTTATGACTTAGTGGCAGGATAAGAAACTCTCAGCCTATGGACCATAGAGACAGCATTTGGGCTTCTCCCTCATTGTCCAATGTTCTTACTGCTAAACCTGGGTCATACAGGGGCTGAACTGGCAACATGATTGGTTTGCTTTATTCAAAATTAAAGGGGGAGGTAGAAATGAAAGACTTCTTAAATGTTAATAGTGCTCATTCCCACTTTTAAATCCCCAAATTTCCATAAATAGCCTTTAACTGACCCCAGAGATAGCAGTCTTGGTGTGATTTTTATAGTTTTTTTTTAATGGGTAAAGAAAAGCACAGTCTATCTCCCAGAGGTCTCCTGCTCTAATTCTCACCCTTAAATTCTTTAAAACTGGCAAAGAGTCCCCAAATTCCTCTGACGATTTCAAGTTCTACTGATGTCAACCTTGGTTCTTTGAAAGGAGAGACTAAATAGTACCCCATGACCCCTCTAATGGTAGCTCTTTTTTTGCTTAGTATGTTGTGTGAAATCAGTCAATTGTGGCTTGTTCAACAAAACATGGTTAAATCACAGCTTCTTATGCTATGTGAAACCAGACTCTTTGTATACAGTAGCAAAGAGTTAGTTTTGTCTTGATAAAACTGCCAGAGAACCAGAGTTTGACCTTCAGTTGCAGCCATGTGGAGTAGACATGGATGTTGGAAATGGACTTGTACCCACAATGTTCCAAAATGGTCAGTTGTTTGAAGGGGCTGCACTGACATTAATCCAGGATGCAAAAAATGATCACTCAAATCATCACCAGCCAACAATTTCCTAAGTACTTTTTTTGCCAGAGCTAAACATTCCAGAATGAACATTCCGTATCATTCTATTTTGAAATGCTTCAAGATAATGTGACATACTGAAATAGCTTGAGTAAAAATAGTGTCATCCTATGGATGACAGAACAATAAAACATTCTGTTTCTTGATGCACAGCCTAAATTACACTCCCCCCCAAAAAAGCATTGCTTTCAAAGTGCCAAATACCAAAAACGTTCTGCCTCATGAAAGATAAAGCGGTACTTCAAGAGATCCTTTTAATTAATTAAAACAAATATAATATTTTATTGTTATTCCCCCTTGAAAACCCACTTACGTATTTCAAAGGTTTTATAGAATGCTTTCACATCAACAGAACAAAGTCATCATCTTCTCTTTCAGAGACATACGGGGTGTCAGGCAGCTTTTCATTTAAACATTTTGTACCTCCTTCCTGCTCCTCCCCTAACCTTAGTTTAAAATGTTCATTGTGTGCATCCTTCCTAAACATTCATAATTTCACAGTAGACTATTGAAGTTTGTGTTTTCAGGACTTGTCACCATCATCAACTCGACTGAAACAGAACTCATTGATGAATGGGGGCCTGGTATTTAATACATAGAAACACACAGACAAAGGTCTCCCATTTGTACGATAGAACTGTAAAATTGATCTGTTTAAAAAGAATTAGAATGCAGAGCCAAGCTGAATTTATCCAAGTTTTAAGTTAAAGCATGGAAAACCTCTGTTCGGAATCCCATTCCACTTGTTTTCCCCCCACATTTTCTATTATTTTCCACATTCAAGAATCAATCAGTATAACCTGTGCTTGCTGAGCGTGCTCCTTGTTCATTGGGCTCCTTTCATTTTCTTCACATGCTTTTCTTCTAATGTGAAATATACCTGCTAAAGTGATATACAGTATACTACCATCTGCCAGCAATGCCCTTCTGGATTCTATGTAGGACAAACAAGCCAAACTTTGCAAAAGTATTAATAGACACAACTGCAAAATAAGGATAAGGTAATACCAGTGCATGTCAATCTTCCAAGGACGCTCAGTTATGGATGTCAAATAGTCATCTTTGAAAAACAAAATTGGACAAGAATTGGCTAAACTCGCATCAAAAGGTTTGGGGCAATTTTACAGAGCTTCAACAAACAGAATGGATTTTTAACACATTGTAATTGTTAATTAATAAAACACTTGTAATCTGTCTGATATGTAACCTCTATGTGTATAAGTATCCTATCCTCCTTCTCAATTGCCCTTATGTAATCTCATCACAATTTAAATAGCAATAGAATAGAAGCAAGGCATGATGGGAGGGAGGAGGGTATGGGACCCACTGGGTTGGGAGCCAAGCCCAAGGCCTGTGAGGTCCCAGCTGGGTGAGAGATAGGCCCAAAGGACCCAGCAAGGTGGGATGGGGGGGGGGAAGATAGGCTGAGGGTGGGGGCTGCAGCATCCCTGCAGTCCGTTGTAAGGAGCAGGCAGATTGCCAAGTGCCAGAATTTTGTTCATGTGATTGTGGGGGCACTGCAGTGACCATGTCTTTGGGGAGAAGTCATAAGTGCTCTTTTTCATTTTGAATGGTTGCTGAATGAATAAGCTATATCTATGTCCAAATTAAATATGTGATGGATAGACACAGGCTGACTTGGGAAGGAGTTTGTCTAAGACACTGAAGAAAGTTTCTTTACTCAGTGCCTCCATCTGTCTGTTATACACTAGGCTTGACGGAGCCCTCAGCAAATACTGCAATGGAATGGCAATCCTGGCAGCACCCAGGAGTATCTTTGTTAGGCACTGGTATAGGAAAAATGATGCTTCCACTCAAAGTAATAAAAATATAGAAAACATAACAACATAAAACTTTCATTTTCTAAATCAATGTTATGCATACATAGGAATGATGACGTCTCCAGGGAGCCTTCTTTAAAAAGAAAGCAAAACCAGCACTCTTTCAAAAGACCACTAAAGAAATGCTGGAAAAAAGAGCTCTAGTAGTTTTCTAGAATAGCCATATTCCCAATGTAAAGAAGGAGACTGCTTAATGCTTCACTGACTCTTTTCAAAGCATCAGTCTAGCATTATGTAGGCACCTGCCTGGGCCGAAAGTATGTTTCCAATCTCTCCTGTAGCCCAAGCAAAATGGCCACTGAGGACAGTGCTGAGGGAACAGAAGCTGCCCATAGCATCTTTATGTTAAAAGAAAAGCAAGGCAGTTCCCGATCCTGATGACATCATGACTGATATCATTACTGAAATACTGTAGATCAGGGGTCCCCAACCCCCAGTCCGTGGACCAGCATCTGGCCGCAGCATGCCAGCTTCCAGATCGAACAAACAAGCAAAGCCACATACATGAGATGCAGGCATCACACAAAACCATGCACTCTCCGGTCCACGGAAAAACCTCTCTCCATGGAACCGGTCCCTGCTGCCCAAAAGGTTGGGGACCTCTGGTGTAAATCACTCATATGGCTAGCCCAGGGGTAGGCAACCTTGGCTCTTTTATGACTCGTGGACTTCAACTAAATGAAACTAAATAAAAATATCTTCCCTGTTGCACAAACTCTTGCACTGGTACCTAAGAGATAAATCAGCTTTGTCTAAAGATAAAAGCAATACAATTAAAATTGCATTAAAGTGTATAGATTCTGAACTCTAGAAGCACACTTTGATACCACTCCCACAGAGGAGCAAATGGTGTATACTTTTAGAAACTGTTTGAACCAATGGGAAAGATCATGACAAAAATCAATAAATAAGTGTCAAAAGTATTTTTTTTAAAAAAAAAATATGGCTGGTGAAAAATGAGGGTGATATATGTGTGAAGAAAGAATCCTTGTTATAGTCTTCTTGCATATAAAGCTGAATGAAACGATCAAAATATTTCAATGTCTGAAATCAGAAATCATTGCAAAACGTTTTGTCTGCTCGATCTCTAAAAGCAAGCAAGAGACTGGAATGGCTTCATCTATTTTACTAGATGAAACTCTCATGTCATAGGAAGTTGATTAGAAGACATCTGAACATGTATACATAAACAGCTTAAAGTCTGAGGAAATACACTCTATTTGCTCCTGCATTTGCTTTTTTTCTTTTTCATGCTCCTCAATCCTGTGGGAATATTATTGGAATATCTGGAGTCGGTTCAAATTCTTAATGACCATAACCTGATCCATAACATTGATTTCCTACAGTGCAATATGAACATTGTTGTTAGCTGCCATGCCTCAAGTTTTTCTAGAAAAGATTGGTCAACTATTTGTCCAGGATAATATAAGGACTCCTGCCTTGAGCAGGTGGTTGGATTAGAAGACCTCCAAGATCCCTTCCAGCTGTATGATCTATGATTCCATGATCCCGAATAAAAGAAAAATCTTTCTTTTGCAGAGTTTTCGGGTTCCTATGACCACAGAAGTGTTTTTTAAAAATACAAAATCGCAAAACACAAATAGTACTTCCATACGAACGTTAGGGGGAAATAATTTCAGGAAGACCATTGGCCCACAGTCAACACTGCAAGCACTCTGACCATATATTTATACAAAGGAATGTACATAATTTAATAAAGATATAGCAAATTGGACTTAATGCTGCTGGAATCCCCAAAGAGGCTAGGATAAAATTGACTATCTCCCAAGAGTTCTAAGTAAGAAAACTGATTTGAAAGGTTCTATTTAGCTTTTAAATTGCTTAATAGAGAGTAAGGTAGAGAGCAATAAAGGCAACAACAATTTCAAATGTTCAAATGACGTATTTTCCAGAATGACTGGCAAAGTCTGATTTTGAATGATTCAGCTCATCTTATAGTCTAGAAGGAGTCTCATTTGCTTTTCTGAGAAAACAGAAAAATTAAGAGCCCCTTCCCACCCTCTGTTTTATTTTATAGTATTTTTATATGATTTTTATTGAAAGTTTTTAAAAGAAAGATAAAAACCAATAGAAGCGATATGAAGTAAGGGAGAAAAAAGAAAGCAAAGAGAAAACAAAAAGTGCAAGAAAAGAAACAAAATAGAAAAGAAAGAAAAAAGATATAAAGAAGTGACTTACAGTATTCTTCACTGCATTTATGCATACATTTATAGTTTAATCTCTGTCTCTTTAAACTAACATAATACTGTTCTTTCTATAATCTGTCCTGTATAATCATCAAAGCCATAAATTATAGGTTCATTTTTTTAATTTTTATGTAAAAAAAACCAATAAGAGGTTTCTAGTTACCAATAAGTGTAGTTAGTGTCTTTTCTCTAATCAAAGAAGTAATTTTATCTGTTTCAGCAAAATCTGTCAGTTTCATCTATCATTCCTCCATAGTGGGTAGTCCAATCTTTCCATCTCTGTGCATATAATGAATAATATACTGAAATAATCTTCCGTAACTTTTTTCTGTTTATCCATTAGTCACAGAAAGACAATTTCTGGCTTCAGTTGAATATTAATCTTGAAAATCTTCTGTATCAAAGTATGCATTTGAATTCAACATTTTTCAGCTTTTTAATTATCTACTGTCCTTAAAAATAAACAATTAGTATTCCCACAAGGATTCAGGTTGTTAGTGTAATTATTTTTGCTATATGCAAAGGCACTTTTGTCAGCAAAAATGATTTCTCCTGTTTGTTTGTTTTAAAAATCACTATCCCCTTTACCCATTTAACACTTTCTTGGATCACAATCTTATTAAGTTTTTTGCTTTTCAATTAAAATACTTTAAAATAATGTTTCCTCCCCCTCCCCCCCACTTTTGAATTTTAAAAAGAAGCAGTCACCAAGAATCTTTGATCTTTGTTGCTGTTTGGAGTACCTTTCTTAGGCTGTAAAATATTTAAGTCCAAAAATGTTTTTTAAAATGAGGTTTTTACTGGTCAAATGTCCATTAAAGCTGCACAGCAGGTAAGGGCATATTGTAAATCCCTCAGCTCTTATGATGCTCAATTGTCAATCGCAATCGATCACAAGAAACTCAGTTCTTGTGGTCCCCTCATGAGGAGCAGCACTTCTAGAGCTCAAGTGGGTGATCCCTCAAATCTCTCCTTGTCACCTGAGAGATTTTTGTCAGCCAGAAAATCTTGTATTTCATAGTATTAATAATTGACATAGAATATCACAGTGGTTTACAAGTTTCTAGCATGAGAGGAATTGATCACATTGTCTTGAATTTCAGGTCAATTTTACAGAACCAGATCAGATCTTAATGAAGCTCAATGTTTTGCTTCACATAGGGCCCATTATTTCTGGAAATTCCACCACTACAAAGTAATAATTTTCTTGCTATGGGTTCTCTGGGACTGGCATTCTAAGGCAATTCCAAAAATCTCAGTGGGATGGTTGTAAGTATCTGGAGGTGGAGTAGTTTGCCTTCTGGTAAAAGTGTGTTTTTTGACTAGCTAGATCCAAAATGGCAATTATTTTTCAAACTGCCCTGTCACATACCCTCCAAATTACATATGTATCCTAGTCCTAAAGGTTGGGATGCATATATTTAGTGCAAAGTGTGCCCTTGTATACTGGAACAATAGCTAGTGATGAAGCCAAAACATGCGCTAACCGGAAAAAGAGAGAGAGAGAAAATAGCAAAATAAACAATGGTCCTGAGTCCAATTGTCAAGTGACATCATCTGAAAGACCACAGAAAAAGTAGAGATGTCTAAAAAAATTTAAGAGTGCAGGTGTTGTTTGGAAAGAGTGAAAAGAAAGAAGAATTGCCTTTAGGAACTATCAAATACTGATCTCAGGGGATCAGTCAGCCCTTCCATGCTTTCTTCCATCTTTTTTTCCCTTCAGGAAATACGTTTTTTCCCCCTATTCAGATAATATGGGTAGACAGGGAGGCTGGGGAATCTGAGAGAATATCATTATTGAGTCTCTTGCAGCCCAGACTGAAAAATTTTGCTGAAATTCTTTTCCATTGGAAAGAACAATGAACAAAACTTCTTTCTGAAATTCTGAAAAACGGAATAAAAAGTATATGGGTTAAGTGCTGCAGAAGTTAGTATTTTGGTTTGGTTTGTTATCCTAAATCTTCCCACAGTTCAGTTTTTGGGTTATATCCAAATTCTGTGTGAGAAAGAACATGCCACATGTTAGAAGGAATTTCCCTGAACCCACTAGATAGATTTACTTTTCTTTTTAAAATCTAACTACACTTAATAGATAACAGATAGGGACTATTATTTCAATTATAAATGAAGAAAAGAGAAAACTTTCTTTAAGAAAAGAATTTTGAGGTAAACACTCATATTCAAGTGTGCTATTAGGGTTCTCACTCAAATTTTGGATGGCAAATGGGATAATTAACTAGATAACAGTCTATGTTTTTCCTGCTCATTTCAGTAACAGTAATTTTAAGAATTTTTTTTAGAGAAAAAAACGTGGCAAAAGATTTGATTCAACTTCCAATAATTTAAGGCTCTTCTCATATTAGTTTTGCAAATAAGTTATAGAATGTTTCTCTTCCCTAAGAAATTACTTCACTATTTAAAAACAAAATTAAACAGTTAATGTTCAATTATTATGTTGTTTAAAATACAATAGTGTAACGAACTGATTAATAGTAGTGCAATATAAAATATAGTGTCTTAGTATATATATACATGTTCAGATGCCATCCCCCACAATGAGTGCAGAAAAGAATGGGTTGTAAGTTGTGAGATGAATATTACATCAAATAGATTCTAGGAGTTACATTATATCTTTGTACATATTGGGTAAGTAAATAATTAACTTATGCAATTCACTGCAGCAAAATACAATCATAATCACCATGGTTTATGGAAGAATGAGAATAATCAAAAGAAGACTAGCCTGATCAAAACCTTTAGTCATATAACCAAAAATAAATAACTAAATAAAACATACTTTACATTTAGAAGCAGCATACCTCGGAGTGACAGATGTGGTGAATAATCAAAAGAACATGATTATATCAAGACAGAAAATTCCCAGCTTGTTCATTCTTATCACTGGGGTCTAGACAGATCCCAAAAAGCAATTTGCTTAATTAACACAGCAAGATAAGCAACCTGCATTTGTTCCAAATTATGGTCTGGTCTGGCTGAAAATCTAAAAGAAAAGACATTGCAAAAAAAAAAGAGAGAGAGAACTTTACTGAGATGGGTATGGCCAATCTATTATGATGTGGATCAAGTGGGGATGCTCAAGTATTCATGCCCTGAAGTGCCAGCTGAGCCAAGGGTACAATCCTGCTTGTAGGCTTCCCACATGCAGGTTGATCTTTTGGGAAACTGTATGCTGGACTAGCTGGGTTTGTAGTTTGTTCTAAGAGAGCTCTTCCTCCATTCCTATGAGTGTTCTTATTGAATGTCTAAGGGAGTCTTTTTAAATGAATTGGGACCACTTTTCTGTGAAGAGTTCTTACAACACTGAGATATCAATTGCATTCCCCAAGGATGTAGGTTATCATCCAAACCTCACCTATGGAATTAGTAGGCATCTGCACTGAATATTTGAGTCCAACTGCCAACAGAGAACAGCCTGATGTACAAGCAGGATTTTGGAAAGGAGGAGGAATGTAATCATATTGCCAATCAACGTTGGATGATGGAAAAGTAAAGGAATACCAAAAAGACCTCTACATTTGCTTCATTGATTATGCAAAAGCCTTTGACTGTGTTGGCCATGTCAAGCTCTGGAACTGCCTCAAAGAACTGGGAATATCACCACACCACATCCAGCTCATTCAATCATTGTACTCTGATCAGGCAGCCAGTGTAAGAATGGAATATGGAGACACACGTTGGTTCAGAATTGGAAAAGGCACTCAGCAAGGTTGCATCCTGTCACTATACTATTCAACATGTACACAAAAAATAGTTATGAGAAATGCATAATTGGAGGAATCTAACATTGGGGTTAAAATCAGCCATAGGAATATCAACAACCTCCAATATGCAGATGATACAATGTTGCTCGCGGAAAGCAAGGAGGATCTGGAGGTGGCTAATCCTGGGAGTCAAAGATGAAAGTGAACAATTTGGACTGCACCTTAACATCAAGAAAACAAAGATAACGACAACTGCAGTGAACACACAGGTCAGAGTGCAGATCGACAATGAGACCATTTAAACAGTAATGGAATTCATCTTCTTGGGCTCTAAAATTGACCAAAGTGGAGATTGCAGATTGGAGATATACGATCAGAAAGCATATGGCACTTGGAAGAACTGCAATGTCTAGCATGAATAACATCTGGAAAAGTAAAGACATTAGCTTCACCACCAAATGCAGATTAGTTAACACAATAATTTTTCCAGTTGCTACTTATGGCTGCGAAACCTTGACTCTCAAAAAGGCAGATAGGAGAAGGGTGGATGCCTTTGAACTGTGGTGCTGGAGGCGACTATTACGCATCCCATGGACTGCAAAAATAACCCAACAAAGAGGTCCTAGAGCGAACCTCATCGGAAATATCACTTGAAGCCAAGATAGCCAAACAGAGGCTGTCATACTTTGGACATGTCATGTGACTTACTCGAAAAGTCAATCATGCTGGGAGTGATAAGTGGTGGCTGGACACTATAAAGGATGACCCTGGGCAGATCTGAAGGAGGTAGTGCAAGAAAGAGTAGAGTGCTGATCCACGGAGTGGCCAAGAGTTGGATGTGACTGAATGGCTGATGACAACAATGATGCATGGAAAGGGAGAGTGCTAATACTGTAGTAAAATTTATTGTTTGGAAGTATGGCCTGACTGCAGTATTAGAAAAGAAAAATAATGAAACTAAATAAAAATATCTTCCCTGTTGCAGAAACTCTTGCACTGGTACCTAAGAGATAAATCAGCTTGTCAGAGCATTATTGTTACAGTTCCATATATTTTTTTTTGTCTTTTAGGTCTAAGCAATTTAAGATTCTCATTTGATTCCAGATTTAAAAAAAAAAAAAGAACTCAGATTTAGTATTAGTAATGGTGCTTGCCAATTGATTAAAATTGTACGGTCTTTGTTTTATTTCATGCAGTAAAGGAAATATTCTCATATCCACTCTCCTAAAAGAAGTAAAAAAAATTTTTTAGAGCTTACTTTACATATTGATGTGCCACATTTAGAAACTATTTTGTAACTCAGAAGCCGAATTGCTAATGCAGTGGTTGCTATGGTAAGAACAAATTTCTTACTGAACAGAAGAACAAACAGCTTCCTCACACAAATCTGTTGGATAGATGTGTAAAGATTTCACTTATAGGGGGAGATTTTTTCCTGCCTAACTGTTTAGGTACCTGGCTATTTATTCACAACGTAAAGTACACAGCCATTTCTCATATGACATATATGATACAGAATTCACACACACACACACACACACACACACACACATGCACACCACATACTCATTTGTACCTCCCAATTTACATATAAGTACAGCTAAGAATTTTTTATTCATATTCTATTGGGAGCAAATTTGGGTGGTACATTTCCAACATATCCATAGCAGGACAAAATCCAGCCATCAGTCTTCAAATTTAAAACAACAACAACAACAATCTCATCTTTATTTTTCAGTGTGTGCATAAATGAGTTTATGCGTGTATAGATTTATATGTCATATCTTGCAATTACTTTGTATGAGAGGATGAGGGTTTGTTTATACATTTCTTTTTCTTTAATGGTAAAAATGTTCTTTATGCTATCAGCATCTGGGGATCTAAGTGTTCCCATAATCATTCCAGGAAGTGTTTTATGAAAAGAGAGAGACAGAGTGAGAGGATGGGAGTGGGGGGGGGGGGGAAAGGAACACACTGCAGAAATTTGCTGCCAAAACTGAGCAAATAAATGGAGTCTAATTATGCTGGTTCACACATTCTAACTCATACACTCCAGAGATAATAGATAACTTATTCATTGGCACATAGCAGAAAGGTCCCCTTTGCTTCATGGTGGAGTTGGGTCTAGAAACGATATGCAACTGATCCCACAATAACAGTTCGTTTTTTAGAATAAAAATTATAGTGAATACTCTATATGCTATTATGTGCCCAATTAGACAGTGATTATGTGGCACTCTTGAAATCTTGGCAATGACTCAGTTCCAATTATAGAAAAAAAAATACTGTGGTTTTTCCCCACATTCAAGGCATCCAGATGTATTTGGGCATTACCTGACTTGGATGGTTTTTTCCAAACTGTAATAGACAGGGGAAGGGAGGGAGCATTCATGGGAAGGATTAGGGCTATGAAAATAGCCCACCCCCAACTTGCTGTATCTTTTCTTATCCTATCCTTGTTGGAAATAGTGGAGTTAATATTATCATTGGCCATTAAGAAAGCATCAAAGACACCTTGTAAACCAATAGAAGAGAATATTTGTAGCTCAGGATTGAACTGTGGTGCTCTCTGAGTTATTGTTTTCTTGCAGACATTTCATTACTCAACTAGATAACATCATCAGTGCTGGAAGGGAATGGGAATAAATCCCACTCCTTCCAGCACTGATGTTGTCACCTTGTTGGGTAAAACCAACATTTTGACTGCGATTTGTATTGTTCGTTATGCATATTAGAAATAAATGAAGAATATAATCACACATGTTCCACCAAACTGAGGAGTGAAGGAGGGAGGGAGGGAGGGAGGGAGGGAGGGAGGAAGGAAGGAAGGAAGGAAGGAAGGAAGGAAGGAAGGAAGGAAGGAAGGAAGGAAGGAAGGAAGGAAGGAAGGAAGGAAGGAAGACACTTCACCATTAGCCGTTCTGAAAAACCTGATGCATCATGCTTGGTCTCTGCCATAATATTATTCTGCTGTTCCACAATGCTGGAAGATAGAATGAAAGACACACATGGCTGTTCCTTCGGCTCAGGTGACAGACTTGTAATTCGGGAGTTCTGTTTGAGCTGTTTACTCTGAAAGGTCCTGGAAACAAGAGCTGTAATTTGTAACCTGTGCTTTCATCACTTCAGCATTGCATCTGGATTATACTTGATTATTATAAAATTATGATAACAAAAGATTTACTTTCGGTGTAATTGTTTTCCTTCTCCTGTGTTCCTCTCTCCACTCCCCCTACCCATTGTGTGCCTAGGGACAAGGTCTTTTTGTCATCTATAAATCACTCAATAGCTGTTGGGTCCAATGTGGGGGTATAAAGAAATAACCATTCACTGGATGTTAGTAAAGCTTCTCCCTCAAGTATAACTGCTGGTGGTGCAAATGTAGATAGACATGTCTCTTCCTCTCTGAGTTCTCACTTTGTGAGTGTGTGTGTGTGTGTGTGTGTGTGTCCTTTACATCAGCATTGACTTCTAGTGTCTTCCTGGACAAGTCCCTGCAATTTTCTTGGCAAAATGGCAGAAGTGTTTTGCCATTGCGTCCTTCCTAGGCCTGAGAGAGAGAGATTGCCTCAGGGTCAGCCAGCTGATTTTGTACCTAAAGCAGAATTAGAACTCACAGTCTCTGGCTTCTAGCTGGTGCTTTAACCACTATGCCAAACTGGCTCTCCAGCTCTGGTTTCCCCTTCCCAAATTGTCATTGGTAGGCAATTAGGCATGAGGAATTCTTTTCAGAGAGGTCAATGAAAGGTTCCTTTCAGAGTTTAGGACAACTCGCCATGGGACGCTTCAACGCTGTATTAATTGTTTCATTCAGATATTTCTATTATTGGTGAGCATGTTTTCATCTAAATTATTGTAACTCTTGTATTTCTGAATGTATTTTATTATTATTGGCCATGGTTCTGTTGAAATTAATTTAACTTTTGTATTTGTTGAATTCTCCTATGGCAAATTGTCCCGTGGTGAATTGGCCACGGCAAGTTGGCCCATTCCTTTCTTTTCAAACCTCAGGGCTGTGATGACGGGCTGATGATGCAACACACATAGAAACTGGGTGACCCACTCAGCTTGTTTTGAGGCCGAAAGCCTTCCATTTGCATTCATTGCCATTTGTGTGCAAAGATACCCATCGACCAGGGCATCACTCTGTTCAATGTGCTTGAGATAAATTCTGTTAAAAAGAGGAAAGGTGCAGTTTAGGCCTGGCTCAAGTATAACATGCCGACACTAGAAAAAACAGGTTTTTTTCTGATGGAAAGTTACTGTTGAGAAAAAAAAAAGCAAAAGTAGCGTTTATATTGTGGCTTAAGGAAAGCTGATGAAAGAATGGGTTCGTTTGGCTTGGATTTCCTTTTGGGATGGGCCTTACTTCTTATGTTTATTCAAATTCAATTTGAAAGAGGGGGAAAAAAAGCCCTAAGTTGTGAAGCTTTGCAGTGAGCTTCATTCTCAGTGAGCTCTGAACTCATCAAAGAAGGCTCAGCACAGATAGCATTTTAAGTCCCAGATACTACTATGAAACCAGATCTGTAGTAAAACAAACCCTTTGACATCAAAGTCAGTTCTGCAAGTATCTCTATACATTAAATATAAAATTTTCCTCCAAAGTGGAAAAATAGGGGCAAACTAAGATTCATTATTCAATTTATTACTGTCATGAGTCTCTGTGGCTTGATGTGCCTTCAAAAGCTTCACTTGATCCTAAGAGGCTTAAAGCTTATCCGGTGAATTTTTCTCCATAAATCCCAAGCTAGCTATGGAAAGTCTGACATGTAAGGACTAATTCTCCTAACCTTTACCGACAGGCAGGCATATTTCTTTCAAAAATAAATTGTGGTTAACATTGTAATTAATCTTCTATTTTATTTTGCCCGTATTGTAGAAGAGTCTAGTAGGCTAGCCCGGTGTTTAATCAGAATATGTGAGCTGGAGGTAATGTGAAATGTAGTGGCCCAGTCTTCTGCCATGATTATTTAAAAAAAGAAAAGAAAAAAGAAATAGAGCCTGTGTGTAATTTATTGTCATATGAGTATAATTAATCAAAAGCTTAAATTCATGTTAAATGTTAAAGAGAGTCAGGGGAAACAGCAAGGGTTTCAGGCACAGGTGAAAAGACATATTTTGAACTGTCTAAACATTTGATTGACAGCAGGTCAGTCTACTCAGTAATAATCTGGAATAACCCTGGGATGCTAATTTCTCGGAGACCAAGTTTACATAGTTGAGGAAATGTTGCGACAAGTTCACTGTTTGCTTTTTACACAGATGTTTGCAGAATGACAAACCAGATATAAAATGTGCTCTTTTGGGGGAAGGGAGGCAGGGAAGGGGGGAATATTTGTGCAGAAATGAGTGTGCATGATAGCATTTGTGCAGTTCAACAAGTAGTGAAAAAGTAGTTTTATGTGAGAGGACAGCATGCAGGAGTATAGAGGAAAAGCATCTCTTTGAATGATTAAAACAAGCACATGTCTTCCAAGGTTCACAAGAGTGCTTCAGCAGCTGTTCCTGGCTATGCCAGCAAATATATCTGCAAAACCACTGTCCTTCATTTTCTGCTCACTCTTATCCTAGGAAGTTTCAAACCACAAAATAGCTAGTTTAATGTCCTCTTTTAATTCTCTCCTCATAAACTCCCAAATGAAAAATGGAGCACAAATATTTGACTCTCTCCTTTCCACCATCCCAGTCCCCGCAGTCTCCCAGACAGGCAGGAATAGGAAACGCAGTCCCCAAATTGGAGAAGGGGCTCCCCACTGCTTCAAAAGAGTCAATTGAATTCAAGAATCTTCCTCTTTAGAAAGGCTTTCTGGGTCTTGAAATTCAAATATGTAGAGAATGTGTTAAATTTATGACTATACGATACTTAACAACGCAATGAGATAGTCGCTTATTTATGTGTATGAATATTTTAATGACATTTCGCCTCTTTGAAAACTAAGGTACAATGCAAATGGCCAAATAAAATAAATAAATTAAAATTCAGTTTTGTTCCTCCTGAAGACAGGAATTTGTCCTTAAGGATTTCATTCCATTTTACATTTTATCATGTTTATAAATGTTTAAATGTTGTTATATTGCCCATTCAAGTGCAGAGGCACACTTTAAATTATTTAGAAGATGCCGTGAAGGTATGAAGCAGTTCATTGATTCACCATTCGCTATGCTCTTATCTCCTGGATATGTCTGGGAGATTCAATTCTTTTGCTATTATTAAGCAGCAGCTGCCCCTCCTGTTTGAAACCTGCCTCCTGCCAGATGCCAATAATGATTAAATCTATAATTCAGGGAGGCTTTCGCCCTAATATCTGGAAAACATTTATCCATCACAATGCAATAAAAAATGTGCAAAACCTGGAGGCCACATAGTTTAAAGCACATTTCAGCCTTAGAATCACAAAGAAGTTGCCACAATTTAATTTTTTTCCCAGATATCCACCATTTTAACCCATAACAGGTTTTCTCCCACTTATGGCCAAACTTTTAGTTTGTAAATAAATGAGGATCTTTCTTATGCAACCAGAAAACAAGTAGCAGAAGAGAGCAGAGGTCCCACCGTACCTTGTTCCACACTTAAATAACAGGGGCAGTAGTGTTTTTAGCAAATAAATCAAAATGTTGCACTTTGCTTTGAAGAAGGGCTGCAATCCAGGTTCCATGACCGATGAAAAATCATGAAGCAATGAATAATAGTAGCATTGCTAACTGAGTTAGAGCTAAAGAGTACAGAAAAATAGGCAGTGAGAATCCTTTCCCATTGGTGGTCAAGTGTCAGGCTGGCTTACCAAAGGGCCCCGGTTATATCTGGTAGATCCAACGATAGTTCTGGTAGATCTATCTAGTGATAGATCTAGTGACTTACTTACAGAGCAGCAGCAGGCAAGTAGGCTCTCTGCTTTTAACCTAGATTAAACCAATTTACTGTTTTAATTTTCTTAATTTTTAAATCTCTTACATTTTTGAAACTCTATGCAGGGTGGCCATTAATCTACTTAACCCATTCTCAGCTATATTTCAGCTACTGGTTAGCTATATTTTAACTGTACTTTTGATATCCCGAGCTGGGCCTCAGCTATGGGAATGCCTTGCTGCTGCTTTTTTGTTGTTGCTATATAGGTTTTTCTGCTTTGTCAGGAAACCTAGTATTGTCTACTATTTTTTACCACTTTTTCTTTTACTATTTTCTTTTTATCATTTTACTATTTTGTGATTTTTATTCACTCCCTACTCCCTGCTTTGGCGGGAGGGTAGGATTCTTGCCTTACTTGTGAGGAGGGATTTGCTTTTTCTTGACTCTTGGCCTTGTTTTTTTTTTGTGTGTGTGTGTTTTCTTTTTTGGATCCAGGACTTGCCTTGGGGATTAGTTTCTTGTTATATTACAATGCTCCCCCTTTATTGTGTTATTTAACGCAATGAAGTCAAAGAAAAGGTGCAGATCCCTTACTGACCTGGTTCCTCAACCTTCTTTGAAGCAATCCAAGATGGAAGACTTTGTTTTGGCTCAGTCTCTTTGTTCGGAAACTCCAGTTCCTTTCTTTCTGGCTGCTGCTGGTCATGGCGATCCTTTGGTGGTTGAGGATGTCGCCCCTCGAGTGGAGAACAAAGGCTCCTCTAAAGCTACGGTCCCCAATCGATCTTTAAACGAGCCCACCCTTACTGAACTTCTGGCTCAGCAATGTTTTCTGGTTGCAGATACAACAGCGAGCATACAGCTCCAGCTTGACAAAATAATAAGTACCCTAAATTATTTAGTTTCTTGGGTTGCCAGTGGTAATGTTGGGCCAGCTGCTCGGCAGCCCGATGTGGTAGCAGGGTCTCCCTTGTCAAGCCTCAGCAAAAGATCTGCTCAACATAACCCTACCAATAGTTTGAACTCTATTTCCCTAGATGTAAACAGTCACCTGGTTTTACAGCCAAAACAGGTGGCCCTAAATATCAATCCTATTAACGGCTACTTGCCGCGCTGGGGCTCAATACGGCTGGCAAGGGGTCATATACTACAGCTATTGGGGTTGGAAGCTGATGATTTGAAGGAGGTCGAATCTTTATCCTCCTCTAGATACTGCACTCGAGTGTTACTTAGTTTCGACAATTCTAACACCCCCAAACTATTCTTCAGGAGAAGATCTTTACTAAGGTCTTTCGGCATTTTGCCAAGAAGAGTCTTCAAAGATATGTCGACTAAGCCTCTTTTAAGTAATCGACCACCTGTGAGTGTTAGGAGATTTACTGCCCCTAAAAGATCTTCAGTAGCACATGTTAATGTGCCAACCCTGAATGTCATCTCTGATGTCAGTCCATCTACTAAATATACATCTATGCTCGTAGAATCTCCTGATGGCGCCCTCTCTGATGGGGTTTTGACTGATCCTCCTACTGTCAATCAAACCAACCCCCCTCAGTGAGTAACATCTCATCAGGAACCTTGCCTTGACTTAATCAGCCGGGAAGAAATGGCCTTAAAGGAAGTGACATTAGCCCAGGGTATACAAGGCCTCTTAGCGAATAAGCCCCAGGCCAGTGACTCTGGGATTCCATCTATTCATGTGACTGACTTATCTCAAGACAATTTCTGGAACCAGGAGGAGATACAGCTCTTCGACTCCTTTCGTGCGCTTCCACATTCAGAAAGGGCCCAAATTATTAAGCGTTTGGTTGCAGTTAAAGCCAAGCTTTGGAGTCTCTTACTACCTGATAAGGCTTTTCCTGGATTTCAGGGAGCCCATACCGATTCATCAGTGGAAGTTCCCCTGGCCCTTTTTCCAGGATGTCTTACTCGTCAATATGAAGATCTTGGGCTCCCTCAGACCCCGTCTGCTGATGCCACTGAATGCTTGTCAGCTAATGCTAATGCTACAAGTACAAACTGGAGTGCGTTTAGAGTTCTACAGCCCCATGAACAAGGTTCGCCTCCCTTCCCCTCTTCCCTGCCTTTATCTCCCATGAGGGTGACATTGCCTTCTAATAACGGGTGTATCTTTTTGGACCAGAAGGGCTCCCTTGAAAAAATTAATTGTATAGAATGACTATCAAACTTGGCAACCCCCCTCTGTACTCTTAAATGTCTTTCGTGGAATATAGCAGGTTGGGGGAGAAGGTGTGGTACTATAGAATTTACCAACTATATTCAGGCATTTGATGTGGTTCTGCTTCAGGAGACTTGGGCATGTGATAAGATATCCCTTACAGGGTTTACGGCCATTTCCCTGGCCGCCATCAAACAATCGGCGAAGGGAAGACCCAAGGGTGGCTTGGCTTGTTTGGTCTCTACCTCCTTAAAGGTGGAGACAGTGGAGCTGTCCCCCTGTGGCTCTTTAGCCATGGCACTCCTAATTAAGAGAGGATGCAGCAAATTGTGTGTTTAACGTCTACCTTCCTCCGATGGTGAGGCAAGCCGATATTAAGGCTCAATGGGATGAATTGGAGAACTATATTACTTGTATTGAAACTAAATTTCCAGGGCTATACACCTTTATAGGGGGCAATTTTAATGCCCAACTGGGAGTACATGTTCCTCCACCGATTGAGGCACTTTACTCCCAAGAAATCCTTCAGGCAATAGGACATCAGATTTCAGCTAGACATTCTAAGGATGAACTAACAAATTTTGCTGGTATCCAGTTAGCACTTTTAGCATCCCAACATGACAAGATAATTCTTAACGGGAGTACCCAAGGCGATCTAGTTGGTGAGTTTACTTTTAGTTCCTCACGTGGGAGTAGCACTATTGATTTTGTGCTGGTTTCTCAGTTACTAAGAAAGGCAGTCCATGCTTTCTATGTGGACTGCCGTACGGAGAGCGATCATTACCCCCTGGTTACAATTATTGGGCTTTCCTCAAATATACACTTATCTAAAGGTCCCCAGATATTGGATCCCTATGCGGCCTTCTATATAAAGAGGATCAAATGGTCTTCTAATACCGAAAGAAAGTTCCATTCCTTTTTATTATCTCTGGAATGTCTCAGCCTTTATAATCAGGTTCTAACAAGTAGTGGCTTAGAGACAATCTTGGCCTTTGAATCACTAATTAATAGTGTTCAAAGGGAGCTAGGAGCAGATTGTAGGCCAAAGGGTCCATATCACGTAAGAAGCAATCCCTGATTTGATAAAGAATGTCTGATGCTTAGGAACCAGATTAACCGGGCTTACTTGCTTTACCGTAACCGAGGGGACAAACGCCCACCAGAGGACTATTACCGCCTGAAGCGGGAGTATAAAGGGCTAATTGTTAAGAAAAAGAGGGCTAAAGAGAGAGAGAAGTGGGATTTACTTCTCTTCTCTGTCCAGCAGAAGAATACCCGACTATTTTGGCAAATTGTTGCCAGTTCTCTCCCTGGCCACCAAGAACTCCCTCTCTGCTGTATTTCTAACAGAGATTGGGAAAACCATTTTTTGTCAATTTTTCAGGCTTCAATAACTTCAACTAAGCTCGGATCACAACTGCCTCTTGCAATTCCTATATGGCAACCCGTGACTCATGCTGAAATTGCTGAGCTTATCTCAGAACTTAAGTCAGGTAAAGCCCCTGGCCCCGATGCTATACCCCCCATTTTGCTAAAATCTAATCCCGAGTGGTGGATTCCTCTTCTGGCAACACTTTTCACTCATATTAATTCCTCCGGTAGGATTCCTATTTCTTGGAGTCTAGCAATTATTATTCCAGTTTTTAAACGAGGAAACAGGAACAACCCTGCCGATTATCACCCTATAAGCCTGCTTTCCATCATTGGAAAATTGTATGCTAAATATCTTCAACGTAGACTCCTCATTTGGGTTGAGGAGTCTAACATCATTGGTGCAGAGCAGATTGGGTTTAAAGTGGGCTGTGCCACATTGGACCACTGTTTTGTTCTAGCACACCTGGTTGACAAATACGCTATTATACCAGGTGGCAAACTTTTTACTGCTTTTATTGATTTAAAGGCAGCGTTTGATTCAGTCCCTAGGGAACTGTTGTGGTCAAAACTGCATAAAAGTTCTATTGATAGACGTCTTTTGTTCCTAATCAGATCTTTGTACAATCAGACCTCTAGCCAGGTTAGGTGCAGCTTGCAGGGAGAACTTTCAAATCCTATCCCGATTGAGAGCGGAGTTAGGCAGGGTTGTGTCCTGGCTCCTCTTTTGTTTAATTTATTTTTATCCGACCTGGCCTTTTACATTGAACACATTGAGTCCCATGCCCCAAAGTTGTTAAATACGAAGATTCCGCTTCTTCTTTATGCTGATGATGCGGTCCTTCTTTCACAATCAAGGCTCGGTCTAAAAAGATTACTCTCTGCATTTGGGTCCTACTGTGCTGAGAACCATTTGTCTATTAATTATGACAAATCCAAAGTATTGGTATTCTCCAGAGCCCGGAAATCATACAGCTGGGCTATCAATGGTAATGTGGTTAGGTAGGTTTTCCATTTCAAGTATTTAGTTATTCAATTTCAGAATACTGGTGCTTGGACTAAACATCGAATCCAGGTGCTGAATTCGGCCTCTTGTAGCCATTAGCAGATTATAAGATTCTTTTTTACCCAAGGAGGCCAGTTTATTCCTTCTGCTCTGTGTATATATAAAGCCAAAACTCTGGCCCAAACTCTTTATGGAATTCCCATATGGGTACGAGGCTTCAAAGATTGTATTGAAAGAACTCAGGCTGTTTTTCTTAGGAAACTTCTGGGCCTTCCTCCCTGTGTTGGATTTGCTTCGATCTACCTGGAACTGGGCATTCATTCAGTCGAATGCATGGCATGGATTAACACCTTCAAATGGTGGTTTCGGGTGCTCTTTTCGGCAGTCCCTGGTAGCTACCTCTCCCTGGTGTTTGCTGACTCTCATACCTCTCGTTGGGAGAGGGAGCTAACGAAGAAACTCCACTTGCTAGGTTTTACGGGGGATGCTCTGGGAGATTATGGTCTCAAGGACGCCCAGTTTAGGGTAGTCCAACGGCTTGTGGACATAGATTTGCAATATCTAAGAGCCAGAGCCAACAAAACCTGCTCCCCTTTGATCTTTAGCCATTCTAATAATTACAGATTGAGGATGGCTTCATATTTCTATAATCTAACCATCCCCAAGTATAGAAGAGTTTTTTCCCTGGCCCGTTTCAATGTCTTGCCCTCAGCACTACTCGATGGGCGATTTAAGAGGCTCCTGTTCAGTGAGCGACTATGCCCCTGTGATAGGGCCGAAGTTGAAACTGTGGAGCATGTCTTATCATACTGCCCTATGTATAACACAGCCAGAATTAAATTATTCTCTCTCCTTGGAATTGATCCCTCTGGTTCTAATGTTAGTAATCTGGTTTTATATTGTCTGGGGGATGGCTCCTCCTATATTACTTCTCAAGTTTCTAAATTTCTGTTAAGAGCTGTAACTACCAGAGGAGAACGTTGTAATTCCTCTTTAGCCAAGACTTCTGGTGTTTAATTGTTTGTGATATTTTTCTTGTGTTTTCTTTTGTTGCACTTGCATTTTGGTCTGTGACCGCAAATAAATATATATATATATATAGATCTGGTAGATCTAATCCTTCATAGAAGAGATGTGCTATTTTCCTATCCTAACTTTACTAACTGGTATGTGTAAAGACTAGGATTGCTCTATTAACTGCAGCAAAACTTTCAGAAAAACAAATGGATTATTTTCAGAAAAACAAATGGATAGTGCCACTTTCTCCTTTGATTTAAGGTCAGTAGTGTTCTCAGATCTGCTTATTGTTTTGTGAAGGATGAATACATGTTCCTTGCAGTGATTTTATTTTCTATTATGGTAATGCTTATTTTGATTTTTTAGAAAATGGAACGGTTTCTGAGCAGGTATCAAGGGTGCTTTTCTCACATATGGGGACTTGATTTTGTCTTAGTGTGCAATTAGAACAGCTTCTTAGAAAGATATCAAATGAGGGTAGCTGATTAAACAAGAACTAATGAATTCCTGCTGAGATAGGGGGGAAAAAATCATTAAAACACTTGGCTTCAATCTATAGCCAGCTCATTTAATTCAAAGTATGGTAACAAATAGCTGATCGTATTTCTTAGCAGATTCCGAAGGAAATTAAATTGAAGTTAGATGGAATTTGGAGCTTGGCATCCAAAGTCAAACTCAGTACCTGTTGCTTAAGTATGTTGAGCTGCCGGGACAGCAAGTATGGTCATAATTGCCTGTCTTATTGCCAAATGGGGAAAAATAATTTACTGCAAACCTGACTGGCTTAAAGTTTCACTTTAGCATTCTTTAGCATTTATATAGCAGATTTAAAATTCAGAACATTTCATCCTCCTTCCTCTCACAATGTGGTGTGATAGATTTATATTGGCTTTTTCTTGTTTCGTAGAATAATTGAGTTTGGGAGAAAAGAGCTTGCGAGCGAGGGCTTTTCACACCCTACAGTGTGGTATTGCAAAGTGAAGAGAAGGATGACATGCTGCGATTCCCTTTTCTCGTACATTGTGCCTCTTGAAAATAGAACCCCTCCCCATCTGACAGTGTCAGAATTTGAATCTTATTCTTTTTCTCGTGCGAGGGAGGGGGAAACTTCTTAACAGGGACAACGTTTTGAATGGAGGCTTCTCCAGTCATCCATTCCAAATTGCAGCTGAGACCATCCAAGACCAGTCCTAGATGGATCCAAACTGAAAAGTGTAGAGGATGTCAAAAGTGGTTGCACGCATGTGGGGTGGGGTACGGAGATGTTTCACATTTAATTTGTTCTATTTGGATACCCTTTCACTGGAGCACAGGCTATTCTTCATGGAATGGAATGGAATGGAATGGAATGAACAGGTTCCCTCATGATGCAATTTTAAGGGCCTGAAGGAATGGGAGAGACTTCGAAAATGTCCACATGAGAACTTTGTGACATTTGGAAAATGGCTTGGGATCTGGCAATGTTGATTGGTTTTGAGAATTGAACCAGTTTTTTTCCCCCTGGGTCTGCTTTAATTTCTTTTAAAAAGCAGCAGAGGTAAAATTTTGATATTCCCCCCCTACCCCACCCCAGCAATGCAGCCCTGCTCCTCCATTTTCATATTTGTAGAATTTCTTGTCTGACTGCAGCTCCCAGATCTTGGGCTACTGTAACTATCCAGTCTTTTACAGAAACAACCAGTCACCTAGGAATAGATGACAAAAGTGGATGGGATTCCCAGCCATCTAAACTGGACAAGACACTCCTGAAAAACACAAGCAAATTGTGTGTCAAACATAGGCTGAAAGGGGTATGTGAATCATTTATCTTCATAGTTAAATGGTGAAGCCAAGTCTCCCAGCAAATCAAATAGTGCTTCGGGATCAGGCTATACATCTTGTTCTTCTCTGCTCATTGTCTTCCTTGGATAGGGCTGCCTCAGCCTCTTGCTACCCCCAGGAGGAAGATAAACATGAAATTCTCCAGGAAAGATGGATAACTGTCTGCTACTGTACAACTAGTCAATATGATTCTTTTACACCCATGTAAACCTTAAGATAATTATCACAGGCCTGTAAGGTCCACATCTCTTTCCTGCTTTCTTTGTCTGCCTCTTACCTCCTTTCCCCATGCTCATTTGGGGATAAAAGTTCATGAAGTGGAGTTAAAATGCAACCCAATGAAAAATTATATTATAATTAGTATATCAACCATCTCCTGGCAGACATTTCTTAGTTTTTAGTTTCAACAGACCAACCCTGCTACCCCAATGTCAACGCTGCTAACATTGGATGTTCTTGCTCTGACAAAATACGCAGCGCTGTGTGGTATTTTTAGAGTTAAATTAGATGATGCTGGGAGGGGAGGAGAAAGAATGTGTGTGGGGTTTAGTAAGAACAGAAGGGAACCTTTGCCCTTCAAATGAATTGGAGGAACCGCTGGGCCTATCTCTACCCGGACCCAGGCGCCCTGGTCGATGTGATTGAGTCCAGCCTAGAGGGAGAAGCATCCGAATGGCTGAACAATTTATATAATGAGCAAGCCCCAGAATTGGAGGATCCCCACCTCTTCCTCCTAGGGCTGAGAGAAAGATTTGAGGACCCATCCATAGGCCTCAAAGCAGGAGAACAAATCCACAAAATAAAACAAGCCAGCAGGCCTGCCCTGGAGTATGTGCGAGAGTTTCGCAAGATAGCAGGTCGAATAGAGGGGTGGCCTGAGCAATCCCTAATCTATCACTTCATTGAGGGATTAGACGACCACCTCTCTCAGGCCTGCATCTATCGAGCGTACCTGATCAGCTGCAAGAACGGTACCAGGCAGTGGTGAAGCTACACGTTCAGCTCGCCCTCTTTAAGAAGCCTCCCCCACCTGAACCCGAGCCGAAGCTGGAGCAACCCGAACGGCAATCACCCCCACGAAAACCTCCATGCCGTGCCGACACTTTGTTACACGAATAAAGACTTTTTAGGATAAACAATGCCTGGAAGTTCTTTGAAGTGTTTCATTAGTCGGAACCTTGACACCCAATATGTCTGCCTTAACTTCATCCTCTCTCTCTCTCTCTCTCTCTCTCTCTCTCTCTCTCTCTCTCTCTCTCTCTCTCCTCCCCTCCTGCCATCTTCACTCTGTCTCTTTCAAACTGCACACTCTGTAGCTGAGAGCAGATACAGAGGTGACACTCTTAAGTACAGAGGGATCTCTAATTTAATCAAACAGCTTCTGCAGCCTTTCTCCGAAAAACTAACTTTCCAAACATAGCTCTCATTGAGGACTTAGGTTTAGGGGTTAATAACTAGTAATCTGTCCAAGAAAGGAAGTTGTTATAAACCTTGTTCACCACTTTGCCCTTTCAGAGTAATTATGCTCATTTTTGCCTCCTGCTTTCCAAGTATCTCATCATGTTTGAGTTCAAGGCTCAGTAATTATGCCCATTAGTGAGTTGCTCTCACATCATGTCAACTGAAGTAATGAGTAGACAAAGATCATTTCAAAGGAGAAGCGTATCTTATCATTCTCCATACAGCGAATATCTTGACTACACTTGTCAGAATAGAAACCACCAAACAGTTATCAATTCTGCTTGTTTCTATACTATTCACCTAATAAGTATTTGATCCAAGAGTAGTTCAGTGAAAGGTCATTCTAAAGTAGAGTCAGGCCATCAGGCCATAAGCTCAGGAAACAAAGCACTGGCCAAGCTTCTTGCTTGTGTGGAGATCTGTATATACAGGTATACAACCATTCATTTAATGACTGTTCAAAGTTCCAATGGCATTGAAAACAGTGACTTATGCCTGTTTTTCACACTTACAACCATTGCAGCATCCCCGTGGTCATGAGATAAAAATTCGTATGCTTGGCAACTGGCATGCATTTATGACGATTGGAGTGTCCCAGGAATCATGTGATCCCCTTTAGTGACCTTCTGACAAGCAAAGTCAATGGGGAAGCCAGATTCACTTAATAACCCTGTAACTAACTTAATAATTGCAGTGATTCACTTAAGAACTGTGGCAAAAATGTTTGTAAAATGGAGTAAGATTGCAGTAATTGAATAAGTGTCTTACTTAACAATGGAAAGTTTGGGCTCCATTGTGGTTGTAAGTCAAGGGCTACCTATATATATATATATATCCATATGCCATCCCCTGTTTCTTTTTCTGTGGAGAGGGAGGCTTGAGTCAATCTTCTGTGAAATAATTTAATGTGAAACCATTTGGGAACCTCTAACTTTGTTGCCTGTTCCCGTTGACCACATGCTCCATGTAGGTAATGCTTTTTAAAAAAAAAGCTAAATACTTTTAGCTCTTGAGGGAATTATGGATTGACTGTAGAGTCCTGTGTAGTGTTGAACGCATGTCTATGAAGTGATTGGTCATCCATCATTTGTCATTGGTTAGAAGGCAAAAAGTAGTCCCTTAACTTGCTTTTCTTTTACCTCAGCTATTGTTTGATTTCTTCTGCATTGTTTTCAGGGGAATGGAGCAATGAACCTAGGGCTTGTCTGCTAAAGAAAGAGCCCTTTGATTCTGTAAATCACACTTTGCCTTTTTTTTATTCCCAATTTGAAATGCCAGAAACTGCTTTTAATAGAATTACAATCACCAACTTTTCAATGGGTGTAACTGGAAACACCAAGGAAAATATGTTTTTACATCGTTCGGTCCCACTATTGATGCCTGTCACTGTTGGTAAGGGTCACAGCAGGTTTAGTTATTCCTAATATTTATTAGTGATATATTCAAAGACAAAGCAATCTTTTGGTGATATACTGTAGTTTATAAAATTCAAAATAGTAAAAGAGATGAAAATTTATTAGAACAATATAATAACTTGAGCTATCCGGGTGCTACACTATGAACTGTAATTTAACCAATTGTAGTAGTCCGAAAATACATAATCCCAAATTATATTTTGTTATTTTTGAGAGGTAATATGGAGCTATAGAGAGCCAGTTTGGCCTAGTGGTTAAAGCGTCAAGCTAGAAACCAGGAGACTGTAAGTTCTAGTCCCATGACTTAGGCACGAAAACTGACTTGGTGACTCTCTAAGCCCATGACATCAGATTCTGGTGACAAGACAATTGATCAATACCTGTCGCAATCAATGGATTAAAATTCAAAAACAACAACAATAATAACAAAAACCAGCAGACCCTGCGGTTGTAGGAAACACTAGGAAGAAAATAAAAATAGGGAGCTGTCAGCCCCATTAAGTACATAGACCAGTAATTCCACAGGAAAGCTAAAGCTAACTTTTATTGAGACTGGCAATAATAACAGAGTCCTGAAGTAGCTCCTCCTTTTTATATTTCAGTGAATTAGGGAGGGATCTGTCTGAACTGCTTTTGAATGGTATGTTTCTAGATTTTAAAAAATTTCAACTCCTGTTGCCTAAGTAACAGTTCTTGCATATTTCCATCAAGGTCCTGTTGCTCGTTTTGTGCATTGGGTGAGAACCCTGGAATGATTTGTTTGATAATTCATTTTGTGTGTGTAGGTTCTTGTCTACCCATGGAATTTTTAGGTATCTTCTTCAACACCAAAGTTCAAAAATGGCAATGTCCTTTCCATCCTGCTTCTTCAAAGTTCAACTTCCAGGTAATACCGTGGTTTGCATTATTCAGATCTTTGTAGATATACACATATCAGGGCATCTGAATATCTTTTCCAAGGTCTTCATGGCTACTTTATCTGCAGTGTATTTCTTGATTACTAATTTCTTCATTGTTAATATGGCAGAAACTATTCACCACTTCAGAGTCAATTCTAAGGCTGTTTGTTCTACCTGTTGCCATTAGTTTGGTTTTCTTTATATTTAATCCTAGTTAAAAAAAAATTCACTGCACTCCTTAACTTTTATTACACATGCTTGCAGATGCTTTGTATTTTCAGCTAATGCTTCTCTTTAAAGCTCTTTAACTTTCCTCCATTTCTATTGCCTGGTAAGAAAATATAATGGGAATGGCAGTGAGGCAACTATAGAAAAGCTGATTATGGTGACATCATGAAAAAAGGAAAGAGGGTGGGATTACCTGGCAACATGGAAATTGGACTTGGGAACAGTATGAAGAATGAAGGTTAATGTCAGAATAGTTTCTGGAGTAACCTATTTATCTTTAACCTCATCAATTTGCATTTCTATGATTTTCATATTGCACGACTAGACATTCCAACCATGGCAACTGTTGTATCCATGACATTTTTGAAATTCATGAAATATTCCCAATGTATTCACTACCCTTAAGTTCTCTAAATCAGCAGTACCCAACCTTTGTGGCTTGGCGGCATGGCGGGGGGGGGGAGAACTGCACTGGCAAGCGGTGGATTGGCGAACATATGCATGCGCAACTTGACTTGCACAAATTGGCGACAGCGGGCCTATGGGTTGGGGACCCCTGCTCTAAATAACATTATTAATTATTAAATAGCATAATAACATATTTAGGAGTGACTATGGAGATTCTCAGTCATCCAGGTCATGGTTGTGCCAAAGGTGCTTTTTCAGGAGGCAACTGGACTTTCTTGTTTTTCTTTGAAGACATTTCGTTTCTCATCCAAGAAGCTTCTTCAGCTCTGACTGGATGGTGGGGAATGGAAGGAGTTATATTCCTTGCAGACAGCTGGTCATTTGCATTCTTTTAGAGTGGTTGAGGCCATTTGGAGGTTTATCTGTGTCCACAGGGTCACCTGAGTAGTGCAAATGTGTGTGGAGCCTTCTTGGCTGGAGTATATTTTCTGCCCTGTGTCCTTTCACTGTTGAAGACAGGCACAGGCTGTTGGGGATGAGTCTGTGTTGTCTGCATCTCAAACTGAAGCACAAATGGTTCCCATAGTCTGCAATGTTTTCTGGAAATCCATTCATTCTCCCACACCATTCAAAGGGTGTTCAACCCAAAGTGCATAGCTAAATGTCTATGGAGATTCTCAGTCATCCAGGTCATGGTTGTCCCAAAGGTGTTTTGAGAAGGGACATAGGGCAGAAAACATACTGCAGCCAAGAAGGCACCACACACATTTGCACTACTCAGGTGACCCTGAGGACACAGATAAACCTCGAAATGGTCTCAACCACTCTAAAAGAATGCAAATGACCAGCTGTCTGCAAGGAATATAAATCCTTCCATTCCCCACCATCCAATCAGAGCTGAAGAAGCTTCTTAGATGAGAAGCAAAATGTCTTCAAGGAAAAACAAGAAAGTCCAGTTGCCTCCTGGAAAAGCATCTTTGGGACAACATATTTAGGAGGGTTTACTAAAGATACATAAGGAGTGCATATCTATATCTCCTTGTGTTTTTGAAACTTTTAGATTCAAATTAAAATGTGGTTTCATGGTACTAAAGCGTTAATTTTTATTTAAAAAGGCATGCCACCATTTTAGAATTTACCTCATATATCTGGAAAAACTTATACTGAAAATGAGTAATTGAATTGTCTGGCTATTTGTCAGTTGTAATCCAACATGAAATCATGGTGAAGAGGGGATGAAATGAAGAAATTCAGATAAATGACAAAACATGGGGACTGGTTTTTTTTAATATTATTACAAATACCTGAATCAGATTTATTACAGGGCTGCCTATTGATACGCAACCAATTTCTGCAATCTATTTAGTGCTACAGATATTTCGGATGGTGGCTAAACAATGACATCTGCATATCAGGTTGATGAAGTAGGTAGAACATTTCAAACAGCTTTTGCATGGGAGTTCACCTGGATTTGGACCCAAATTAGGTGAGATGGGCATCAAAGAAGTCAAATAAAGAAATAAACAAACAAACAAATAATCAATCAATCAATTAATCAATCCTTTCTCACATACTGTAGGTCCAGTGTTTTGAGCAGCAGAGAACAGGTGAAAATCAAAAGTGATCCTTTCCCAAGCACAATTCTCATAGAGTCTCCAGAAGAAAAGGATAGGGTTACAAAAATTCCAGCAATTGAACTATTTCACATTTAGAACAAATATATCCCTATATACATTAGGGGGGAGATTTTCTTTCCTAACTATCTTCTTGTGATCCATTGAGAAAACAGGACTTAATCATATTAAGAATGTGATCCCTGATGTTTGGGATAATTTAAGAAGAAATGAAGTGGCACAGTGCAGGGAAGTATCAAAACATCAATCTTTTTTAAAAAGTCTAAAATGTTTTCAAATAAATTCCCACGTTCCAGTCAGCGGTTTCAATCAATGTAAGCACAGAGGATGTATTAGCTTGGCTAAGCATTATTAATAATACTGATAATAGATGCTTTATTTGTCTAATAGAAATCTGCCTTATAGTCCCTTTGAAACTCTGCCTTTTATCCTCTTCCTATAGTGGAATATACAATTGAATCTACATAATAAAGAGCAACATCACAATCATATGATGATACATTGGCTGGTTGTCATTATTTCCAGGTATGAACAACTTGTCTCATAGAAGTTGGCCAGAGGGTGATAACCCAAAGAACACATGGTGGTAAGGTCCAAAAAAAAAAGGGAGAATAATTTCTGATCCTCACGTTTTCACCTACAACTTTCAAAAAAGTGAGAAAGTTATTTTATTTAAAAGAAGACAGCTTGAAAAGCACTCTTGTACTGCTATTGTATTCCCATTGATTCCCCTGGTACACTACTTGATGTATGGAAGAGTTTTAATCGGCACCAGATGGCTGAATTACACTTTTTATTTCTACAGAACAAAGCTCTCAGGAAGACCCAGTTGGGATACTTTAGAAGAAACACTGTGTTGTGATTCAGTACTGCAGCTGCAACAACACACCAAGGAAATATTTTGACCTAGAGAACATTGACTGTTCTTTGGAACTTAATGTTCTGACTAACTTTGAACTTCAAAGACGTAAAGTGTCCCATCTCTGAAGTCTCAAGGTTAGTGTGGCACTCAACACACATGTTACACAGAATGAATTATTGCCATCACGTGAAAATTAGGTCACCTGCACATTTGAGGGTAAAATTAAGCATGAGATACATTCCTTGCTTATTTAATTTCCAACCACTTTTACTATTTTTTTCCTTTTTTTAAGTGTAGGTATTTTATCTTTAAGTGGGCAATAAAAGTAGTAGACAGTAAAGAAACTATTGAACCCTTTCATTGCTAACTAGTGACACTCACAACTTTAGGGGTAGTATTATGTCCATTGTGGTCAGAAAATTGATCTAAAATATGTGTTATTCTGTCACAAGATAACTGTTTTTGACCTGTGTGACTGTTTCCACTCTTAGATGACTACATATGCTATTCCCTATAGGGAGGATGCTGATATTATTCCATATCACCTTTTGGGTTTTTTTGGTTGATACCCATATTTTTAACTTCTGAATAAGTTATCCTATATATATTGAATGTATTTAATATTTCCTCATCCTGCAACTTCCAGATATGTTTGGTTCCAACTTCCAGGATTTCCAAGCTCTTGACTGGAAGCCATAAATTTTTTTTGTCTGTCATAAATCCTGAATATCAAATTAACTCCAGCACTCAAATAACAGTTATTTATACCTATAAATTGACATTGGAATCCTCTTTCCCATAAATTGATAAGCAAAATGAAAGTTCCAAATTATTTCTGGATGTGTTTGTGAAATATCAGGATTGTGGATTTCAAAAAAGTTGATTCAATCCTAGCTGTATTTAATGTACTTATTTTGCCACAGCTTCATTTGTGTCTGTGTACCAATATCCAGAAGTGCTTCTTTAATCCAAATGCCATAAACCTGTATCACCAAAAAGTGCAAAGTACTCTTGCACCAAATGTTGAATTAATGTGACAGATTAAGAGTGTTAAAGGGAATATTGAGCAGGATCTACCATCAACATAATCATGGAATAGGATAACCTGCTCATTCTAATTATTAAAACAAAGACAGATGACAATTTCTGGGTGAAAGAGTGTCCTTTTCTTTTTAGTGACAAGCTGTTGCATTTCACAAAGTACATGGGCCATGGTCAAATAACGAATGGGGACATGGCAAAATGAAATGTAATTAATGAATTAGATACAACTAATATGATAGCTCTCCATGTAGCTACCCCCTTTTGTTATTTTCAACTACAATTCAGGGGCAACTTTTGGAGAAAGTCTGAAGTCTTCCTTTAGATACCCTAACATTACAAGGCTCTGCTTTTTCTGTTGCGGGGAATGAATGCAATTGCTGCATTCATTCATTCATTTATTGCTATTTATTTATTATATAATTTATTTATTAGTTATGTATTGCTGTAAATAACCAAGGAACTTACAAAACTGGATATTACAGCTACTTCTAAACCCTCAGTACAGCCTTTCACACCCCAATCAGTGACCTTCAAGGATGTTGCAGTGTGACTCCCAGGAACCATTTGGGATGCCTTGATAGGAATTATAGTTCAACACATCTGGACTTCAGTATGAAGATTCCTTTAGGTGAGAAAGATTGCTTTGGTGAGCAATGGCCTGGCTTCAGCAAGGGCAGTGTTAACCAGTGCAGTTTTATCTCTCTCATAGTTCCCCAAGAACAATGTGGACTGGCCTTAAGCAAAGTTTACTCACATCAGGACCATCTTTGCTTGGTCCAAGCATTTCTGTCAGCTTGGCTTTGAAAAGGGGGGGATTGATTCAATAGGAACAATTATAGTTAATAATGCTTTTCGCTCCTATGTTATGGCTCTGCCTAATTTTGGAGTATTATTTCTAAAACCAGGAGAAATCAGCATCATTACCATGACTGAGGTAATTGTTTTTGAACACACTGCCCCCACCAGGACCACCCAACTCTCTGGCAGATTCTAAACATTTCTAAATGGATCGGATCAGAAGGCAGTTTTGGGAGCCATCTGGGCCGTGGATATTTTAGCATTGTCAGTCCTCCTACACATCTGAAATATACCAGGTGCTTTGTGAGGCAGACTACTGAATGGAGCAGCACACTGATACAGTATTTGTCAAGGGCAAAGGAGAGCAGAATATTTATTTCCTTGCTAGGGGGCTGCAATCTTTCCTTGACTACTCCCATTCCTTTCCCACCCAGTAGTTGATAGTTTTGTGTCATGAAATGACCAAATCACAGCTCTTGGTTTACATCTCCTTCATAGTTGCCCTCTATTGCACAGACACTGACAATCCTTTTATTTGCTAAGACATGACAGGATAGAGCTGCTTGAGGCTAAAGAGCTGCTAATGGTCAGCATCTCTTTGCAGGGGATAATAGCATTTGCATTGCGAAAATGTTGAAACGAAAGTTGGCTGCTCTAGAGCAGATATGTCAAACTCACAACTTCATGTGACATCGCACGACATATCGGAACTTTTTTCCCATTGCCGGCAATGGGGTGGGCGTGGTTTCATTGTGACGCATACGGCCTATGGGCCGGCAGTTTGACACCCCTGCTCTAAAGCATCTTCTGAAAGTATGGATTTTTCAAAAGTGAATAAAAGGTCTCTTACCCAAGTGTAGAGAAACTGAGTTAATTTTCTACAGATGCATAAACATCTCATTGCTATTCTCCAATCCTCAACCTATGAATTAGAGCTTTTAAAACTATCAATCCACTGCCTAAAATTCCTTGGGAAGTCCATGAGAGCAACTGAGGGACCCTTGAGTCTCAAAGAACTGCCACATCATTAGGTTTGCATCCTACAGCAATGTAGGATACAGCAATGAAGCAAAATGACCTGCACGTGATTCTATATATATATATATATACCTCTAGATGTTAGCACATTTCTCCTACATGTGAAATACCAGAAAAGGAGTACATGTGTATGTATACTGGGGGAGGTGCCCCATCCCCTTCAAAAGAGTTTTGTTGCCTGCCTTTGATTGCAGAAACAAATGAGAGACAGCATGGTGTAGGAGTAAAGGAAAGGATGAAAGAAACAGTGTAATCTACAAGATCAATTGTAACGATTGTAACCACTTCTACGTGGGGCAAACATCACGTCAATTAAAAACCAGGATCCACAACCAGGATCAGCTAGCAGTCATATGCCACAATCCCAAATCCTTAATCGCTACCCACACCGACACCAAACAACACTAGCTCGATTGAAGCAATACTAAAATCATCGGCCACGCTACCACCCGCCACGCTTGTGAGTTCATCAAAGCCTGGCACTCCAGTAGCAATTCCGTCAACAGACACATTGATCTACAATCAGCCTACAAACCCCTCAGAATCCTAATCAGTCACACAGCCAATTACAGACAGCGCCAACCCCCAACCAACCCATACAAACCCTTCCCCCCAGCAGTTCACCTCCCAATGAGCCTGACCTGATGCAATCTCCCCATCACAAGACCCATCACCAACTTCTCACTGATGACTCACCCGTGACCCACTGAAAATTCACACCTTCCAACGACCCTGACATGAAGTAACCTCCTCATCACAAGACCCATCACAAGCGTCTCTCTGATGACTCATCACAAGACCCTCACTCAACACACCCACACCTGAAGCTCTTATAAATAGATACAGATGTCCCCTAAAAGCTGCTGAAGATGTTACCTAGCCTGGTAATGAAACGTTCGGAAATCAATCCACAAGCTCAGAGAATGAACCATCACCCTCATCCTACACCCGAGCTATAGATATTCGCCACTATTTCAAGTAAAGGAATTGACAGGGAGCAGGAAGCCCCAGATTTTAGTCCCCCATCAGAAATTTGCTGATTTTGGAGCTGCCACTCTCAGCTTAACCTACTTTACAGGGTTGTGATGATTGAAAAAATAGAACACTACACATGCTGCCTTAAGTTGCTCAGTGACTGGTAGAATATAAATCTAATAAATAAATAAGGCAGCTGTTCCACTAAAGGACGTCTAGCAACAACTTTTATATTTTCAGAACATTGTGCCTGTGCCCATTCGTCCTTTAAGCTGGTCTACTGTATGACTGCTGATGACAAGCTGGTACCTTGGTTGCATCCAAAGATATCTTTTCACTAATGGACAATGCTCGTGCTTATCATGGCCTTGAATGATATTTGATCCTCAATACTTGGGAAAACCCTTTTGCCATATCCTATACAGTTCTGGTGTGTACAAAGCTTAAGGATTGTTTTATTTCCAGGAAATGCATGAAGAAAAAGGCAACACTTGAGTATCCCCCTTGAGTAAGTGGACTTTCCATTGCTCCCAAGCCCAGGTGTGGGTAAAATCTACTTTAATAGCTGCTTTCTACTTTTGCCTTCAGTTGTCTTTAGTAATGGTGTTGTATCATATCTTGTTTTTCATTCTCATAGCTTGATTACTACCAAAAGGTAGTGTTTTGCATTAACAAACTATCCAACCCAAAGGTTGGTCCTTTTCTTTGCTTGGGGCCATGAACACCACCCTTAGATTATGACATTTGTCTTCACATTGATCATTGTCAATCCAAAGTTTGCCAATTTGTTGATAGGGATAAACCTCCAGCCAAGTGCACTAGATAGTAAGCACAAGCATTAGCACACTTGTGTGTTCTATCAGCAATACATATTTTTTTTACATTTGCATTGTGTGTCTTGAACAGAATGCTGGGGGCTGCATCCCATGTAGACAGGACTAGAACAAAAACTACATTAAATTTTAATTAAAATTTTAAATGTTTACATGTTGTTACTTTGATTACCGCCCATTAATTTATTTACCTTCCCCTTTTGTAAAATTAAAAATTACACCAGCAGCAATTTCATATGGGTTTTGGGGGGGGGAGGCATTTATGACTGTAGTACTTCAGTTTGTGCTCCCAGGATTATATTACTATTATACCACAGAGAGGTTTCTTTCTCAAAGAAAGAGCAAACAAAGCAACAATAAAACTTACACTCGAGGGAACTGAGTTTTGTATACTCTGTGCTCTCTTCTAGATAACTATGGAAAGATTTTTCCCAAGGCTATGAAAGATTGAGTCAAAAGAAGTCTGTCTAATAATAACACATCTACTCCTTCCCTGAAAACCTAGAAGAGTGTCTCTTTCTTAACTTGAAAAAAATCAGAGGATCTATTATTTTTCCTGACTAGCTCAATATAGTGCATACATTTTATACACGAGGATCCACCATGTTCAATCCTTGTTATTATCAAGGCATAATAACAGGGAATGGCTGAGAACAAACCCCATCAGAGTTTTTGTAGAGCTGTTACTGCACTGGGCAGGGAGTGGTGGAATAATGAGATTCAGTAAGTTAGCTTCAGGTTTTCAACCTGTGCCTAAACTCCTATTTACATATTTGTGCACTCAGTGCAAATGAATACTGTGTACATTTATCATTTGTGCGAAGCTATTTTGGTAGAACTCATCTTATGCCTTATGGTTTTGAAGGGATTGTAGACTATTTTTTTTTTCTTTGCATGGTACTCTGGGTGATTTATGCAGGTAATTCCATTAACATTTCTCACATAAATCCAGACAGCATAAATTGGAGGAAACAGAAGGTTGGTATTATATGCCGAGCATGCAAATTCACTATAACGTATAGTTGATGCAACCAAGATAAAGTGATTTGTTCAGGAAAAACTTCTGAAATAGTCGTCCAGATACAGTTTCATATTGTTTCTCCTGTGAGCATGAAAAAAGGATTGGAGCCTCTTTTGGATGGCAGAGGGGTGAGGGTGGGGGGCAGGACCTAGGTATCAGTAGCTGCATTATATGGCCAGAAGAGAACAGCACAAAGAATGATCGTGGTTGGGGGGGGGGGAAATGAGAGGGCACAAAATAGGAAACCAAAGTCTGTAGATTCAGCCACGAAGGAGGATATTATTATCTAGCTCATATTTTTCAAACTTGGGAACTTCAGCTTCCATAATTCTCCAGCCAGCATCTTATGTTTGAGGTCCTTGGTGCTCTCTGAGCCTGGTGGTTTTCTTGCAGACTTTTAATTACCTGATTAGAGGTAACATCATCAGTGCATCTTCAATTTTCCAAATCTGAAACATATTGATCGAGTCTTTCAAGAACGATAGTAAGAATTCTATTGAGCCCATTTTAGTGCAGGACAGCCTCTCCTTCCTGGGAGTATCAGTAAAGTTAATACTTTCCTTGAAAAGATACAGTGCCTATAACTGAGAATAAGATAGCAATTCTGCCTTGGTATATTTTGCAAATGAAAAAATGGCTAATGCTATGCATCTGTGTTCTCCCTTTGCTTTACGTATTCTGTTGATCTAGCTGAGACATCTGTCACCCACATTGATTGCCAGGATTGATTCAACTGTTATCTCTATCTGCACAAAACTGCCATTTGTGAAAAGCTGCCTGGACTAGCAGTGACTAATCCTGTTAGCTAGGCAGAGATAGTTAATCTCTCAAGTGGAGAATAAAATAAAACTCTTTGTGCAATTGTATGTGTCAGATTGAAACACCTACATGTGGCCTCTTTAGGGACCTCATTTTTTCTATATATTTAATAGAGAAAGAAGTGTCAGCATTCAAGAGGAGCCTGATGTTTCCAGCATCAGGTAATATTTGAGCCAATCCCAAAGAACTATTTTTGACATTGTGATTCGAACAAAAATATTATCCTTGATGGGACCAAAAAAGTAAAAAGAAAACTGGAATTAGATTTCTGCAGTGTTCTGTCTTCAGGAAATGACATAGGCAATGATCATACTGGCTAGTAATGAACGGCCTTCTACACACAGATGTAGTCGTTCCCAACACCACCAAGTAGACTAGACCATTAACTCCACAGGAAGGCTAAAATTACCTTTATTGAGACGGACTATACTAACGGAGTCTTGCAAGTGTGATTATATTGTATCTTTTTATACTTCAGGGAATTAGGGAAGTGGAACCGATCCACTTCTGGATGTTATCTCAATGTTCTTGATTTAAAAAATGATTTAGCCCCTTTTGCTTAGGTAATGGTTTCTGAATATTTTTGTCAAGGAGATCACCTTTACTCTCTACAGTAGAACCTTTGTTGTCTTGGAAAAATAGAAAGACTTTTATTTTAACAGGCTTGAAATTACACAGAGTACAATTGAGGGGATATTGCTATTATATTCATAAAAATGTGAAATCACAGCTGTCAGTTCTTTAGCTGGTGTTGGCCTACATATGCATTGAGTTCATCCCAAGAATTTAGGATATCATAATGCATCAGTGTAGTACATGTGTGGATCCAAGCAATGTGGCCTTTGCAATTGACAGATGTAAATTTTGTCAATATGCAGATTTTCTACGTGCCATCCAAACTTTTTTGGAATGGCACCCAGTGTGCTGATAACCACTGGGATTACCATGGCTGGTTTATGCAATAATCTTTCCATTTCAATTTTCTGATTTTGATACTTTATAATTTTCTCCAATTCTTTGTGTTCTACTCTACTATCCCTGGTATTGCCCCATCAATTACAGGGAAACGAAATGAGCACCTTTGAATGTCTTCTGGGCAACGGTGATGTCACCAGGTAATCCTTCAACAGGAAAGAGTCTTGGTTGGTGCTTCTAACATGAATGAAGCAGCAGCCACATCAATAATCCACACTTTCTTCTTTTCAACCACACCTAAATATGGTATTATCAGTATGCATTTTGAAATACCACAATATTTTAATCTGTATTTTAATTTCAACTATTTTTTCAGTTCAATGTTCCCATTAATTGTTCATTCCTGGCACATGATAATTTTTATGGATATTCTAGTGAATCATTCTGGCAAATGTGTTATGTCATTGTTTATAATGTTAGTGCATCTTCTTGCACAAACTGAGTATATGATCTACTGTTTCTTCTGATTCTTTGCACACTTTGAATCATTTGATAATTTTTCAATTCTGGCCTTGATTGCATTAGTTTGAAGAGCTTGCTGTTGAGCAGACAAAATCAAGCCTCCAGTTTCTTTTTCCTTTCTTTATTTAAAACATTTATATAGCCAGCCAGCTTATAACAGCTCAGGTTAGCTCCCAATCAAAAGTTAAAACAGCACCAAAACCACATTAAAACTATAAAAATCTATGCATATTAAAAACAAAAGCCTGGCATCAAGTCAAATTTCTGATGTATAACAACAACAACAACAACAACAACAACAACAACAACAACAACAACAACAACAACAACAATAATAATAATAATAATAATAATAATAATAATAATAATAATAATAATAATAATAATAATAATAATAATAATAATAATAATAATAATAATAATAATAATAATAATAATAATAATAATAATAATAAAAGTTGGAAGGGACCTTGGAGATCATCTAGTCCAACCCCCAGCTCAGGCAGGAAACCCTATACCATTTCAGACAAATGGCTGTCCAGTCTCTTCTTAAAAGCTTCCAGTGTAGGAGCATTCACCGCTTCTGGAGGGAGGTTGTTCCACTGGTTAATTGTTCTAACTGTCAGGAAGTTTCTCCTTAGTTCTAGGTTGCTTCTCTCCATGATTAGTTTCTATCTATTGCTTCTTGTCCTGCCTTCAGGTGCTTTGGAGAATAGCTTGACTCCCTCTTCTTTGTGGCAGCCCCTGAGATATTGGAACACTGCTATCATATCCCCCCTCGTCCTTCTCTTTATTAAACTAGACATACCCAATTCCAGCAACCGTTTCTTATATATTTTAGCCTCCAGTCCCCTAATCATCTTTGTTGCTCTTCTCTGTACTCTTTCTAGAGTCTCAACATCTTTTTACATCGTGGTGACCAAAACTGGATGCAGTATTCCAAGTGTGGCCTTACCAAGGCATTGTAAAGTGGTATTAATACTTCACATGATCTTGATTCTATCCCTCTGTTAATGCAGCCTAGCACTGTGTTGGCTTTTTTGGCAGCTGCAGCACACTGCTGGCTCATATTTAAGTGATTGTCCACTAGGACTCCGAGATCCGTCTCACAGTTACTACTATTGAGCAAGGTATCACCTATATTATACCTGTACATTTGGTTTTTCTTGCCTAAATGTAGAACCTTACTTTTTTCACCACTGAATTTCATTTTGTTAGATAGCGCCCAGTGTTCAAGTCTGTCCAGATCCTCCTGTATCTTAAGCCTGTCCTCTGGAGTGTTGGCTATTCCTGCCAGCTTGGTGTCATCTGCAAATTTGATGAGTTCCCCATCTATTCCCTTGTCCAAATCATTGATGAAGATGTTGAAGAGCACTGGACCTAGAACAGAGCTCTGGGGCACCCCACTACACACTTCCCTCCATGTACTGTAGATGCAGTTCCATTGAGGACCACACACTGAGTACGGCCAGTCAGCCAGCTACGAATCCATTTGGTGGTGATGCTGTCTAACCCACATTTTTCTATCTTATCAAGTAGTAGGTTGTGATCTACTTTATCAAATGCCTTACTGAAGTCCAGGTAAATTATATCCACAGCATTCCTCTGGTCCACTAATTTTGTCACTTGGTCAAAGAATGCAAAAAGATTTGTCTGGCATGATCTGTTTTTGACAAACTCATGTTGGCTTTTAGTAATGACTTTGTTTGCCTCTAGGTGTTCGCTGATTCGTTGTTTGATTATCTTTTCCAGAATCTTCCCAGGTATTGAGGTCAGGCTCATAGGTCTGTAATTTCCTGGATCCGTTTTTTTTCCTTTTTTGAAGATGGGAACTACATCAGCTCTTTTCCAGTCCTCTGGTAGTTCCCCAGTGCTCCAGGATCTTTGAAAAATATAGTTCAGTGGTTCTGAGATCACATCTGCCAGTTCCTTGAGAACCTTGGGATGTAATCCATCTGGTCCTGGCGATTTGAACTCGTCTAGGCTGGACAGGTGCTCACTTACCATTTTCTTGCCTATCTTAACTTGTGTTTCTATTCTGTTTTTTATGGCATTATTTTTGATAGGTTGGTCTGTTTTTTCCCTTTGTGTAAAGACAGATGCAAAAAAGGAGTTAAATAGTTCTGCTTTCTCCCTGTTGCTTGTCACCTTCTTGCCACTGTCACCCACTAATGGACCAATCATTTCCTTAACTTTTTTCTTGTTTTTTACATGTTGAAAGAAGCTTTTTTGTTATTTTTGACTTTGGTCGCAAGCCTTAGTTCGTTTTGAGCCTTAGCTTTCCTCACTTCATCTTTGCAGGCTCGGGCTATTTGCTGATATTCTGCCTTAGTTATGTGCCCCTCTTTCCACTTTTTATACTTGTCCTTTTTATCTTTCAATTTATCAGAGAGTTCTTTATGCAGCCATGCTGGTTTCTTTTGAGAGCTGTTATTTTTCTTCTGTGTTGGTATTGTGCTAGACTGGGCTTTTATTATCTCACTTTTCAAAATTTCCCAAGCTTCTTGAGTTGTTTTCCCCTTGAGGATTCTCATCCATGGAATCCTTCCCAAGCTATCTCTAAGTCTATTGAAATTAGCTCTCTTAAAGTCCAAGACTCTAGTTTGACTGTATTCTATTGTTTGTGCTTCCATAATGTTGAATTCCAATATTGCATGATCACTTCCCCCCAAGGTTCCTGTGGCTTCAACACCTTCTATCATTTCATCTCTGTTAGTGAGAATTAGCTCCAATATAGCTAATCCCCTAGTTCCCTTCTCTACTTTTTGGGAGACAAAGTTGTCTGCTAGGTTTGTCAGGAATCTGTTTGATCTTCCACTTGGTGCAGAGTTTGTCTCCCAGTTGATGTCAGGGTAATTAAAATCCCCCATTACTATTGTGATGTGCTTCCTACATACCTTAGTTAGCTGACTAGCAAAAAGTTCATCTATTTCCTCTGTTTGGTTGGGTGGCCTATATAGTATACACCTATGGCAATGTCATTCCCCCCTTTTTATATTGACCCAAATGCATTCAAGACAGTTTTCATCATTGTTGTGCTCTATTTCTGTAGAGATGTAGTTATTTCTTATATAGAGAGCAACTCCACCTCCTCTTTTATTTGGTCTGTTTCTTTTAAATAATTTAAAACCCTCTAGCTGTGTGTTCCATTTGTGGGTTTCATCCCACCATGTTTCTGTAATGGCAACAATATCATATCTGCCCTCATTAACCTGAATTTCTAGTTCACCCTGTTTACTGTTCATACTCTGTGCATTGGTGTATAGACATCTCAGAGTTTGGGGGGGGGGTGTTCAAAACTTTACAAAAGGCTAGGGTGGCAGAGGCCTGCTGAACTTCAGGGGGACAGGTTTTCCATGTGGCAGGGGCTGTCACAGAAATAGCACATTTATCAGTTCCCATAAGATGGCAATATTTAGGGGGAAAGACTAGGAGCATGCCTAGTCTATCTGACTTGGTAGAACAGGTAGATCTATTTAGGGAAAGGTAATCCCACAGATAACCTGGTCCTGTATTACCGTGTTTCCCTGAAAGTAAGGCCTACACCAACAATAAGCCCTAGCTTGATTTTTAGGGGTGGGCCTATCCCAAAAATAAGCCCTAGCTTTGGGGCGAGGCACACACCTAAAAATCAAGCTAGGGTGGGGGTGGGGAGCTGCCCCACCTGCCCCGCACCCGCTTACCTTGCAGCCAAGCCTCTCCTTGCTGGCCCACTTCTTCTGAGACCTCTTCTGTAGTCAGGCCTGCATTTCTCAATCACAGGGCTTTCCAGAAGGCCTGTGCAGGCAAGAACCGAGCTATGGATTCTGCAAGACAACAGCCGAGCACCAAGCTCGGTACTCACTGCTTAGGCCTTCTGGAAAGGCCTGACTGCAAAATGCAGGCCCGAATGCAGCTGCAGAACTTCGGCCCCAGAAGAAGTGGACTGGCTGGTTGGGGCTGTCTGTGCTGGAGGTGAGGTAAGGCCTACCCTGAAAATAAGACCTGGTGCCTCCTTTGGAGGCAAAAAAAAAAGACCCAGTCTTATTTTCGAGGAAACATGGTATATAGGACTTTAAAGGTGATGACCAGCACCTTGGACTGCACCATGGAAAGAAACTAGAAGCCAATGCAACTCATGCAACAGAGATATTACATGCTGATGATACCAGACCCCATACCAATAGATGACCTCCCCTAGAGGTTTCATGTAGGTGATAAAAAGGAGCAGTAAAAGGCTCAAGCCCTGGGGCACACCACATTGTAGGGGCCTAGGGCTCAAAATCTTCACTCTTACTAATATTAATTGCAACTGGCCATGGAGAAAGGAGAACAACCACTGTAACACAGTGCTTCCCGCTCCCAACCCTTGAAACTGATCCAAAAAGATACCATGGTCAATAGTACTGAAAGCTGCTGAGAGGTCCCAAAGGACCAGAATGATAGCACTACTTCCATGCCAAGCCCTCCAAAGGTAACTGACATGTGCAACCAATTCTGTATCAGTATTGTGCCTCAGACTGAACCCAGACTGAAAAGGGTCCAAATAATCCACTTTATTGAGGGTCCTTTGTAGCTGTGTGCCAACCACTCTGTCAATAACCTTCCCTAAAAAAGAAATTGGAAAAGGTTGTCCAATACTGCAGGGCCCAAGAATAGTCTGTTGCCTCCTTCAGGGCAAGCGGTAACACCTTCTCTTGTGAAGAGAGATTATCTATAACTATAACTTGGACCCAACCACATGTCACCTCCTGGAGGCCTTAACCAGCCAGGGAAGGGCATGGATCTAGAACACAGTGGGCCAAGCTTACAACCCTAAGGTACTGGTCCACTTCCTCAAGAGCAACCGATTCAAACTCCTTCCAGATAACAACTCAGACATATTTCCATCACCTCCAAAGGGTCTACTCATCCAGAGTCCAATTCCATAAGACGTTGAGTGACTTCCTCTGAGATGCCCAAAATATTCCTCACAGAGACTCTGCAAGGGCTCCTCCTTACCCAGGAGGGACCTGGTTGTCTGAAACAGGGATGCTGGTTGGCTACCTGCAGATGCAATAAGAGAGGTAATTACACTTTTCCACTATTATTGCCACAAGATACAGCCTAATATAGGTCTTACCTGTGCTCAGTCAGCTTTGCTTTTTATCTTTCTTCAGCAGTGTTGTAGGTGCCTCTGATATCACTTCATCTCTCTGAGTTGCTTGTTAAAACTTTTTAATGTTCCAGCTGTAATCCATTGCCAGGTTTTATTTTTATCTACTTTCTCCTCAATCTTTTGTAGAAATTGACCAGGTAATGCTTTTCATTGCCAGCATCTTTTATGAATCTGTTATGTTCTGATATTATGGTTCATCACATAGTCAGCCAGATGTTTAGACTGGATTTGGCATTTATATTCATTGATTGAGTCCTTTCCAAGGACTTGGCATAGGCAGATGTTATTGTTTGATGGTGTTAAAGGTATTATTGCAGGATGTAAGCTCTTCCAAGTATTGTTGCCTTTTGCAATTGACTGATGGTAATGTTTCAATGTTGATGGTGTTCATGTGGTCCTCTAGATATTCTGGGATTGCACCAAGGTGTTTTTCACTATTGGTAATATCTTTGCTTTCATTGGCCACTGTTCTAATTCTATTTGCAGATCTTTGTACTTTGTGATTTTCCCCAGCTCTTTCTCTTCTATTCTTCTGTCACCATAGTGCCATATCCACTATCCAGACTTCTTTGTCTTTGTCTTTCTTAATAATTGTTGTTAAGTCTGGGGAGTTATGTGGTAGGTCTGTTTAAATTCTAAAGTCCAGAGCACTTGAATGGAGCTTGGACTGATTACATGAAGGCATTCAACTCCCTGCTACATGGTTGTATAACCAAGTGCCTAGAAATAATAGGAGTCACCAGATACATCAGAAGTTTTATGTAAAACATTATGCCCATGGCACAATGGAAGACACAGTTGCTGGTCAATGATGATAGAAGTTGGGGATCAATAATGATATTAACCTGGAAGAGGATAATACCATGAGAACTCAGTATCACCACTACTGTTTTTATTGTGCTGATTCCTCTGTCAACAATTATTATTATTCCTCTCATTTGATAATCTTAATATATTTATTGATTTAAAGAACAGCTGAACTATGCAGCCTAAAGAACATTCACAATTTATGACCATCCTTTGTCCTTTCTAGTGTCCATTAAGTGGGGATAGCAAATCAATTTGGAGAAATAGGAGTTTAACAGCAAAAGAGATGAGTAAAGTTGCTTGCATGGCAAGTATATGAAGCACATTTTGCAAGAATACTTTCTCCCTAGGTCAGGGGTAGGCAACCTTGGCTCTTTTATGACTCGTGGACTTCAACTCCCAGAATTCCTGAGCCAGCCATGCTGGCTCAGGAATTCTGGGAGTTGAGGTCCACGAGTCATAAAAGAGCCAAGGTTGCCTACCCCTGACCTAGGTGAACCAAGTCTATGCCTGCATTTAAGCATTTCTTATCTCTCTGCTGAAAGCTTTCTATCTGTTGCATTACTTTTACAGATGTCATCTTGAGTTTTTGACACTCAAGGGTAGCTCAGATGGGAGAGAGGAAAATTCCATCCTGTGGTTCTCTATTGTGATTCTGAAGAGCCTTTCTGGTTTCACAAACAATGGAATAGGAAGACTGCTGTTTTGAAACAGTAAAGCTAGGAGTGGCAGCAGCAGGAAGCTGACTGTGGAGTTCTGTATTTTAAAACCATTTTATTCTATTCCTAGTAGTACCACATATAATGTAACCTTCAGCTGCCTTCCCACAGACTTTTAATAAACCTTAGCTTCCAAATTGGCTAGAAAGCTTGAATTAGACAGGAAGGTTTCAATTTATCTTATTTGACAGTTTCTGAGAAATAATATTGATGTTTGTTTAAGGGTCAAAGCTATATCTCTGCTCATTGGAGAAAGGTGTCAGTAGATTTCTTGTTGGAATTTTGTACAGAAGGGAACATATTTCTGGGTGTCCTGAACAACTAATATTATTCTTGTTGTCATGATCACATTCACCTAATTATCACCATTTTTGGTTATAACCTAGAAAGGGGGTCTCAGGATCCCTTGAAAACTTATGGCAATTGGCAGTTGCTCTGAGAAGGATAGAATTAATTCTTGGCTATTCTGAGATGACAATATTTATCCCAAATCTCACAACTTTTCCAGGGAGGTACCACTACTTTCACATTCTGAGGGATTTCTGATTAAAATCAATACTCCTCAGAAACCCACACCTCAGAGAAGCAAGAAATGACAACAAAGCTAACTTTTTTAAGAGGTGGAAATCCTCAGGAAAACCCTGCTCATCCTAATCAATATTGGAGTATTTTGTTGCTGGATTGCTCTCCATGGTCCTAAACCTGAACCCTTGTGGCTCATTGGGAGTGCTATCCAAGGTTCTGAAATGCATGCTGCAGCTTCCTTGCTGTCGTTTTTTTTTTCTCCTTTTACCTGAGCATCCATCTGATGGGCAAGCTCAGTTGATTTCTTTCTCCATAAATCCACAGGCAGAGTCTACTATAAGCACACTGAAAACATAGGAGAATACCATCAATTAAAGCTGAGGCTCTGAGCACATGTCATTGGAGCACTGTTAAGAAGAAACACTCTTACTTAGATTCCTACTGCTCTGCCACATTGTTGGAGTGACAATGCTAGCTTCCAAATTTCCACAAGGAAATTCAGTGGTAAATCTGACAGGAAACCAGAAATCATTCCCATTCCTGCTGATGTTTTGCCCATCCATGATCATTCTGTTTCTCTGTGTAGTTAAGGGAATACCTCTGAAATGATGACCCAACAGGGAGTGGGTTATCTAGTAAGTATTTATTATTGATGTTTTTTTTTAAATTTATGTTATAATAAATATTCGATTTTTTGACTATGCAGAGAACTCAGGTTACTCAGTGATACTGACATCTAATTAACTGATAATTATTTAGCTAGTCATGCTAAATAAGACTGTGGACTTCCAGATGTTGTTGAATCCAACACTCAGCTTAAAGGAGATGGGAGATATAATCTCACAATACCTTGAAGGGGTTGCCAATTCTTTGCTCCTTTTTCTTTTGGATGTAAAAGTACTTAGTCTGAAGAGCAACTCATGTCATATCAATAAATATTTACTAGATGAGGAGTCAGAGTAAGTCTTGTGAGCAGGAATCAGTTTTGTAGTTTTGATCATTGAAGGTACCATGCATATAAAGCTATTGCCTATAGCATTCACCAGGAAAACTCATAATTTCCTTGTTCCCAACACTGATGTTTGCTTTTATTGTTTTGCTACAGATTTAGAGTTAATGGCCCATCATTATGAAAGTAACAGAGTTACTCAGTTTTATTCCTTCTTAATTTGGACAAAGTTTCCAAATGCAGAATGAGCTGTAATGCTCCAATTCAGTAGAATAACAAAAGCCAGCATTTACAGGATATTTTGGTCTGCAAATCACTATGCCTGTCAAGATGAGACATGCCAGTGATGATAATTCAACTTTTCAGAATAAAATTGCCTTTTTTATTTTTAGGTTTATGGGCCATGAATCTCTGAGAACTTTCATTATGATCAGCTTTCTCCAAAGTCTTGTTCCACAGATTATTAGAGCAACTCCCAGATTTCCTGTTGGCAGGAAATTCTAGGATCTGTAAGCAATCACTAGATACACACTAAAATAAATAAATACAAAGTTATATACTACTGCTTGCTTGGCCTAATAATTATGTTTAAACCAGACATTGTGCTTCTTGGTAATTTGTCTACCCATTTTAATTCATTGTGGATATAGCAGGTCTTCATCTAGTTTTCTGCTAGGCTTCCCACCACAAAGACACCTGTACTGTAAAGTTCTATTATTCTAGTTCTTTCTCTAATAACACTGAGAGTAAAACTGTACTTCTGTCTTTGTCCTAAGTGTAATAAAGTCTGCTTATGTCATTTCTTTGTTTTGTAGGTTCAAACAAGTAACTGACTAAAGATACAAGCAATCCTAATATTTTGAGAAGAACAAAATGAACTCCCTACATTCCCTGAGTCTATCAAAATGGCATCTTGCCTTTCTTTCATAGCTAATATTTGTAAAGATCTATAGAGGACGATGGAAAGTTTTAACTTTTATTCCCAAGTTTCTAAGTTGATTTATGCTTTGCCTCATGGTTAGGCATGTAAAGTTTACAAATTGTGGAGATACAGGGATGGGTTCATGTCCTTCATGAGAAGCCCTACTCTTTTCCACAGATGCCAGTTGATTCCCATGGAGGAACTATTTTGAGGTTCAAGGAGCATGATGACATTACTCCTATGTGAGAATAACTTCCTCCAAACCACTGCTTTACTTCTAGGGAAGTGGCTTCTCCCTGGAAAGCAAATGATTTCCATGGGAAGAGACAGACCTTTGAACCTTCTACATCAGGGGCTGTCAAACTGCCGGCCTGCGGGCCGGTTGCATCATGCGGAGGCCGCGCCCACCCCAGCTCCAGCAATGCAAAAAAAGTTGTGATACATCGCGACATGTCACGTGATGTGGCGAGTTTGGCACCCGTGTTCTACATGATATCACCTGATTTATAGGACAGGATCAAGGATCTATCAGGCTGAAACTCTTGAAATATGACAGGCCTCACTACTGCTTCTTTAATTCCAGATTGGAACAGAAGGACTGTTAGTCCATTCTGTTCACTAAACAAAGAAAGGAATGAAAGTCACTGGAATCTTCACATTTCATTTTAAAATAATTATCCAAAATTTATAAAAGTTTAAACTAGCCCTCTGCCTGAGATGGCCTATCCTGGAAGGAAAATGTGATGAAGAATGGATGAGTTTTGTTCCACACGAATTTTTAAACGAATTGGCTGAAATTTACCAGTCAGATTGGCTGATCTGGCTGGTAAACTGGAACGCATGGAGGCTCCCAAATTCAGACATGCAAAAATGCATGTAGTAAGAATAACTGTGCAGAAATTGCATTTCAGAGTACAAGCTTAAGGAAGCTTGGTTTCAATATTCAACATTTTCAATTCAAAGTGTCTAGGATACACATCTGCTTGGAGACAGATGCTACTAAAGTAGAAGTAATGGAATAAACTAGGCGGACCATTGATCCAGCTAAATGTATGACAGCTTCATTATGTTTCATGTGTATGCATAGTGTGCATCTCCCTTACAAACTATATTCTAACATTTTTTTCCCTTTGGCCATTTTGGAAGAAATAAATTAATTCTTAATGACATGTTGAAAGAAATTGCCATTTTACTTTCAGTGCTACAAAGATTAATAGACTAAGTTGGTGGACCTTACATTTCATTAAGGTCATAGTAAATTGCCTTACAAATAATTTAATCCTGAATCACCTGTTTCTAAACTGACAGATTATACAGCAATTAATCAATGCAGGATTTGGCCTTTGATTCTAGCTTTCAGGAACAAACTGTTATCTTGCTTTCAATAGTCCTTGCATGGGAAAATGGCATACATCAGTAAGTTCTGATTATTTTCCTTGCAGCATGAAAGATTAAAAACACTTATAAAATTATTTGTACTACATGGGCCTTCTTTGCTCCAGGCAGGGGGAAACCAATTTCACTTTGAAGGGGACATGAAATATGATTTTGTCAGTTAAACTTTGGGCTGGTGAATTAGCTCCCATATCATAAATTCTACAGATAGGAATTGTCTACTTTTGTGGGAAGGCCCTGGGAAAATACAGATAAGTCTGGAATGAAAGTCTTGTAGTAAGGTAAACTTTGATATAAAGATGGAAAGAAAGAAGGGCCTTCATTTCTTTGGTCAAAATAAATCATTGTGTGTATTGTGGGAATTGACAAATAAAAGGCTAGTAATTTTTAAAACTTTCCACCAACTTTCCCTTCTAATCTAAGAATGGAATATACAGAACCTAGATACTAGACCCTTCCTGGAAACTGATAGTTTATCAGTGTCATTCCAAAAAGATATCCTGGAGAGAAGCTCCTCACATCAGCTAATTTTTTTACAGTAAAAACAAAAATATTACAACAGACTCAATTTCCTAATGTTCAAGGGAGAAAAAAAAATTAAACCACTCATGTAACTATGAACTCCTCCCACCAATTCATTTACACTCCCAAAATAAAAAGCCATCCAGATTCACCATATGCAACTGAGGCAGTATAGTGGATTTAATTTAATCTCAGCCTACATAATTGCATACATTTCACCCCTTCTAGATATAAGATACTCTGTACTGAAGAACCACCAATGACACCATGACAATGTGCATGCATGCTCTGTCTGGTGGAATACTTACTCGTTTTAGTTAATGATGACATTCTGAAAAATACATGTGATAATTCTTCATCAATCCGACTTGAGGTTTGTTGCACAAGCAATCCTTGGCCTTGAAAAAATGTCACTCTCAAAAAAAATCCCAAGCTTCTGGGGAAGAAATGATGGACTGAAGATGCCATGAAAAACAGAAATAGCCACCTCAATGCAATGAATAGCCAGCAAGTACACCGGCTCTTTAAAAGTTCTCTGGACAAGGAGAGAACTTGAGTTCACCCAAACGTTCTCCAGATAGCTGCTCCTCATGAGGAGACCAGCACAGTCTAACAGGTTTAGACTTCTGAGAGATGAGGGAATGGCCATTTTGCTCAAACAACAGTCAGTGCCTGTGAAAGAATGTTAAATTTGCCTTGAGGAAGCACTGACACCCAATATAATCTATTGGTTCAGCAAAATCCTGCTGAGACAGGAAATACAGTTCTGTCCAATAAAATTCAGGTGACTGTTCTAACTGCCATCAGCCTTGAAGTTTCTTTATTGGGAAACTGTAATGACAATGTGTTGGTGATTCAGTATATTTGAAAGAAATTGCATCCTGGGAACAATATTGGATCTTCTACATGGAGGCACCTGCAAGCAGACCTAAAGAACAGGGAACATGAGAAAGATGCTACAACCTTCCATATGCTTTCTGAAAGTCTGAAATCCAAATAAAAGACTATTATTCATCATTCAAATGATTACTCCACATTTCAGGTTAGCTCCAGTTTAACCCAAGTGAGCAAGAATGATTATATTGTTTGGGAGAGAGTGTGGTAACAATATTTAACAATGGAAATGTAAAAGTTCAGAATAAAAGTTATGGCCACATTTAAGATCCCATATTTATTTTCCATTCTGAACTTCAGCCCATCTTCATTTTGGAAATGAATACTAAGTTCGCTGTCATTTGACATCTCAAGCCAAGCCTGTTTCTGGAGAGCTTTACAGATTAGACTACACGTTGAAAGAGATCTTGAAGAAGCACTCCAAATTTTCTTGTGTTCCAAATTATCTGGAATATAACCTAAATCCTTGACTATCAAACCACATGTATGTGATACTATGTTATTCTAATACAATAAGCAGATTCTTCTTCTTTAATATAGCACAAATATGTCCATTTTATTTGCTAGTATTGAGGAAAATGAGAGACAGGGAGGCTGCACTTTTTCAGGTTCACAATATATCTGTTTAATGTATATAAATAAGGCTCCAATCCCCAGAGCTGTCAGTCAAACACCTTTCATGAGCTCTGTACTCACCAGATGAAATGAGAAAATTAATTCTCATTTCCTGGATCAACAAATCAATGTGAGGAAAATTACATTCAGTCTTCACAATCCTTTAATTACATAGCCTTTCCATTGTAGCCTGCATGAAATGCACACCTGCCTTCTTTATGTACCATTCCTTACACACTGAGGAGTATGAAGACAATCTGAACACCCTGAGAGAAAAGCTTAAATTTCCATTATTCAAATGCATATATATTTAAAATGCAAGTGAGAAAGTCTCCTTTCTATAAGAATACTCTACCAAATCTATTGTCTCTCTGTCTATCTATCTGTCTATTATCTATCTATCTATCTATCTATCTATCTATCTATCTATCTATCTATCTATCTATCTATCTATCTATCTATCTATCTATCTATCTATCTATCTATCTATCTATCTATCTATCTATCTATCTATCTATCTATCTATCTATCTATCTTACATACATACATACATACATACATACATACATACATACATACATACATACATACATACAAATTTAACACAAAAATGGTTGTCGCAGTAGTGACTGCTGCCTAGGATAGCTCCTGGATTGGGGCTGATAAAGGCATAAGCTTCTTTCCCATATTTGGGTAGACCGGGTGTCTCAGAAAAACACTTAATATACATACATACATACTCACATTGGACTACAACCCCAAAGTGTATAAAATCTCTTTGATGAAGCCAGTTTGGTATAATGCAGGGGTGTCAAACTCGCAATGTCACGTGACGTGTCGTGACGTATCGTTACTTTTTTTCCCCATTGCTGGCAATGGGGTGGGCACAGTTTTGGCATGACGCATCCATGACGCATCCAGCCGGCAGTTTGACACCCCTGGTCTAGTGGTTAAGGCACCAGGCTAGAAAACAGAGGCCATGAGTTCAGTTCCAGCCTTAGCCATGAAAGCCAGCTGGGTGACTTTGGGCCAGTCAGCCCAACCCACCTCACAGGGTTGTTGTTGTGGGGAAAATAAGAGGAGGAAGGTGTGTTGGATATGTTCACTGCCTTGAGTTGCTTATAAAAAAAAAATAGCAAAGGCAGAATATAAAATAAATAACTTGGAGGGATGTCAGGTGATTGCAGTAACTTGAAAGAGAAGTAGGATAGGGATCAGCAAGTTTCATACCAGCATTCCTTTTTTTACCATCTCATGGGTTCAGCTCAACAGTGGGGAAAGGCGTTGTATGTTTTCTCTGCATGGTCTTCCATCTGCAGGTAGAATCTCCATCTAACACCTCAAAGACCCATTGGTTCAACAGAAATTCTGAACCACATACACGCAGGGTCTGATTCACCCTGAGGTGATTCTTACCTCTAGATGGGATTCATTGAAAGTTGTGACTTTAGAAATACTGCATGTGTTCTTTCTGCAGAAATAGACTTAATGTTCTTTTAAGTATGATGGCATCCGTACTCCATATAAGCAGACATCTGGTGTTTGTGTGCTGGTATTTGCATATGCTGATGTGTGTTTATATGTATGTTTATTTGTTTGTGTGTGTACATATACATTGTAAGCTACAATCATGCATTTTTATTCCTCTCCCCATGCATATTTATCAGGTTATGTGTTGTTGATTCCTTTCTGCACAAGGAAGTACAGTAGGGATTCAGGCATATACTTATGCACCTAAAACTGTAGGTGAGAAAAGAAAGGGAGAGAACAGATTGAGTATGTAGGAAAAGTGTTTCCGGATTACTCATACATGGAGATTGTACCAAACTGTTTATTTATATGCTGGGTAACCAAGTATATACTGAGCTAATATTGAACTCTTCTGGAGAAAATATCACTGAAAGTAAGTAAAGGTTTAAGCAGATTCTATAGCCCGAGCTCTCATGGGATAAACTGCATCCAGATTAAGGTTTTGAATCTTGAAACTGAGATGGTTAATAGTATGGTCAAAATTGCCCAGGCACCATTGGCTCCTGCAAGTCCAAATGTATAGTGTGGGATAATCCAAACTGTTTTACAATGTACTCCTAATCTGTCTACCCAGGTAAGTCCCACTATTTTTTAATTATTATTTTAATAGTGAAATGCAAAGGAAAAAGTATAAAATGAATACTGATAATAGAGTGAGAAAACTTCCTAAAAATTATATTTAAATGAATTAAGCATATGACTTACATACATACACACCCACGTGTAGACGCCACCCAAATCTATATGATGAGTATAAAAATATCTAAGAAGGTAATTGTCATTATGCTTATTAAGTCTAGATCATAATGTGTCAACTCATTTTTAGTGCTGAGACTTTCAAATATAGATAACAAAATCATATCCTGGTTCCATTCCTTAAAATAGGAATGGCTTTCTTTTCAATTACTATATGTAAAATTATCCCCTTTGCTGTAACCCAAGCTCAGTAAAGCCAATCTCTTCATAAAACGACAAATTCCATATTTTAGGAAAATGATTCAACATCATACTAAGATCTTTAAAATGTTTCTTCCCAAAGTTATGTTAACATATGTATTAATTTGAAACCAGAATGAAGGCTATACCAGAACAAGACTAAATCATGTGAGTTTAAAAAGCCTTAAAATTTGTGGCATCGCTAGCATAAAAAGCCAAATATCTATCACTTTTTAAACATTCTTTGATGAGTTCCAATAGATCCAAAATGATATTTTTGATGAATTACAGTTCCATTTTTAAATCTTAAAAATATATTTCACATTTTTAAAAGTGTAGTCCCATTGATTTTCCAAAATTGGATATTCCAATTCTTCCTTTCACAGATCAAATATAACTTTGATTTCACTAACTTTCATTTCACTTTCTAATGCCTGATAAAACTGAACGTTGTTTCTGTTCAAGAATATCTTAAGGATCCTAAAAATTGCAGGTACCTTGGAGGCAGCCTGACCATACTGACTATCCGTGAGCTATAAAGAAGGTGGTTCCACTATTATCAATGACACAACCAAGTTGATGCAGTTGGCATTGGTAGCTAATAGTTACTATTGAATTTAATTTCTGTTCTTCATTCCTTTTGTGCCTTTGAAAAATACCATTTTTCACATTAAAAGAAAACCTGGAATAATTTCTATTATTTTTTCAGCTCCAGGTTAAAAAAAAAAAAGTTATTTTCAGGACTGTTGCTATTTCAACTTTGTATAACTACTTGTTCTTGATGCATCACATTATGTTATTCCTTACTTTACATATTTTATAATGGTTTAAAGGTAAGCTTTTAATTGTTGTGGATTGTTTTACTAGTTGATTTTCCATACGAACAAATAAATGGTAAAGAAATAGATCGAATGAATAAATGGCAAGTATTGGCTGTTTACAGGCTGGTGCTGGCCACATAAAGACCACTTGGATAATTACTGTGAGTAAGCCAGCACAGTGATACAAAAGGAGCTTCAGACTGGAAGGTTGAACATCAATAAATAAATGAAAAGGGTCTACCAAATTCCCTATTAAAACCTTTTCACTGCAAGCAGTTTTCATTGTAAATGATACAGTAGAAGGAAAGATGCTTGGACAATTCCTTTTATGGTTTGTAAGATTCAGCCCAACGTGTGTTATAGAAAAAAGAAACCAAATTAAGTTTACAACGTCAACCATTGTTTCAGAGAGTTCACAACTTTGGCTCCAGGGTTAAACATGGATGTACAAACTTATTTCCCTGCCACTGATTTCTGACATTGTCTTAGGACATGGTCACATGTCCAAAGAAACACACATGGAACAATTGCTACACGTTTCAGTTACCCTTGCAATTAATCCAGATACTAGTGTGACAGCCAGCCCAAGATGAATATTAAAGAAGAACTTCAGTTCTGCTAAAGAGTAATCAAAATGTTAATGGCCTTGGAGCTTAATTTATTTAGTAGACATAGCATTTATAAAAATGATAACACTGCTAATATTAGCGTGAATAATATTATTGTATAGCACATTGTAATAGGATAATTAGCTGCAAAATTAGGAATAGAAAATTATCCCGGCACCAGGACTTATGCCAAGAGGGAAGAAAATGAGAGGACTGGGAACATTTCAATTGGAAAAAAAAATGGACTGGGGACTTTTGTAGCAATAACAATTTATATTCTTCTTCTGCACATTGCCATCATGTGTTGCCTATGCTGTGATTGTCCTTTGCTTTTTCAGCCGTGTGTTAGATTTAATTACTGTCTCAGAAAAAGGGCACTTACAGAGACAGTCTTTTATACTTTTGAAAAGGTGACATTTTAAGTTTCCTAGGATAGAATATTGGTCACTTCCTTCCTTCTGAAGCCTCTTCCATTTCTACTTTTTCAATTGGTCAGTCTTTCTTTGATTACTTTGTATTTCAGCCTGTTGGGCTTTGCCTCCTGCATTTTCTGAGACTTCTTTCCATGCATCATACTTGCCATGCTGCTTCTCTTTATGATCCAATCTAATCTTTAATTTACTTCATCAGCTCTATTATTATTCAACAACATTGCACGGATGATTCTCTTAATACTTAGAAAATAGCAAATATTCATTTGCATTATATCTGTTTAGTCAATGTGTAGAGAAGATAGGGTTGACCTCCAGATCAGTGCTGGCCACTGGCAATGTTCACCTTCAGGTTGGGGTCCGTTGCCAGATCTTGCAGCTTCTATAGTTTTTTGCGTATGGTTGGCTATCTTGGTGGCCACCGTAACTGTCCCAAAGAACTGGCTAATAAGAACAGCAGCCCACACTCCCACCCCAGTCAGTGAAGTGAGCAATGAAAATCAAAACAGAAAAATGATAAATTCATTTTAGGGGGTTTCAGTCAGAGCTTTTTATTTCTGGCTGATGAAAAATCTAGCATTGGCACTAGCCCTAGGATACTCACCATCTTACTGCTATATTTATCATCTTCATCTTCATCATCAATATCATTTTAGAACTGGTATTTCTTTAGATTTGTATCCAATATTTCCTCCAGGAGCTATAGTATAAGTGGAGTGCTTCTAGTTTCCTCCTCCATTCCCCCCCCCCCACTCAAACCCTGTAAGATAGATTGGGCTGAGAAAGAGTGATTAGCTCAAAGTCACCAAATGAGTTTTTGTGGCTGAAGGTGGACTAGAACCTGGATCTTCTCACTCAGTCCTAGACCTTAACCACTCACCCACATGAGCTAGTTACAGAATGTCAAGCTGTGCATTGCTTTCTTTCAAAGGAAAAGAAGTGCTTAAGGAGCACAGAGGTACCATGTGGCAACTTCTTAAACCAAACCAGTCTTTCCCCTGGATCTTATGGCAGCTGTGAAAAACTGGGGAAAATGTGAGTGCTTTAATGAGTTCCTAACTGGTGTTCTGAGTGGGACCATTTTCTCTTTGAATTAGATGTGGTGCACAGCCTAATTAATTAGTACCTAATAAATCAGATAATCGTGTTTGAAATGAGCTAATGACTTTAAAGGAATCTTGCTGAAACACCAGTTTTGAGTTGCAGTGATTGTTTTAGGGCTTCCATGATGCTGAAGCAGACTGTTTCTCTCTGCTAACTACGTGGCTGTACCAAATCTGAATAGATGGAATTATAGTATATCCCTATTTTGATTACAGGGTTTTTCTTTGTAAGATAGCATAAAACTATGAATTATTTATTGTAATACAGCACACTGAAAACTAATTAAACAAATGCACACCCCCTGAGTGCATTTTCTTCTGGAATTTTGGAATAAAAACAGGATTGTGTACATAAATTATGGACAGAAAATAATGAATTTGTCGATCAAACAAAAGGAGGGAGCATATTAAAATTCTGTACAGTAGAGATGTTCACATCCAAAATAGTATAGAAAATATTCTCTAATTACAATAACCTCTAGTATTAAAAAATGAAGTTGGATCAACACTCAGATAACAGGAAGAGATCAGCCTATGTATCAGTGACAAGAAAGAAGGCTTATCAAATTGTGCAAACTATCGTACAATATTCTTAAATTTGCATTCTTAAGTTTATCCCACATAAATCAGATCCTTTCATGGAAAGGGAGATGCTGGGTGTTCAAATAGGCTTTAAGAAAAAGCCAAGGAAAAGATATATGTTATTGCTGATGCATACAGGATAATTTAGAAAGCCAAAGAACACCATAAAGGAGTCGATACATACTTTATTGATTATAGAAAGGTCTTTTATAATCAGGGTTGTGCAAACTCTTTCAAGCTGTGGAATGTCCATAACGAAATGAGAATTCCAGAACATTTCACTGTCCTCAGGAGAAAATTATGCATAAGATAAAAGGCCACAATCTAGGTGGAACATTACTCTGTGTCAACAAAGGAGTGAGATAATGCTGCATAGTCTCTGTTATGTCCTGAGCCTTGCTGAGTCAATCAGCAAGGCACAGGCAACCTGCAGGGTAACTGCAGAGACCCGGGCAGACCACGTGTTTGCCCGGGACCGGTTGTATAGATCCGGGCAGCCCATAAGTTGCCCGGGACCCAGACAGGCTGTCTCCAGCCTCGTGCGCATGCGCGAGGCGGGAGAATGGCCTGCATTTATTGGTTGAGCCTCCCCTTGCAGGGGAAGTATAAAAGGGCATGTTGCCATTTTCTCCTTTGCTTCTGTTTAGTGCAAGTACCAAATAAAGAACATCTTTTTGCATAACTGCCTCGTCTCCATGCCTGTGTCGAGAATAGAACAGTCTCCTTATGTATTCAGTTTACATACTTATATACTGAGGGAGACCTGACGGGATGAAAATGACTGTGGTTTTAAAATTGGAGGAGGAAACATTAATAAAGTGTTCTTTGTTGATGATTCTGCTCTGATAGATGAAAATGCAAATGATCTACAAGCTGTAGTAATAAAATCCAAGGAGGACAGTGGAAAAAATATGACTAGAATTAAATATTTAAAAAGTCCAAAATAATGACAATAAGTTGAGCAACCTGCTTTACAATTGACAATGAAGATATTAGTAGTGTACAGCTTCTGTCTTCTTGATTGATATCAACAGTAAAGGAACCAGCAGTCAAAGAAAAACACCATAGATTGGAAGAGTGGCAATGAAAGTTTTGGAAAATATACTCAGATGCTGAAGCGTGTCTACATTTACAATGTGCAGAGTTGTGATACTTGATGGAAGTGAAGGTTGGACTGAAGCAGTATAGAAAGAATACTGATGTTTTTGAACATCCTTGAGCATACTGTGGATAGCCAAGAAAATAAACAAATAAATATAGAGTTCACATTCAAGGCACATGTGATCAGGCTTAAACTATCACTCCTTGGACACATTGTGTTAAGATCTGTTTCTCTTGAGAAGTCTATAATGCTGGAAAAGGTGGAAGGAAAGATGATGACCAGCAATAAGGTAGATATACTCAATTACAGCAGTGGTCCCTGTACCACCAACAACACCACCATCAACACTGTCAGAGCAAGCCACTAATATATAAAAAGAGCAAACCCCACTCCCTTCTATCATTGATGAAGTTACCTAGTTGGGTAATGAAACGTCTGCAAGAAAACAACCAAGCTCAGAGAGCGCCAAGGACCCCATAATTATAATGTCCCTGAATAAAATTTTAAAAAATGAAAAGAAAGAAGGACAGGGAGGGAAAAGTTAACACAGATGAATCATTTCCCCCTCCTTCTCTGTGAATAGACAGTTCTGTGATGGTCTCTCGTTTACAGAATAGTCGTTCCTAGTGGAGGACTTAGCTGATCACAACAGTGCGAAAAATTGACAGGACTTTTTCCCTGGCTTCTTCTTCATCTTTTGATCATCTGGGCTTTTAGTTCCAATGGCTTCTGTAAGGAAGGAATATCTTAGTGAAATGTATCAGCTTTGTACTGTCAGCTGTACATACATCATTTCCCACTGAACTCCTTGTGAATTATTTCTGAGTAACAGCTTTCCGTAAACAAGGAACAAATCATGATGCTTGGATTTGGCATAGATTTAGTGGCTTTGAAAAATCAAATGTGATATTAATATTAATTTTATCATTGCAATTACATTCCTTATTGATGCATATGAATTATTGTGATTTTAAAATTTGATTTATGATCTTACTCTGTACGTACATTTAACGTGTAAAAAGTAAGTTCTCGTGATGATGTCTCATTATGAGCAACATTTCTTTAGTATGTTTCTTACTGTTTTCTGAAATACTGTTCAGGGAAAAAAATCCTTTTGTCCCACTATAACATATATTTTTTCTAGGTAGAAGCTTGGATAATTTTCTATATATACCATTGGTTGTATTGTTGATAGCAGCAGCTGAAGAGCATACAAGCTGTGTTTGTAACGAAGTGTTTTAATATTGTGAAATGCTTTTTATTAAATCCAAGGTTCACAGGGCATAATTTCATGTAATGCAACTGGATTTAATAATGTGAGTGTTATTATGAAGATGAATATGGCCCAATAAATAATATTCCTCAGAGGATTATTAGCTCATTCTTTTTTTTATGAGAAAGGCAACTAGCTTTTACCATTTGATAACTCAAGAGATCCATAGTTGCTCTTTGTTCATCAATTGGAGTATATAATGCACCTTTCATTAATTAATATTAATAATTTCTATTCCAATTTCACTATGTAAGTTGCTTGCAGAGACTATCCCATTCATCTCCATGACTACCAGAAGGCATTTCTCATTAATATTTGAATTTTGAATACAAGGAACTACACACCTGAGTGATTTCACTGAGGTCATCCTGGACTTTCACTGCTAAGCATCGATTACAATTTGGGAACTGTGAGTGCCATGTCTCATGTTTTTGGTACAAATAGACAAGAGGGATGCAATAAAAGTTCAAAATCATATTTATTAATAATTGTTTCTGATGTTGATTTAATGTCCAGGCTGAAAAAGACCTGGCTGGAGCTACAGGACTCATAAAATATCTCTGAGAAAGAACTCCTGAGATACCAGCCCCTTGTGATCTTCATCTGAGAGAAGGTAATACAATTTTTCTGTTCTCTCTCCTGCATACATATGCCGTAGATCTCCAGAAGGAAAGGCTTCACTCTTTTTGTGTTGCCCCAGATTTTCCAAAATTCAGACCTCCAAAAATAAAGAGTTTGACACTTTTTACAACAGTGCTTGTTTTGTGGAATATTCTACCTGGAGAACATATCAGCCATCAAGTCAGAATCAGAAACTGAGATGAAATGCAGGATGTGTTGTTGTTGTTGTTCCTTTCTTCCAACTTCCTTTCTGTCTCCTAGATCTTGAATGAATATGCTCCAGAAACGTTTTGGTATCCATTAAAGCACCCTATTTTCCTGCTTATATGTGAATTTGAAATAAAGAAGTCACTGCTTAAAAGCATCCACTAAATGCAGTTCTTAAAGCAGTCTAGCTGTGGGGATAGGGGAAAAGTGATTCTACAACTGGTAGTTCCAGCTTAGTTGATGAGTTGCTCCTTAGCTATGCTTCTTTCACTCTGCAGTGATGAAAATACAACATATACATACAGGTACAAAATTTTTATTGACTTCAGGTTAGTTGTCAGAAAAATCAAAGCTTTAGAATCCAGTGGTTATTGTTGGTGTTGTTTGTTTTTCACTGATGATCCAACAGGATTTGTTGCAGCTACTATGGGATTTTTTTCCCTCATTAATGCCGCTTGTGGCCCTTTGAAGAGCTCAAACAGCATTTCAGCTTCTTAAGAATCCAACACGAAACAGAATTGTAGTTGAGAAAAATAAAATTATAGTTAATTTGGTCCTTAAGCATTCAAAAGCATCATTCCTCTACAGGATATTATAATATCCCTGATTTTTTTTTAACAAAAATACAACTATGTTACATGAAACCACAGTGCTAGTAAATAAAACAATACAGGTATATTTTCCTTTGCCCCATTAACTATGAGGGATAATTTTCAGTCCACATGGAAGAAGGGAGTGGCAACTAAAATCTCATCCTTGGGCTTCTCTCCAGGTCTTTTACTCAGCATAGGATATGATCAGGTCAAAGAACTCATTAACCAGTGTTTAGCAAACACAGAGAGCCAGCTGGATCCAGCCAGGTCCTTTAGTGCCTGTTAACCCCCCCCCCCAATCTAATCTCAAAGTACCTCATACTATCAGTAGGTCTTTATACTGGCACAATGTTATGCCCTTCCCTCAAATGTCCTTGAAGGCTGATACAGAAAGACAATGCCCTTGTAGAGCACAGAAACCATAGAGTGTATACTCCTCCAGTGCTTGTATTCATGCTGGCCTCATTTCACCATTATTACATAAATATCCAAGGAATACGAGACAATTTTAGACTTCTCTGCTGCTTGCAGATACTAACCTTGCTACAACATATAATATTGTCAGGTTCCTGTGCCATAAACTAATCTTAATGAGCATCTAGTTTGTCATACCAGAGTGTGCTGTACTGTAATAGATTTATTCTGCAACATACTGACTTTTTTGGAGTTCACGATGGCCCAGCTGTTAAAGACGCTGAGTTTATCAGCTGGAAAGCTGACAACCTGGGTTTGAGATCCGAGCGCTGTGTGACAGGGTGAGCTCCCATTACTTGTTCCAGCTTCTGCCCACCTAGCAGTTCAAAAGCATGCAAATGCATGTAGGTAAATAAGTACCACTTTGGTGGGAAGGTAACAACATTCCATGCACCTCGCATATAGTCATGCTGGCCACATGACCATGGAAAATGTCTTCAGACAACACTGGCTTCTTTGACTAAGAAATGAAAATGAGCACTATTTTCTAGAATAGGACACGACTGGATATGGGAAACCTTTACATTATACTAACTTTTATGCTCCCCTACATTCATCTAATGCTGCTATCCCTCCTTTTAGATCCCCTTTGGACTTTTGTATTTTATATATTCTTTCTGTTTTACATGTTTTAGGTTTTTTTAAATAATTATAATCATTTTTAGACCATGATTTTTAATTAACTGTACCCTATCCGCCTTGTACTGGTCTTTGATAAATAAAGATTTGATTTCAGTGAAGGTACATTCACTGGACCTTATCTTAATGTTTTTTCTTTTTTTTTCTTCTTTTCATCCTCTGTTAATTTTTATATAATCTAAACTAAGTTTTACTATCTTTTGTCATCTGTAAACATACAACAAACAAGTAAGGGTTGGGATAAATGTTGCTGACTTATCCAAAAACTGTTGTTCATTACCATAGATTAGCCCAGGGCCCTCCATTTGCTTCAAGAGAGAAGCTTTTAAAAGAAGATCATTTCTCTTTCCCTGAATGTAGCACTAAACATGAAAGAATTCGTCTACAAGATCAGCAGACCCATCTTTCTGATGAAGGTAGAATAAGAGAATTTGAAAGCTACATATATGTACGACAGAAAGGTTACTTGTCAAATGCCTGATTTCAGCCTAGAAATCCATCAAACTAACCTAACTCTATTCATCCGGCTTCAAACACCTCTTGAGAACTGAAATCCCCATTATTTCCTCCCTCATCAAAGCTATTTCATTGGGTTATTTTTCCCCAAAGAAAGCTGTGAGTGGGTAGCGTTGGGGAGAATGGATCATTGAGATTACATGAATTAAATGTGGGGATATCCGTAGTGCACTGAATGCCTTCAAATATGATGCAGTACTGGATTTGGAATTTTTTCCTGATTCCTTGTTTTCAGCTGGGTTTTAGTTATCTTCCACAACTGTCCATTCTTTGAGCAGAAGGACATTTACAAATATTAATTCCTACTGAATCAATAATGAATAGAAGCACTCAGGGTATTGAATATCTGCTTTTGCTCATTTGCTAAAATTGTATTCCAGAGAGATATTTTCTCCTAAATTCATAAACCAATAAGGAAATTCATGAGATTCCTTACATGTGCATCATTTTGTGAAAACCTGTATTCTAGGCTGAGTTATATCGCTACTCTCTTCCAATAAGAAATTAAGATATAGAAGGTGAACTTTGAACTAGTGATGTGGTTGGAAAAATGTACATTCCTGTTTAAGCCAAGAATATACTCAAATAAAATATATTTGAATATCTTCAAAGGAAGAATGTTAAGTTAGGACTACTTGATCTGGGCTGCACAAATCCAGATGACCAGTAGATGGGAGAATAGAATAGAATAGAATAGAATAGAATAGAATAGAATAGAATAGAATAGAATAGAATAGAATAGAATAGAATAGAGCTGGAAGGGACCTTGGAGGTCTTCTAGTCCATTGTTGCTGTCATGTACGGATCATCTGGATCTGATTATCTTGCTTAAGCACATTCCTGATTTTTTGTTAAAATTGGTGAGCCTCTTCAGTACAATCTCATATGTGTTTACTCAGAAGTAAATCTAGTTGATTTCAATGAGACTTATTTCAAGAGAAATTGACATAGTAAGGCAGCTGGGAGCAGTTAGTTTTGCTCAATCTCATCCTGCATATCTAAAGACATTTTAAGGAAAATAGTGAGGCAGCAATTAATTGTAAATTACTAAACACAACCCAATGAATATTTGGAATACAAAAAATAATTTTAAGGAACATTTGTATATCACCAAAACCAGAAACTCAGTCATTCCATCTGAGCCACATTTCTTAGAAATATTTAGAGTTGCTTATCTTAGTTTATAATATCCATCACCAAGAACTGTGAAATAAGCTTCATTCTGGATGAGCACCCTGGAGAAAGTTAGGCTGCATTAGCCATCTCCCTCTAGGTTCTACCAGATCCAGTGTGGAGAGAAAAAGCAAAGTCCAATTATTTTCCTTAATTACTAAAATGTTGATTTCATTGTTGTCTTCATAATTATACTGAACTGTTTTTCAAAGATCAAGCTAACAGCCCAATCCTGACTACTCAGAAGTGAGTCCCATAACATTCAATGGGATTTAGAAGTGGGTATTGTTCTGTTTCCAATTAAAAAGGGGGAAAGCTACAAAATGTTTGTTTCAGAGATAACCTCTCCTCCTGCCAATCTCTTTTAAGATGTTTATTTGTGGCAATTAATTTTTTGTAATTTAATTTTGGGTACCCTTCACATTCTTTATAATGGTGGCATTTTTGTCCCGGATATCAAATTAACTTCTTGGAAAGAAACATCCTTCTGCATGATTAGTTTGCATCTCCCAAGAGAAGTTCATTGGTGATTATTTCTTAAGAAGTTGTTAAAAGCTTGCTATTCTTTAAACTTTTAATGGGTTTGAACTGATGAACTTCGCTGTTTACATTTTGATGTTTGTTGTAATTGTTTTATTGTTCCCACTGCATAAGATAATGTTTTTGCTACTATACACCCTGTTCTAGGATTCTTCTGTTTTCTGCTAGGTAAACAGAGTACATGAATGAGAGTTGGTGTGGCAGTGGTTAAAGTGTTAGACTGAGATTAGAGAGACTGAAACTCAAGTCCCCATTTTACCATAGATAATTCACTTTCCTTAATTATTTATATAGCAATAGCACTTAGACTTATATACCACTCCATAGTGCTTTACACTGCTCTACCAAAGTCAACCTATTGCCCCCAACTATCTGGGTCCTCATTTTACCGGCCTCAGAAGGATGGAAAGCTGAGTCAACCTTGAGCCCCATCAGGATCGAACCCCAGGCTTCGGGTAGAGTTTGCCTGCAATAGTGCATTCTAACCACTGTGCCATCATAGATTTGAAGATACCCAATATCCACTAATGATGGTTATTTACACTGTAAAAATATCTAGGACAATAACATGAAAGAACAAACAGATGTGCATCCAGAACTACGGTATGCTAAACAAAACCACATCTTCAGCACCATTCTACTCCAAGGCCCAGGGAAATAACCAGGTTTTCAACCCTTTATGGAATGTCAGATTGGACAGCCAGGATCTCTTGCTTGAGCGGGGGACTGGACTAGAAGACCTCCAAGATTCCTTCCATCTCTGTTATTTTGTCATCAGTGTGGAAGTCATATAGATATTTGGTGTCCCACTAGATGACACTGTTTAATTGAGAGGATTTGAAGCACATGCACTATGCCAGGTCTTATCAGATAGGCAGATGTTATGGGAGACAAACAGTCCCTCAAGTAACCAGGCTCTAAGTCATTAAGGGCTTTATACATGATAACCATCACTTGGAATGACTGGCAATCAGTGTAGCTCAGACAGCAATGGCATCCCATGGGCATCCCATGGCATGCCCATTACCGCCTGAACCATCACATTCTTAACCTGCTTGAGCTAGTTACTTTCTTGCAGCCCAACCCATGCCACAGAGTTTTAGAGGGTAAAGAGAAGGGTGACATTATGTAAAGTATCTTATACATCAGCATGGACAGTTTGGCTGATAAGAGGCTGCTTGTTTTAGGACAGGGCTTTTCAACCAGTGGTACGGGTACCACCTGTGGTACATTGGCACCTGGCAGGTGGTACGCGACCATCCTAGGAAAGTGGTAGCGGGGGAGGGGAATGAGCTGAACTGGTGGTAGCACCGCACAAGCCTGAGCGAGAGATGGCTGGAGCTGCAGGGCTGTCAGGGCTCAGCGGAAGCACCAGGATCAGCACCAGGCTCCAGCTGGAGCTTGGCGCTGATCCTGGCGCTTCTGCTGAGCCCAGAAGAAGCGCCAATCAGCTGGAATGTTGCAGCATCTCCGGGGTCTTGTGATTTACATTCAGATGCTAGGCAACTGATTCATATTTATGACGGTCACAGTGTCCCAGGGTCATGTGAAGTGACCAAAACCTGTTGCAACCACCCAGCAGATGGGGGGAATAAAAACCAAACACCCCCCCACCCCACCCCCATTGCCAATCCTCAACAGAAATGCTCACAACAATGAAAACCTGGGACAGGAGGAAGAGTGCCGCCAAGTGGGCAGGCAGGTGTCTTGCTCGGCTGTGGCTTGGGGGGCACTTTTTCAGTGCCATTGTAACTTTGAACAGTCACTAAGCGAATTGTTGTAAGTCGAGAACTACCTGTACTTTATCACTTTTTTCCTTTTGGGGGGGTCATCAAGTTTTTGACACCTTGCTAGGTGACTGGTGGTACTCGGATGTTGCCATATCCTAAAAGTGGTACAATGGGTGGAAAGGTTGAAAAGCCCTGTTTTAGGAGAGAAAGCTGCATTGTGTGAGTTAATGATACAAAGCAGGCATATTATACATAATTGGTGGTTCTTTTTTTTTTAAAAAAAAAATTTCAATAATGTTTACATATGTCCCACCTTAAAATGAGGAAATATCACACTACCAATTTTCTGGAGTGGAATTGCTGTAATTTGTTAGTGCTACTGGAGAAAATTCTGGGGCTACAAGGTAGAGCTCTATTGACTGTGAACAACCCTGTATACAATTATTAGATTTGGGTTGCAAAACTCTGTATGACCATTAGATAGCAGGGAAGAGATATAGATAACTTTTTGCTTCCATCTAGCGGTCATCTGGATTTCTACATGCTAGATCCATGTTACTGTATATGATATACAGTATTAAAAGCTTGGATGTAAACGTTGGTTACAATTTCTATAATATCCAGTCCATTGCTGAACTATAATTTAGAAGCTACAGGAATCACAGAGCAAAAGCATTTTATCTAAAATGAAATACTAAGGAGAAATGGGAGCGTGTACATAAGGAGGTTAGAACCATATATACTTGTACTTCTACAAGTAACAACTGTGGCTAGAAGATGATGGGAGGAAAAGGTTGGAGAAGGAACACCTACATATTTCTCTGTGAAAATGATTTGGTTATGTCTTTCAGTTATATAATTTGCCCTAGTTTCCTGCTCAGGACAATGCCAGAGGGACTGAGTATGGGCTGATCCACCTAATAGCACCAAGAAGACCTTTGTAGAATGAAGGTATTCCTACTTCAGTGGGAATACATTCATGTTCTAACATTAACAAGCAAGGGTTCCATGCAAATTATTATAAAGCAAAATTTGGTGAATAGGTAGCATCTTAGTAGCCTTGGTGTGATGACAGCTCAGCCCAGTGAGGACTTTCTTGTTACTGTTGGACAATGGAGGCGTCTGTCAGCCCTTATCTAACAAGAAAGACTGTGCCCATAGGCCTCCTGAGAGGGTGAGCTCTTTCAAACAGGGTATTACATTTCCATTTCCTCAATTCCCTGGAGGTTTGTTGTATACTAGAGTATTAAATTGCATAAGGCGGATTGCATTTAACCAGTCAGTGTTCTGGCATAATTTGAGAATTCTGCAATGCATTTAGTGGTATTTATGATGCGGGGGGGGGGGGGGGGAGGAAAAGAAAGCGCTTCCCTCTACTGATCATTAGATTTGTTCTGTATGGTCTCTTTTAAACCTGAACATCGAAGATAAAGCAGATTCAAGAGTCATTTTACATCTGTATAATTATTTTCCGAAAGACTTTTATTTGCCCAAATTGCTGCCTAAATGGCACTAATGGACATTATTTTCTCATTCAGAGCTGATCGTCATAGTTAGAGGAAATGTCCTTGCAGGCTAGATTATTTGTTCAGTCTTCCTTTTCTTCTTTCTTTGGGTACGGTGGTAGCAGCTTCCAAGCCTTTTAGTTAGCTGTTGGTAATTGAGCATATAACCCCCAGAGCCTCAAACTCACCTCTACGTCTAAATGCATTAGTCACCCTCAGTCTAGTCATTTAATTCCCCTCTCCAGTTTATGTCACTCTTTTTGTAGCTAGGATGATAAGGGAAAGGTGAGATGTAGCCTGTGGCCTGTAACCATCTCCTAGGACTTCTAATGAGAAAATAAGTAAGGATTGCTTGGGAGGGTAACCATTATAAGATATTTTACAGTTCTCTTCTCCTAGTGCTTTATTGCCTTTGAAGATATGAGCCTTCAGGTTTGATGTCATAGAAAATAGCTCCCTCATTTTTTCCCCCCTTAGATGACAACAAAATGCCTTGCCACAAGCACTGCTTTACTTTTATTTTGGTTGAGCAGTTTGCTGGGCACAGCCAAATACCACTGTGGAAAACCCTATCAACAGAAATTGGGAAGGGGTATCTGTTGAGGGGCAGGATTGGGGTATCCTGCTACCTACCATGTCCTCTCTGTTAGCAATAGTATCCCCACAATAAAAAGACATTTTTTGTAATACAATTAAGGACACTTCGTTCCTGGTTTTACTTGCAATAAGCATTATTTGTAACTCTGTGACATTCTTTGACTTATTCAGATATTCTAACCTGAGAAATAAACCACGTTTAGAAGTTAAGCAGCGCCAGCTACTTAATATGGGAATGATGCTCTATTGAATAACCATTTTCACTTATAGTCCAATCTCGAAAATATTCCTATGTGATGAATAATAACAGGTTGGAAAGTAGTGCCTTAATTGTGATTAAGATTCTAAAACTTTGAGCTAATTTTGTTCCGTAAAGAAGAGGATTCATGTCAATTCAGGCATCATTAACCATTTCAAAATAAATGTTAATAGTAAATAGCGATTAGCTATTTTGACTTTTTAAATTATTATTTTCTCTGTCCCAAAGTAGCTTGCTGTATATAAAATCACTTTTAATACTAGCTAATACAAGCATTTCTTGGCATTTCAAGACTAGATTGTGGATTTTTTCCTTCATTTTTCATTACTGAAAAGCTTTAGTAATGTATGCATAACTTTCAGAGCTGTGATGAAGATTTCTTAATTTGACAGCATTATGAGCACTGCGGTGTATGCAGAATTAGAAGACAAAATAATCAACCGAATATCCTTCAGCAATTCATGTATGTGAAGTTATATTTTGGAGGCCTATAATTAAAACAGAGATAGTAGGACTACCTATAGCCTTAGCTGTAATTTCTCGTGTCTGCTGGCTTAATTTCAGAAATTATCTGCAAGCAGGTGTTTCAGATATCTCTCCTAGAGCAGGGTCACTAGCCCTCTCTCCTAGATAGCAAAATCAGAGAATACGCTTGGATAAATACTCAGAATCCATCTGAGTGGCCTAATCATTTTTGCTCTTGTCCTCTTCTTCCTTCTGATAAATAACTTTTTTTAAAAAAAAAACCCACACTCTAACTCATTAAAATCATTGTGAGAGAAAAATATTTATGCCAACCTGGCAAAGCTAAAAGGCCTATTCTTGGGGCTTGGCAAGCTGATGGATGTTTTTAAATTTAGTATTGTTACACCGCAACCTCCCATTCCAGCATTTACCCATAGTTTCACTTTTAAGGGAGCTTTTGATGGATTCTGAGTTGTTCTGTCCAGTAAACTTGTAATTTTCTTTCTGGAAAACGAATCAACATTCCTGAAAGTACAGAAAACATTAGGTGTATAAGGCTATGGTTGCCAAGAAGCAACATAGATGGGTCTCTGTTTCACTAAGGGTTGAGCTCCATTTTAGGGAGAGGAGACTCGATTAAACCTCAAAGGTTTTTGTTTCTTTTATTATTGTTCCATGCTTTTTAATTTGCATTAATGTGTTTGGGGAGAAGCCAAATGCTGATACCTTGATATTATCCTCCTATTGCCAAGATTCAAAAATCACATATGAAATGAGAGAAATGGTTATACATAAAAGCACGATAATATTGGCCATGCTTATAGAGACTTTATGCACACTGTTGCTGACTTACAGTATAAGTGTCAGTGAGACATAACACTATATTCAATACATTAACCATAATGTTTTCTTTATGCTGCTGCTCCACTAAACACCCAAGCCAACATTCCAGGTGTTTATGAAATCAAAACACTAAGCACTCCTAAGAATCTGTTAAAAAAAAGAGCATCAATTGTTACAGAAAAGAATATTTAGAAAATAATGTGAAATGGAAAAGGTATGAAGCTCAAATAAAAGGAGAAACAAGGATAACCTTTAATATAGGAACCAAAATTTAAAATGCATATATAGACAGAGAAAAATGTAGCCATAAAGCAGAGACAGGATAGTCGACAAACGTAATGTAAGATGGTTAGAGACTTTTGAAATGTCAGCTATATTTTTTGACACATGTTGCTGTTGTGATTTATTGAATGGCTCTTTAGTGGATCTTTTAAGAGATTATTTTGATCTGGAAACAGAAGATGCTCTGTTCTCCAGAGGGCTACAGCCGAAGCTTCAGATCAATATGAGAAATCCAGCTTTCCTTGACACTGCAACATATATGGCTTTATAATCTATCTCTATATCTCTTATGTTGTTCTTTCTCCAAAGTTTGTTCTCCTCTCAGGCTGTGCCCTATGATTTTTCTTCCTTTCTCCTGGAATATCTCCTGTTGAAATCCTCCTATCCAAGCTATAGCCCATTTTCCTTCCCTTCCCCTCTCTCCTTTTGATTTTTCCTACTCTGTCAAGGCCAATGGTAAACAACATTTTCCAGACAGAAGCACATTTGCGATACTAATAGCATATAATGGGCACATTCACAAAATAACTGCTGTGGGAGATCAAAATGGCTTTGCTGGTGAATATAGTGACTCAAAAACTCATTATACCAGAAAGTAAGCTAGCTCTCCAAGATGCTTTTCCAACCACCTCCAGTGAGATCTTTTGTGACCTCCAAGGCAGTCCTGTAACGATACAAGTAATGTGTGTTTTGAGGAATAGGTCAGGTCACCCAGGTGGCCTGATCAGCACCAAGGGAGGTGTCTGGAGACATATTGAGGCCCACAATCGCATTTATTCATCTCTGGCTTAGATCCCTCTGTGTGTTTTTCCAGCATATTAAAACATAGATACAATATGTAGTGCTACTTTTATATAGTGCTACTTTTGTCGCTTACATGACCAAAAATAAAACTAAAGTAAATATGCCATCTGTAACTGAAAGTGCCCAAGTTCTTCGCTGTACCACTTGTGCTACTTGCTTACTTATTTAGAAAACTTATTTGATGCCCATCTCACATCCAATGACTCTAGGTGGCTTACAGCGTACTTTTGCAAATGCATCACCTAGGTATTTTAAGAATTGGTGGAATTTTCAATTACAAACCCTTGCATTGAACAGAAACAGAATCATTTCCGGACTTCCGTTTTGCGTCGCGGAGAGACGTAGGAAGGCAGGGCTCTGCCTTCCGCGCTCGATTTTGCCTTGCTGGGGGCCCTGAAAAGGGCCTAAAATCGCCCCAAAGAGGCGATGAAGAGGAGGGGTGCCTTGTCAATCACGGAGAGATGGCAGTCTTTCCATTCAATCCAAGGAAATCCCTCCAAACCAGCAGGGGAAAGACTGGCTACATTCCTGTGGCCAGCCATTAGCTGCTGACAACTGAAGGAGAAAAAAAGCACTACTTAAGACATTGTAAACAGCATGTTTGGAACTGGGTGAGAATATTGATCCTTTCTTTACTATTTTACAACTGAATTTCCTGGGAAAGGCTCCCAAGAAGCTAAAAACCTCCGAATGTAAACGGAAGCAGTGTTTTAATTTTATGGGGGACAGAAACATACAATATTGAAGTGGAAGTAACATAAATCTACAGTTTCGATACATTTGAAAACTGAGATAACTATTAAGATTTTCTCTTTGGAAAAAAAATATTAAGGCAAAATATAAGAAATCAATCCTTTGTTTTAAGAGAGGAAAATCGACTTTGAATGACATCTAGTGGTGGATTTGTGTATAGCACTATAATTTGCTTTGCTTGGTGATTCCTACCTTGGGAGAACAGCTGGCAATAAAGGAAAATATTTTGGCATACTTATCATCCTGACCTTCTTGGATTATAAATGCCTACTGAGCTTGGATTTTTAACTTTAAGAGCTAATGGGAGAGAAAGAGAAATTTGACCTTGGACTATGCCAGGCTGATAGAGACTTTTGAGCTGTTTTCAGAGAGGTTGAACATTTTGAACATTTTGAACATTGTGGATTACAATCTTGCCTGATTGACAATTTTTGGGATACTTGAGACAAGGGATTACTATAAAATATTGCTTTCAGAACTAAACCTATACTTTGGAATCTATTGGATTATAAAGGATACATTTAAAGACCAGGAATGATGCCTCAAGAAAAAACAAACACCTTTCAGAAAGAAATATATTCTATGCTACAACTAATTCACCAAACAATTGTTGAATGCAAAGAGGACATAAAAAGAAATCACAATGAGACTAAAAACAATTTAGACAATATAAATGAGCAAATCTCCAAATTAAATCTACAACTAGAAAGCTCCCAGATAACGATTACAAAATATGAACAAACAATCCAGAAATCAGAAGTCGAAACAGAGGAAATGGATTTAGAGATGGAAGAGATAAAAGATGGGAAATACAAACAACTATATACAAACAAAATACTGCAAGACTTAGCTATAACAATGAAAACACAAAAGACCTTTTACCCCTCAGATCTGCAAAATATATCTGATGGCAAGGAAAAAGATTTTTAAAAAGGGAATATAGAGCTGTTAAGGGAAATATCACAACTTGGGAGACAGGTATTGAAAAGAGAAATGGAGGGAGAAAGGAACTGGGAGTTGTTTAAGGAATATAAATGGGCAGAATCCCCCCCCCAAAAAAATACCCTACCTAAATTGTCTTCCTCATGCCAAGCAATTTTTACAAAAATAAAAATAAAATTCTTGGGTGATCTAATTGCCCTGGCTTGGAAAGAAAGTGAGAGTCAGATTTAAAAAACAGAAGATTTGATATTTTAGAGGGGGCATTATATGTTTAAATATTTCTTTGAATAAGATTAAAAGAACAGAAGACCCTTAGATATAATTAGACCTTTATAATGCAAGATATGATTTAGAATTAAGATAGCATTTTTTTATATGGAAAATATGAAGATAAGAGCAGGATTGATTTGAATAAAACTTTCAGCTATATAAATGTAATTAATATTGAGAAAATCATAACTGATAAAGACATTTCAAATACTGATGGCAAATCAAACTTTAACAAGAACACGAAAAACAGGATATTGATTAATGAATTGACATTATTGATTTATGAATTGTTATTTGTATGATATTAGTAAATATGATGAAGATGCTTATATCTAACTCTGTATACATTAACAGTACCCAAAAATTGTAATGGTGTAATGAGGGGAAAATGGAAAAAATATGGAGAAGAAAGGAGGATCAGGGGAAAAATACTGGATTGTGTAGTATTGAACAGATTTATATTGAAGAAGTTAACGTTAAATATCTGAATCCAGACATGTTGTTTACTAAGCACTAAAGACTGTAATTTTTAAAAATTAATAAAACTTTTATAAAAAAAAAGAAACAGAATCATTTCCATGGGCTAAAACATACTCTTAATTTTTTTTTGTCGCAAGGAACTGTTTTTCTTTGAGGACCCCATTGCAAGCAACTGACAACTGCTGTTTGATAGCCTAAGAAACAAGTTTACGTTTAAGTTCTTATCATCAGTGGCTGTTTAAGGAGCAGGTGACAGAAACTGCTCTTGAGTAACTAAAAGTTTAGAGAGAAAAACAATACATTTGATAAGTTATTGAATACCATTCTTTTAAAAAAGTGTTTCCTGAGAAACTAGAAGGGGCAGAAGCCTTAGAGGTCAGTGAAGATCCAGTATATAAACCAGTTCTTAAAAAAAATAATCCATTGACTTCAATTAATTACAATTTTTATCTCCATGTGCATCATCCTTTAAAGAACCCATAAAACCTTATAATTGCAAGTGAGGAGAGAAAGTTATAAAATGGTAATGTATGTACATGGGATAATGGCAAGTCCACCTCTTAGAGGGAGGATGGTGAAATAGCGGCAAGATTTCATAGTGCCTTAGCTGCAGAAGGAAAGAGGGGAATTCCTGGAGCCAGAAGATAGGGCACGGAAGAAGTCCTACCCTACAGCTTGTCCTCCAGCTTCAGAGGAAGCCATTCCTCTAAAGATGCAGCTCATAGTGCTAATGTCTTTGGAACCAGATCTGCATAGCCCCCCTCATGAAGAAGAAACCACAGATAGGCCCTAATAAACAATGGACTTTCATAGTTAAGGTAGAGACTTCATTTGGGGGGGTCTTTCATTCTTTAATCCCTACCTTTTCTGTATTTCTACTGTAGAAATACATCCCAGTATTGCTGGTAATTGCCGGATCTAGACGACTATATAGGTAATCCTTGACCTATGATCATAGTGGAGCCCAAAATTTCTGTTGCTCAGCACAACAGTTGTTAAGTGAGTTTTGCCCCATTTTATTACCTTTCCTGCCACCGTTGCTAAGTGAATCACTGCAGTTGTCAAGTTAGTTACATGATTGTTAAGTGAACCTGGCTTCCCCATTGAATTTGCTTGTCAGAAGAGTGTAAAAGCTGATGATCATATGATCCCAGAACCCTGTAACCATCAACAATACATGCCTGTTGCCGAGGGTCTAAATTCTGATCATGTGACCTTGGGATGCTGCAAGGGTCATAAGTGTAAAACAGTCGTAAGTAATTTTTTCCCCAGTGCCGTTGTAATTTCGAATGGTTATCAAACAAATGGTTGTAAGTCAAGGATTACTTATATTTATGCTAGATGATGAAACAGCATAAATAGCAGGAGTAAAGGAAGGGGCAGTAATGACCCTTGATTGAGCAGGTCTGTATCTTCAGATGAAAATTGGAATTGCGGTGTAGTGATTAATTGAATGCCAGCCCCTTTTTCAACATTAGTGAATCAGCAGGTCAAATGCTTCTGGTTGGGGGAAGAGTTGGCCATAGAACAAGGTAGCCCTCCTTTTCATATACTTTAAATAGGTTTACATCATCCTATCTTTCTTCTTCAAAAGGAAATTGGATAAATTTCCTTATTGGATAACTTACTCATAAGCTTCTGCACAAGTAACAGTGGAAACAACCACAGTTAGTGCATTTGAATATTGTCAGTATATTATAATTTGGATAGTATAATATCACACCATTTTAAGTACTGTTGCTAGAATTAGTGAATCTGATGGGTATCAGAGTGTCAAATCTTGCATAGCTTACTACAAGGAAGTCTTCTTTATGTGCAAAGATGTTGGCTTATTACTGATTCATTTCCTCAAGACATTTCACACTAAAATTGTCATGTCCCTTTTAGTTTAAACTATAACTATTCTACAACCTGCCAGAGTCCATGACTGGCACTCAGGCAATCAGAGTGCTATTAAACTCAGCTAGCTACAATAGATAGAGAAAAAAAATAGAATCATAATTTTTGTTCTATTTTCCACATGCCTTTTTAATGCATTCTTATTAAAGCAGGTGATATGCCCAATGAATATTTAAAGATATTGATTATCTTAAATTACAAACCACACGGGCAGATGTATCACTTACCTTCATGGATTCATGGACCATGGATTGTTTGTAGTGAAATGCTGAATTTAACTTTGGATAGATAAAATAGTTACCAAGGTTAGATCACTTTATCATGTATTGCATTTGTAAAATTAAAGCAAAACGAGAGCCCAAATTATTCAGTAGATCATTACCGGTTCTTAGTTTGCTCCTTGTAATGATTACATTTTGAATATCTACAACCAGCCACACAATAAAAAGAATGGATAATTATCTCAGAACATCAGTTTATGCATATCGCTTTCTCCATTACTGTAATAAACTGGCCATCTGGCACAAGATGTGCTCAGAGCTAAAATGAGCATGGGTAGAATAAATAAGCAAGCCCTATCAGGAGTTGTCCATTCTGATGGGTGGTGTTAGGAAGTACCAGAAAGGTGTTAGGAAAAAAAAAACTGGGTTGTATTTGGCCTATCCTCTAGTCTAGGGCTCTCCAAACCTGGCAACTTTAAGACTTGTGGACTTCAATTCCCAGAAATCCTCAGCCAGCCAGTCCACATGTCTTAAAATTGCCAAGTTTGGAGACCCCTGCTCTAGTCAATAAGCTGGCTTGTTGCTTTGAGATGCAGAGAAGAATATTGTGCCAGGAGCAATTCTGAAAATGCTAATACTTCACTGCTTCTAATATAGAAAATATTCACCAGCAGCTGAGCTTTGATAAGTGGTGTAGGAGCGACACCCTTTTGTCCTTTACTTCATTAGTTTAAAATGTCTTGGGGTAAGAACAAAGCTTCCTGCATATGGATGGAGGAAGAATCCTTGAATTCAAAGTTAAATATGTGATGTTTCAAGAACAAAACCAGATATGGATTTCCTGAGAAATAGTTTGTATAGAATTGATGGATTCTTAAAATAAACAATGAGAGAGAATACCTAGTTGTGGTTCAACAACTGGGTGTTGGGTAAACAATATTTTCTGCCTAGCACTGTGATGTTTTGAGGAAGAGACGTGGTAGCATAAGACGGTGCATTTTCTTACCTTTAATATGAGTGGTACAGGTTGTGTGACGAAGACTAATTGAATGTAAACCATTGGGCACTGTGAGAAGTCTGCACTGATGATATATATGCAATAACTTTAAATAAGAGTCTTATATAGCAAGAGGAAGATTGCTACTGGGAATATAGAAGAAAAGTACAGGCACAGCATTTGATATGGCTAATTAAGGAGGGCCATTACATCATCCAGTTAAAACCGTAACTGGCAGCCAGTTCCAGGGACAACCATGTGATTTAGCCCAACCAATTTGCAGAAAGTGAAATTAGATAAAATTATCTAAAATGTGCAGCTTGCATGGCAGTAAGTTTTGGGAAGAGAAAAAGACGATGATATGCACAGAAAGGAAAGAATAAGTTGACGAAAGTTTGAGGAAAGCTTAGGACAAAATCAATAGAAGAGAATATATGTAGCTCAGCACTGAACTATGAAGTCTTTGGTGCTCTCTGAGCTTGGCTGTTTGCTTGCAAATGTTTCATTACCAAACTAGGTAACAGCTTCAGTGCATGAAGTTAGGACAAATAAACAGATCACTAAAAAGTAAAATTTGTTTCAATAGGTAGTCATTTTAGATTAAGGTGTGTTCCCGCCCAAATTGATAGATGAAAGGCAAAAAGATCATATGGGTGCCCCTTATACCAGTGTGGAAAAAAATGAAGCAAAATATGTAAAAAAGTAAAAACAATTTTTAAAGGAATTTTGAGAGTAATATTTGCATTTTAAGATGCTGAAGCCTCACTACAGTTCAGTGAGATCAATCCAAACAAAACAGAATAAAATAAAAAATCATACCCAGTATTCAGAAAAGAAATATTTTAAAATCTATTTGTTTGCAAAAAAGAAAAAGAAAAAAAAGGAGGCCAAGCAATGCATTCTGGAACTGTTTTATTTTATACTGTGAGTGGACAGAAATAGAATATAATAGGCAAGGTATTTAAAATAGGAGGGTAGCTATAAAAATGTAGACTGTGGGAATTTAAACAAGGGAAAAAACCCTGAAGCAACTATAAAAAATAGAAAAAAATATTGACAGCAATGCAAGCGTTCCAGAAAGTTTATAAAATATATTTACTCAGAGATAATAATTGAAAGATCTAGTAAACGATAATGATGATATTAATAATAAAGTCCTATATCACTAAGGGAGGAGGGTGCAGGGTATATATTGATAGATGTAATTACCTTAAGACATACAGCACTTTACGTAATTATACCAAAGATTGTGAGTTGTGACCTTTAGGCCTGTTCAGTTGGCTATCAATGGGCAACTTCAAGACTACTTGCTCTCCAGAAATGACCAGAGAGAGTCAAGGAGAGGCCACTTTTTTTCATCATCTCTGTAAATAGCAGATGCCTTTCTTGCTGTCCTTGAGTATTCTTAGATATAATAATAATAATAATAATAATAATAATAATAATAATAATAATAATAATAATAATAATAATAATAATAATAATAATAATAATAATAATAATAATAATAATAATAATAATAATAATAATAATAATAAAAACAACTGGAGCACCACTTGAACACCACTGGTATTGACAAATTCACCATTAGTCAATTACAAAAGGCGGCCTTACTAGGAACTGCTTCCATCCTGCGACGATATCTGTAATACCATCAAACATCCACATCTGCCTATCCCAGGTGCTTGGTAAGGACTCGATAGGTAGACAAAAATGCCAAATTCAGTCTGAACATCTGGCTGACTGTGCAATGATCAATAATAATAAAGTTGGAAGGGACCTTGGAGGTCATCTAGTCTAACCGCCTGCTCAGGCAGGAAACCCTATACCATTTCAGACAAATGGCTGTCCAGTCTCTTCTTAAAAACTTCCAGTGTTGCAACATTCACAACCTCTGGAGGCAGGTTGTTCCACTGATTAATTGTTCTAACTGTCAGGAAATTTCTCCTTAGTTCTAGGTTGCTTCTCTCTTTGGTTAGTTTCCATCCATTGTTTCTTGTCCTGCCTTCTGGTGCTTTGGAGAAGAGCTTGACTCCCTCTTCTTTGTGGCAGCCCCTGAGATATTGAAACACTGCCATCCTGTCACCTCTCGTCCTTCTCTTCATTAGATTAGACATACCCAATTCCAGCAACTCTTCCTTATATGTTTTAGCCTCCAGTCCCCTGATCATCTTTGTTGCTCTTCTCTGCACTCTTTCTAGAGTCTCAACATCTTTTTTACATCGTGGTGACCAAAACTGGATGCAGTATTCCAAGTGTGGCCTTACCAAGGCATTGTAAAGTGGTATTAACACTTCGCGTGATCTTGATTCTATCCCTCTGTTAATGCAGCCTAGCACTGTGTTGGCTTTTTTGGCAGCTGCAGCACACTGCTGGCTCATATCTAAGTGATTGTCCACTAGGACGCCAAGATCCCTTTCACAGTTGCTACTATTGAGCAAGGTACCACCTATATTATACCTGTGCATTTGATTTTTCTTGCCTTTTTTCTTCTTAATTTGGATATGACTGTCTGCCCTTCAAAGAGATGGAAAAGGGGGGACGGGGCTGCTTCAGAGGAGTTCATGGCAAAGTCACATAGCTATTATAATATTTACATCTTTCGCTCCAGAAACTAAAACCATATAAGAAAAGAAATGATACAGAAAACTACAAGGGATAGGCCAACACGTTGACAGCAAGACAGATTGAGATATATGTATGGTGAAAACCATAAACGAGGGAAGGTGGAAACTGTGGGTAAGAAAAATTCAAATAAAGTTGAAATTATGTTTAGCCAGCATGCATGTACTATCTTTTGGGATCTATAAATAATTGTGTGGCTTTGATGCGCTATAAAAGTGTGCAAACCACCGCTAGAGGAAAATTTTGTTGGAAAAATTAAAAGAATGCAAGTGAGGAGGAGAGGAAAGATGTTTATATGCACAACCCTGTCACACATCTTGCTGATTTAGAGCAAGCATTTTGATTAAAGTAAATAGACTTGAATTATGGGACATTTTGTGAGAGAAAGGAGCTGAAGGCTGGTTGCTGAATGTGATAATGGAAATGGAAATAGTGGAAACACATAACGGAAGGAAAACAGGCATGAAAATAAAGGGGCTGCTTAGGGAATATCTCAACATTAAGCGGGGAAATAAGAAAGCCACCTTGATTGTTGGATATATTGGGTTGTGGGAGCTGTATTCTCAAATATTTTTGCCTGTGATGATGCTGCATTGCTTGCTGAGAAACTGAATGATTTGCAGCTAGCATTTGATTGATTGTATGACGAATGAGGGATATGGAACTGAAAATGAATGTATCATGAGAGCTATGTTTGACAGGAAAAAATGGAGAGAACAAATTCCAGGTTATATATCAGTAATGGAACACTAATGCAAGGGAATACATTTCCATTCACCAACAGAAACTTTATTCTAGATGGGGAAATGGATGGGAAAATGTTTAAATCTACCAATGCTGGTAAAATGATTGTCAGTAGCATACGATCTGTTGCAAGGAATTAATGTCAAAAAAGAGAAGCAAAAAATAGCAAGCTCCTACTGACTTTATCATATGGAAGGATAGTTTAATGCAATGGGGCTAGAAAACTTAAGTCTGTGTGGTCAAACTTGAAGAGAGAAGGTTAAGAGTGAATAGCCAAACAGCAGATTTATCATAAATGGACTAGAATTCTTCAAGAAAAAGACAGCAGTGATAATATTTATAGATGTGGGGAAAGCTTTCATATTTTTGAATTGACTTTTTATTAGAGGAATTAAACAAAATGAATCCTGGACAAGACTTCAGATTGTCCACTCTCCCTTTACATTTTGTAATTGCTCTGGAAGTTTTGGCTAACAAGGTTATAAAAATAAACAGATAATTGGGATCGAAATTCAAGGAGAGGAATGCAAGATGAAATGTTACATAGATGGTGAAGAATTAATAATTATCAGATCACAAAGATCTATATAAACGTTGATGAAGGTAATCAAATACTTATTCTGGATACAAAATCAATAGAAAGAAAACAAAGATAACAACAAGGCAAATAATTTCTAAGTAAGAAATGTTATGGAAAAAAGAAACTGGCCGTGAGATAACAAAAGATCCATGAAATATTCAGGACCTTACTTACTGCAGGTAAAGACATATTTCAAGCAAGTTATTGAAAGAAATAAAACAAATCTTGAAAGATGGAAAAGCTTACAATTTTCTTGGCTACGATTTGTGACAACAATAGAATTGAATGGATTACCCAAGATAATCTTCTTTCAATTGGCACTAATTCAAATCCCAGGTAAAGAATTGCAGGATTGGCAAAGAACAATTAATAGATTTATACAGTGCTTTTTTTGTAAAAAAAAAAAAAAGGTGCCGGAACTCACACATGTCATACAACCTGCCTTGCCTATCCTATAAGGTTCCATCCAAAAAAGGTGCTGGAACTCCGTTCTGGGCGTTCTATGAGAAAAAAAGCCCTGGATTTATATGAAATGAAGAAAAACCAAGAATAAGATTCAAAATTTTACAAGTCTTAAATGAGAATTGTGGACTAGCTTTTTCCAATCTCAGATTATATTATAGTATCTAGAGAAAGATGTCTGTCATAGATAACAGAATGAATAAAATTTCCTAACAGTAGAGTATCAACAATAGAGGAAGCAGAAGCAATGATCTTAAAACATTTTAATATATTTATGGTATAAAAGAAGATGAGACTTTGAAAGGATATAAGAGAAAACCTGTTAAAAAAATTGGAATTCCTTAAAAGCAGAGATAAATCCAATGATTTCATCACTAGCATCACCATCATCAAATGTTTTTTTCTTGAACTGATTATATATGCCAACATCTGGACTAAAAAAATATAGTACTCTACAGGCAGAAGAATCACTTAATGAAGGAAAGAATTATCACAGTTAATTTATTCGGAAATAACTGATCTTAAACAAGAAAAAAGAACTGTAACAAAGATGACAGGGCTTGAAGTACTTGATCATCCACTAGGACATATTTGCAAATTGTTATGCCATAGAGAAAAAACAAATAAAAAAGGTGCAATAAAATAGTTGCAAAATTTCACAAAGCAATAACTTTCACAAAGCAATAATGGGAAGATCTACATACAAAAAAATAAACTTTACATCAAGCTACAATTTGAAAGAAAACTGGTATAAAATGTTTTACAAATATATGTAACTTCAATGATTGCCAAGATGGAAAAATCATAGAACAATACATGCTGGAAATGTCACAACAAAGAAGAAATATTTTATCATATATGATTTTTATGCAAAAAGACTCAAAACTATTGAAAAGAAATACACCAAATCATTCTGAAAATTCTGAAACAAATTCAGATTAATGTGATGAATATTTCACTTAAGTATATTTGCAGAGAGTATAAATGAAAAGCACAATGCTTTATTAGGATATATTCTGACAGAGGCAAGAATTAATTTAATTAATTAATATCGGACAAGAGAAACCTTGCTATGTACAGAAGTGGGAGACTAAAATTGGTGAGTAGAGTAGAGTAGAGTAGAGTAGAGTAGAATAGAATAGAATAGAATAGAATAGAATAGAATAGAATAGAATAGAATAGAATAGAATAGAATATTTATTGTCACTTTGAATGTACACTAATCGGCATACATTAAAATGAAATTTCATTGCATACAGCTCTAAAAGGGTATATACACTACATAAATACAACAAAAATAAATAAATACAGAATTATGCATATACCCACATATATTATATGACACAGAGAAACAACAGTGAATACATAGCAGTGGAAAAAAATGGCTATTTATAACAGTAGGAATAATTCCCTTATGTAAAACATAACACACAGCATGGCAAGCCAAGACACTTAGAATATGGTCTTTAAAGAAAAACAGACACCATTTAAAAAAAAAAAATCAAAATGACCCAAGCAGGAATGAGCAATAATGTCCAAAGTGAAAAAGTTCTTTTAAAATTTTCTTCTATTGAAAACAGTTTTGTTCTATCATATTTGTTTGCCTTTCCTTGTTCCTAGGTAGTTATCACAAACAGGGTGGTCAGAGAAGGTGACAGTTTCATTTATTTCTAACATACTGTATACCTAGAGTGTGCTTTTCTTAATAGAGATTAAAATGAGGACTAAAATGTGTATCTATCATAGGAAAAAACGGTTTTCTAGTAGGAACCTTGGATAGATATAGGGTGATTTTTAAGTGGGAAAAGATGCTTTCAGTAGCTGGATGAGGTCCACTCCCATAGTAAGTTACAGAGGAAGATGGATGGCAGATGCAGTCCCTAGAAAAAGAACAAAGAGCCTGCTTAGGCTAAGATGTTAGCTGTGCATTGGAACAATGGTTTTATAACCAGCATTGGCATTTTTTGTAACATATTTTTCTAGCCTGCTGCTATTTTGTCAGGGCTTCAGTGCGTCTTTCAAGAAATCAATGATAGCACTATTAAATGCTGTTATTTTTCTTTGCTTATTCTAGGAGAATGAATGGTTAGGGATCAAGCATTATTGCATCCCGCTCAAAGTTATTCTGTGGTTTTATTACTTTTGATTATTTATTTTTTGGAATCAATGCGATTGCTAAGAGGAGATGCTGCTGCATTTAGACCCCATGACCCACATTTTGATGGGAAAATAATCGGTAAGGGGAAACAGGAAACAGAAAATAACCCAAATTTTGGGAGTGGAGGGGAATAAATTCTATCACATACAACATGGTATAAACAATACCCCTGATTTGAAATCAGGAAGACTTCAAAAGCAGGTTGCTGGATCACACTCAGCAAGGATATATGAGAGTTTGGGACTGTTTGATCATCTGGCTGTGCAAAGCTTCAAAGGAATGCTTCGATACGATGAAACTTCCATCAAATCTCCTCACTGCAGCAAAGTTATGAATCAAAGCAGAGACCTTCTTTGAAGGAGCAAATCCAATCAGTGGCACTTCACAGATTCAGCAGCATTTCTACTGCTTCTGAGGTTGTTACAGAAAATGTACCCTGCTGTAAGTTTAGTTCCTTTTCAGAAAAATGCTGGCGGGGAGGAGAGGAAGTTGAAGGGTGGGATGATCTGTATGAGATTGACACGGGAAGCCAGTTTATCAGTTTAATGCCTCATTAAACTCTCTATTAAAGTCTTTTGCGGATGGCAAGGCTAACAATACCTTGGGCGTCATTCCCTTTTTCTGCTGTCAGTTCTTTAGGGTGCCAGCCTCAAGCTTTTAACTCTTTCTCTCTCTCTCTCTCTCTCCCTCTCTCTCTCTCTCTCTCTCTCTCTCTCTCTCTCTCTCTCTCTCCCTCTCTCTCTCTCTCCTGCTAATGCAATGTTACCCCAAAAACTTGGATCTCAGCTGGCAGATCTCAGCACATGGGCTCAAGGGTGCTCTTGCAAATTTTGTTTGATTGAAGTAGGTTGAAGAATAAATGGGTGAAAAGATAACCCCTTATAGGACAGACCCAACTTTTACTGTTTTAAAAATGGGGTAGGGTGGCAATGCTATGAATGCCATTTCCTCTGTGGCAACTCTTTCTTGTATCTCATTATGCTTCGTTCTTTTGATGCGTCTACTAAATAATCAACATAGCATATTTAATTAACTTTTAATGTCGAATGTTACCTATCCCTGCCTCTGTTTTAAATTTTTATATTCATTGTTTATGTTTTTAACCTTGTATTTGTATACCTCCCAGAGTTTCTTTCTGAGGGAGATGGGCGGTTTCTAAATTCGACCAATAAATAAATACAAAACAAATATTGCCAACAAGCTACAATCTTGTCATAATGGAGCTGTTCCAGTGATGACCAGGTCTTTTCCAAGAGAGACTTGCTTTCCAACTTGTTGTGTCAGAGCTCCTGAAAGTTCCCCCCAAAACAGTAGGAAACTACATCATTCCATGAAGATCATCCTAAGGCTGGATCCTGGAAAGATGAGACCTCAGATTTTTAAGACAGGTTTTGAAAGTTTGTTTTGGAGTAGGACACTTTCTATATTGCACCCAAGTACTTTATAGGCCAGGGGTGTCTAACCCTGGCAAGTTTAAGATCTATGAACTTTAACGTTCAGAATTCCCCAGCCAGTAATTCTGGGAGTTGAAGTCCACAATTTTTAAAGTTGCCAAGGTTGGCCACCGCTGCTGTAGTTTCTTTTGTGAAACATTTTTTCCTCATCACCACTTTCTCTGACATAAAGGAGGGGGAATAATTTTTTTAAAAAATGTATTGAGTTAAAAACTTGCTAAATTTAATGATTTCTGCAGGTTCTACTATCTTCCCTCTTTTCATTCATTCTATTTAACCTGAAGGAACATTGATGTTCACATGTTATCGAACATAAACATCCCCCCCATCATATCTCAGACTTCAAAGTGGCTTGAATCAAATCAACTTGCTCTGAAAAATTTGAACCATCAATCTGATCTGAACATGCCTTTTTCAATCTTGAATCTCCAGTTTGAATCAATCATGACTGATTTGTATAGACCTATTTGGATATACTAAGTAATCCTTGGGAAGAGTCCAAGTATCCGAAACGGGGTGTTGTTGTTTTTTCTCCCTGAAAGCTATTTTAAAACACAATAAAATGAAACTCCTTCCTCCAAAGACTTCCTTGGTGAGGCCAGTAAGTAAAGAAGAAAGAAGCTGTTTGGTGAGATGGAAATGCTTTAGGGATGAAACAGAAAGAAAGAGAAAATGGCATCATTTCCAAAGAATTAAAGTTGCCTTAGGAAGCAACTTGTGCTTTTTTTGATTGGAAGAAGCACAGGACATCTGATTAAGTTCAGGCAAGCTGAGAAGAAGTTACCTTGTACTTTATAACTTAATATTTCTTTTTGGAATTCAAGGAAGCTTTCAAGGATAGGCAATCTGCCTTCCAGGCATTAACAAAACCCCTGTTCTGCACAGTGTGCTTACCTTTGCACAGGCTAAGCATGCAACCTCTATAGTAAAATGCTATATTTGCTGGGGGGAGGGGTTAAAAATGGGTAGAGGTAAGAGGGGGAAATGAATCATGCTAGGACCAAATCTAGATATAATTTATTTTTAATTTAATTTAGCTTCAATAATGAATACATTTATTTATTATACTAATAATTGTATCCCTGTCTACTGAACTATTTTTCCCTTTTGTCATAGTCAATAACATTTAAAACTTCCAGAGATGGCCATGGATTAATGACAACTGTTAAAAAATATGCCACTTTCACAGTAATGTTTAAATTAGATCCATTCATGCAGATGATTCATTCTAGTCATGAGAATAACCTCAGCTTGATTTCAGCAAGGACAGCAATAAACAACACAAATTGGGATGAGGGATTGCTGCCTCTTCAAAAAAGATGCTCAGGGGTCAAAAGAATCTTGATAAACATGAACGCTGGATCCTTGCCAACAAAATGCTGTTTAATAGTGAGGACTGTAAGATTCTACACTTAAGTACTAAAAAACAAATGCACAGATATAAGGTATGTGCTACCGGCTTCAGCAAAAGTGCTTGTGAGAATGTTCTGGGTATCCTGGTAAATTACTGATTAAGCATGAGTCAGCAATGGGCTGCAGCTGCCAGAACAGCCAATGAAACAGAGGTACATTGTTGAGGTCATATAGTTCCATTCTATGATGGCCAAGTCAGAACACACTGGAATCATATGTCCAGTTTTGGTTTCCACAGTAGTAGGAGGAACTGGAAAGAGTGCAGAGAACAGCAATAAAAGTAATGAGGGGATTGTCTATGGAGATTCAGTCATCTATGAGCTGAAGAAGCTTCTTGGATGAGAAGAGAAATGTCTCCAAAGAAAAAGAATGCTTCATGAAAAAAGCACCTTTGGGACACTGAGGGGATTGGAGACTAAATTTTAGGATGAACATTTAAATCAACTTGGTAAGTTTAGCTTAAAGACAAGATTAAAGGGAGACGCCATAGCTATCTTCCAATACCTGAAGGATTGTCAAAAGAAAATAATTAATTCTCTTTAATTAATTAATTCAATATAATGCTTGAGGGTAGGGCAAGAACCAAATAGAAGAGAATATATGTAGCTCAGGCTTAAAATGTGAAGTCCTTAGTACAATTTGAGCTTGGTTGTTTTCATACAGAGTTTTACCCAGCTCGTGCATTGAAGATGTTACTACTGATGCACTGAGGTTGTTAGCACTGAAGATGTTACCTAGCCTGGTAATGAAACATCTGCACAAAAACAACCAAGCTCAGAAAGCACCAAGGACTCCACAAGAAGCAATGCATGAAAAGTTTACAGAGAGAGATCCAACTTCATAAAAAGGAGGAATTTTCTGACTGTGAGAACTACTCAACAATGGAACGGCTAGCCTTCTAGAATTGTGGGTGTATCATTGGAGGTTTTCAAACAAAGAGTGAACAGCCATTTCTCTGAGGTGTTCTGAGGACTCCTATCCTGGGCAGGAAATTGAACCAGAAGAATGTCCGTCCTTATGATTCAATGAAACTTTCTGCTGGCTCTTTCATAAATGTTGGGACCCTTTGTCATATTCAACACAACAACTGAGAGGAGATAAACCACATGAAAACAAGTGAGTGAAATAATACCAGCTTTTAAGTAAAATATTTATGTTAAGGAGAACCACAGAGCTTCAAAGAGGACAGCATATGCAGAATGCAATAATGGATGAATACAGCATAAGGTAATTACTCCATCAGTCTTAAGTCCATATGGGATACTTTTGCAAAACAACAACAACAACAACAACAACCAGCTAGCAGATCATAAGCAGTAACTGTCTGTGTTTTCCCATTCAGATTAATATATTCAGCTCAGTCTTGGCTCATCAGCGGTGTATTTCTTTGTCTCTCTTTCCATTATTTATGAGCAAGTATAAAGCTTAGAAAAGCACTTTATTGCTTCTTTGTCATACCCCACAGCTCAGCTTCCCAGCAGAACTGCAACTCAAAGAAATTTCAGGAAGACATAGATGTTGAGTTGGCTTCAAGAACAACAACAATAGTAATAATCAACTAAGTCATCAGCTTCAAACAAATCCAGGTAGAAAACTAAGATTCCATTCTTAATTCATGCTCCTATTCGTAGGCCTCTGCTGTCAGCCACAATAACATGTCACAATGCAACAACCCTCTCCCCTCTATTTGTATTTGCGCTCCAACGTTAGATGCAAGAATGTAAGTCACAGAGTTTGCATTGTGAGGCTATAAGCTAAGCCTCTGCAATTTCTCCTGGAAAACAACTGTTCTTTGCTACATGACTTTATTCTGTCATTTTCTCTCACAGTGAATGCTGGGCTAAGACCTCCATAGAAAAAGATGAATAGAGTGCAAAGGATTAACATAAACGTTATTTTGAAGTAAGTCATAGAGTCAGAGTTGATATAACTGTATCCTAATGAGTAGTATTGCACTTCACTAAGCCAAAAACAAACAAATCTAATTAAAGGTTATTACATTTCATTTATTCAGTTTATGGACATAGACCAAAATACAGAAGGAAAAAGAAAAAGAAAAAAACATGTTTCATTTTGTTTAAAAGCAGATTAAAAGGAAGGAATTTTGTTTTTTATCCAGAGGCAGAGTAGTTCTCTTACTGGATCAAAATGTGGCTTCTGATCTTAAAGGCAGCATCGCAGAATTTGGCCATTGCTTGAGATAAACTGATCAGTCAGTACTAGTAAAATGTAAAAAAGGTCCCAGGCACATCTTGAGAAGTCCACTAAAAAGAGGTGTGATATCTGTCCCTAATATCTCTATAGAACAGATTTATTTGTATAATAAAACATGGCTTAGAGATTTCGCTTCATTATATCCAAGGAACATAATTGGTCATTTAAAGGACTCTTCTGAATTTCCTTTCCATTGCAGCAATAGGCAGAACATCACAATGGGGCATCTTCTAAATGTATCTTTGTTACGTAGTTCAGGTAATTCACTTGTTTCCATAGTGGCAGAGCTGCTTAAGATGTTTAGATAAGGAGGGGGAGTAGTTTGTCATTCTCTGTCCAATACATATGATATTATTATTTTGGCTGCCTGGTTAAAGGTTAGCACAGAGACGTGGTGGCGCAGTGGTTAGAATGCAGTATTGCAGGCTAATTCTGCTGACTGCCAGCTGCCAGCAGTTTGGCAGTTCGATTCTCACGGGCTCCAGGTTGACTCAGGCTTCCATCCTTCCAAGGTCAGTAAAATGAGGACCCAGATTGTTGGGGGCAATACGCTGGTATTTGTAAACTGTTCAGAGAGTGCTGTAAAACACTATACAACGATATATAAATTTAAGTGCTATTGCTATTGCTTCCCAAAATAATCCTAATGAATGGATTTCCTTTTCCATCACTACTCTTCAGTGTAAGATTGGAATGATTGCTTAGCACACATGTCACCAATCTGACTGGATAAAATATATTTTTAGACCAAAAATAGAAATACAAACAAATACATTTAATTAAGAGTTAATATAATGTATTTACCAGGCCTTTGGTTTTAGAGCCATCATATTTGGGTATCTGCATATGCACTAAATAGGAACAAAGGGAAAAAGAATTCTAACTTTTTGCTGATATCTCATTTCCCCCCACTCTGGATGTAGTAGCCACTCTATTTCCATATTTGTCCTGTGCTGGCCAATACAAAACAGAAAGCCAGGCAAATGCAAGTATGAAAGGCTTCATTGGCATGTAAAGCTCTGATACTAGAGCACTTAAGAATTAGAAAGATCAAAATGTCAGCAACATGAGTCATCATAATTTGCGACCAGGAAGAAGGAAGAAGCCACTTGAGTGGGAGGGAATTTGGTCTGAAGGTCAATCCTAAATTCCAAAAAAAGCAAGGGGAAAAAAGCAACAGGAATGCAAGTCAGAAGCTGAAGAGTAAGGTTATTGTTTGTTTTGAAGGTTACCGTGTTATGGGTTTCCTGTTTCAAAATAGTGGAAACAGTAGAATTTACCCCCTCCAGTATAGGAGGTTACAGCTTTAGACCTACCTGAAAGGAACCCTGATAGTGCTGTGAATGAAGTGTAACCTACTACTAACTTATAAACCATGTTGATATTACCTTAAATTTTGCATCCATACCCTTTCTGAACTGAATTCACTTTCACACCTTATTTTTCACTGATTACCTGTCCTTCATGCATAGATCAGCATTGGATACAAATCCCTCCTGTGCCATAAGAATCTCCAACTCGCATTAGAATTCTGTTAAAGTTTAATTATCAACATTTACTTGTGGAAATGCACTGTATCCTGGATGATACGCCCAACAAATAATAAAAAAAAATGCTGCTATAATGGCTTGTGGAGGTGAAAGAAATCCAGTGGGATTGGGCTTTGGAGAATGGGGTGGAAAGCTGGCAGGCAGGTTTTGTTTGTTGGTTATAACCCTTCCACTTCTTTTGGGGTGGGTATTTGGAGCTATTATCCTGGTAGAAAAGAAATGAAAAGAAAAAAAACCTCGTAGCTATATGTCCAGGGTGGCTCAAATGTGCCAATCCCCACCTTTCTGGAAATGACAGCTACACAACAGTAATGATTATATCTTGATATATTTGAGGGTTCAGGTCAATAAAAGAAATTTCTCAAGTGATTGCCATGGCTACTGAGACTAGTAGAAGATAAATTTACCCTTTCAGGCCAATTCTTATTATTCATACCTATTTTTCCCCCAAGCTGCTCTAAAAGGATACATAATCAGGCCATTTGCTGTTCTTTTCCATCTTCATGGAAGACATTAGTTCTTGCCAAGGCTTTTTTGGTCATAGAACGCCCAGAACGGAGTTCCAGTACCTTTTTTGGATGGAACCTTGTAGGGTAGGCAAGGCGGCTTGTATGATGTGTGTGAGTTCCGGCACCTTTTTTTTTTTTTTTTTTACAAAAAAAGCACTGGTTCTTGCTGTGAGTAATAGAGAGTGTCATTTCCCTTTTCTGTTTGCGTTATGCTTTGTATTAAACCTCCTGGTAATTTTCTATTTGGGAGGTTAAAA